>JAUPFN010000032.1:0-1200000 GCA_036924255.1 Apodemia mormo
CCTATCCTACCTGTAAACCTAACCTAACCCCTTACCCCCGAACCCTAACCTAAACCAACCTAACCTAACCTTAACCTACCTAACCTAACCTAACCTAACCTAACCTAACCTCTAACCTAAACAACCTAACCTAACCTAACCTAACCTAACCTAACCAAACCTAACCTAACCTAACTACCTAACCTAACCTAACCTAACTAACCTAACCTAACCAACCTACCCTAACCTAACCTAACCTAACCTAACCTAACCTAACCTAACCTAACCTAACCTAACCTAACCTAACCTAACCTAACCTAACCTAACCTAACCTAACCTAACCTAACCTAACCTAACCTAACCTAACCTAACCTAACCTAACCTAACCTAACCTAACCTAACCTAACCTAACCTAACCTAACCTAACCTAACCTAACCTAACCTAACCTAACCTAACCTAACCTAACCTAACCTAACCTAACCTAACCTAACCTAACCTAACCTAACCTAACCTAACCTAACCTACTAACCTAACCTAACCTAACCTAACCTAACCTAACCTAACCTAACCTAACCTAACCTAACCTAACCTAACCTAACCTAACCTAACCTAACCTAACCTAACCTAACCTAACCTAACCTAACCTAACCTAACCTAACCTAACCTAACCTAACCTAACCTAACCTAACCTAACCTAACCTAACCTAACCTAACCTAACCTAACCTAACCTAACCTAACCTAACCTAACCTAACCTAACCTAACCTAACCTAACCTAACCTAACCTAACCTAACCTAACCTAACCTAACCTAACCTAACCTAACCTAACCTAACCTAACCTAACCTAACCTAACCTAACCTAACCTAACCTAACCTAACCTAACCTAACCTAACCTAACCTAACCTAACCTAACCTAACCTAACCTAACCTAACCTAACCTAACCTAACCTAACCTAACCTAACCTAACCTAACCTAACCTAACCTAACCTAACCTAACCTAACCTAACCTAACCTAACCTAACCTAACCTAACCTAACCTAACCTAACCTAACCTAACCTAACCTAACCTAACCTAACCTAACCTAACCTAACCTAACCTAACCTAACCTAACCTAACCTAACCTAACCTAACCTAACCTAACCTAACCTAACCTAACCTAACCTAACCTAACCTAACCTAACCTAACCTAACCTAACCTAACCTAACCTAACCTAACCTAACCTAACCTAACCTAACCTAACCTAACCTAACCTAACCTAACCTAACCTAACCTAACCTAACCTAACCTAACCTAACCTAACCTAACCTAACCTAACCTAACCTAACCTAACCTAACCTAACCTAACCTAACCTAACCTAACCTAACCTAACCTAACCTAACCTAACCTAACCTAACCTAACCTAACCTAACCTAACCTAACCTAACCTAACCTAACCTAACCTAACCTAACCTAACCTAACCTAACCTAACCTAACCTAACCTAACCTAACCTAACCTAACCTAACCTAACCTAACCTAACCTAACCTAACCTAACCTAACCTAACCTAACCTAACCTAACCTAACCTAACCTAACCTAACCTAACCTAACCTAACCTAACCTAACCTAACCTAACCTAACCTAACCTAACCTAACCTAACCTAACCTAACCTAACCTAACCTAACCTAACCTAACCTAACCTAACCTAACCTAACCTAACCTAACCTAACCTAACCTAACCTAACCTAACCTAACCTAACCTAACCTAACCTAACCTAACCTAACCTAACCTAACCTAACCTAACCTAACCTAACCTAACCTAACCTAACCTAACCTAACCTAACCTAACCTAACCTAACCTAACCTAACCTAACCTAACCTAACCTAACCTAACCTAACCTAACCTAACCTAACCTAACCTAACCTAACCTAACCTAACCTAACCTAACCTAACCTAACCTAACCTAACCTAACCTAACCTAACCTAACCTAACCTAACCTAACCTAACCTAACCTAACCTAACCTAACCTAACCTAACCTAACCTAACCTAACCTAACCTAACCTAACCTAACCTAACCTAACCTAACCTAACCTAACCTAACCTAACCTAACCTAACCTAACCTAACCTAACCTAACCTAACCTAACCTAACCTAACCTAACCTAACCTAACCTAACCTAACCTAACCTAACCTAACCTAACCTAACCTAACCTAACCTAACCTAACCTAACCTAACCTAACCTAACCTAACCTAACCTAACCTAACCTAACCTAACCTAACCTAACCTAACCTAACCTAACCTAACCTAACCTAACCTAACCTAACCTAACCTAACCTAACCTAACCTAACCTAACCTAACCTAACCTAACCTAACCTAACCTAACCTAACCTAACCTAACCTAACCTAACCTAACCTAACCTAACCTAACCTAACCTAACCTAACCTAACCTAACCTAACCTAACCTAACCTAACCTAACCTAACCTAACCTAACCTAACCTAACCTAACCTAACCTAACCTAACCTAACCTAACCTAACCTAACCTAACCTAACCTAACCTAACCTAACCTAACCTAACCTAACCTAACCTAACCTAACCTAACCTAACCTAACCTAACCTAACCTAACCTAACCTAACCTAACCTAACCTAACCTAACCTAACCTAACCTAACCTAACCTAACCTAACCTAACCTAACCTAACCTAACCTAACCTAACCTAACCTAACCTAACCTAACCTAACCTAACCTAACCTAACCTAACCTAACCTAACCTAACCTAACCTAACCTAACCTAACCTAACCTAACCTAACCTAACCTAACCTAACCTAACCTAACCTAACCTAACCTAACCTAACCTAACCTAACCTAACCTAACCTAACCTAACCTAACCTAACCTAACCTAACCTAACCTAACCTAACCTAACCTAACCTAACCTAACCTAACCTAACCTAACCTAACCTAACCTAACCTAACCTAACCTAACCTAACCTAACCTAACCTAACCTAACCTAACCTAACCTAACCTAACCTAACCTAACCTAACCTAACCTAACCTAACCTAACCTAACCTAACCTAACCTAACCTAACCTAACCTAACCTAACCTAACCTAACCTAACCTAACCTAACCTAACCTAACCTAACCTAACCTAACCTAACCTAACCTAACCTAACCTAACCTAACCTAACCTAACCTAACCTAACCTAACCTAACCTAACCTAACCTAACCTAACCTAACCTAACCTAACCTAACCTAACCTAACCTAACCTAACCTAACCTAACCTAACCTAACCTAACCTAACCTAACCTAACCTAACCTAACCTAACCTAACCTAACCTAACCTAACCTAACCTAACCTAACCTAACCTAACCTAACCTAACCTAACCTAACCTAACCTAACCTAACCTAACCTAACCTAACCTAACCTAACCTAACCTAACCTAACCTAACCTAACCTAACCTAACCTAACCTAACCTAACCTAACCTAACCTAACCTAACCTAACCTAACCTAACCTAACCTAACCTAACCTAACCTAACCTAACCTAACCTAACCTAACCTAACCTAACCTAACCTAACCTAACCTAACCTAACCTAACCTAACCTAACCTAACCTAACCTAACCTAACCTAACCTAACCTAACCTAACCTAACCTAACCTAACCTAACCTAACCTAACCTAACCTAACCTAACCTAACCTAACCTAACCTAACCTAACCTAACCTAACCTAACCTAACCTAACCTAACCTAACCTAACCTAACCTAACCTAACCTAACCTAACCTAACCTAACCTAACCTAACCTAACCTAACCTAACCTAACCTAACCTAACCTAACCTAACCTAACCTAACCTAACCTAACCTAACCTAACCTAACCTAACCTAACCTAACCTAACCTAACCTAACCTAACCTAACCTAACCTAACCTAACCTAACCTAACCTAACCTAACCTAACCTAACCTAACCTAACCTAACCTAACCTAACCTAACCTAACCTAACCTAACCTAACCTAACCTAACCTAACCTAACCTAACCTAACCTAACCTAACCTAACCTAACCTAACCTAACCTAACCTAACCTAACCTAACCTAACCTAACCTAACCTAACCTAACCTAACCTAACCTAACCTAACCTAACCTAACCTAACCTAACCTAACCTAACCTAACCTAACCTAACCTAACCTAACCTAACCTAACCTAACCTAACCTAACCTAACCTAACCTAACCTAACCTAACCTAACCTAACCTAACCTAACCTAACCTAACCTAACCTAACCTAACCTAACCTAACCTAACCTAACCTAACCTAACCTAACCTAACCTAACCTAACCTAACCTAACCTAACCTAACCTAACCTAACCTAACCTAACCTAACCTAACCTAACCTAACCTAACCTAACCTAACCTAACCTAACCTAACCTAACCTAACCTAACCTAACCTAACCTAACCTAACCTAACCTAACCTAACCTAACCTAACCTAACCTAACCTAACCTAACCTAACCTAACCTAACCTAACCTAACCTAACCTAACCTAACCTAACCTAACCTAACCTAACCTAACCTAACCTAACCTAACCTAACCTAACCTAACCTAACCTAACCTAACCTAACCTAACCTAACCTAACCTAACCTAACCTAACCTAACCTAACCTAACCTAACCTAACCTAACCTAACCTAACCTAACCTAACCTAACCTAACCTAACCTAACCTAACCTAACCTAACCTAACCTAACCTAACCTAACCTAACCTAACCTAACCTAACCTAACCTAACCTAACCTAACCTAACCTAACCTAACCTAACCTAACCTAACCTAACCTAACCTAACCTAACCTAACCTAACCTAACCTAACCTAACCTAACCTAACCTAACCTAACCTAACCTAACCTAACCTAACCTAACCTAACCTAACCTAACCTAACCTAACCTAACCTAACCTAACCTAACCTAACCTAACCTAACCTAACCTAACCTAACCTAACCTAACCTAACCTAACCTAACCTAACCTAACCTAACCTAACCTAACCTAACCTAACCTAACCTAACCTAACCTAACCTAACCTAACCTAACCTAACCTAACCTAACCTAACCTAACCTAACCTAACCTAACCTAACCTAACCTAACCTAACCTAACCTAACCTAACCTAACCTAACCTAACCTAACCTAACCTAACCTAACCTAACCTAACCTAACCTAACCTAACCTAACCTAACCTAACCTAACCTAACCTAACCTAACCTAACCTAACCTAACCTAACCTAACCTAACCTAACCTAACCTAACCTAACCTAACCTAACCTAACCTAACCTAACCTAACCTAACCTAACCTAACCTAACCTAACCTAACCTAACCTAACCTAACCTAACCTAACCTAACCTAACCTAACCTAACCTAACCTAACCTAACCTAACCTAACCTAACCTAACCTAACCTAACCTAACCTAACCTAACCTAACCTAACCTAACCTAACCTAACCTAACCTAACCTAACCTAACCTAACCTAACCTAACCTAACCTAACCTAACCTAACCTAACCTAACCTAACCTAACCTAACCTAACCTAACCTAACCTAACCTAACCTAACCTAACCTAACCTAACCTAACCTAACCTAACCTAACCTAACCTAACCTAACCTAACCTAACCTAACCTAACCTAACCTAACCTAACCTAACCTAACCTAACCTAACCTAACCTAACCTAACCTAACCTAACCTAACCTAACCTAACCTAACCTAACCTAACCTAACCTAACCTAACCTAACCTAACCTAACCTAACCTATACCTAACCTAACCTAACCTAACCTAACCTAACCTAACCTAACCTAACCTAACCTAACCTAACCTAACCTAACCTAACCTAACCTAACCTAACCTAACCTAACCTAACCTAACCTAACCTAACCTAACCTAACCTAACCTAACCTAACCTAACCTAACCTAACCTAACCTAACCTAACCTAACCTAACCTAACCTAACCTAACCTAACCTAACCTAACCTAACCTAACCTAACCTAACCTAACCTAACCTAACCTAACCTAACCTAACCTAACCTAACCTAACCTAACCTAACCTAACCTAACCTAACCTAACCTAACCTAACCTAACCTAACCTAACCTAACCTAACCTAACCTAACCTAACCTAACCTAACCTAACCTAACCTAACCTAACCTAACCTAACCTAACCTAACCTAACCTAACCTAACCTAACCTAACCTAACCTAACCTAACCTAACCTAACCTAACCTAACCTAACCTAACCTAACCTAACCTAACCTAACCTAACCTAACCTAACCTAACCTAACCTAACCTAACCTAACCTAACCTAACCTAACCTAACCTAACCTAACCTAACCTAACCTAACCTAACCTAACCTAACCTAACCTAACCTAACCTAACCTAACCTAACCTAACCTAACCTAACCTAACCTAACCTAACCTAACCTAACCTAACCTAACCTAACCTAACCTAACCTAACCTAACCTAACCTAACCTAACCTAACCTAACCTAACCTAACCTAACCTAACCTAACCTAACCTAACCTAACCTAACCTAACCTAACCTAACCTAACCTAACCTAACCTAACCTAACCTAACCTAACCTAACCTAACCTAACCTAACCTAACCTAACCTAACCTAACCTAACCTAACCTAACCTAACCTAACCTAACCTAACCTAACCTAACCTAACCTAACCTAACCTAACCTAACCTAACCTAACCTAACCTAACCTAACCTAACCTAACCTAACCTAACCTAACCTAACCTAACCTAACCTAACCTAACCTAACCTAACCTAACCTAACCTAACCTAACCTAACCTAACCTAACCTAACCTAACCTAACCTAACCTAACCTAACCTAACCTAACCTAACCTAACCTAACCTAACCTAACCTAACCTAACCTAACCTAACCTAACCTAACCTAACCTAACCTAACCTAACCTAACCTAACCTAACCTAACCTAACCTAACCTAACCTAACCTAACCTAACCTAACCTAACCTAACCTAACCTAACCTAACCTAACCTAACCTAACCTAACCTAACCTAACCTAACCTAACCTAACCTAACCTAACCTAACCTAACCTAACCTAACCTAACCTAACCTAACCTAACCTAACCTAACCTAACCTAACCTAACCTAACCTAACCTAACCTAACCTAACCTAACCTAACCTAACCTAACCTAACCTAACCTAACCTAACCTAACCTAACCTAACCTAACCTAACCTAACCTAACCTAACCTAACCTAACCTAACCTAACCTAACCTAACCTAACCTAACCTAACCTAACCTAACCTAACCTAACCTAACCTAACCTAACCTAACCTAACCTAACCTAACCTAACCTAACCTAACCTAACCTAACCTAACCTAACCTAACCTAACCTAACCTAACCTAACCTAACCTAACCTAACCTAACCTAACCTAACCTAACCTAACCTAACCTAACCTAACCTAACCTAACCTAACCTAACCTAACCTAACCTAACCTAACCTAACCTAACCTAACCTAACCTAACCTAACCTAACCTAACCTAACCTAACCTAACCTAACCTAACCTAACCTAACCTAACCTAACCTAACCTAACCTAACCTAACCTAACCTAACCTAACCTAACCTAACCTAACCTAACCTAACCTAACCTAACCTAACCTAACCTAACCTAACCTAACCTAACCTAACCTAACCTAACCTAACCTAACCTAACCTAACCTAACCTAACCTAACCTAACCTAACCTAACCTAACCTAACCTAACCTAACCTAACCTAACCTAACCTAACCTAACCTAACCTAACCTAACCTAACCTAACCTAACCTAACCTAACCTAACCTAACCTAACCTAACCTAACCTAACCTAACCTAACCTAACCTAACCTAACCTAACCTAACCTAACCTAACCTAACCTAACCTAACCTAACCTAACCTAACCTAACCTAACCTAACCTAACCTAACCTAACCTAACCTAACCTAACCTAACCTAACCTAACCTAACCTAACCTAACCTAACCTAACCTAACCTAACCTAACCTAACCTAACCTAACCTAACCTAACCTAACCTAACCTAACCTAACCTAACCTAACCTAACCTAACCTAACCTAACCTAACCTAACCTAACCTAACCTAACCTAACCTAACCTAACCTAACCTAACCTAACCTAACCTAACCTAACCTAACCTAACCTAACCTAACCTAACCTAACCTAACCTAACCTAACCTAACCTAACCTAACCTAACCTAACCTAACCTAACCTAACCTAACCTAACCTAACCTAACCTAACCTAACCTAACCTAACCTAACCTAACCTAACCTAACCTAACCTAACCTAACCTAACCTAACCTAACCTAACCTAACCTAACCTAACCTAACCTAACCTAACCTAACCTAACCTAACCTAACCTAACCTAACCTAACCTAACCTAACCTAACCTAACCTAACCTAACCTAACCTAACCTAACCTAACCTAACCTAACCTAACCTAACCTAACCTAACCTAACCTAACCTAACCTAACCTAACCTAACCTAACCTAACCTAACCTAACCTAACCTAACCTAACCTAACCTAACCTAACCTAACCTAACCTAACCTAACCTAACCTAACCTAACCTAACCTAACCTAACCTAACCTAACCTAACCTAACCTAACCTAACCTAACCTAACCTAACCTAACCTAACCTAACCTAACCTAACCTAACCTAACCTAACCTAACCTAACCTAACCTAACCTAACCTAACCTAACCTAACCTAACCTAACCTAACCTAACCTAACCTAACCTAACCTAACCTAACCTAACCTAACCTAACCTAACCTAACCTAACCTAACCTAACCTAACCTAACCTAACCTAACCTAACCTAACCTAACCTAACCTAACCTAACCTAACCTAACCTAACCTAACCTAACCTAACCTAACCTAACCTAACCTAACCTAACCTAACCTAACCTAACCTAACCTAACCTAACCTAACCTAACCTAACCTAACCTAACCTAACCTAACCTAACCTAACCTAACCTAACCTAACCTAACCTAACCTAACCTAACCTAACCTAACCTAACCTAACCTAACCTAACCTAACCTAACCTAACCTAACCTAACCTAACCTAACCTAACCTAACCTAACCTAACCTAACCTAACCTAACCTAACCTAACCTAACCTAACCTAACCTAACCTAACCTAACCTAACCTAACCTAACCTAACCTAACCTAACCTAACCTAACCTAACCTAACCTAACCTAACCTAACCTAACCTAACCTAACCTAACCTAACCTAACCTAACCTAACCTAACCTAACCTAACCTAACCTAACCTAACCTAACCTAACCTAACCTAACCTAACCTAACCTAACCTAACCTAACCTAACCTAACCTAACCTAACCTAACCTAACCTAACCTAACCTAACCTAACCTAACCTAACCTAACCTAACCTAACCTAACCTAACCTAACCTAACCTAACCTAACCTAACCTAACCTAACCTAACCTAACCTAACCTAACCTAACCTAACCTAACCTAACCTAACCTAACCTAACCTAACCTAACCTAACCTAACCTAACCTAACCTAACCTAACCTAACCTAACCTAACCTAACCTAACCTAACCTAACCTAACCTAACCTAACCTAACCTAACCTAACCTAACCTAACCTAACCTAACCTAACCTAACCTAACCTAACCTAACCTAACCTAACCTAACCTAACCTAACCTAACCTAACCTAACCTAACCTAACCTAACCTAACCTAACCTAACCTAACCTAACCTAACCTAACCTAACCTAACCTAACCTAACCTAACCTAACCTAACCTAACCTAACCTAACCTAACCTAACCTAACCTAACCTAACCTAACCTAACCTAACCTAACCTAACCTAACCTAACCTAACCTAACCTAACCTAACCTAACCTAACCTAACCTAACCTAACCTAACCTAACCTAACCTAACCTAACCTAACCTAACCTAACCTAACCTAACCTAACCTAACCTAACCTAACCTAACCTAACCTAACCTAACCTAACCTAACCTAACCTAACCTAACCTAACCTAACCTAACCTAACCTAACCTAACCTAACCTAACCTAACCTAACCTAACCTAACCTAACCTAACCTAACCTAACCTAACCTAACCTAACCTAACCTAACCTAACCTAACCTAACCTAACCTAACCTAACCTAACCTAACCTAACCTAACCTAACCTAACCTAACCTAACCTAACCTAACCTAACCTAACCTAACCTAACCTAACCTAACCTAACCTAACCTAACCTAACCTAACCTAACCTAACCTAACCTAACCTAACCTAACCTAACCTAACCTAACCTAACCTAACCTAACCTAACCTAACCTAACCTAACCTAACCTAACCTAACCTAACCTAACCTAACCTAACCTAACCTAACCTAACCTAACCTAACCTAACCTAACCTAACCTAACCTAACCTAACCTAACCTAACCTAACCTAACCTAACCTAACCTAACCTAACCTAACCTAACCTAACCTAACCTAACCTAACCTAACCTAACCTAACCTAACCTAACCTAACCTAACCTAACCTAACCTAACCTAACCTAACCTAACCTAACCTAACCTAACCTAACCTAACCTAACCTAACCTAACCTAACCTAACCTAACCTAACCTAACCTAACCTAACCTAACCTAACCTAACCTAACCTAACCTAACCTAACCTAACCTAACCTAACCTAACCTAACCTAACCTAACCTAACCTAACCTAACCTAACCTAACCTAACCTAACCTAACCTAACCTAACCTAACCTAACCTAACCTAACCTAACCTAACCTAACCTAACCTAACCTAACCTAACCTAACCTAACCTAACCTAACCTAACCTAACCTAACCTAACCTAACCTAACCTAACCTAACCTAACCTAACCTAACCTAACCTAACCTAACCTAACCTAACCTAACCTAACCTAACCTAACCTAACCTAACCTAACCTAACCTAACCTAACCTAACCTAACCTAACCTAACCTAACCTAACCTAACCTAACCTAACCTAACCTAACCTAACCTAACCTAACCTAACCTAACCTAACCTAACCTAACCTAACCTAACCTAACCTAACCTAACCTAACCTAACCTAACCTAACCTAACCTAACCTAACCTAACCTAACCTAACCTAACCTAACCTAACCTAACCTAACCTAACCTAACCTAACCTAACCTAACCTAACCTAACCTAACCTAACCTAACCTAACCTAACCTAACCTAACCTAACCTAACCTAACCTAACCTAACCTAACCTAACCTAACCTAACCTAACCTAACCTAACCTAACCTAACCTAACCTAACCTAACCTAACCTAACCTAACCTAACCTAACCTAACCTAACCTAACCTAACCTAACCTAACCTAACCTAACCTAACCTAACCTAACCTAACCTAACCTAACCTAACCTAACCTAACCTAACCTAACCTAACCTAACCTAACCTAACCTAACCTAACCTAACCTAACCTAACCTAACCTAACCTAACCTAACCTAACCTAACCTAACCTAACCTAACCTAACCTAACCTAACCTAACCTAACCTAACCTAACCTAACCTAACCTAACCTAACCTAACCTAACCTAACCTAACCTAACCTAACCTAACCTAACCTAACCTAACCTAACCTAACCTAACCTAACCTAACCTAACCTAACCTAACCTAACCTAACCTAACCTAACCTAACCTAACCTAACCTAACCTAACCTAACCTAACCTAACCTAACCTAACCTAACCTAACCTAACCTAACCTAACCTAACCTAACCTAACCTAACCTAACCTAACCTAACCTAACCTAACCTAACCTAACCTAACCTAACCTAACCTAACCTAACCTAACCTAACCTAACCTAACCTAACCTAACCTAACCTAACCTAACCTAACCTAACCTAACCTAACCTAACCTAACCTAACCTAACCTAACCTAACCTAACCTAACCTAACCTAACCTAACCTAACCTAACCTAACCTAACCTAACCTAACCTAACCTAACCTAACCTAACCTAACCTAACCTAACCTAACCTAACCTAACCTAACCTAACCTAACCTAACCTAACCTAACCTAACCTAACCTAACCTAACCTAACCTAACCTAACCTAACCTAACCTAACCTAACCTAACCTAACCTAACCTAACCTAACCTAACCTAACCTAACCTAACCTAACCTAACCTAACCTAACCTAACCTAACCTAACCTAACCTAACCTAACCTAACCTAACCTAACCTAACCTAACCTAACCTAACCTAACCTAACCTAACCTAACCTAACCTAACCTAACCTAACCTAACCTAACCTAACCTAACCTAACCTAACCTAACCTAACCTAACCTAACCTAACCTAACCTAACCTAACCTAACCTAACCTAACCTAACCTAACCTAACCTAACCTAACCTAACCTAACCTAACCTAACCTAACCTAACCTAACCTAACCTAACCTAACCTAACCTAACCTAACCTAACCTAACCTAACCTAACCTAACCTAACCTAACCTAACCTAACCTAACCTAACCTAACCTAACCTAACCTAACCTAACCTAACCTAACCTAACCTAACCTAACCTAACCTAACCTAACCTAACCTAACCTAACCTAACCTAACCTAACCTAACCTAACCTAACCTAACCTAACCTAACCTAACCTAACCTAACCTAACCTAACCTAACCTAACCTAACCTAACCTAACCTAACCTAACCTAACCTAACCTAACCTAACCTAACCTAACCTAACCTAACCTAACCTAACCTAACCTAACCTAACCTAACCTAACCTAACCTAACCTAACCTAACCTAACCTAACCTAACCTAACCTAACCTAACCTAACCTAACCTAACCTAACCTAACCTAACCTAACCTAACCTAACCTAACCTAACCTAACCTAACCTAACCTAACCTAACCTAACCTAACCTAACCTAACCTAACCTAACCTAACCTAACCTAACCTAACCTAACCTAACCTAACCTAACCTAACCTAACCTAACCTAACCTAACCTAACCTAACCTAACCTAACCTAACCTAACCTAACCTAACCTAACCTAACCTAACCTAACCTAACCTAACCTAACCTAACCTAACCTAACCTAACCTAACCTAACCTAACCTAACCTAACCTAACCTAACCTAACCTAACCTAACCTAACCTAACCTAACCTAACCTAACCTAACCTAACCTAACCTAACCTAACCTAACCTAACCTAACCTAACCTAACCTAACCTAACCTAACCTAACCTAACCTAACCTAACCTAACCTAACCTAACCTAACCTAACCTAACCTAACCTAACCTAACCTAACCTAACCTAACCTAACCTAACCTAACCTAACCTAACCTAACCTAACCTAACCTAACCTAACCTAACCTAACCTAACCTAACCTAACCTAACCTAACCTAACCTAACCTAACCTAACCTAACCTAACCTAACCTAACCTAACCTAACCTAACCTAACCTAACCTAACCTAACCTAACCTAACCTAACCTAACCTAACCTAACCTAACCTAACCTAACCTAACCTAACCTAACCTAACCTAACCTAACCTAACCTAACCTAACCTAACCTAACCTAACCTAACCTAACCTAACCTAACCTAACCTAACCTAACCTAACCTAACCTAACCTAACCTAACCTAACCTAACCTAACCTAACCTAACCTAACCTAACCTAACCTAACCTAACCTAACCTAACCTAACCTAACCTAACCTAACCTAACCTAACCTAACCTAACCTAACCTAACCTAACCTAACCTAACCTAACCTAACCTAACCTAACCTAACCTAACCTAACCTAACCTAACCTAACCTAACCTAACCTAACCTAACCTAACCTAACCTAACCTAACCTTTTTTTTTTTTTTTTTTTTTTTTTTTTGTTCTCGCAGGGGAAATGCTCTTACGCACTGCCGGGCCGTGTGGACTGGCCCGAGTGTGGGACTCGTCGGACGGAACCGACCACTACCCACTAAAACCCCTGCGCCACCCCACTGTGCTGTGGTGGCGGGGAGGTGGGGACGCTTGTGCATTCTCCCACCTGCCCGCCAGCACCTGCCGGCCTTGCCGGCATTCTTCGGGGCCGGGGCCGTTATGGCCCCAGCGGACGGCTAGTAAGCGCGCGACACCACGACGCCGCGCGCACCTCCTCGAGGCCTTTTGGGGCAGAGCCCCGGCCTCGATCACGGGGGACGGAGCAGGGCCTGGTAGGCCCGCCGCCGCACCCCCGTGCGTCTCCGGCGGATCGGGTCAGGGTTGGCCGCAGCCTCCCTTTCCCTCTCCGCCGTCTCCTTCTGCGACATCACGTCCTCGCAGAAGGAGAGGACGGCCGTCCACGACTCTTCGCTCTCGACCATTGCTTTTACAACGGTCGGGAGCGAGAGATCCACCCCGATGGCATCGCGCAGGACACTACGCTGCACTGCCCACGAAGGGCACCCCTCGAGGGTGTGCTGCGCCGTGTCCTCGCTGCCCGCACAATGGTGGCAATCGGTCGTCGGCTCACGTTGGGCGACTCGACACAGGTACTTTCCAAAGCATCCATGCCCGGAAAGCACCTGTGTGAGCCGGAACGTGAGCCGCCCGTGCCGCCTGTCCAGCCAGTTTTGAAGAACCGGCCGGACAGCCTCGACAGTCCGTCGGCCGGCCGTTGGATCGGCCAGCCGCTCCGCCCATCTACGGACGGTGGACCGTCGAAGGTGGGACTTCCACCTTTCCGTCACCGTTGGCTGTTCGCCGCCGGACCGCAGCTCCTGGCGCCGCTCGTAGAGCCTTGCCAGTGCCGCGGCCTCCAGATCCCACGGCGGCGAACCCGCCAACACGCACGCCGCCTCCGTCGAGATGGTGCGATAGCCCCGAATGGCCCTGATCGCCATCACCCTCTGCGGTTGTCGCAAGAGGGCGATGGTGGCGCTTCGCAGCGCCGGAGCCCAGACAGGGGCTCCGTACAGGGCCATCGAGCGCACCACCCCGAGGTACAGGCGGCGGCAGGCCACACTCGGCCCCCCGAGATTCGGCAGCAGCCGCGAGAGAGCGGCGGCCGCCGCCATGAGACGGGGGACCAGGCGACGGAAATGCTCGCGGAAGTCCCAGCGGCTATCGAGGACGAGTCCGAGGTACTTCATATCGGACCCGACCTCGATTCGGACACCGCTAACCACGATGTGGGCCCCCGGAGGTGGCGCAGCCCTCGGCCTGTGGAAGCACAAGGCCTCGGACTTTTCGAGCGCCACCTCGAGGCCCAGAGCGCGGATTCGCGCGACGACCGACGCCACGCCTGCCGTTGCCAGGCGGGCGGCCTCACGGTAGTTTGCCCCGCGGGCCGTGACCAGGGTGTCGTCCGCATAACACGTCACCCTGACGCCCGCGGGGAGAGCGCCCCGCAGCACCCAATCGTATCCGATGTTCCACAAGAGGGGGCCCAGTACCGACCCTTGCGGAACACCGCACACCATCTCCCGAGTCTCCAGTCCGCCCGACCGCCCCTGGTACTGGACGTACCTTTGACTGAGGTAGTCCCCGATCAGGCGACGGAGGTAGAGAGGCACTTTATGGTGTTTTAGTGCCTCCCTGATGCAGCTCCACGGCATGGTGTTGAAAGCGTTCGCTATGTCTAGCGAAACCGCCAACAACACCCCACCGCGGGCGACAACCTCCTCCGAGTCGGCCTTGACGCGATTGATCGCGTCGATCGTCGAAAGGCCGGCCCGGAACCCAAACTGGGCGTTCGCCAAATCGGGACCTACCTCAGTCATATGCTTGACGAGGCGTGTAGCTACTATTCTCTCGAATAGCTTACACACCTCGTCGAGCAACACGATGGGGCGGTAGGCGGAGGGAGACTCTGCGGGGCGTCCGTCCTTCCGCAACAGGACCAAACTACCCACCTTCCACACTCTGGGGAACCGTCCCGACTCCAGGCAGCCATTGAAGAGCCGCCGGAGCCGGTCCCCTAGGACGTCGAGGGCCAAGACCAAGACGCGACCGTGTACTCCATCTGGCCCGGGCGCTGTGTTTTTCGCCCGGAGCTTGTCCACGGCCGCGTCGAACTCCTCACTCGTGAGCTCAGCGACCCCGCTATCTTCCTCCTCACCACCGGCGCCACCTCTACGCGGCGCCATAGCGGGGGGGACGTGTTCCGCCCGATGTGGAAACAGGGCGGACACGACGTCCCTCACGAAGTGGTGGTCGAGACTCTGGGTCAGCGGAGGCGCCCAGGGGCGTAGTTTGCCCCTGACGGACTTATACGGGCGCCCCCACGGATCATTGTCCAGAGTCCCGAGCAGCTCCTCGCGCGCTTGGGTCTTGGCCCTGCTGATGGCGAGCTGTAGGGTCTTTTTCTTCGTCCTGTAGACCTCATACAGCTCGCGCTCCGTCGTCTCGTCGCGGTGCCGTCTTCTTCGGCACCTGGTGTACATACGCCTGGCCGCCACGCTCTCCACGCGGAGCGCGGCGATGTGGTCAGACCACCAGTACACCTGGCGACGAGAGGGGGGCGGCTTGGCCCGGGGCATCGACGCGTCGCACACTTGCGTCAACGCCCTCCGGAACCATTCCGCCTCCTCATCTACCCTCACAGGCCCGGCGGGTTGCGGTTGCCAGGCCTGGACGACGGAGGCCTCCAGCAGAGCGTCTCTGTCGAGACGCCCCAACGTCCACCTAGGGAGTGGCGGGGCTCTACCTCTCGCGGGACTCGTGCCCGGGGTCGTCGACGAGGCGGAGACGTCAAATCGGACGTATAGGTGGTCCGACAGCGTCTCCACCCCATCGAGGACTCTCCAATCCCGGACACGGCGTGCTACAGCAGGGCTAGCGAACGAAACGTCCACTATCGAACCGCCCTGCTGTCTCACGCAAGTGAAGGTCGACCCCCTATTTAGGATGCAGAGGCCGACCAACACTGCCCACTCTTCCAACGCGCTGCCTCGCGAGTCGGTGACGGGGGACCCCCATGCCGAGGATTTGGCATTGAGGTCCCCCATCACGATCACAGGGCGAGGATCGGCCCGTCTGACGAGAGCCTCAACCTCGCCCAAGAACGACTCGAATTCGGCGAAGCAGCGGCTGGGCGAAAAGTAGCACCCCACCACTACGGTTCCCTCATATTCGACTGCGACGAAGCCCCGGCCACGACCAACTACAACGGAGACCGGGGCTACGACCGAAGTGACGATGGCCACCAAGCCGTCCAAGTCCCCCACCCAGTTAGCTCTAGAGGGGACAAAGTACGGCTCAGCGGCCACAGCGACGCCGATATTCCACTCCGCCAGGGACTGCATAAATAGATCTTGTGCCCCGGCAGAGTGGTTCAAATTCGCCTGTAGGAAGCGATGGATGGGGCCCGCTAGGGCCATTATTTTGTTTCCATCGCCTCCCCGCGACCCAACCCTGAAGTGGATGGGGCGGGCGCTGCCGGTGCCGATGTGGCCCCGGTTGTAGCCTCTCTGCCCCGTCGGGGCTTGGGCAGGGTTCCCTTACACGTGGGAGCCCCAGCCCTGTGATTTGCAGGACGACCCGCTGCCAAACATATGGAGCAGCGCGGGTCGCCCGAACAGGCAGCGGCCTTATGCCCCATCTGACCGCAGCGGAAGCACTCGCCGCTGCGGTCGACCTCAGAGGTGCACTGCACTCCGGTGTGCCCAACGACGAGACACCGGAAGCAGCGCATTCTCCTGGTGGGTAGCACCCGCACCTGCGCGGACACCCACCCCACCAGGAGCCTAGAACTGGCCACCTTTTTGGCCGCGGCCACCGGGCAGCGGATGAAAATCGTGCCGCTACCCGATGGGGCGAAACGCACCTGCCCCGCTTTGATTGATGAGGCGGGGCAGCCTCCGCACTTGGCCGCGGCTTCTACCACCTCCTCTGTGGTGACGGAATCGTCAAGCCCAGAAATGCGCATCTCCGCGCACTTCTCGGGCCTGACGATCCTGACATTCTCTGCCGGCAGCACCTCCCGCAGTTTTTGCGCAAGTTGGTCTGCCTTAGCAGCGCTTGCGGCCCCCGGTATCTCTAATATTCGGGCACCAGTTGCGGCTCGCCTGACCTTTATCCCTGGGATGCCTAACTCAGCGATGGACACTTTCTCCTTCGCTTGAGTTAGGACAGCCGCGTAACTAACGCCGCTTTCGGTCGCTCCGGGCTGCAGCGTCAAGACGACGGCCGCAGACCGGGGCGGGCGCAACCGCGGTGCGACCTTCCCTTTCTTCTCTTGTTTTTTCTCCTCCTGGGGCTTCAAAGGAGGAGCAGAGGGTGCCTTCTTCTTTTTTGGTGCCCTCTTCTTTCTCTTCTTCCTCTTCTTTTTCTCCACTTGAGTCCACCCCTCCTCATCCGGGGCGTCCTGAGCGGGAGAAGAAGATGGCTCCGGTGCTTTTGCCGGGGCCGCAGCAGGCTGGGCACTTTGGCCCTTGCCCCTGCCCTTGCCCTTTGTGGGTTTGGGCATCTGCGACGCCGCGACGACTTCAGCAGCAGTCCGCTTCTTTGTGGTGACGACGGCCGGTTTGGCCACTGACACCGCCTCCGTCTGTTTTAGGTCCCCACGCAACGGGGGCCGCATGCGCTTCTCCGGCAGGAGCCGGTCAGACACCGAGGCCATCTTGGCGTCCATCATGTTGCCCACCGCCAACATGATACGCCCCAACATGGCCTCCTCTCTGTCATCCGCTGATTGGCCGGTCTCCGGCTCAGCTCTTCGCCTGCCCAGATCAGCCCGGATTTGGGCCACTTCCGCGCGCATCTCCGCCAGCTCTCTTTCCTGGCGGGTGTTCGCGGCGCGAAGCAGCTCCACTTCTTCGTCCGTGGTTCGGCATTTCAAGGCCGTCACCGCCTCTTGAATGGCCTCCGCTGCCTGCTTCAGGGAACGCACCATTGTCCCCTTAAGCTGGCCCGATTTTTTGGCAACGCTCAGAATGACCTCTACGCCATTCTGTGCGCGCGCAGCCAGTTCCTCCGCAGAGCGGTTTCCTCCTTCGGGTTGTCGTAGGTTTTTGGCTAAGGAGAGGATTTGCTCCTCAGCCATTATCCCGACCTCTTCCTTTTTGGCCTTAAGAAAGGCCTCCTTAGCCTTTCGTAGGCCCACGTATGCGCCCGTAGTTGGCGGGCGCCCTCTTCCACGTTTCGCTGACGCCGACCTACTGTACGCCTCCTCGCCAGCCGTGTCATCGGAGTCCATCCCAGATTCGCTGTCACCCGGGACGGGCCTCTTTCGCCACAGCCGGCCATTACGCAATCCTGATGAATCAGAAGCGACCGTCACCAGAGTGCCAGTCGAGCTATCCGACTCGGACAGAACCACTTCCTCCATCGTTTCGTGGCCTTCACGGCCCACTACCTCCTCAATTTGGCCTTCACGGCCCACCTTCTCTTCGATTTGGCCTTCGCGGCCCACCTTCACGTCTTTTTGGCTATCACAGCCCTCCACCAAAGCGTCAAAAGTTTTTGTATCCATATTAGTTCCCACGAGTAGAAACAGGATTAAACGCTGCCTAAAAGGCGCCTACAATTATCGCGCCCCGGGGGTCGGCCGGTACCCGGGCGGGTCCACACTAGCGACTGATAAACCCGTCAGCCATACATCCCGACTTGAGCCGGTCTGCAAACCTCCTCGCGGTGCGTCTCCGCTTGAGGTTCGGGGAATTTTTTATGGAGAGGTTATCTTCCTCGCGGCCCGGCCAATTAAGGCAAGGCCCTCGGGTCCAGGATCATTGGCCGATAGACGTGATCACCGACACCTCCTCTGGACTTACGATTTCACGAGCAGGCCGACAGGGTTAGTGCCAGCGATTGCCCGTGCTTACTCCAAATCCACTGCGCCTTCTGAGAACAGAGGGACACGTGGAGGAGAGTTTGGTCCAATTAGCTTCCCCAAGGTGCTGGCTTGCACCCCAGGTACTAGAGCCCCCCCGCCACGACAAGGCTTGGAACCATGGGGGGGAACCTAACCTAACCTAACCTAACCTAACCTAACCTAACCTAACCTAACCTAACCTAACCTAACCTAACCTAACCTAACCTAACCTAACCTAACCTTTTTTTTTTTTTTTTTTTTTTTTTTTTTTTTTTTTTTTTTTTTTTTGGTTTCGCAGGAGAAATGCTCTTACGCACTACCGGGCCACGCGACGCGGCCCGAGTGTGGGACTCGCCTAAAACCGGCTCTACCCACTAAAACTCCTGCGTCCGCTCCTCTGTGCCATGGTGGCAGGGGAGGTGGTAAACTCCTTGCGGATTATTCCACCATCCCGCCGGCACTTGCCAGCCTTGCCGGCATGCTCCTTAGCTGGGAGCAGGACCCAGCACATCTACTCATATCAGGCGCGCGGTGTGCGGAACCACCGCGCGCATATCTCAATCCGGAGAAGCGGTCATTCCATTGCCTCCCGCGCCCCCCCCAGTGAAACAGGAGGAAGCACGGTTGGCGACGGAGCGGCCGCGGTATGTCGCCGCCGATGTCTGGCCTTGGGCAGAGTCCCCCTACAGGAGGGAGACCCCACCCTATGCCCGGCCGGAAGGCCCGCTGCCGCACAAACGGAGCAGCGTGGGTCCCCGGCACAGTCAACGGCCTTGTGCCCTTCTAGGCCGCAGCGATAACACTCACCGCTGCGGTCTATCGCCGAGTCGCACTGCGCGCCAGTGTGCCCCACTACGAGGCACCTGAAGCAGCGCAAGCGCTTGGTGGGCAGCACCCGCACTTTGGCGGACACCCATCCCACCAAGAGCCTCGAGCCTGCCACCCTTTTCGCTGCAGCAATCGGGCAGCGGACGTAGATCGTACCGCAGCCCGTTGCCGTGAATCGCAATTGCCCCGCCTTGATGGTGTCGGCGGGGCAGTCTCCACATCGGGCCACAGCGGCCACCACTTCTTCTTGCGTGACAGAGTCGTCCAGCCCGGAAATGCGCATTTCTGCGCACTTCTCTGGCCGGGCGACCCTGACTGCATCTCCGGGTAAGACTTCGCGAAGTCTTGCGGCCAGCTGGTCAGCCTTGGCTGAGCTCGTGGCGCCCGTCACTTCTAAAATTCGCGCGCCCGTTGCTCCCCTTCTCATCCTGACTCCTGGGATTCCCAGCTCAGCGAGGGAGACTTGGTCCCTGGCTTGGGTGAGAACGGCCGCATACGTTGCACCCATATCGGCCGCACCGGGTTGCAGAGTCAAAACGACAGCTGCAGTCCGGGGCGGGCGCAACCGCGGCGCCGCCTTTTCCTTGGGCCTTGTTGGCCTCTTCTTTGGGGCCGGAGTGGGAGGCTCCTTTTCCCCCCTCTTGGCCTTCTTTCTCTTCCGTCGTTTCCTTTTCTTGTTTTCCACCCGGGCCCAACCCTCCTGGTCTGGGGCCCGAGCGGAAGACGTAGGCTCCGTTGCAGTCACAGGGGCCGCGGCGGGCGGGGCACTTTGGCCCTTACCCTTGCCCTTGCCTTTGTGGGGCTTGGGCTTCCGCGACCCGGCAACCACTTCTGCGACGGTCGTACCTGCAGCCGTCACCTCGACTGCTTCAGTGCGAGCTTCCGCCTCCTCCCTTCTTTTGTCCGCCGCCAGCGGCGGCCTGAGCCGCTTTTCTGGCAGCAGTCGGTCCGCCAGCGAGGCCATCTTGGCGTCCATCATGTTGCCGACTTGCAACATGATGCGCCCCAACATGGCCTCCTCTCTATCCTCCGTGGGCTGGGCCACCTCCGGCACGGCGCGCTGCTCTATAGGCGCGTCAGCCCGCTGCTCCTCCAAGGCAGCCCGGAGCCTAGCGACCTCCGCACGTAGTGTCGCCAGCTCTTTCTCCTGCTTGTGCCATCGCCACTTCATCAGCTCAAGCTCTTCAGTTTCGGTGCGGCTTCTGAGGCCGACCACCGCATCTTCAATGGCCAAAGCCGCCTGCTTAAGGGCACGCACCATAGTGCCCTTAAGGTTTTTCGACTTTTGCGCGACGCCCATTACGAGTGTTATCCCGGACTGGGCGTGCGCGGCCAGTTGGTCAGTGGTGCGGTCTTCTCCCCGCGCCATCATCCTCTCCATTTCCAGGGCTTTGGCCATGGAGAGTAACTCATCCTCAACCAAAGCCCCGTCCTCCTTCCTCTTGCTCCCTGCGTAGGACTCCTCAGATATGAGAGACCTCGCCTCAGCGGTGCGGGCGCCGGATGTTAGTGAGCGCCCACGACCTCTCTTCGCCGTTTGGGGCCGTTCTACAAAGTCCTCGGCAGCCGTGTCGTCCGAGTCGACCGCGGACGAAGGATCGCCCGGGACACGCCTCTTCCTCACCAGCCGCCCTGACTTCGCCCCTAAGCCCTCAGTTGCGACCGTCCCTTGGGGGCCAGTCGAACTGTCGGTCTCAACGTCCCTATCATCGCAATAATCGCCATAGTCGGCGAGAATTTTCTCCATACTGCCAGAATCGTAGGCAAGATCAAAGTCCGTTATGCGTAAGCGTGGGTCGTCGGTACGCGAGCTGGCAGATCGCCAGCCCGCGGAGCAGTTTTTGCCCCCCCCAGAGTACACGGGGCTGCCGGCACCCGAAGGCGCCGGGAGGGATTCCCCAGCTTTGCTGGGACCCTCCTGGGTAATCCTTGGAAAACTGCTGTCTGTCATTTTGGGTTTTGTGCTCATTTACGGCATGAGCCAGCCCCACCTCGTCGGCGCTCGCCCGATAACCCTACGCCGCGGCACGCCAACCGCGGTTTCGGGGGGACTTTTTATAGAGGTGCCCCGCCTCGCGGCCCAACAAAGTGAGCCCCCGGTGTCGCCGAAGTGCAATGGCGACATTACGGTATGAAAAGGTCGCCTCCAAACGCCGTTCTCATTAAGAGAACGGAAAGGAGCGACTGGTGGCCCAATTAGCTTCCCCAGGGTGCTGGATTGCACCCCAGGTACTGAGCCCCCCCGCCACGACAAGGCTTGGGACCATGGGGGGGAACCTAACCTAACCTAACCTAACCTAACCTAACCTAACCTAACCTAACCTAACCTAACCTAACCTAACCTAACCTAACCTAACCTAACCTAACCTAACCTAACCTAACCTAACCTAACCTAACCTAACCTAACCTAACCTAACCTAACCTAACCTAACCTAACCTAACCTAACCTAACCTAACCTAACCTAACCTAACCTAACCTAACCTAACCTAACCTAACCTAACCTAACCTAACCTAACCTAACCTAACCTAACCTAACCTAACCTAACCTAACCTAACCTAACCTAACCTAACCTAACCTAACCTAACCTAACCTAACCTAACCTAACCTAACCTAACCTTTTTTTTTTTTTTTTTTTTTTTTTTTTTGTTCTCGCAGGGGAAATGCTCTTACGCACTGCCGGGCCGTGTGGACTGGCCCGAGTGTGGGACTCGCCGGACGGAACCGGCCACTACCCACTAAAACCCCTGCGCCACCCCACTGTGCTGTGATGGCGGGGAGGTGGGGACGCTTGCGCATTCTCCCACCTGCCCGCCAGCACCTGCCGGCCTTGCCGGCATTCTTCGGGGCCGGGGCCGTTATGGCCCCAGCGGACGGCTAGAAAGCGCGCGACACCACGACGCCGCGCGCACCTCCTCGAGGCCTTTTGGGGCAGAGCCCCGGCCTCGATCACGGGGGACGGAGCAGGGCCTGGTAGGCCCGCCGCCGCACCCCCGTGCGCCTCCGGCGGATCGGGTCAGGGTTGGCCGCAGCCTCCCTTTCCCTCTCCGCCGTCTCCTTCTGCGACATCACTTCCTCGCAGAAGGAGAGGACGGCCGTCCACGACTCTTCGCTCTCGACCATTGCTTTTACAACGGTCGGGAGCGAGAGATCCACCCCGATGGCATCGCGAAGGACACTACGCTGCACTGCCCACGAAGGGCACCCCTCGAGGGTGTGCTGCGCCGTGTCCTCGCTGCCCGCACAATGGTGGCAATCGGTCGTCGGCTCACGTCGGGCGACTCGACACAGGTACTTTCCAAAGCATCCATGCCCGGAAAGCACCTGTGTGAGTCGGAACGTGAGCCGCCCGTGCCGCCTGTCCAGCCAGTTTTGAAGAACCGGCCGGACAGCCTCGACAGTCCGTCGGCCGGCCGTTGGATTGGCCAGCCGCTCCGCCCATCTACGGACGGTGGACCGTCGAAGGTGGGACTTCCACCTTTCCGTCACCGTTGGCTGTTCGCCGCCGGACCGCAGCTCCTGGCGCCGCTCGTAGAGCCTTGCCAGTGCCGCGGCCTCCAGATCCCACGGCGGCGAACCTGCCAACACGCACGCCGCCTCCGTCGAGATGGTGCGATAGCCCCGAATGGCCCTGATCGCCATCACCCTCTGCGGTTGTCGCAGAAGGGCGATGGTGGCGCTTCGCAGCGCCGGAGCCCAGACAGGGGCTCCGTACAGGGCCATCGAGCGCACCACCCCGAGGTACAGGCGGCGGCAGGCAACACTCGGTCCCCCGAGATTCGGCAGCAGCCGCGAAAGAGCGGCGGCCGCCGCCATGAGACGGGGGACCAGGCGACGGAAATGCTCGCGGAAGTCCCAGCGGCTATCGAGGACGAGTCCGAGGTACTTCATATCGGACCCGACCTCGATTCGGACACCGCTAACCACGATGTGGGCCCCCGGAGGTGGCGCAGCCCTAGGCCTGTGAAAACACAAGGCCTCGGACTTTTCGAGCGCCACCCCGAGACCCAGAGCGCGGATTCGCGCGACGACCGACGCCACGCCTGCCGTTGCCAGGCGGGCGGCCTCACGGTAGTTTGCCCCGCGGGCCGTGACCAGGGTGTCGTCCGCATAACACGTCACCCTGACGCCCGCGGGGAGAACGCCCCGCAGCACCCAATCGTATCCGATGTTCCACAAGAGGGGGCCGAGTACCGACCCTTGTGGAACACCGCACACCATCTCCCGAGTCTCCAGTCCGCCCGACCGCCCCTGGTATTGGACGTACCTTTGACTGAGGTAGTCCCCGATCAGGCGACGGAGGTAGAGAGGCACTTTATGGTATTTGAGTGCCTCTCTGATGCAGCTCCACGGCATGGTGTTGAAAGCGTTCGCTATGTCAAGCGAAACCGCCAACAACACCCCACCGCGGGCGACAACCTCCTCCGAGTCGGCCTTGACACGATTGATCGCGTCGATCGTGGAAAGGCCGGCCCGGAACCCAAACTGGGCGTTCGCCAAATCGGGACCTACCTCAGTCATATGCTCGACGAGGCGTGCAGCTATTATTCTCTCGAATAGCTTACACACCTCGTCGAGCAACACGATGGGGCGGTAGGCGGAGGGAGACTCTGCGGGGCGTCCGTCCTTACGCAACAGGACCAAACTACCCACCTTCCACACTCTGGGGAACCGTCCCGACTCCAGGCAGCCATTGAAGAGCCGCCGGAGCCGGTCCCCTAGGACGTCGAGGGCCAAGACCAGGACGCGACCGTGTACTCCATCTGGCCCGGGCGCTGTGTTTTTCGCCCGGAGCTTGTCCACGGCCGCGTCGAACTCTTCACTCGTGAGCTCAGCGACCCCGCTATCTTCCTCCTCACCACCGGCGCCACCTCTACGCGGCGCCATAGCGGGGGGGACGTGTTCCGCCCGATGTGGAAACAGGGCGGACACGACGTCCCTCACGAAGTGGTGGTCGAGACTCTGGGTCAGCGGAGGCGCCCAGGGGCGTAGTTTGCCCCTGACGGACTTATACGGGCGCCCCCACGGATCGTTGTCCAGAGTCCCGAGCAGCTCCTCGCGCGCTTGGGTCTTGGCCCTGCTGATGGCGAGCTGTAGGGTCTTTTTCTTCACCCTATAGACCTCGTACAGCTCGCGCTCCGTCGTCTCGTCGCGGTGCCGTCTTCTTCGGCACCTGGTGTACATACGCCTGGCCGCCACGCTCTCCACGCGGAGCGCGGCGATGTGGTCAGACCACCAGTACACCTGGCGACGAGAGGGGGGCGGCTTGGCCCGGGGCATCGACGCGTCGCACACTTGCGTCAACGCCCGCCGGAACCATTCCGCCTCCTCATCTACCCTCACAGGCCCGGCGGGTTGCGGTTGCCAGGCCTGGACGACGGAGGCCTCCAGCAGAGCGTCTCTGTCGAGACGCCCCAACGTCCACCTAGGGAGTGGCGGGACTCTACCTCTCGCGGGGCTCATGCCCGGGGTCGTCGACGAGGCGGAGACGTCGAATCGGACGTATAGGTGGTCCGACAGCGTCTCCACCCCATCGAGGACTCTCCAATCCCGGACACGGCGTTCTACAGCAGGGCTAGCGAACGAGACGTCCACTATCGAACCGCCCTGCTGTCTCACGCAAGTGAAGGTCGACCCCCTATTTAGGATGCAGAGGCCGACCAACACTGCCCACTCTTCCAACGCGCTGCCTCGCGAGTCGGTGACGGGGGACCCCCATGCCGAGGATTTGGCATTGAAGTCCCCCATCACGATCACAGGGCGAGGATCGGCCCGTCTGACAAGAGCCTCAACCTCGCCCAAGAACGACTCGAATTCGGCGAAGCAGCGGCTGGGCGAAAAGTAGCACCCCACCACTACGGTTCCCTCATATTCGACTGCGACGAAGCCCCGGCCACGACCAACTACAACGGAGACCGGGGCTACGACCGAAGTGACGATGGCCACCAAGCCGTCCAAGTCCCCCACCCAATTAGCTCTAGAGGGGACAAAGTACGGCTCAGCGGCCACAGCGACGTCGATATTCCACTCTGCCAGGGACTGCATGAAAAGATCCTGTGCCCCAGCAGAGTGGTTTAAATTTCCCTGAAGGAAGCGATGGTTGTGGCCCGCTAGGGCCATTATTTAGTTTCCATCGCTTCCCCCACGACCACCCCTGAAGAAGAAGGGGCGGGTGTTGCCGGCGCCGTAGAGGCCGCGGCCGTGACTTCTCTGCCCTTTCGGGGCTTGGGCAGGGTCCCTTTGCAAGAGGGAGCCCCAGCCCTGTGGTTCGCAGGGCGACCCGCTGCCGAGCATACAGAGCAACGCGGGTCGCCTGAACACGCGGCGGCCTTATGCCCCATCTGACCGCAGCGGAAGCACTCGCCGCTGCGGTCGACCTCAGAGGTGCACTGCACTCCGGTGTGCCCAACAACGAGACACCGGAAGCAGCGCATTCTCCTGGTGGGTAGCACCCGCACCTGCGCGGACACCCACCCAACCAGGAGCCTAGAGCTGGCCACTTTTTTGGCCGCGGCCACCGGGCAGCGGACGAATATCGTGCCGGGGCCCGATGAGGCAAAACGCACCTGCCCCGCTTTGATTGATGAGACAGGGCAGCCTCCGCACTTGGCCACGGCTTCTACCACCTCCTCTGTGGTGACGGAATCGTCAAGCCCAGAAATGCGCATCTCCGCACACTTCTCTGGCCTGGCGATCCTGACACTTTCAGCTGGCAGCACCTGTCGTAACTTCTGTGCCAACTGATCAGCCTTTTCTCCACTCGCGGCCCCGGGCACTTCGAGAATTCGAGCACCCGTGGCCGCTTTTCTTACTCTCAGGGATGGAATGCCCAGCTCGGCGATGGACACTTTTTCTTTTGCCGATGCTAGGACTCCCGCATAGGTCGCGCCTTTTTCAGCCGCTTCAGACTGTAGTGTGATGACGACAGCCGCCGCTCTGGGTGGGCGCAACCGTGGTTCCACCTTCCCACGCTTTTCCTGGGGCTTCGTAGGGGGAGAGGCAGCCGGTTTCTTTTTTGGCGCCCTCTTCTTCTTCTTTTTCTTCCGTTTCTTCTTCTCCACCTGGGTCCATCCCTCCTCATCTTGGGCGTCCCGAGCGGCAGAAGTAGAAGGGGCCGGGTTCACCGCTGGGGCCGCAGTGGGCTTGGCACTTTGGCCTTTACCCTTGCCCTTGCCTTTTATTGGTTTGGGCTTTTGCGGTCCCGCGACGACTTCGGCGGCACTTCTTTTTATTGCGGTGTCAGCGACTGGTTTGTTCACAGACACTGCCTCGACTTGTTTCAAGTCCCCGCGTAGTGGGGGACGGATACGCTTTTCCGGCAGGAGCCGGTCCGACACCGAGGCCATTTTGGCGTCCATCATGTTGCCCACCTGCAACATGATGCGCCCCAACATAGCCTCTTCCTTCTCCTCAACGGATCGGCTCACTTCCGGATCAACTCTTCTTCTACCCATATCAGAGCGGATCTGAGCCACTTCCGCGCGCATTTCCGCCAGCTGTTTTTCCTGGCGAGCGTTTGCGGCGCGGAGCAGTTCGACCTCCTCACCCATCGTCCGGCTCTTCAGGGCCGCCACCGCCTCGGAAATGGCTTCTGCAGCCTGTTTAAGGGCGCGCACCATTGTGCCCTTAAGCTGGCCCGATTTTTTGGCTACACCCAAGATGAGATCAACACCTGCTTGGGCGTTGGCGGCCAATTCTTCCGCGGAGCGGTCGTCTCCTCCAGTTTTTTCCAGGGTTTTGGCCATGGAGAGGATTTGTTCCTCAGCCAAAACCCCGACTTCTTCTTTTTTCGTTTTTAAGAAGGCCTCCTTTGCCTTCCGTAAACCCACGTACGCACCCGTGGTTGGCGGGCGCCCTCTTCCACGTTTCGCTGTCGCAGATCTACTAAACGTCTCCTCGCCAGCCGTGTCATCGGAGTCCATCCCAGATTCGCTGTCACCCGGGACGGGCCTCTTTCGCCACAGCCGGCCATTACGCAATCCTGATGAATCAGAAGCGACCGTCACCAGAGTGCCAGTCGAGCTATCCGACTCGGACAGAACCACTTCCTCCATCGTTTCGTGGCCTTCACGGCCCACTGCCTCCTCAATTTGGCCTTCACGGCCCACCTTCTCTTCGATTTGGCCTTCGCGGCCCACCTTCACGTCTTTTTGGCTATCACAGCCCTCCACCAAAGCGTCAAAAGTTTTTGTATCCATATTAGTTCCCACGAGTAGAAACAGGATTAAACGCTGCCTAAAAGGCGCCTACAATTATCGCGCCCCGGGGGTCGGCCGGTACCCGGGCGGGTCCACACTAGCGACTGATAAACCCGTCAGCCATACATCCCGACTTGAGCCGGTCTGCAAACCTCCTCGCGGTGCGTCTCCGCTTGAGGTTCGGGGAATTTTTTATGGAGAGGTTATCTTCCTCGCGGCCCGGCCAATTAAGGCAAGGCCCTCGGGTCCAGGATCATTGGCCGATAGACGTGATCACCGACACCTCCTCTGGACTTACGATGTCACGAGCAGGCCGACAGGGTTAGTGCCAGCGATTGCCCGCGCTTACTCCAAATCCACTGTGCCTTCTGAGAACAGAGGGACACGTGGAGGAGAGTTTGGTCCAATTAGCTTCCCCAAGGTGCTGGCTTGCACCCCAGGTACTAGAGCCCCCCCGCCACGACAAGGCTTGGAACCATGGGGGGGAACCTAACCTAACCTAACCTAACCTAACCTAACCTAACCTAACCTAACCTAACCTAACCTAACCTTTTTTTTTTTTTTTTTTTTTTTTTTTTTTTTTTTTTTTTTTTGTTCTCGCAGGAGAAATGCTTCTTACGCACTACCGGGCCACGCGACGCGGCCCGAGTGTGGGACTCGCCTAAAACCGGCTCTACCCACTAAAACTCCTGCGTCCGCTCCTCTGTGCCATATGGTGGCGGGGAGGTGGTAACATGTTTGCAGTATTCCACCATCCCACCGGCACCTGCCAGCCTAGCCGGCATTCTACCCAGCTGGGGGGGAGACCCCAGCGAAAACGTCTCTGATGCGCGCGGTGTGCGGAAACACCACGCGCTACTCCAGGAGGAAGCGGTTACTCCATCGCTTCCTCCGGCACCGCCCCTGATGTGGTTGGGGCGGGTGCTGTTGACGCCGATGTGGCTATGGCCCTTCCTCTTTTGGCGTTCCTGGGCAGGGTCCCCTTACAGGAGGGAGACCCGACCGTGTGGCCCGCCGGGAGATTCGCATCCGAGCAAACGGAGCACTTGGGTTCGCCGGAGCAACCGGCGGCCCTGTGCCCCTTCTGACCGCAGCGGTAACACTCGTCGCTGCGGTCAACCTTCGATGTACATTGTACCGCCGTGTGTCCGACTATCAGGCAGCGATAGCATCTCAAGCGCCTGGCAGGCAGTACCCGCACTTGCGCGGATACCCATCCTACCAGGAACCTAGCGCTGGCCACCTTTTTAGCCGCTGCCACGGGGCAGCGCACGAAAATTGTGCCACGGCCTGACGGGGAGAAGCGGACTTGCCCCGCCTTGATGGCGTCGGCATTGCAGCCCCCATATCTGGCCACAGCCTCTATTATTTCCTCCTTAGTTACAGAATCGTCAAGCCCAGAGATACGCATCTCTGCGCACCTCTCGGGCCTGGCGATCCGTACTGTGTCTATTGGCAAGATCTCCCGCAATTTGGCAGCTAGGGTATCTGCCTTTACGGCGCTTGCGGCGCCTACAATCTCCAGAATTCGGGAGCCTGTGGCTCCTTTCCTCATCTTTACAGCTGGGATGTCCAGCTCGGCCAGGGATACTTTGTCCCTAGCACGAGTCAGGACAGCCGCATAAGTTGCGCCTTTATCGGCCGCACCGGGTTGCAGCGTCAAAACGACAGCTGCTGTCCGGGGCGGGCGCAACTTCGGCTTCGCCTTTTTGGATTTCTCCCTCTTCCTCGACTCCTGCCTCTTCAAGGGAGGTGGGGGAGCCTCCTGTTTCTTTTCTCCTTTTTTCTTCTTCTTTTTCTTCTTTTTCTCAGCTCGGGTCCACCCCTCATCACCTGGAGCGTCCCGAGCGGAAGAAGAAGGTATCGTCTCCGGGGCCGCAGTGGGCTGGGCACTTTTGCCTTTGCCCTTGCCCTTACCTTTTGACGGCTTGGGCTTATGCGACCCCCCGACAACTTCAGCGGCCGTCCGCGTTACTGCGGTGTCCAAGGCCGGTTCAGCCATTGGCACTGCTTCCACCTCTATACTGTCCCCTCTCAGTGGGGGCCTAAGTCTCTTTTCCGGTAGTAACCGGTCTGATACGGAGGCCATCTTGGCGTCCATCATGTTGCCCACTTGCAACATGATACGACCCAACATGGCCTCCTGGTCCTCCCCAGTGCGGCTCTCATTAGCGTCCGCTCTACGCTTGTGCATTTCATCGCGGATTTGAGCCACTTCCGCGCGCAGAACTTTCAGCTCTTTCTCCTGCCGATAGTTCGCCGCGCGGAGCAGCTCGACCTCCTCTCCTTCGGTGCGTTCTTTTAATGCCGCGACCGCATCCTGTATCGCCCACAACGCTTGCTTAAGGGCACGCACCATTGTGCCCTTAAGATTCTTGGATTTTTGGGCCACGCTCAGAATGAGGTCGCACCCTTTCTGAGCGTGGGCGGCAAGGTCCTCAGATGTGCGTTCTTCCTTTCGAGATCTTTCCAGGGTTTTGGCCATGGAGAGTATCTGCTCCTCGGCCAAAACCCCGATTTCCTCTTTCTTCGCCTGTAATAGCGCCTCCTTAGCCTGGCGTAGGCCGACGTAGGCACCCGTAGTTGGTGGGCGCCCCCGTGTCCTCTTCGCCGGGCCAGTACGCTGTGTCTCCTCGCCGGCCGTGTCGTCTGAGTCCAGCCCGGATTCGTAATCACCCGGGCCGGGCCTCTTTCGTCTAAGCCGTCCAGTTGCCCCGATAGCTGAACTGTCGGAGTCCAAGTCCTCGCCATGGTCTTTAGCTGAAGCGCACGCCCTCGTGGCACGCACCCCAGCCCCAGAATCAACGTCGCCAAAATCGTGTGCAAGATCTGTATCAAGTTCAGAATCGCCAGAGTCGTAGTGACGCGGACCGGCAGGACGCCGGCCCACGAAGCAGTTTGTGCCCCCCCCAGAGTACGTGGGGCTGCCGGTACCCGAAGGCACCGGGAGGGATTCCCCGGCTTTGCCGGGACCCTCCTGGGTAGTCCTTTTCAAACTGCCGGAACTTTCCATTGTGGTTTTGTGGCCCATTCCGGGTGGGCCTACCCCCGTCTCGTCAGCGCTCGCCCGATAACCCTACGCCGCGGCACGCCGACCGCGGTTTCGGGGTGATTTTTTAAAGAGGTTTTCTTCCTCCCAGCCCCACAATGGGCTCCCGGAAACCGGGTTATGAGTGCCGCATCCAAACGCCGTTCTCATGAAGAGAACGGAAAGGAGCGGCGTAGTGGTCCAATTAGTTCCCCAAGGTGCTGGATTGCACCCCAGGTACTAAGCCCCCCCGCCACGACAAGGCTTGGAACCATGGGGGGGAACCTAACCTAACCTAACCTAACCTAACCTAACCTAACCTAACCTAACCTAACCTAACCTAACCTAACCTAACCTAACCTAACCTTTTTTTTTTTTTTTTTTTTTTTTTTTTGATTTCGCAGGAGAAATGCACTTACGCACTACCGGGCCACGCGACGCGGCCCGAGTGTGGGACTCGCCTAAAACCGGCTCTACCCACTAAAACTCCTGCGTCCGCTCCTCTGTGCCATGGTGGCGGGGAGGTGGTAACTCTCTCGGATTATTCCACCATCCCGCCGGCACTCGCCAGCCTAGCCGGCGTTCTTCTCGGCTGGGGGGAGACCCCAGCAAAACGTCTTAAATGCGCGCGGTGTGCGGAAACACCGCGCGCTACTCCAGGAGGAAGCGGTCACTGCATCGCTTCCTCCGGCACCGCCCCAGATGTTGTTGGGGCGGGCGCTGCTTTCTTTCTTCGTTTGGCCTTGGGCAGAGTCCCCTTGCAAGAGGGAGACCCAACCCTATGGCCCGCCGGAAGACTTGCTGCCGAACACACAGAGCAGTGTGGTTCGCCATTGCAGTCGCCGGCTTTGTGTCCCTTTTGACCGCAGCGATAACACTCATCACTGCGGTCAACCTCCGATATACACTGGGCCCCCGTATGCCCGACCACCAAACAGCGGAAGCATCGCAAGCGCCTGGTTGGAAGCAGCCGCACTTGCGCAGACACCCAACCAACCAGGAGCCTGGAGCTCGCCACTTTTTTCGCCGCGGCCACTGGGCAGCGGACAAATAATGTTCCACGACCCGATGGGGAGAAACGAAGTCGCCCCGCCTTGACGACATTGGCAGGGCAGCCTCCGCACTTGGCCACGGCCTCCACGACCTCCTCCTGTGTGACAGAATCGTCAAGCCCAGAAATACGCATCTCTGCGCACTTCTCGGGCCTGGCGATCCTGACGGTATCCGCCGGCAACACCACTTGGAGCCTTGCGGCCAGCTGGTCGGCCTTCTCTTTACTCGAAGCTCCCGGCACCTCCAAAATACGGGCGCCCGTGGCACCCATCCTCATTTTCAGAGCTGGAATACCTAGCTCGGCGAGAGAAACTTTGTCTCTCGCACGGATCAGGATATCAGCATATGTTGCGCCCTTGTCCACCGCTCCCGGCTGCAGCGTTAATACGACTGCTGCCGAACGGGGTGGGCGCAATCGTGGCTGTGCCTTCCTTGTGTTTGCCCCCTTCCTCGAATCCTGCTTCTTCGGGGCGGGGGCAGAAGCCTCCTCCTTCTTCTTCTTTGGCTCCTTTTTTCTTCCTTTCTTTTCCTTTCTTTTCTCAACCCGGGTCCACCGCTCTTCTTGCGGAGGGTCCTGAGTTGAGGTAGAAGGCATCGGTGTCATCACCTGGGCCACAGCGGGCTGGGCATTTCGACTCTTGCCCTTTCCCTTGCCCTTACCCTTGGTGGGCTGGGGCTTTTGCGGCTCGGTGACTACATCAGCGGCAATCGTCGACGTTGTTGTGGCGTCCAAAGCCTGGTCGGCGAGAGACACCTCCTCCACCACTTCTCTATCCCCTCTTAGCGGGGGTCTTATTCTCCTTTCCGGTAGGAGCCGGTCTGCGACAGAGGCCATCTTGGCGCCCATCATGTTGCCCACCTGCAACATGATGCGCCCCAACATGGTCTCGTCCTCCTCCACGGTGCGGCTCTCTTTGGGTTCCGCCCTTTGTTTTTCCAGTTGGGCGCGGATTTGGGCCACCTCCTTTCGCAACTCCGCCAACTCCTTCTCCTGACGGTAGTTGGCGGTGCGGAGCAGCTCCACTTCCTCGCCCTCGGTGCGCTCCTTCAGTGCTGCGACCGCATCCTGTATGGCCCAAGCTGCTTGTTTAAGGGCGCGCACCATCGTGCCCTTTAGATTTTTTGATTTTTGCGCAACGCTCATAATCAGGTCGCACCCTTTCTGAGCGTGCGAGGCCAGTTGTTCAGAGGTGCGGTCCTCCTTACGTGATATTTCGAGGGCTTTGGCCATGGAGAGTATTTGCTCCTCAGCCAAAACCCCGACTTCCTCCTTTTTGGCCTTTAAAAAGGCCTCTTTCGCTTGCCGCAGTCCGACGTAGGCGCCCGTTGTTGGTGGGCGCCCTCTCCCTCGCTTCGCCGGTCCTGTACGTTGCAGCTCCTCGCCGGCCGTGTCGTCGGAGTCCAGCCCGGATTCGTGATCACCCGGGCCGGGCCTCTTTCGTCTCAGCCGGCCGGTTATCTCGGCAGTTGAACTGTCCGAGTCCAAGTACTCGCCATGGTCCTTGTCCGAGACACGCACCCCCGTGGCACGCGCCCCAGCCCCAGAATCAACAATACCCAAATCGTGAGCATAATCGGTGTCCAGATCGGAATCGCCAGAGTCGTCGTAACGCGAACCAACAGGATGCTGGTCCGCGACGCAGTTTTTGCCCCCCCCAGAGTACGTGGGGCTGCCGGCACCCAAAGGCACCGGGAGGGATTCCCCAGCTTTGCTGGGACCCTCCTGGGTAGTCCTTTTAAAACTGCGACTTGCCATGTTTGTTGGTTTGTGGCCCATTCCGGGTGGGCCTACCCCCGTCTCGTCAGCGCTTGCCCGATAACCCTACGCCGCGGCACGCCGACCGCGGTTTCGGGGTGATTTTTTAAAGAGGTTTTCTTCCTCCCAGCCCCACAATGGGCTCCCGGAAACCGGGTTATGAGTGCCGCATCCAAACGCCGTTCTCATTAAGAGAACGGAAAGGAGCGGCGTAGTGGTCCAATTAGTTCCCCAAGGTGCTGGATTGCACCCCAGGTACTAAGCCCCCCCGCCACGACAAGGCTTGGAACCATGGGGGGGAACCTAACCTAACCTAACCTAACCTAACCTAACCTAACCTAACCTAACCTAACCTAACCTAACCTAACCTAACCTAACCTAACCTAACCTAACCTAACCTAACCTAACCTAACCTTTTTTTTTTTTTTTTTTTTTTTTTGTTCTCGCAGGGGAAATGCTCTTACGCACTGCCGGGCCGTGTGGACTGGCCCGAGTGTGGGACTCGCCGGACGGAACCGGCCACTACCCACTAAAACCCCTGCGCCACCCCACTGTGCTGTGATGGCGGGGAGGTGGGGACGCTTGCGCATTCTCCCACCTGCCCGCCAGCACCTGCCGGCCTTGCCGGCATTCTTCGGGGCCGGGGCCGTTATGGCCCCAGCGGACGGCTAGAAAGCGCGCGACACCACGACGCCGCGCGCACCTCCTCGAGGCCTTTTGGGGCAGAGCCCCGGCCTCGATCACGGGGGACGGAGCAGGGCCTGGTAGGCCCGCCGCCGCACCCCCGTGCGTCTCCGGCGGATCGGGTCAGGGTTGGCCGCAGCCTCCCTTTCCCTCTCCGCCGTCTCCTTCTGCGACATCACGTCCTCGCAGAAGGAGAGGACGGCCGTCCACGACTCTTCGCTCTCGACCATTGTTTTTACAACGGTCGGGAGCGAGAGATCCACCCCGATGGCATCGCGCAGGACACTACGCTGCACTGCCCACGAAGGGCACCCCTCGAGGGTGTGCTGCGCCGTGTCCTCGCTGCCCGCACAGTGGTGGCAGTCGGTCGTCGACTCACGTCGGGCGATTCGACACAGGTACTTTCCAAAGCATCCATGCCCGGAAAGCACCTGTGTGAGCCGGAACGTGAGCCGCCCGTGCCGCCTGTCCAGCCAGTTTTGAAGAACCGGCCGGACAGCCTCGACAGTCCGTCGGCCGGCCGTTGGATCGGCCAGCCGCTCCGCCCATCTACGGACGGTGGACCGTCGAAGGTGGGACTTCCACCTTTCCGTCACCGTTGGCTGTTCGCCGCCGGACCGCAGCTCCTGGCGTCGCTCGTAGAGCCTTGCCAGTGCCGCGGCCTCCAGATCCCACGGCGGCGAACCCGCCAACACGCACGCCGCCTCCGTCGAGATGGTGCGATAGCCCCGAATGGCCCTGATCGCCATCACCCTCTGCGGTTGTCGCAAGAGGGCGATGGTGGCGCTTCGCAGCGCCGGGGCCCAGACAGGGGCCCCGTACAGGGCCATCGAGCGCACCACCCCGAGGTACAGGCGGCGGCAGGCCACACTCGGCCCCCCGAGATTCGGCAGCAGCCGCGAGAGAGCGGCGGCCGCCGCCATGAGACGGGGGACCAGGCGACGGAAATGCTCGCGGAAGTCCCAGCGGCTATCGAGGACGAGTCCGAGGTACTTCATATCGGACCCGACCTCGATTCGGACACCGCTAACCACGATGTGGGCCCCCGGAGGTGGCGCAGCCCTCGGCCTGTGGAAACACAAGGCCTCGGACTTTTCGAGCGCCACCTCGAGGCCCAGAGCGCGGATTCGCGCGACGACCGACGCCACGCCTGCCGTTGCCAGGCGGGCGGCCTCACGGTAGTTTGCCCCGCGGGCCGTGACCAGGGTGTCGTCCGCATAACACGTCACCCTGACGCCCGCGGGGGAGAACGCCCCGCAGCACCCAATCGTATCCGATGTTCCACAAGAGGGGGCCCAGTACCGACCCCTGTGGAACACCGCACACCATCTCCCGAGTCTCCAGTCCGCCCGACCGCCCCTGGTATTGGACGTACCTTTGACTGAGGTAGTCCCCGATCAGGCGACGGAGGTAGGGAGGCACTTTATGGTGTTTTAGTGCCTCCCTGATGCAGCTCCACGGCATGGTGTTGAAAGCGTTCGCTATGTCTAGCGAAACCGCCAACAACACCCCACCGCGGGCGACAACCTCCTCCGAGTCGGCCTTGACGCGATTGATCGCGTCGATCGTCGAAAGGCCGGCCCGGAACCCAAACTGGGCGTTCGCCAAATCGGGACCTACCTCAGTCATATGCTTGACGAGGCGTGCAGCTATTATTCTCTCGAATAGCTTACACACCTCGTCGAGCAACACGATGGGGCGGTAGGCGGAGGGAGACTCTGCGGGGCGTCCGTCCTTCCGCAACAGGACCAAACTACCCACCTTCCACACTCTGGGGAACCGTCCCGACTCCAGGCAGCCATTGAAGAGCCGCCGGAGCCGGTCCCCTAGGACGTCGAGGGCCAAGACCAAGACGCGACCGTGTACTCCATCTGGCCCGGGCGCTGTGTTTTTCGCCCGGAGCTTGTCCACGGCCGCGTCGAACTCCTCACTCGTGAGCTCAGCGACCCCGCTATCTTCCTCCTCACCACCGGCGCCACCTCTACGCGGCGCCATAGCGGGGGGGACGTGTTCCGCCCGATGTGGAAACAGGGCGGACACGACGTCCCTCACGAAGTGGTGGTCGAGACTCTGGGTCAGCGGAGGCGCCCAGGGGCGTAGTTTGCCCCTGACGGACTTATACGGGCGCCCCCACGGATCATTGTCCAGAGTCCCGAGCAGCTCCTCGCGCGCTTGGGTCTTGGCCCTGCTGATGGCGAGCTGTAGGGTCTTTTTCTTCACTCTGTAGACCTCGTACAGCTCGCGCTCCGTCGTCTCGTCGCGGTGCCGTCTTCTTCGGCACCTGGTGTACATACGCCTGGCCGCCACGCTCTCCACGCGGAGCGCGGCGATGTGGTCAGACCACCAGTACACCTGGCGACGAGAGGGGGGCGGCTTGGCCCGGGGCATCGACGCGTCGCACACTTGCGTCAACGCCCGCCGGAACCATTCCGCCTCCTCATCTACCCTCACAGGCCCGGCGGGTTGCGGTTGCCAGGCCTGGACGACGGAGGCCTCCAGCAGAGCGTCTCTGTCGAGACGCCCCAACGTCCACCTAGGGAGTGGCGGGGCTCTACCTCTCGCGGGACTCGTGCCCGGGGTCGTCGACGAGGCGGAGACGTCAAATCGGGCGTATAGGTGGTCCGACAGCGTCTCCACCCCATCGAGGACTCTCCAATCCCGGACACGGCGTGCTACAGCAGGGCTAGCGAACGAAACGTCCACTATCGAACCGCCCTGCTGTCTCACGCAAGTGAAGGTCGACCCCCTATTTAGGATGCAGAGGCCGACCAACACTGCCCACTCTTCCAGCGCGCTGCCTCGCGAGTCGGTGACGGGGGACCCCCATGCCGAGGATTTGGCATTGAAGTCCCCCATCACGATCACAGGGCGAGGATCGGCCCGTCTGACGAGAGCCTCAACCTCGCCCAAGAACGACTCGAATTCGGCGAAGCAGCGGCTGGGCGAAAAGTAGCACCCCACCACTACGGTTCCCTCACATTCGACTGCGACGAAGCCCCGGCCACGACCAACTACAACGGAGACCGGGGCTACGACCGAAGTGACGATGGCCACCAAGCCGTCCAAGTCCCCCACCCAATTAGCTCTAGAGGGGACAAAGTACGGCTCAGCGGCCACAGCGACGCCGATATTCCACTCCGCCAGGGACTGCATAAATAGATCTTGTGCCCCGGCAGAGTGGTTCAAATTCGCCTGTAGGAAGCGATGGATGGGGCCCGCTAGGGCCATTATTTCGTTTCCATCGCCTCCCCGCGACCCAATCCTGAAGTGGATGGGGCGGGCGTTGCCGGTGCCGTTGTGGCGCCGGCTGCAGCCTCTCTGCCCCGTCGGGGCTTGGGCAGGGTTCCCTTACACGTGGGAGCCCCAGCCCTGTGATTTGCAGGACGACCCGCTGCCAAACATACGGAGCAGCGCGGGTCGCCCGAACAGGCGGCGGCCTTATGCCCCATCTGACCGCAGCGGAAGCACTCGCCGCTGCGGTCGACCTCAGATGTGCACTGCACTCCGGTGTGCCCAACAACGAGGCACCGGAAGCAGCGCATTCTCCTGGTGGGTAGCACCCGCACTTGCGCGGACACCCACCCCACCAAGAGCCTAGAGCTGGCCACCTTTTTGGCCGCGGCCACCGGGCAGCGGACGAATATTGTGCCGCAGCCCGATGGGGCGAAACGCACCTGCCCCGCTTTTATTGAGTCGGCGTGGCAGCCTCCGCTCTTGGCTACGGCCTCCACCACCTCCGCTGTGGTGACGGAATCGTCAAGCCCAGAGATGCGCATCTCTGCGCACTTCTCGGGCCTGGCGATCCTCACGCTGTCGGCGGGTAGCACCTCCCGTAGTTTTTGCTCGAGTTGGTCCGCCTTCGCAGAACTCGCAGCCCCCGGCACCTCTAAGATACGGGCGCCAGTGGCGGCTTTCCTGACTTTCAGCCCCGGGATGCCTAGCTCAGCAATTGACACCTTTTCTTTTGCTTGAGCCAGGACGCCCGCATAGCTGACGCCGCTATCCGTCGCTCCGGGCTGCAACGTCAAGACGACGGCAGCAGACCGGGGCGGGCGTAACCGCGGTGTAGCTTTCTTGCTCTGCTCTTCTTTCTTCCCCTGTTGGGGCTTCGTTGGAGGAGAGGGCGCTTTCTTCTTCTTTGGCGCCCGCTTCTTCTTCTTCTTCACTTACGCACAACCGGGCCGCTTGACGCAACCCGAGTGTGGGACTCGCCTAAAACCGGCTCTACCCACTAAAACTCCTGCGTCCGCTCCTCTGTGCCATATGGTGGCGGGGAGGTGGGGCACTTTCGTATTCTTCCACCGTCCCACCGGCACTCACCAGCCTTGCCGGCGTTCAACTCGTCTGGGAGGAAGACCCCAGCAAATCGTCTCTAATGCGCGCGGTGTGCGGAGTCACCGCGCGCAGCTCCAGGAGGCCTTTGGCCTCGGTCATTATATCGGGTTCAAGCAATATTTGAAAACCCTGAGAGTCTGACCAGGTTCTCCTGGAGGAAGCGATCATTCCATCGCTTCCTCCTGTGCCGCCCCTGAAGTTGTTGGGGCGGGCGCTTTCCTTGTCTTCTTTTTGGCCTTGGGCAGAGTCCCCTTACAAGAGGGAGACCCAACCCTATGGCCCGCCGGAAGATTTGCCGCCGAGCAAACGGAGCACTTTGGGTCGCTGGAACAGTCAACGGCCCTGTGCCCCTTTTGACCGCAGCGATAGCACTCATCGCTGCGGTCAATCTCCGAATTACATTGGGCCGCCGTGTGCCCCACCACTAGACAGCGGTAGCATCGCAGGCGCCGGGTTGGGAGTAGCCGTACTTGCGCGGATACCCAGCCAACCAGGAGCCTGGAGCTCGCCACCTTGCTCGCCGCAGCCATCGGGCATCGGACGAATAACGAACCCCGGCCCGATGGAGAGAAACGAAGTCGCCCCGCCTTGATAGACTCAGCAGGGCAGCCTCCGCTCCTAGCCACGGCGTCCACGATCTCCTCCTTTGTAACAGAATCGTCAAGCCCAGAAATACGCATCTCTGCGCATTTCTCGGGCCTGGCGATCCTGACTGTGTCTGCCGGTAACACCTCTTGGAGCCTTGCGGCCAGCTGGTCGGCCTTCTCCTTGCTTGTGGCTCCTGGCACCTCCAAAATACGGGCGCCCGTGGCCCCCATCCTCAGTTTTATAGCTGGGATTCCTAGCTCGGCGATAGAAATTTTGTCTCTCGCACGAACTAGGATCGAAGCATATGTTACGCCCTTATCCTCCGCTCCAGGCTGCAGCGTTAATACGACCGCTGCCAAGCGGGGTGGGCGCAAACGTGGCTCCTTCTTCTTTGCATTGGCCCCCTTCTTTGTCTCTTGTTTCTTCGAGGTGGGGGGTAGAGCATCTTCCTTCTTTTTTGGTTTTTTCTTCCTCGCCTTTTTCTTCCTTTTTTCCACCCGGGTCCACTCCACTTCTTGCGGAGCGTCCTGAGCGGAAGTCGAAGGCACCGGCTCTATCACCTGGGCCAAGGCGGGCTGGGCACTATGACTCTTGCCCTTGCCCTTCCCCTTGCCCTTAGTGGGTTTGGGTTCCCGTGACCCGGCTGCTATATCAGCGGCGGTCGTCGCCATAGTTGCTGCGGTGTCCAAAGCCTGTTCGGCGAGAGGCACCTCCTCCGATCTTTCTCTATCCCCTCTTAGCGGGGGCCTTAGTCTCTTCTCCGGCAGGAGCCGGTCAGAAACAGAGGCCATCTTGGCGTCCATCATGTTGCCGACTTGCAACATGATGCGACCCAACATGGCCTCCTCCTTGTCCTCCGTTGTAGGTTGGGCCACCTCCGGTTCGGCCCTTGTTTTTTCTACGTCACTGCGGAGTTTTGCCAGCTCCGCACGGATCGCCGCCAGCTCCTTACCTTGGCGGTAATTAGCCATGCGGAGCAGCTCTATCTCCTCGCTTTCTGTCCTGGTTTTAAGGCCTGTGATAGCATCTTCTATGGCCCATGCCGCCTGCTTAAGGGCACGCACCATTGTGCCCTTAAGGTTTTTTGATTTCTGTGCAACGCTCATAATGAGGTCGACCCCAGACTGAGCGTGCGCGGCTAAGTCCTCGCAGGAACGATCCTCCCCTCTATATTTCTCCCGGGCTATTTCCAGGGTTTTGGCCATGGATATTATGTGTTCCTCAGCCAAAACACCTTCTTCCTCCTTCTTTTTCTTTTGAAGAGCCTCTTTGGCCTGTCGGAGACCGACATAGGCGCCCGTTGTCGGAGGGCGCCCCCTTCCTCTTTTCGCCGAACTAGAACGAGAGCCTTCCTCGCCGGCCGTATCGTCGGAGTCCAGCCCGGATACAGTGTCATCCGGGCCGGGCCTCTTGCGCCTAAGCCGGCTGGATCTTCCCCCTGATACTAGATCAACCAGCGACATTGTGCTGATCGAGCTGTCAGTATCTAAGTCTACGCCAAGATCTTTTGTTGAGGCGCGCACCCCCGTGGCGCGAGACCCAACCTCATTCCCTTCGTCATCCAAAACGTGTGCAGATTCGTTATCCAATGTGCAAAAGCGAGAGTCGTCGTAACGCAAACCAACAGGATGCTGGTCCGCGACGCAGTTTTTGCCCCCCCCAGAGTACGTGGGGCTGCCGGCACCCGAAGGCACCGGGAGGGATTCCCCAGCTTTGCTGGGACCCTCCTGGGTAGTCCTTTTAAAACTGCGACCGGTCATGGTTTGTTTTGTGGCTCATTCCGGGTGAGCCTACCCCCGTCTCGTCAGCGCTCGCACGATAACCCTACGCCGCGGCACGCCGACCGCGGTTTCGGGGTGATTTTTTAAAGAGGTTTTCTTCCTCCCAGCCCCACAATGGGCTCCCGGAAACCGGGTTATGAGTGCCGCATCCAAACGCCGTTCTCATGAAGAGAACGGAAAGGAGCGGCGTAGTGGTCCAATTAGTTCCCCAAGGTGCTGGATTGCACCCCAGGTACTAAGCCCCCCCCGCCACGACAAGGCTTGGAACCATGGGGGGGAACCTAACCTAACCTAACCTAACCTAACCTAACCTAACCTTTTTTTTTTTTTTTTTTTTTTTTTTTTTTTGGTTTCGCAGGAGAAATGCACTTACGCACTACCGGGCCACGCGACGCGGCCCGAGTGTGGGACTCGCCTAAAATCGGCTCTACCCACTAAAACTCCTGCGTCCGCTCCTCTGTGCCATGGTGGTGGGGAGGTGGTAACTCTCTCGGATTAATTCCACCGCCCAACCGGCACTTGCCAGCCTTGCCGGCAGTCTGCTCGTCTGGGAGTGAGATCCCAGCAATACGTCTCAAAACGCGCGGTGTGCGGAAACACCGCGCGCTACTCCAGGAGGAAGCAGTTACTGCATTGCTTCCACTTGCGCCACCCCAGATGGAGATGGGGTGTGCGCAGCTTGCGCCGAGTTGGCCGCGGCTCCTCGCCGCTTGGCGCGCTTGGGCAGGGCCCCCTTGCAGGAGGGTGACCCAACCCTATGGCCCGCCGGAAGACCCGCAGCCGAGCATACGGAGCAGCAAGGGTCGCCAGAACAGTCGGCGGCCTTGTGCCCCTTTTGACCGCAGCGGAAACACTCATCGCTGCGGTCAATCTCCGAAGTGCACTGCGCTCCAGTGTGCCCGACCACGAGACACCGGAAGCAGCGCAGACGCCTGGTGGGCAGCACTCGCACGCGCGCGGACACCCATCCCACCAGGAGTTTCGAACTTGCTATTTTCTTGGCAGCCGCTACCGGGCAGCGGACGAAAATCGATCCGCAGCCCGATCTAGAGAATCGCACCCGCCCAGCCTTGACGGCGTCAGCAGGGCAGCCCCCACATGCAGCCACGGCGGCCACTACCTCCCCTTCCGTAACTGAATCGTCCAACCCGGAAATACGCATCTCTGCGCACCTCTCGGGCCGGGCGATCCGCACGGTGTCCGCCGGTAGAACCTCTCTTAGCCTGGCGGCCAGATGGTCGGCCTTTTCAGCACTTGTGGCGCCCGGAATCTCAAGAATTCGAGCGCCTGTCGCTGTCCTCCTCATTTTTACGGCCGGTATGCCCAGCTCGGCGAGGGACACTTTGTCTCTCGCACGAGTTAGGACGGCCGCATAAGTTTCGCCCTTATCTGCCGCACCGGCCTGCAGCGTCAAGACGACAGCCGCAGACCGGGGCGGGCGCAACTTTGGCTCCTTTTTCTTCCCTGTTTTATTTTGGACTTTCTCCCTATTGCTCGCCCTCTGCTGCTTCGAAGTAGGAGGGGAAGCGTCTTTTTCCGTCTTCTCTGTCTTCTTTTGAGATCTCGTCCTTTTCTTCTTGCTCTCCACCCGGGTCCACCCCTCTACTCCTTGGGGGTCCCGAGTGGAGGAAGAAGGTATCGGCGCTACCTCCGGGGCCACAGGCGGCTGAGCACTTTGGCCCTTGCCCTTGCCTTTGCCTTTGCCTTTTTTAGGCTTGGGCTTCTGCGACTCCGTGGTGACATCCGCGGCAGTCTGTATCGGTGGAGTATCCATGGCCGGTTCAGTCACGGGCACCAAATCCACATCCGTGTCTCCTCTGAGCGGGGGCCGGAGCCGCTTCTCCGGCAAAAGCCGGTCCGCTACTGAGGCCATCTTGGCGTCCATCATGTTGCCCACTTGCAACATGATACGACCCAACATGGCCTCCTGGTCCTCTCCGGGTTGTCTCTCGTCCGGTTCTGCTCTTCGCACCCGCAATTCTTCTCGAATTTGGTCTACTTCCGCTCGCAGTGCCGCCAACTCCTTCTGTTGGCGGTAATTTGCAGCGCGGAGTAGGTCCACCTCCTCACTCTCGGTGCGCTCCTTCAGTGCCGCGACCGCATCTTGAATGGCCCAGGCCGCCTGCTTAAGGGCACGCACCATTGTGCCCTTAAGATTTTTTGATTTAGTGGCAACGCTCAGAATTAGGTCGCACCCTTTCTGAGCGTGCGCGGCCAGATCTTCTGAGGAGCGGTCCTCCTTTCGTGAGACTTCGAGGGTTTTGGCCATGGAGAGTATTTGCTCCTCGGCCAAAACCTCGACTTCCTGTTTCTTGGCTTTCAACAGCGCCTCCTTGGCCTGACGTAGGCCGACGTAGGCGCCTGTTGTTGGTGGGCGCCCGCGCCCTCTTTTCGCCAGTCCGGTTCTCGGCGTTTCGTCAGCGGCCGTGTCGTCAGAAACCTAACCTAACCTAACCTAACCTAACCTAACCTAACCTAACCTAACCTAACCTAACCTAACCTAACCTAACCTAACCTAACCTAACCTTTTTTTTTTTTTTTTTTTGTTCTCGCAGGGGAAATGCTCTTACGCACTGCCGGGCCGTGTGGACTGGCCCGAGTGTGGGACTCGTCGGATGGAACCGACCACTACCCACTAAAACCCCTGCGCCACCCCACTGTGCTGTGGTGGCGGGGAGGTGGGGACGCTTGCGCATTCTCCCACCTGCCCGCCAGCACCTGCCGGCCTTGCCGGCATTCTTCGGAGCCGGGGCCCTTATGGCCCCAGCGGACGGCTAGAAAGCGCGCGACACCACGACGCCACGCGCACCTCCTCGAGGCCTTTTGGGGCAGAGCCCCGGCCTCGATCACGGGGGACGGAGCAGGGCCTGGTAGGCCCGCCGCCGAACCCCCGTGCGTCTCCGGCGGATCGGGTCAGGGTTGGCCGCAGCCTCCCTTTCCCTCTCCGCTGTCTCCTTCTGCGACATCACGTCCTCGCAGAAGGAGAGGACGGCCGTCCACGACTCTTCGCTCTCGACCATTGCTTTAACAACGGTCGGGAGCGAGAGATCCACCCCGATGGCATCGCGCAGGACACTACGCTGCACTGCCCACGAAGGGCACCCCTCGAGGGTGTGCTGCGCCGTGTCCTCGCTGCCCGCACAATGGTGGCAATCGGTCGTCGGCTCCCGTCGGGCGATTCGACACAGGTACTTTCCAAAGCATCCATGCCCGGAAAGCACCTGTGTGAGCCGGAACGTGAGCCGCCCGTGCCGCCTGTCCAGCCAGTTTTGGAGAACCGGCCGGACAGCCTCGACAGTCCGTCGGCCGGCCGTTGGATCGGCCAGCCGCTCCGCCCATCTACGGACGGTGGACCGTCGAAGGTGGGACTTCCACCTTTCCGTCACCGTTGGCTGTTCGCCGCCGGACCGCAGCTCCTGGCGCCGCTCGTAGAGCCTTGCCAGTGCCGCGGCCTCCAGATCCCACGGCGGCGAACCTGCCAACACGCACGCCGCCTCCGTCGAGATGGTGCGATAGCCCCGAGTGGCCCTGATCGCCATCACCCTCTGCGGTTGTCGCAGAAGGGCGATGGTGGCGCTTCGCAGCGCCGGAGCCCAGACAGGGGCTCCGTACAGGGCCATCGAGCGCACCACCCCGAGGTACAGGCGGCGGCAGGCCACACTCGGCCCCCCGAGATTCGGCAGCAGCCGCGAGAGAGCGGCGGCCGCCGCCATGAGACGGGGGACCAGGCGACGGAAATGCTCGCGGAAGTCCCAGCGGCTATCGAGGACGAGTCCGAGGTACTTCATATCGGACCCGACCTCGATTCGGACACCGCTAACCACGATGTGGGCCCCCGGAGGTGGCGCAGCCCTCGGCCTGTGGAAACACAAGGCCTCGGACTTTTCGAGCGCCACCTCGAGGCCCAGAGCGCGGATTCGCGCGACGACCGACGCCACGCCTGCCGTTGCCAGGCGGGCGGCCTCACGGTAGTTTGCCCCGCGGGCCGTGACCAGGGTGTCGTCCGCATAACACGTCACCCTGACGCCCGCGGGGAGAACGCCCCGCAGCACCCAATTGTATCCGATGTTCCACAAGAGGGGGCCCAGTACCGACCCTTGTGGAACACCGCACACCATCTCCCGAGTCTCCAGTCCGCCTGCCCGCCCCTGGTACTGGACGTACCTTTGACTGAGGTAGTCCCCGATCAGGCGACGGAGGTAGAGAGGCACTTTATGGTGTTTTAGTGCCTCCCTGATGCAGCTCCACGGCATGGTGTTGAAAGCGTTCGCTATGTCTAGCGAAACCGCCAACAACACCCCACCGCGGGCGACAACCTCCTCCGAGTCGGCCTTGACGCGATTGATCGCGTCGATCGTCGAAAGGCCGGCCCGGAACCCAAACTGGGCGTTCGCCAAATCGGGACCTACCTCAGTCATATGCTTGACGAGGCGTGCAGCTATTATCCTCTCGAATAGCTTACACACCTCGTCGAGCAACACGATGGGGCGGTAGGCGGAGGGAGACTCTGCGGGGCGTCCGTCCTTCCGCAACAGGACCAAACTACCCACCTTCCACACTCTGGGGAACCGTCCCGACTCCAGGCAGCCATTGAAGAGCCGCCGGAGCCGGTCCCCTAGGACGTCGAGGGCCAAGACCAAGACGCGACCGTGTACTCCATCTGGCCCGGGCGCTGTGTTTTTCGCCCGGAGCTTGTCCACGGCCGCGTCGAACTCCTCGCTCGTGAGCTCAGCGACCCCGCTATCTTCCTCCTCACCACCGGCGCCACCTCTACGCGGCGCCATAGCGGGGGGGACGTGTTCCGCCCGATGTGGAAACAGGGCGGACACGACGTCCCTCACGAAGTGGTGGTCGAGACTCTGGGTCAGCGGAGGCGCCCAGGGGCGTAGTTTGCCCCTGACGGACTTATACGGGCGCCCCCACGGATCGTTGTCCAGAGTCCCGAGCAGCTCCTCGCGCGCTTGGGTCTTGGCCCTGCTGATGGCGAGCTGTAGGGTCTTTTTCTTCACTCTGTAGACCTCGTACAGCTCGCGCTCCGTCGTCTCGTCGCGGTGCCGTCTTCTTCGGCACCTGGTGTACATACGCCTGGCCGCCACGCTCTCCACGCGGAGCGCGGCGATGTGGTCAGACCACCAGTACACCTGGCGACGAGAGGGGGGCGGCTTGGCCCGAGGCATCGACGCGTCGCACACTTGCGTCAACGCCCGCCGGAACCATTCCGCCTCCTCATCTACCCTCACAGGCCCGGCGGGTTGCGGTTGCCAGGCCTGGACGACGGAGGCCTCCAGCAGAGCGTCTCTGTCGAGACGCCCCAACGTCCACCTAGGGAGTGGCGGGACTCTACCTCTCGCGGGACTCGTGCCCGGGGTCGTCGACGAGGCGGAGACGTCAAATCGGACGTATAGGTGGTCCGACAGCGTCTCCACCCCATCGAGGACTCTCCAATCCCGGACACGGCGTGCTACAGCAGGGCTAGCGAACGAAACGTCCACTATCGAACCGCCCTGCTGTCTCACGCAAGTGAAGGTCGACCCCCTATTTAGGATGCAGAGGCCGACCAACACTGCCCACTCTTCCAGCGCGCTGCCTCGCGAGTCGGTGACGGGGGACCCCCATGCCGAGGATTTGGCATTGAAGTCCCCCATCACGATCACAGGGCGAGGATCGGCCCGTCTGACGAGAGCCTCAACCTCGCCCAAGAACGACTCGAATTCGGCGAAGCAGCGGCTGGGCGAAAAGTAGCACCCCACCACTACGGTTCCCTCACACTCGACGGCGACGAAGCCCCGGCCACGACCAAACACACCAGAGACCGGGGCTACGACCGAAGAAACTATGGCCACCAAGCCGTCGATGTCCCCAAACCAATTTGTTCGAGGGGGGACAAAGTACGGCTCAGCAGCGACAGCGACGTCGATATTCCACTCTGCCAGGGACTGCATGAAGAGATCCTGTGCCCCAGCAGAGTGGTTTAAATTTCCCTGAAGGAAGCGATGGTTGTGGCCCGCTAGGGCCATTATTTAGTTTCCATCGCTTCCCCCACTACCACCCCTGAAGAAGAAGGGGCGGGTGTTGCCGGTGCCGTAGAGGCCGCGGCTGTGACTTCTTTGCCTTTTCGGGGCTTGGGCAGGGTCCCCTTGCAGGAGGGAGCCCCAGCCCTGTGGTTCGCAGGGCGACCCGCTGCCGAGCATACAGAGCATCGCGGGTCGCCTGAACAGGCGGCGGCCTTATGCCCCATCTGACCGCAGCGGAAGCACTCGCCGCTGCGGTCGATCTCAGAGGTGCACTGCACTCCGGTGTGCCCAATAACGAGGCACCGGAAGCAGCGCATTCTCCTGGTGGGTAGCACCCGCACCTGCGCGGAAACCCAGCCCACCAGGAACCTGGAGCTGGCCACTCTTTTGGCCGCAGCCACCGGGCAGCGGACGAATATCGTACCGGTGCCCGATGAGGCGAAACGCACCTGCCCCGCTTTGATTGATGAGGCGGGGCAGCCTCCGCACTTGGCCACGGCTTCTATCACCTCCTCTGTGGTGACGGAATCGTCAAGCCCAGAAATGCGCATCTCCGCGCACTTCTCGGGCCTGGCGATCCTTACACTTTCAGCTGGCAGCACCTGTCTCAACTTCTGCGCCAGCTGGTCCGCCTTTTCTCCACTCGTGGCCCCAGGTACCTCGAGAATTCGAGCGCCCGTTGCTCCTTTCCTCACCCTGAGCGACGGAATACCTAGGTCAGCGATGGAAATTTTGTCCTTCGCCGACGCTAAGATCGTCGCGTAGGTCGCGCCTTTTTCTTCAGCACCAGGCTGTAGGGTGAGAACTACGGCTGCTGAGCGTGGCGGGCGTAACTTAGGCTCAGCTTTCCCGCTCTTCTCACCCTTCTTTGCTCCTTGGGGCTTCGAAGGAGCAGAGGGCGCTTTCTTCTTTTTTGGAGCCCTCTTCTTCTTCTTTTTCCGCTTCTTCTTCTCCACTTGAGTCCACCCCTCCTCATCTGGGGTGTCTCGAGTGGAAGAAGTAGTTGGCGCCGGTGTCATCACCGGGGTCGCAGAGGACTGGGCACTTTGACCCTTGCCTTTACCTTTGCCCTTTTTTGTGGGCAAGGGCTTTTGCGACCCGGCGGCAACTTGCGCAGCCGTTCTCTTCGTAGTGGTGTCCAAAGCCGGTTTGGCCGCGGACACCGCCTCCACCATTTTCGAATCTGCCCGTAGCGGGGGCCGAATTCGCTTCTCCGGCAGGAGCCGGTCCGACACGGAGGCCATCTTAGCGTCCATCATGTTGCCCACCTGCAACATGATGCGCCCAAGCATGGCCTCTTCCTTCTCCTCAACGGATCGGCTCACTTCCGGATCAGCTCTTCTTCTACCCATATCAGAGCGGATCTGAGCCATTTCCGCGCGCATTTCGGCCAGCTCTTTTTCCTGGCGAGCGTTTGCGACGCGGAGCAGTTCGACCTCCTCACCCATCGTCCGGCTCTTCAGGGCCGCCACCGCCTCCGAAATGGCTTCTGCAGCCTGTTTAAGGGCGCGCACCATTGTGCCCTTAAGCTGGCCCGATTTTTTGGCTACACCCAAGATGAGATCAACACCTGCTTGGGCGTTGGCAGCCAGTTCTTCCGCGGAGCGGTCGTCTCCTCCAGTTTTTTCCAGGGTTTTGGCCATGGAGAGGATTTGTTCCTCAGCCAAAACCCCGACTTCTTCTTTTTTCGTTTTTAAGAAGGCCTCCTTTGCCTTCCGTAAACCCACGTACGCACCCGTGGTTGGCGGGCGCCCTCTTCCACGTTTCGCTGCCGCAGATCTACTAAACGTCTCCTCGCCAGCCGTGTCATCGGAGTCCATCCCAGATTCGCTGTCACCCGGGACGGGTCTCTTGCGCCACAGCCGGCCGCTTCTCAGTCCTGACGAACCAGAGGCGACCGTCACCAAAGTGCCAGTCGAGCCATCTGAGTCCGAAAGAGCTAACTCCTCCGTTGCGTTCTGGACTTCCACACTAGACTGGTAGCCCACTTCCTCCTCGGATTGGCCTTCACGGCCCACCTTCTCGTCGTTTTGGCCTTCGCGGCCCTCCACCAAAGCGTCAAAAGTTTTATTAGTTTCCATATTTGTTCCCACGAGTACAAACAGGATTAAACGCTGCCTAAAAGGCGCCTACAATTATCGCGCCCCGGGGGTCGGCCGGTACCCGGGCGGGTCCACACTAGCGACTGATAAACCCGTCAGCCATACATCCCGACTTGAGCCGGTCTGCAAACCTCCTCGCGGTGCGTCTCCGCTTGAGGTTCGGGGAATTTTTTATAGAGGTTATCTTCCTCGCGGCCCGGCCAATTAAGGCAAGGCCCTCGGGTCCAGGATCATTGGCCGATAGACGTGATCACCGACACCTCCTCTGGACTTACGATGTCACGAGCAGGCCGACAGGGCTAGTGCCAGCGATTGCCCGCGCTTACTCCAAATCCACTGCGCCTTCTGGGAACAGAGGGACACGTGGAGGAGAGTTTGGTCCAATTAGCTTCCCCAAGGTGCTGGCTTGCACCCCAGGTACTAGAGCCCCCCCGCCACGACAAGGCTTGGAACCATGGGGGGGAACCTAACCTAACCTAACCTTTTTTTTTTTTTTTTTTTTTTTTTTTTTTTTTTTTTTTGTTTTCGCAGGAGAAATGCACTTACGCACTACCGGGCCACGCGACGCGGCCCGAGTGTGGGACTCGCCTAAAACCGGCTCTACCCACTAAAACTCCTGCGTCCGCTCCACTGTGCCGTCCGTGGCGGGGGGGTGGTAACTCTTGCGGATTATTCCACCGCCCCCACCGGCACCCGCCAGCCTTGCCGGCGTTCTTCTCTACCGGGGTTGTCCCCAGAAAATGACTCAAGAAAGCGCACGGTGAGCGGAATCACCGAGCGCAACACACAGTGACCCTTAACAGGCCGCGACCACTCCGCCAGGGGCTCCTAAGGGAGATCCCCGTTAGAGCGATTTCTCCTCCTGAAGGAAGCAGTTACACCATCGCTTCCTCCGCTGCCACTCCGTGTAGGGGCGGGGTGGCAGCTGCTGGTGCCGTTGAGGCTGCGGCTTTTCTGGCCTTTTTGGCCTTGGGCCGAGTCCTCTTGCAAGAGGGACTCCCGGCCCTATGGTCTGCTGAAAGACCCGCCGCTTCGCAAATGGAGCAATGAGGGTCGCAAGCGCATTCGGCGGCCTTGTGCCCCTTTTGCCCGCAGCGAAAACACTCATCGCTGCGGTCGATCTCCGACGAGCACTGCGCTATTGTGTGCCCGATTTCAAGGCATCTGAAGCACTGCCTGGGCCTGGCGGGTAGCACCTTCACTTGTGCTGACACCCAGCCTACTAGTAGCCTCGAATTGGCCACTTTCTTCACCGCGGCGATCGGGCAGCGAACAAAGATTGTGCCGCGACCTGATGGGGAGAACCGCATTCGCCCGGCCTTGATTTCGTCGGCAGAGCAGCCCCCACATGTAGCGACGGCGGTCACCACGTCTTCTTCAGTAACGGAATCGTCAAGCCCGGAAATACGCATCTCTGCGCACTTCACGGGCCTGGCGATCCGGACGGTGTCTGCCGGCAGCACCTCTCGCAATTTCTGAGCCAGCTGGTTGGCCTTTTCTGAACTTTCGGCCCCTGGCACCTCCAGTATTCGGGCACCTGTTGCCCCCATCCTTAGTTTGAGCGCTGGGATGCCCAGCTCGCCAATCGATACTTTATCTCTCGCTTGAATAAGTACCGAGGCATATGTTGCGCCTCTGTCGACCGCACCGGGCTGCAGTGTCAAGACGACGGCTGCTGACCGGGGTGGGCGCAACCGGTGCTTGTCCTTCCTAACCTTTCTTTTCTTCTTCTTCTCCTGCACTTTCAAAGAATTCGGAGAAGGCTCATCATTTATCTTTGCCACTCCATTTTCCTTCTTTTTCACTACTTTTTTCTTCTCCACTCGGGTCCACCCTTCCTTGACCGGGGCTGCCTGAGTGGAAGTGGATGGCGCTGGTGCAGTAACCGTGGCCGCAGCGGGCCGGGAGCTTTGGCTTTTGCCTTTCCCCTTCCCTTTAGAGGGCTTGACTTTCCGCGCCCCAGCGACCACTTCAGCGGTTGTCCTTTCCGTTACAGTGCCTATGACCGGAGTGGCCACAGGCACCGTTTCTGTGTCACATCTCAGTGGCGGGCGAAGGCGTTTCTCTGGAAGAAGCCGGTCCGCAACGGAAGCCATCTTGGCGTCCATCATGTTGCCTATCTGCAACATGATGCGCCCCAACATGGCCTCCTCACGATCTTCCGTGGATCTCTCTTCCGGCTCCACCCTCCTTTTATTTAGTTCAGCACGGATTTCCGCCAATTCCGCGCGCATTTTTGCCAGCTCCTTTTCCTGTCGATGATTAGCCATTCGGAGCAGCTCCACCTCTTCTACTTCTGTTCGCTCTTTCAGGGCGGCGACCGCATCCTGAATCGCCCACGCTGCTTGTTTTAGGGACCGCACCATCGTGCCCTTGAGGTTGGACGATTTTTGAGCAACGCTCATGATGAGGTCGCACCCCTTCTGTGCGTGCGCCGCCAGTTCTTCCGCCGAATGGATCTCTCCTCTGTTACGTTCTAGGGCTTTGGCCTGGCTCAAAATCTGTTCTTCAGCCAAGAGCCCCACTTCCTCTTTTTTGGCCTGGATTAAGGCCTCTTTAGCCTTTCGTAGCCCGACATAGGCGCCCGTTGTTGGTGGGCGCCCTCTCCCTCGCTTCGCCGGACCCGACCGAGCCATCTCCTCACCGGTCGTATCGTCAGAGTCTAAGTCCAAGTCCAACCCGGATTGCTCGTCATCCGGGCCGGGTCTCTTACGCCTTAACCGGACCCCCGTGGTAGGCGCTCCAATCTCCTTCTCTATATCCCTATCGTATGCAAAATCGGAATCCAAGTCTGAATAGCCATCGTTGTCGGTGCGCGAACCGGCGGAAAGCCGGCCCGCGAAGCAGTTCTTGCCCCCCCCAGAGTACGTGGGGCTGCCGGCGCCCGAAGGCGCCGGGAGGGATTCCCCGGCTTTGCCGGGACCCTCCTGGGTAATCCTTTTGGAACTGCGACTGGTCATGGTTGGTTTTGTGGCCCATTCCGGGTGGGCCTACCCCCGTCTCGTCAGCGCTCGCCCGATAACCCTACGTCGCGGCACGCCGACCGCGGTTTCGGGGTGATTTTTTAAAGAGGTTTTCTTCCTCCCAGCCCCACAATGGGCTCCCGGAAACCGGGTTATGAGTGCCGCATCCAAACGCCGTTCTCATGAAGAGAACGGAAAGGAGCGGCGTAGTGGTCCAATTAGTTCCCCAAGGTGCTGGATTGCACCCCAGGTACTAAGCCCCCCCGCCACGACAAGGCTTGGAACCATGGGGGGGAACCTAACCTTTTTTTTTTTTTTTTTTTTTTTTTTTTTCGCAGGAGAAATGCACTTACGCACTACCGGGCCACGCGACGCGGCCCGAGTGTGGGACTCGCCTAAAACCGGCTCTACCCACTAAAACTCCTGCGTCCGCTCCTCTGTGCCATGGTGGCGGGGAGGTGGTAACTCTCTCGGATTATTCCACCATCCCGCCGGCACTCGCCAGCCTAGCCGGCGTTCTTCTCGGCTGGGGGGATAGGCCCCAGCAAATCGTCTCAAAGGCGCGCGGTGTGCGGAAACACCGCGCGCAGCTCCAGGTGGCCCTTTTTGGCAGAGCCACAATCACTGTATCGGGAGTTTACGAACGAGACTCCCAGTCGAGCGATCTGGGTCTCCTGGAGGAAGCGGTCATTCCATCGCTTCCCCCGGCACGGCCCCTGATGTAGCAGGGGCAGGCGCAGCTTTCTTTCGTCGTTTGGCCTTGGGCAGGATCCCCTTACAGGAGGGAGACCCAACCCTGTGGCCCGCCGGTAGACCCGCCGCTGAGCACACGGAGCAGCAAGGGTCGCCGGAACAATCGGCGGCCTTGTGCCCCTTTTGACCGCAACGATAGCACTCATCGCTGCGGTCAACCTCCGACGTGCACTGAATAGCCGTGTGCCCAATGACAAGGCACCGGTAGCAGTGCAGGCGCTTGGCGGGCAACACTCGCACTTGCGCCGACACCCATCCCACTAGTAGCTTCGAGCTTACAACCTTCTTTGCCGCGGCTATTGGGCAACGGACAAATACAGTTCCGCAGCCCGATCGGGAGAACCGCACCGGTCCCGCCTTGATGGCGTCAACAGGGCAGCCCCCGGATCTGGCTACGGCGGCAACCACCTCCTCCTCCGTGACAGAGTCGTCCAGCCCAGAAATACGCATCTCTGCGCACTTCTCGGGCCGGGCGATCCGCACGGTGTCCGTCGGCAGTACCTCCCTTAATTTTGCGGCCAGTAGATCCGCCTTCTCGCTGCTTGTGGCTCCAGCAACCTCCAAAATACGGGCGCCAGTTGCCCCCTTCCTCATTTTCACACCCGGAATGCCCAGTTCGGCGAGTGAAATTTTGTCTCTCGCACGAACCAGGACGGCTGCATAGGATTCACCCTTGTCGGCCGCTCCCGGCTGCAGCGTCAACACGACAGCCGCTGACCGGGGCGGGCGCAACCGTGTCTTCACCTTTTTATTTTTCTCCCTCGTCCTCGTTTTCTCCAACTTCGAGGGCGTAGGGGATGTCTCTACTACATTCTTCTCTGCCTTCTTCTTTTTTATTACTTTTCTCTTTTCCACACGGGACCACCCCACATCCTCCTGGGCTGCCCGTGCGGATGTAGAAGGCACTGGAGCGGCTACCGATGTTGCGGTGGGCTGGGCACTCAGGCCTTTGCATTTGCCTTTGCCCTTTGTGGGCTTGGCTTTCCGCGAACCAGCAACCACCTCAGCGACAGTCTTCTCCATGACGGTGTCTACGACTGGAGTGGCCACATTCACCGTTTCTTCGTCTACTTTATCTCCCCTCAGAGCCGGCCGAAGCCGTTTTTCCGGTAGGAGCCGGTCCGAAACTGAGGCCATCTTGGCATCCATCATGTTGCCTACCTGTAACATGATGCGCCCCAACATGGCCTCCTCACGTTCTTCAGCGGATCTACTTTCTGCTGGCTCCGCCCTTCGCCTGCCCAGATCGGCACGGATTTGCGCCAGCTCCGCACGCATCTCTTTTATCTCCCTTTCTTGTCGACGGTTAGCAGTACGGAGCAGCTCCACCTCCTCAGTTTCCGTTCGTTCTTTTAGGGCCGCCACCGCGTCCTGGATGGCCCATGCCGCCTGTTTTAGCGAACGGACCATCGTGCCCTTTAGGTTCGTGGACTTCTGCGCAACGCTCATAATAAGGTCTACCCCCTTCTGGGCGTGCGCAGCCAGATCTTCCGTAGAGTGGATCTCCCCTCTTTTATGTGTCTCCAGAGCTTTGGCCAGGCTCAAAACTTGCTCCTCAGCCAGTAGCCCCAGTTCCTCCTTTTTGGCCTTATTGAGAGCCTCTTTGGCCTTGCGTAGGCCAACGTAGGCGCCAGTTGTTGGCGGGCGCCCCCGTGTCCTCTTAGCCGGTGCAGAACTTTGCGCCTCCTCGCCAGCCGTGTCATCAGAGTCCATCCCGGACTCAAAGTCGTCCGAGCCGGGCCTCTTCCGCCACAGCCGGCTAGTACTCGATTCCGTCATATCAGACCGGACCGTCAGCATAGTGCCAGTCGCCACCGCGTCCTGGATGGCCCATGCCGCCTGTTTTAGCGAACGGACCATCGTGCCCTTTAGGTTCGTGGACTTCTGCGCAACGCTCATAATAAGGTCTACCCCCTTCTGGGCGTGCGCAGCCAGATCTTCCGTAGAGTGGATCTCCCCTCTTTTATGTGTCTCCAGAGCTTTGGCCAGGCTCAAAACTTGCTCCTCAGCCAGTAGCCCCAGTTCCTCCTTTTTGGCCTTATTGAGAGCCTCTTTGGCCTTGCGTAGGCCAACGTAGGCGCCAGTTGTTGGCGGGCGCCCCCGTGTCCTCTTAGCCGGTGCAGAACTTTGCGCCTCCTCGCCAGCCGTGTCATCAGAGTCCATCCCGGACTCAAAGTCGTCCGAGCCGGGCCTCTTCCGCCACAGCCGGCTAGTACTCGATTCCGTCATATCAGACCGGACCGTCAGCATAGTGCCAGTCGAGCTGTCCGTATCAAAGTCTTCGCCCTGTTCGTTTGTTGAGACACGCACCCCCGTGGCGCGCGCCCCAGCCTCCTTCTCACTGCCAAAATCGCGTGCTAAATCAGTGTCCGGTGTCAGAATGCCATGGTCGTCGGTGCGCGAGCCGGTGGAAAGCCGGCCCGCGAAGCAGTTTTTGCCCCCCCCAGAGTACGTGGGGCTGCCGGCACCCGAAAGCGCCGGGAGGGATTCCCCGGCTGTGCCGGGACCCTCCTGGGTAGTCCTTTTAAAACTGCGACTTGCCATGTTTGTTGGTTTGTGGCCCATTCCGGGTGGGCCTACCCCCGTCTCGTCAGCGCTCGCCCGATAACCCTACGCCGCGGCACGCCGACCGCGGTTTCGGGGTGATTTTTTAAAGAGGTTTTCTTCCTCCCAGCCCCACAATGGGCTCCCGGAAACCGGGTTATGAGTGCCGCATCCAAACGCCGTTCTCATTAAGAGAACGGAAAGGAGCGGCGTAGTGGTCCAATTAGTTCCCCAAGGTGCTGGATTGCACCCCAGGTACTAAGCCCCCCCGCCACGACAAGGCTTGGAACCATGGGGGGGGGGGAACCTAACCTAACCTAACCTAACCTTTTTTTTTTTTTTTTTTTTTTTTTTTTTTTGGTTTCGCAGGAGAAATGCACTTACGCACTACCGGGCCACGCGACGCGGCCCGAGTGTGGGACTCGCCTAAAATCGGCTCTACCCACTAAAACTCCTGCGTCCGCTCCTCTGTGCCATGGTGGCGGGGGAGGTGGTAACTCCTTGCGGATTATTCCACCATCCCGCCGGCACTCGCCAGCCTTGCCGGCGTTCAACTCGTCTGGGAGGAAGACCCCAGCAAATCGTCTCTAATGCGCGCGGTGTGCGGAGTTACCGCGCGCAGCTCCAGGAGGTAGTTGGCCTCGATCTCTCTGACAAGAGGCAGAGTGACATGATTCTCCCGGAGGAAGCGGTCACTGCATCGCTTCCTCCGGCGCCTCCCCAGTTGAAGCTGGGGCAGGCGCTGTACGACCGGATGCGGCATTGACCTTCGCCGGAGCAATCGGCGGCCTTGTGCCCTGTTTGACCGCAGCGATAACAATCCCTGCTGCGGTCATCCTCCGATGTGCACTGCACCGCTGTGTGCCCAACTAGCAGGCAGCGGTAACAGTGCAAGCGTTTGGCGGGCAGCACCCGCACTTGAGCGGACACCCAGCCCACCAACAGCTTTGACCCTACCACCTTTTTGGCCGCGGCCACTGGACAGCGGACAAAAACTGTTCCGCTGCCCGCTGGGGAGAGACGAATGCGCCCCGCCTTGATGTTATCGGCAGGGCAGCCCCCAGATTTAGACACGGCGTTCACCACCTCTTCTACAGTAACAGAGTCATCGAGCCCGGAAATGCGCATCTCTGCGCACCTCTCGGGCCTCGTGACTCTGACGGTGTCAGCTGGCAGCACTTCACGAAGCCGAGCCGCCAGCTGATCAGCCTTCTCGCCGCTTGTGGCGCCAGGGACCTCCAAAACTCGGGCACCCGTGGCCCCCTTCCTCATCCTCAAGGCCGGAATACCCAGCTCCGCGAGAGACACCTTGTCTCTCGCACGAGTTAGCACGGCTGCGTATGACTCGCCCTTATCGACCGCTCCGGGTTGCAGCGTCAGAACGACAGCTGCGGTCCGGGGCGGGCGCAATTTTGGCGTCTTCTTTTTTGTTTTTTCCCTCTTCTTTGTTTCCACAACTTTTGGGACAGTAGGGGAAGTCTTCTCTTGTTTGTTCGCAGTTTTGGCCTTCTGCTTCTTGCGATTCTTCTTTTTCTTTTCCACCCGGGTCCACCCCTCTTTGTCCGGGGCGTCCCGAGTGGAAGTTGAGGGCGTCGGATCGCCCGCTTGAGCCACAGTGGGCTGGACACTTAGGCCCTTACCCTTGCCCTTGCCTTTGCCTTTGGCGGGCTTGGGCACATGCGGCTCCGCGACGACCTCGGCAGCGGTCAGTCCGGTAGCAGTGTCTGAAATCGGGTCGATAACAGGCAGCTCGTCAACTTCATTTCTATCCCCTCTTAGTGGGGGTCTCACACGTCTTTCTGGCAGAAGCCGGTCCGACACTGACGCCATCTTGGCGTCCATCATGTTGCCCACCTGCAACATGATGCGACCCAACATGCCATCTTCTTCCTCGGCGGTGCGGTTCTCATTAGATCCGGCCCTGCGACTGTCCAGTTCCTTCCGGATTTGTGCCACCTCAGCGCGTAACTTCGCCAGCTCCTTCTCTTGGCGATAGTTCGCAGCGCGGAGCAACTCTACCTCTTCGCCTTCGGTGCGCTCTTTTAGCTCTGTGACCGCGTCTTGTATAGCCCAAGCCGCCTGCTTAAGGGCGCGCACCATTGTGCCCTTAAGGTTTTTGGACTTTTGAGCTACGCTCAGAATGAGGTCGCACCCCTTCTGAGCGTGCGCGGCCAGATCTTCAGACGAGCGGTCTCCACCTCGAGGCCTTTCCAGGGTTTTGGCCATGGAGAGTATCTGCTCCTCGGCCAAAACCCCGACCTCCTCTTTCTTTGCCCTTAGAAGCGCCTCCTTCGCCTGGCGTAGGCCTACGTAGGCACCCGTTGTAGGTGGGCGCCCCCGTCCCCTTTTCGCCGGCCCAGATCGCTGCGCCTCTTCTCCGGCCGTATCGTCAGAGTCCAGCCCGGTATCAGTGTCGCCCGGGCCGGGCCTCTTCCGTCTGAGACGGCCGGTTTTCTCCACAGAGCCAATCGTCCCTTTAGGGCCAATCGAGTTGTCAGTTTCCAGATCATCGCCAAAGTCATTAGTTGAATCGTACGCCCCCGTGGCGCCCGCTCCAACCTCCTCGTCAACGTTGCCATAATCGTAAGCAGTATCAGTATCCAGAATCGAAAAGCTATTGTCGTCGGGACGCGAACCGGCGGAACGCCGGCCCACGAAGCAGCTTGTGCCCCCCCCAGAGTACGTGGGGCTGCCGGTACCCGAAGGCACCGGGAGGGATTCCCCGGCTTTGCCGGGACCCTCCTGGGTAGACCTTTTCAAACTGCGGGACATTATCATTTGGGTTTTTGTGCTCATTTCCGGCATGAGCCAGCCCCACCTCGTCGGCGCTCGCCCGATAACCCTACGCCGCGGCACGCCGACCGCGGTTTCGGGGTGATTTTTTAAAGAGGTTTTCTTCCTCCCAGCCCCACAATGGGCTCCCGGAAACCGGGTTATGGGTGCCGCATCCAAACGCCGTTCTCATGAAGAGAACGGAAAGGAGCGGCGTAGTGGTCCAATTAGTTCCCCAAGGTGCTGGATTGCACCCCAGGTACTAAGCCCCCCCGCCACGACAAGGCTTGGAACCATGGGGGGGAACCTAACCTTTTTTTTTTTTTTTTTTTTTTTTTTTTTTTTTTTTTTTTTTTTTTTTTGATTTCGCAGGAGAAATGCACTTACGCACTACCGGGCCACGCGACGCGGCCCGAGTGTGGGACTCGCCTAAAACCGGCTCTACCCACTAAAACTCCTGCGTCCGCTCCACTGTGCCGTCCGTGGCGGGGGGGTGGTAACTCTTGCGGATTATTCCACCGCCCCCACCGGCACCCGCCAGCCTTGCCGGCGTTCCTCTCGACTGGGGGGAGATCCCAGCAAGTCGTCTCAAGGGCGTGCGGTGTGCGGAGTCACCGCGCGCATCTCCTGTAGGCAATATGCCTGAGCCTGTCCGCCAGGGGTCTGAACTTGATCCCTGACATAGTGTCTCGTTCTCTCCGAGGAAGGGGTTATTGCATCTCTTCCTCCAGTGCCGCCCCAGTTGAAGTTGGAGCAGGCGCTGCTCGACCCGATGCGGTTGTGGCCTTTTTGCGTTTTTTGGCCTTAGGTAGGACCCCTTTGCAGGAGGGGGACCCGATCCTATGGCCCGCTGAAAGGCTCGCCGCTGTGCAGATAGAGCAACAAGGCTCGCCGGAGCAATCGGCGGCCTTGTGGCCCTTTTGACCGCAGCGATAACATTCATCGCTGCGGTCGATCTCCGAATCGCACTGTGCCGCCGTATGTCCAACAAGCAGACAACGGTAACACTGCAGGCGCCTGGTGGGCAGCACCCGCACTCGAGCAGACACCCAGCCCACCAGAAATTTAGCACCAACCACCTTTTTGGCCGCAGCCACTGGACAGCGGACCAGTATTGTACCGCGGCCCGCTGGGGAGAAGCGAATGCGCCCCGCCTTGATGGCATCGGCAGGGCAGCCCCCGGATTTCACCACGGCACTCACCACCTCTTCCTCAGTGACAGAATCGTCTAGCCCAGAAATGCGCATTTCAACGCATCTCTCGGGCCTGGCGATTCTGACAGTTTCCGTCGGTAACACCTCTCTTAATTTGGCCGCAAGTTTGTCAGCCTTTTCGGCACTAGTGGCGCCCGAAATTTCCAGGATTCGAGCGCCCGTTGCCCCTTTCCTCAATTTAAGGGCCGGGATTTCCAGCTCAGCGAGGGAAACTTTGTCCCTCGCCCGCGTCAAGATGGCCGCATATGTTGCTCCCTGATCAGACGCTCCGGGCTGCAGCGTAAGGACGACAGCCGCAGTCCGGGGCGCACGCAATCGTACCCCCTTCTGGGCGTGCGCAGCCAGATCTTCCGTAGAGTGAATCTCCCCTCTTTTGTGTGTCTCCAGAGCTTTGGCCAGGCTCAAAACTTGTTCCTCAGCCAGTAGCCCCAGTTCCTCCTTTTTGGCCATATTGAGGGCCTCTTTGGCCTTGCGTAGGCCAACGTAGGCGCCAGTTGTTGGCGGGCGCCCTCGTGTTCGTTTCGCCGGTGCCTCCTCTCCAGCCGTGTCGTCAGAGTCCATCCCGGACTCACTGTCACCCGGAACGGACCTCTTCCGCCACGGCCGGCTACTTCTCGTCCTTGATGAGACAGATTCGACCGTCAGCATAGTGCCAGTTGAACTGTCTGTTTCGAGTTCGTCGTCGCCTGGTTCATTTGTAAAGACTCGCCCTGAGGCGCACGCCTTTACCTCCTTCTCAACACATCTAATATCACGTGCTAGCTCGGTGTCCGGTTTGGATAAGCAATGGTCATCGGTGCGCGAACCGGCGGAAAGCCGGCCCGCGAAGCAGTTCTTGCCCCCCCCAGAATACGTGGGGCTGCCGACGCCCGAAGGCGCCGGGAGGGATTCCCCGGCTTTGCCGGGACCCTCCTGGGTAATCCTTTTTGAACTGCGACTTGTCATTTTGGGTTTTTGTGGCCCATTCCGGGTGGGCCTACCCCCGTCTCGTCAGCGCTCGCCCGATAACCCTACGCCGCGGCACGCCGACCGCGGTTTCGGGGTGATTTTTTAAAGAGGTTTTCTTCCTCCCAGCCCCACAATGGGCTCCCGGAAACCGGGTTATGAGTGCCGCATCCAAACGCCGTTCTCATGAAGAGAACGGAAAGGAGCGGCGTAGTGGTCCAATTAGTTCCCCAAGGTGCTGGATTGCACCCCAGGTACTAAGCCCCCCCGCCACGACAAGGCTTGGAACCATGGGGGGGGCTGGGGGGAACCTAACCTAACCTAACCTAACCTAACCTAACCTAACCTAACCTAACCTAACCTAACCTAACCTAACCTTTTTTTTTTTTTTTTTTTTTTTTTTCCGATGGGAAATGCGTTACGCATATCCGTCCGTGGGGGACGGACGGATTATGTGGGACTCCTGCCGCGGTAAGTACTACGACAGTATACCCACTAAAACCCACCGGTGCTCGTCATTGCCTTAAGTGAGGGCGGGCATGGGATTGGATAAACCTTGCTACCACAGCCGCCCTCGGCGTATTGCTCGCTTTACATAGCAAGCTCTTCTGACCCCTCGTTAGGGGTGACTAGGATAGCTGAGAGCACAGAGCTATCCCTGTCCGTCATTACTGGTGATCTGCGCAATGCAGGTGAGGGCGCCCCCGCGCCTCTTGCCTGCAGGCCAGCGTCCAGGATTGGTTCATAGATGCGGTTGAATTCGCGTCTTCTTCGACCTCTCCGCCGCCTACGAATCGGATCAGCGGCGGGGTCTTCCTCACGCTCTCGTTCCGCAGTCTCCTTCCGCGATATAACGTTTTCGCAAAAGGTGGCAAACGCACTCCAGGCCTCCGGGCTCTCCAATATGGCATTTATTACGCCGGTTAGAGAGAGATCGTGTCCCGCCACCATCATCAAGTCGTGTCTCTGCTGAGTCCAAAAATTGCACTCTACTAATGTGTGGTGAGCTGAGTCCTCTGCTGCACCGCATTCGTGGCACGAAGGCGTCACTTCCCTACCAATACGATGCAGGTATGAGCCAAAGCAGCCATGCCCGCTTATCATCTGCACCATACGGTATGACAAAAATCCATGCCGCCGCTCAATCCACTTCTCAAAAGATGGTCCAAGGGCGTCTAAAGTGCGACGGCCGGCAATGGCATTAGTGATTTCCGCTACCCACCTGCGGATTAGCACCTCTCTCGCCTCTCGCCTGACTGCTGCTCGTTCTTCCAGTGTAGGGCGTTCTCCGTGAGCCCTTTGTTCCGTCGTCCATTGATAAATTGCGGCTAGCACCTCCGCTTCTAGTGCCCATGGAGGGGTTCCAGCAAGGACACATGCTACGTCAAAACTGACAGTTCGATATGCTCTGGCGATTCTCTGCGCAATGGCCCTTTGAGGCCGTCTAAGGTGGGTCGCATTCTCTCTTATACTTAATGAGTCAGCCCATATGGGGGCGCCATAAAGTGTCATACTTTTTAGTATGCCTGCATATAGTCGCCGGCAACTATTACTTGGTCCCCCCAAGTTTGGAAGAAGCCACCCAAATGAGTTTGCTGCCTTTAAAATGCGTGGTGACAGTTCGCGGAAGTGTGGTCCAAACTGCCACCGGCTATCCAATAAAAGCCCCAAGTATTTCATCTGGGCTTTAACATCAATTCGTACGCCGTCAACCAAAACGTGCGGCTCGGGAGGCATTCGGCGATAGCGCGCGTGAAAGAATATGGCCTCAGTTTTGTGGAGAGCAACCTCCAGCCCCAAGCGTCGAATGCGATGCACCACAAGGGCACCCCCAACAGCGGCGAGTTGGGCTGCTTCCTCAAAGTCTTTCCCCCGGGCTGTGACAAGTGTGTCATCTGCGTAACATATAATACTCATGCCCGGAAGGAGGACACCGCGCAATACCCAATTATAACCAATGTTCCACAAGAGTGGGCCCAATACGGATCCCTGTGGAACACCGGTCTCCACGCGCCGACGACAGAGACGTCCATGTTTGTCAACGAAGAGAATCTCTCGCTCTTCTAGATAGTTTTTGAGCAGTGACTGCAGATATAAAGGCACCCCGTGAAATCGGAGCGCCTCTAGAATACTGGAGTGAGGGAGGGTATTAAAAGCATTGGAAATATCAAATTTGATAGCTATTACCCCGTCCCCCACCTCCCTGGATTCTTGTACTAGCAGCTTGAGATGGGACAGAGCGTCGATTGTTGACCGTTCTGCCCGAAACCCAAACTGCTCATTTGCCAGATCTGGCCCAATACTCGTCAAGTGGTTGATGAGGCGGGAAGCTATAATGCGCTCGAATAGTTTTCCCACTTCGTCCAGTAAAACTATTGGCCTGTACCCCGAAGCAGAGTTTTCCGGCCTGCCTTCTTTCCTGATGAGACACAGGATTCCCTCCTTCCATATCTTCGGGAACCTACAATCCCTGACGCTTTTGTTAAATAACTTCCGAAAGCGTTCTTCCATTTCCGAAAGAGCAAGAGATATTACTCGAGCCGGGATGCCATCTGGGCCTGGGGCCGTTTTTTTACCCCGGAGACGTAAAGCCGCTGTATTCAATTCCTCTGTGGAGATAAGGGGAATGCCAACATCGGTCGATCCAGGACCTTCAGGGGGATCCATAATGGGTGGGGTGAAGGTATTTTGTACTGGGAAAAGGCCTTCAACAACGACATCCAGAACGTCTGGCTGGAGAGTCTCCGTGATTGGGGGACCGATGGGGCGCAGTTTATTTCGCACCGCCTTGTACGGTCTCCCCCAAGGATCACCATCGAGGCTTCTCAACATTTCTTCACGAGCTCGATCCTTAGCGGCGCCGATTTCCGCCTTGAGGGTTTTCTTCGCTTCAGAATATACAGAGTGAAGTCGAGCCTCATTTTCCGGGTCACGGACGCGCCGACGGCGGCTTCGTGTGAAAGCTCGTTTGGCTGTCATGCAAGCGGCTCTCAGTATTGCTATCTCCCTAGTCCACCAGTAAACGGCACGTCTTGGAGGAGGACGACGGGATTTAGGCATGCTGGAGTTGCACACCTCAGTCAGCGAGTCTTTTAAGTAGGCAGCGTCTCGATCGACATCCACTTCGTCTGTGTTCCGTTCGAACCATGTCTGTACGAACGCCGCCTCCCTAGCCATTTCTTCGTCCAGGCGCGTGATCGCCCACCGTGGGAAAGGTGACGCTCTGGGACTAGCCGTCTCCTGCCGATTCTGAGTGACGACCTCAAACCGTATATAGTGATGATCAGAGAGGGTCTCCACTAATTCCACCCGCCAATTGAGGATACGTGGTGCTAAAAAGGGAGTGGCAAACGATAAGTCCACAATGGATCCGCCATGTTGGCGCACACAAGTATACACAGTACCTCTGTTAAGAACAATGGCGATTCTCTGCGCAATGGCCCTTTGAGGCCGTCTAAGGTGGGTCGCATTCTCTCTTATACTTAATGAGTCAGCCCATATGGGGGCGCCATAAAGTGTCATACTTTTTAGTATGCCTGCATATAGTCGCCGGCAACTATTACTTGGTCCCCCCAAGTTTGGAAGAAGCCACCCAAATGAGTTTGCTGCCTTTAAAATGCGTGGTGACAGTTCGCGGAAGTGTGGTCCAAACTGCCACCGGCTATCCAATAAAAGCCCCAAGTATTTCATCTGGGCTTTAACATCAATTCGTACGCCGTCAACCAAAACGTGCGGCTCGGGAGGCATTCGGCGATAGCGCGCGTGAAAGAATATGGCCTCAGTTTTGTGGAGAGCAACCTCCAGCCCCAAGCGTCGAATGCGATGCACCACAAGGGCACCCCCAACAGCGGCGAGTTGGGCTGCTTCCTCAAAGTCTTTCCCCCGGGCTGTGACAAGTGTGTCATCTGCGTAACATATAATACTCATGCCCGGAAGGAGGACACCGCGCAATACCCAATTATAACCAATGTTCCACAAGAGTGGGCCCAATACGGATCCCTGTGGAACACCGGTCTCCACGCGCCGACGACAGAGACGTCCATGTTTGTCAACGAAGAGAATCTCTCGCTCTTCTAGATAGTTTTTGAGCAGTGACTGCAGATATAAAGGCACCCCGTGAAATCGGAGCGCCTCTAGAATACTGGAGTGAGGGAGGGTATTAAAAGCATTGGAAATATCAAATTTGATAGCTATTACCCCGTCCCCCACCTCCCTGGATTCTTGTACTAGCAGCTTGAGATGGGACAGAGCGTCGATTGTTGACCGTTCTGCCCGAAACCCAAACTGCTCATTTGCCAGATCTGGCCCAATACTCGTCAAGTGGTTGATGAGGCGGGAAGCTATAATGCGCTCGAATAGTTTTCCCACTTCGTCCAGTAAAACTATTGGCCTGTACCCCGAAGCAGAGTTTTCCGGCCTGCCTTCTTTCCTGATGAGACACAGGATTCCCTCCTTCCATATCTTCGGGAACCTACAATCCCTGACGCTTTTGTTAAATAACTTCCGAAAGCGTTCTTCCATTTCCGAAAGAGCAAGAGATATTACTCGAGCCGGGATGCCATCTGGGCCTGGGGCCGTTTTTTTACCCCGGAGACGTAAAGCCGCTGTATTCAATTCCTCTGTGGAGATAAGGGGAATGCCAACATCGGTCGATCCAGGACCTTCAGGGGGATCCATAATGGGTGGGGTGAAGGTATTTTGTACTGGGAAAAGGCCTTCAACAACGACATCCAGAACGTCTGGCTGGAGAGTCTCCGTGATTGGGGGACCGATGGGGCGCAGTTTATTTCGCACCGCCTTGTACGGTCTCCCCCAAGGATCACCATCGAGGCTTCTCAACATTTCTTCACGAGCTCGATCCTTAGCGGCGCCGATTTCCGCCTTGAGGGTTTTCTTCGCTTCAGAATATACAGAGTGAAGTCGAGCCTCATTTTCCGGGTCACGGACGCGCCGACGGCGGCTTCGTGTGAAAGCTCGTTTGGCTGTCATGCAAGCGGCTCTCAGTATTGCTATCTCCCTAGTCCACCAGTAAACGGCACGTCTTGGAGGAGGACGACGGGATTTAGGCATGCTGGAGTTGCACACCTCAGTCAGCGAGTCTTTTAAGTAGGCAGCGTCTCGATCGACATCCACTTCGTCTGTGTTCCGTTCGAACCATGTCTGTACGAACGCCGCCTCCCTAGCCATTTCTTCGTCCAGGCGCGTGATCGCCCACCGTGGGAAAGGTGACGCTCTGGGACTAGCCGTCTCCTGCCGATTCTGAGTGACGACCTCAAACCGTATATAGTGATGATCAGAGAGGGTCTCCACTAATTCCACTCGCCAATTGAGGATACGTGGTGCTAAAAAGGGAGTGGCAAACGATAAGTCCACAATGGATCCGCCATGTTGGCGCACACAAGTATACACAGTACCTCTGTTAAGAACAATTAGGCCCAACGAGGTAAACCATTGCTCCACTAACTGACCCCGTGCTTCGGTGACTGTGTTTCCCCACAGAGTCGATTTCGCGTTGAAATCTCCGAGAATTAAAGTAGACGGTACACGGAGCCGACCTACAACTGCACCCAGGGTGTCAAGGAAAATTTCAAAATCTGCAAGGGAGCGGTTGGGCGAGAAGTATACTCCCACTATCACTATTTCACCCCACCTCGCGACCACAAAGCCATTACCCCTCTCAACTAATGAAAGTTGGAGCGAGTCCGTCGCTTGTCGTGAAACAATTGCCACTGATCCATCCCGGTCACCCAGCCAAGTATCAGGCACCATATATGGTTCAGCGACGACTGCAACTTCAGCCAACCGCTCGGCCATACTCTGGAGCAAGAGATCCTGAGCTGACCGGCAGTGGTTAATGTTCGCTTGAATTATAGTGCAATGACCAAAACCAGACATTATTCGATCATCGCACCATCGTCAGATGCAGCCGGTGGAACGGCTGCGGATATAGCAGGTCGGGCCTGCCATGTTCCCTTCTTCGGAGGTGGATTGCATCTCCTACCCCCCATAACGTGACCCGCAGGACGGCCAATGTCAGCGCATAGAGCACAATTCACTTTGGCCTTGCAGGAAGCGGCTTTATGGCCGGCTGTCCCACAGCGACAGCAAAGGTTAGTCCGGTCCACCTGTGATGGGCAGCAAGTCCGCGTGTGACCAGTGCCGAAGCACTTATGGCATCTCAAAATCCGGTTCTCCACAACCTTAATCGCGACTGAACTGAAGCCAATCAGGACTCTGCCTCCATCAATTACAGCCTTGGCAGCAGCTACAGGGCACTGCAAGGTAATGACGCCCATGCCACTGCGACCGGTGCGGATTTCACTCGCTTTGATTGTGTCCGTGTCGCAACGACCTACTTCTGCTATTTTTGCAACCACTTCAGCCTTAGACACAGAGTCGTCTATGCCTGAAATGACCAAAGTGGCAAATTTAGTGGGGCGGACAACTTTGGCTGAGCCCGATATCGCCTGCTTGAGTTTAGCCGCAAAGGTGTCAGCTTTTTCCGCATTTTGTGCGCCTGGGAACTCAAAAAGCCGAGCCCCAGTCTGAGTGCGCCTTACTCGAGCCTGCCCAATACCCAATTGGGCCGGGTCTATTGACTCGCGTGCCTTCTTAAGAACTGTCTCGTAGGTTTCACCTCGTGTTACGGCTTCAGCAGTGAGGGTTACCATTACGGCAGCAGTTCTGGGCGTCGTCAATTTGACAGCCTTCTTTTGGGCTTTAGTAGCTGTCGTTGTGCTCTCTTTTTTCTTAGTTGAACCTGAAACCGCTTCTGGAGTGGGTTTTGGTTCAGCCAGTTTCTTCCCGGAAGGAGTAGCAGAAGAAGAAGGAGTCTTCGCTTTCTTCTTTTTCTTTCTCTTTCTTCTTGTCACCGATACCCATTCGTCATTCGCGGGTGTGGTAGATGGTAACATCACATCGGTTTCCATAGCCGTGGAGAAAGCAACATCTAGGTGTTTAGAAGAGCTAGGTATCGGAGTAGACTGACCCATCTCTCCTGCTCTAGCCATCTTTGGGTCTTTGTTTTTTGTGGGCCTCGGAGCTGGAGCAACTGGAGTTTTAAACATTTCCGAGGCGGTCTTATCTTTGGCGTCCGCCGCAAGAGGTGGACGGATTCTTCTCTCTGGGAGGAGACGGTCTTCGATGCCCGCAATACAGGCTCGGGTGAATGCCCGCTCCTCCTGAACTATTTTTCTGATTGTCGCCTCCAAATCCATGGGGATTTGGGCACCCGTGGTGGGTAAGGCAACGATTGGGTTTGTGTCTGATGGTACCGGTGTAGATGCCGGCGCTGTTTTGACCTGGGACACAGCTTCCCTCCCCATCTTCTCTAACAAGGTGGCGTGATCTGTCCGGAGCCTTTCCACTTCGGCTTGTAGCCGGTCGACGGTTGACTGAAGTTTCAGAGTTTCTTCTGAAACTGACCTCTTCCCCATTTACAAAGTTATGGCTAGGATGGATCTAGCTCTGTCCTTGAGAGACTTTTGTAGTGTCCCTTTAATATTGGAACATTTGCGAGCTATGAGGCAAATCTCCTCTGCATCTTCTCTTGCAAGGCGCTCCAGTTCCGGCAGTGTCTTGCCCTCGTGTCCTGAACTTAAAAGGTCAGTGCCGTAACCCAGTTTTGCACGTGCGGCACGGGAACGACGTTCGTCTTCCTCGACCCTTTCTTCCAACTCTTTCTGGGTTTGCTGCCTTTTGATAGCATTGAGCTGCCGTTTGGCCTCAGCCAAGCCGGTAGTATGTCCAGTTGATGTGGGGCGGCGGCCTCTCTTGGCAGTATTTGTCTTCTTTCGAGCTTTGTCCGGTCTGTCACTGGCTACAGACTCCCAGTCCGTCTCAACATCATCTGCCTCCTTGGCAGCGCGCTTGCGTGACACTTTTTTCAGATATTGGGACCTTTTGCTCGTGTCCTCTTCCGAAGCGTTCGTCAAGGTGTCACTGTCACCATCTTGTGCCCATAGTGAGCCACTTCTCGTGCGGGATGCTTCCCGACTTCTTGTCATTGGTGTGCGGCCTGCAGCAGCACTTAAATCTTCGTTGTCCTTGTTCTTGCCAGGGTCATTTGCTGAGTCACGCTCCCCCGTGGACCGTGCTTCAGCTTCCAATTCGACATAAGCCATATCATTTGCAATATCAGATTCCGTTTCAGCAGTTGCGCTATGGTCGTGTTCACGAGAGCCAGCGGAATGCCGACCCACGAAGCAATTTGTGCCCCCCCCAGAGTACGTGGGGCTGCCGACGTCCGTAGACGTCGGGAGGGATTCCCCAGCATTGCTGGGACCCTCCTGGGTAATCCTTTTCAAATTGCCTTGACTGGTCATGGTTGTTTTGTGTCCATTTTCGGGTGAACTACCCCCCCTCTTCAGCGCTTGCCAGTTAACCCTACGCCGCGGCACGCCGACCGCGGTTTCGGGGTGATTTTTTAAAGAGGTTTTCTTCCTCCCTGCCCCACAATGGGCTCCCGGAAACCGGGTTATGAGTGCCGCATCCAAACGCCGTTCTCATTAAGAGAACGGAAAGGAGCGGCGTAGTGGTCCAATTAGTTCCCCAAGGTGCTGGATTGCACCCCAGGTACTAAGCCCCCCCGCCACGACAAGGCTTGGAACCATGGGGGGGACCAACCTTTTTTTTTTTTTTTTTTTTTTTTTTTTTTTTTTTTTTTTTTTTTTGTTCTCGCAGGGGAAATGCTCTTACGCACTGCCGGGCCGTGTGGACTGGCCCGAGTGTGGGACTCGCCGGACGGAACCGGCCACTACCCACTAAAACCCCTGCGCCACCCCACTGTGCTGTGGTGGCGGGGAGGCGGGGACGCTTGCGCATTCTCCCACCTGCCCGCCAGCACCTGCCGGCCTTGCCGGCATTCTTCAGGGCCGGGGCCGTTATGGCCCCAGCGGACGGCTAGAAAGCGCGCGACTCCACGACGCCGCGCGCACCTCCTCGAGGCCTTTTGGGGCAGAGCCCCGGCCTCGATCACGGGGGACGGAGCAGGGCCTGGTAGGCCCGCCGCCGCACCCCCGTGCGTCTCCGGCGGATCGGGTCGGGGTTGGCCGCAGCCTCCCTTTCCCTCTCCGCCGTCTCCTTCTGCGGCATCACGTCCTCGCAGAAGGAGAGGACGGCCGTCCACGACTCTTCGCTCTCGACCATTGCTTTAACAACGGTCGGGAGCGAGAGATCCACCCCGATGGCATCGCGCAGGGCACTACGCTGCACTGCCCACGAAGGGCACCCCTCGAGGGTGTGCTGCGCCATGTCCTCGCTGCCCGCACAATGGTGGCAATCGGTCGTCGGCTCACGCTGGGCGATTCGACACAGGTACTTTCCAAAGCATCCATGCCCGGAAAGCACCTGTGTGAGCCGGAACGTGAGCCGCCCGTGCCGCCTGTCCAGCCAGTTTTGGAGAACCGGCCGGACAGCCTCGACAGTCCGTCGGCCGGCCGTTGGATCGGCCAGCCGCTCCGCCCATCTACGGACGGTGGACCGTCGAAGGTGGGACTTCCACCTTTCCGTCACCGTTGGCTGTTCGCCGCCGGACCGCAGCTCCTGGCGCCGCTCGTAGAGCCTTGCCAGTGCCGCGGCCTCCAGATCCCACGGCGGCGAACCCGCCAACACGCACGCCGCCTCCGTCGAGATGGTGCGATAACCCCGAATGGCCCTGATCGCCATCACCCTCTGCGGTTGTCGCAGAAGGGCGATGGTGGCGCTTCGCAGCGCCGGAGCCCAGACAGGGGCTCCGTACAGGGCCATCGAGCGCACCACCCCGAGGTACAGGCGGCGGCAGGCAACACTCGGTCCCCCGAGATTCGGCAGCAGCCGCGAAAGAGCGGCGGCCGCCGCCATGAGACGGGGGACCAGGCGACGGAAATGCTCGCGGAAGTCCCAGCGGCTATCGAGGACGAGTCCGAGGTACTTCATATCGGACCCGACCTCGATTCGGACACCGCTAACCACGATGTGGGCCCCCGGAGGTGGCGCAGCCCTCGGCCTGTGGAAACACAAGGCCTCGGACTTTTCGAGCGCCACCTCGAGGCCCAGAGCGCGGATTCGCGCGACGACCGACGCCACGCCTGCCGTTGCCAGGCGGGCGGCCTCACGGTAGTTTGCCCCGCGGGCCGTGACCAGGGTGTCGTCCGCATAACACGTCACCCTGACGCCCGCGGGGAGAACGCCCCGCAGCACCCAATCGTATCCGATGTTCCACAAGAGGGGGCCCAGTACCGACCCTTGCGGAACACCGCACACCATCTCCCGAGTCTCCAGTCCGCCCGACCGCCCCTGGTATTGGACGTACCTTTGACTGAGGTAGTCCCCGATCAGGCGACGGAGGTAGAGAGGCACTTTATGGTATTTGAGTGCCTCCCTGATGCAGCTCCACGGCATGGTGTTGAAGGCGTTCGCTATGTCAAGCGAAACCGCCAACAACACCCCACCGCGGGCGACAACCTCCTCCGAGTCGGCCTTGACGCGATTGATCGCGTCGATCGTCGAAAGGCCGGCCCGGAACCCAAACTGGGCGTTCGCCAAATCGGGACCTACCTCAGTCATATGCTCGACGAGGCGTGCAGCTATTATTCTCTCGAACAGCTTACACACCTCGTCGAGCAACACGATGGGGCGGTAGGCGGAGGGAGACTCTGCGGGGCGTCCGTCCTTCCGCAACAGGACCAAACTACCCACCTTCCACACTCTGGGGAACCGTCCCGACTCCAGGCAGCCATTGAAGAGCCGCCGGAGCCGGTCCCCTAGGACGTCGAGGGCCAAGACCAAGACGCGACCGTGTACTCCATCTGGCCCGGGCGCTGTGTTTTTCGCCCGGAGCTTGTCCACGGCCGCGTCGAACTCCTCACTCGTGAGCTCAGCGACCCCGCTATCTTCCTCCTCGCCACCGGCGCCACCTCTACGCGGCGCCATAGCGGGGGGGACGTGTTCCGCCCGATGTGGAAACAGGGCGGACACGACGTCCCTCACGAAGTGGTGGTCGAGACTCTGGGTCAGCGGAGGCGCCCAGGGGCGTAGTTTGCCCCTGACGGACTTATACGGGCGCCCCCACGGATCACTATCCAGAGTCCCAAGCAGCTCCTCGCGCGCTTGGGTCTTGGCCCTGCTGATGGCGAGCTGTAGGGTCTTTTTCTTCGCCCTGTAGACCTCATACAGCTCGCGCTCCGTCGTCTCGTCGCGGTGCCGTCTTCTTCGGCACCTGGTGTACATACGCCTGGCCGCCACGCTCTCCACGCGGAGCGCGGCGATGTGGTCAGACCACCAGTACACCTGGCGACGAGAGGGGGGCGGCTTGGCCCGGGGCATCGACGCGTCGCACACTTGCGTCAACGCCCGCCGGAACCATTCCGCCTCCTCATCTACCCTCACAGGCCCGGCGGGTTGCGGTTGCCAGGCCTGGACGACGGAGGCCTCCAGCAGAGCGTCTCTGTCGAGACGCCCCAACGTCCACCTAGGGAGTGGCGGGACTCTACCTCTCGCGGGACTCGTGCCCGGGGTCGTCGACGAGGCGGAGACGTCAAATCGGACGTATAGGTGGTCCGACAGCGTCTCCACCCCATCGAGGACTCTCCAATCCCGGACACGGCGTGCTACAGCAGGGCTAGCGAACGAAACGTCCACTATCGAACCGCCCTGCTGTCTCACGCAAGTGAAGGTCGACCCCCTATTTAGGATGCAGAGGCCGACCAACACTGCCCACTCTTCCAGCGCGCTGCCTCGCGAGTCGGTGACGGGGGACCCCCATGCCGAAGATTTGGCATTGAAGTCCCCCATCACGATCACAGGGCGAGGATCGGCCCGTCTGACGAGAGCCTCAACCTCGCCCAAGAACGACTCGAATTCGGCGAAGCAGCGGCTGGGCGAGAAGTAGCACCCCACCACTACGGTTCCCTCACATTCGACTGCGACGAAGCCCCGGCCACGACCAACTACAACGGAGACCGGGGCTACGACCGAAGTGACGATGGCCACCAAGCCGTCCAAGTCCCCCACCCAATTAGCTCTAGAGGGGACAAAGTACGGCTCAGCGGCCACAGCGACGCCGATATTCCACTCCGCCAGGGACTGCATAAATAGATCTTGCGCCCCGGCAGAGTGGTTCAAATTCGCCTGTAGGAAGCGATGGATGGGGCCCGCTAGGGCCATTATTTTGTTTCCATCGCCTCCCCGCGACCCAACCCTGAAGTGGATGGGGCGGGCGCTGCCGGTGCCGATGTGGCCCCGGCTGCAGCCTCTCTGCCCCGTCGGGGCTTGGGCAGGGTTCCCTTACAAGTGGGAGCCCCAGCCCTGTGATTCGCGGGACGACCCGCTGCCAAGCATATGGAGCAGCGCGGGTCGCCCGAGCAGGTGGCGGCCTTATGCCCCATCTGACCGCAGCGGAAGCACTCGCCGCTGCGGTCGACCTCAGATGTGCACTGCACTCCGGTGTGCCCAACGACGAGGCACCGGAAGCAGCGCATTCTCCTGGTGGGTAGCACCCGCACCTGCGCGGACACCCACCCCACCAGGAGCCTAGAGCTGGCCACCTTTTTGGCCGCGGCCACCGGGCAGCGGACGAATATTGTGCCGCAGCCCGATGGGGCGAAGCGCACCTGCCCCGCTTTTATTGAGTCGGCGTGGCAGCCTCCGCTCTTGGCTACGGCCTCCACCACCTCCGCTGTGGTGACGGAATCGTCAAGCCCAGAGATGCGCATCTCTGCGCACTTCTCGGGCCTGGCGATCCTCACGCTGTCGGCGGGTAGCACCTCCCGTAGTTTTTGCGCGAGTTGGTCCGCCTTCGCAGAGCTCGCAGCCCCCGGCACCTCTAAGATACGGGCGCCAGTGGCGGCTTTCCTGACTTTCAGCCCCGGGATGCCTAGCTCAGCGATGGACACTTTCTCCTTCGCTTGAGCTAGGACAGCTGCATAACTCGCGCCGTTTTCGGTCGCTCCGGGCTGCAGCGTCAGGACAACGGCGGCAGACCGGGGCGGGCGCAGGCGCGGTGCAGCTTTCCCATTCTTTACTTCTTTTGTTCTCTCCTGGGGCTTCGTTGGAGGAGAGGACGCCTTCTTCTTCTTTGGCGCCCTCTTCTTCTTCTTCTTCCTTTTCTTCTTCTCTACCTGGGTCCACCCCTCCTCAGCTGGGGCGTCCCGAGCGGGGGAAGAAGAAGGCTCCGATGCTACCACTGGGGCCGCAGCAGGCTTGGCGCTTTGGCCTTTACCCTTGCCTTTTCCCTTTGTGGGCTTGGGCGCCTGCGACCCCGCAACAACTTCGGCGGCAGTCTGCCTCTTTGCGGTTTCAACGACCGGTTTGGCCACTGCAACTGCCTCCACCTTTTTCAGGTCCCCGCGTAGCGGGGGACGAATGCGTTTTTCCGGCAGGAGCCGGTCCGACACGGAGGCCATCTTGGCGTCCATCATGTTGCCCACCCGCAACATGATACGCCCCAACATGGCCTCTTCCCTCTCTTCTGTCGATTGGCCCACTGCCGGCTCAGCCCTTCGCCTTCCAAGGTCGGCCCGAATTGCGGCCAACTCTGCGCGCATCTCCGCCATTTGTTTCTCTTGGCGGGCATTTGCAGCGCGGAGCAGCTCCACTTCTTCGCCGGTGGTTCTACTCTTAAGGGCCGTCACCGCCTCTTGGATGGCCTCCGCCGCTTGTTTGAGGGAGCGCACCATGGTTCTGTTACGCGGCCGACCCTGTCTGTCTTTTTTAAAAAAAAACTACCGGTGACACTTACTACTTTTATTGTACAATTACACGGTTTTAATTGGACTTCCCAAATATTAATTGTGCAAAGTACCGATCGCGGCGGCTTCCAGAATCTAACTGACTAACTGATCGTATAAAATAATTAATTAAAATTATCAATGTAGGAAAAATGCTGAATGCATGGAAAAATACAGTCTACATAGAGGGGTTGCTGATTAAGACCTAACTACCTTGTAATAAGGGTTGTAACAGCTCCCCCTTTTGGACGAAGCTTTATCTCTTTAAGATGAAGCGAAGTGAATAAGAATTAATCGATTATGTTAATATTTAGGAAGTTTTTACATTTGATTTTAGATATAGGAATAAATAGCTTCTTATTGTTTGGTAGCTAATTATTATATGATGTAGTAATTGTCTATATATTTATAAATTAATATTTGTAGACAATATAGACAAAAAACATTTACGAAATAAATTGAAAAATAGAAATTGACATTTGTAAACAATATAGACGTAGAATATATTTACTAATTAAATTGAAAGGTAGAAATTAACATTTATAGACAATATAGACGTAAAATATATTTACGAATTAAATTGAAAAATAGAAATTAGCATTTGTAAACAGTAAATGGATATAAACCATCTTCGAATTAGATTGAAAAAATAGAAATTAACATTTGTAAACAATATAAACATAAAACATTTTTGAATTAAATTCAAAATAGAAATTAACATTTATAACCTTTAAAAAGCATTCATAGCGATATAAACATTTAGGAAATATGAAATTAAAATTATTAACTTAAGTCGTTACAATTAAACATTTATAAATACAATATTAGAAATTGAGATTTCGACTTGATGCAAATTTGACGTTAGATTTATTATAGTCTTGTTGCCGAATTGGCAATGATTTTATAGACATTTTTTCGTCATCTGACGATGAGATGTTTGTCATCTCTAAAGAGTTTGAGATTTTAGACTTATTTCTAACAGACTTTTTGTTATGACATTGATTGAATATTTGAACACAACATCCAGAACTAGTCGATTTCTTATTCGTAATACATCTGTAAACCTTATACAAAAAATATAAAAATAGACACACAATTAAAATATACGTAAATGTTGAATAATATTGGCCATATTTAATAAAATGAGACTCGTTTTCTAAATTGTTTAATTCGTGTTCTAAACTATCTAATTGATGCGTAGCATACTTTAATGAATCAAGATTAATTTTACTTAAGGATATCGGCGATAAATGTGGCAAACTTTTATTAAATATGTCCTTCTTACAACAGTCGTCAGCTGTAATATCAAAACTTATGTCTAAAGGAGATTTAATCATAACAGAATGATAGTTTGTCGGCAATAATTGGAAAGTTTTAGAGTAGCCGATACAATTAGCTGTTAATTTTACAATTCCTGTACCTTCAATTGAATAATCGTTAATCTGATCATCACATCGAATAGTTAACTTATTTGTTTTTGACTGTACAAAAATCCACCTGTTACTTTGTAACTTTTGCCAAATGTCGATATCACCATACAAAATTTTGGCGTTACATTCAGAGGGCAGCGAGAGTGTGACCTCGGTTATAATTTTCGACTCACAATTTGGGCTGTATATACAAGAGTAAACATTTGTTAGTTCACATATAGAATGGTTACTATCTATTATCTTACATTTATCTAAAGTGTCCAGCATAGCATAATGTAATCTATCATCACTTAATCCGATGAATAAATTAGTAGGTTGAATCAAGGCGAAGGTAGTGTGTGAGTCATCGTGAGGTGTCGGTAAGGGTATATTCTTATAAACCGTGAACTTGTCAGGTGTGATTAAAGGAATTTGCAATACAAATATTACCTTATTGTTATAATAATAAGAACTAAGTTTAGAAATATCAATTAAGGAATGAATTGTGTCGATATTTAATGCGACTGGGAAGTCTAGTCTTTTGCTTATTTGGTTGCTATGCTTAAATAATTCGTTATAAAGACTTAAGGGACTAATTACACTAGGATGTAGTATATTGACCTTAGAGAATAAAATAGAGTTTAACGTAGTATCTAGTAAATTAGAAATAGTGAGTAAAGAACCTTCAATAATATTAATTAAATTATTTAACTTAGAAATATACAGTAATAGGTTATCAGTATTAGTAATTTGAGATAGCATATTATTCATATTATTTATTTGGGTATTGAGATTAATCTCGTTTTGATTTAGTTTATAAATTGTCGTATTAAAATTATTTATAGTAGATTTAATAACATGTATATTATCTCTCATTAAGTGAAATATTTCTGCTTCACTCTTTTTACAAGACTCAATTGCGGCATCGTATTTTCTAGCATCGTCTGCGTCTAAGGTTCCAAAGAAAAACTTTAAGATTTCGCCTCCGAATTCCAAAGATCGTTTTACCTTGTTCGTTTGGCGATCCGAAATAATGTGAGATAAAGATTGTAATTTATTATAATTAGATAGAATTAGAACCTCGATAGGGCTAGATATGTCTTTACACGAGTTTAAATCTTGCGATTGGATTTTGTTACAAAGATTAAGAGTATCTTGTAATAGATTTGATATTTTATTAAGATAAGGTTCTAGCGAGATTAAATCAATGTGCGTTACAATTTTCCAGTAATCATTATAAAAATTTATGTATGTTATAGGTTCAAAATAGATACCAGGGCTATGAGATATAGGTATAATTTTCGATTCCGCGTGGCTGTGGCTTGTGCCATAACAGCATAATACCCTGAAAAGAGATATATGAAATAAGTTAAGATTTGGCAGGCTTTATCTCGTTAGTATGATGTTTAACATTCTTGCGACCTATTCGTAAAGTGACGTTATGTTTATTATGTACCTTTAATATCTTATAAGGCCCTTTCCATACGGGTGATAACGCTTTGCGAAGTCTGTGGTGTTGTTTTAGATACACCATGTCGCCTGCTTTGTATGTAATTTCACGTGAATTACTATCATAATATTGTTTTGATCTTTCTTTACTGTTGATAAGATTTTGAATAGCTTTTTCGCGGCTAAAACGCATTCTATACTGTAGAGCACGTATGTATTCATTATAAGTAGTGTTACTAGTACTCTCATACAAAGAACTCGGAATTGAGGGCTTGTACCCGAATAATAATTCATGTGGCGTGTAATTTGTCGTACAGTGTGGAGTAGTGTTATAAGCTAGTATAGCTGTAAATAAATAACTATGCCAATCGTTTTGATTATCATTAACAAAAGATTTTAGGTACTCCTTTAAAGTAGCATGTGAGCGCTCTAAGGCTCCGTTTGTTTGAGGATGGTAAGGAGTCGTGAATAACGCTTTAATTTTTAGAATTTCTGTTAGCTGTTTAAATAAATCGGACGTGAATGATGTGCCTAAGTCCGTCAAAATAGTTTTAGGGAAACCAAATAGAGACATAAAATGTACAAGATTTCGGGCGATTTCGTCACTAGTTGCCGTGACCATCGGATAAGCACATGTAAATTTGGTAAGATCGTCTTGTAACGTTAAGATGAATTTAAATTGTTGAAAACCCGCGTCGGGCAGGGGACCTACTATGTCGAGAGCTAGTCTCTCGAACGGCCTAGTAGAGGTGGATGTGATCTCCATTGGAGCTTTGTTTGATTTTCTTAGGGGTTTGTTGATTTGGCAAAGTTTGCATCTTTTGACATAATCTTCAATGTCAGAGCGCATCCCTTTCCAATAATAACTTGCTTTAATGCGTTTATACATGCGCTGTGAACCTGGGTGACCAGCGATAGGCGAGTCGTGGTTTTCTTTCAGTATTTTAGGCACTTCTACTGGAGTAGGATAGATTAATTGATTTTTATATATATGTATCTTGATATTCGTATTATGGAAAATATATGAAATCATGTTATAAATTTTAGTATAGGCTAATTTTGAGAACGGATCGGAGAAATCTGATATAGCAAGGTCTGTAATATTTTCGCAATCGATTAGGATATTCCTAAGTTGAATTAGTAAGTTATAAACGTCTTTAAAACGTGTCTCCTCGTAATGATGCACTTTGGTAAACAAGAAATAGTAATTTTTGTTTTTATTTTGAACATGTTTGATTGTAAAAGGCTCGCGTTCGGCATTAAGTAAATTATCTGCGTCATCGAGCTGAGATAGTATCTCTTCGCAATGTGGAATAGAATTGTCAAAATCTAAAGAAGTTGGACATGCGATAGTATTTAAATTAGAGAGGTGTAAACCTTGAATAGACTCTTCGATCTTAGTATTTGAGATAGGAAGCTGATTGGTGAATTGATCCTTAAAGTATTTTTCATAGGAGGAATTATTTAAATTGCTAACATTGATCGCGTTAACCGGGCATCGAGATAACGCATCTGCATTAGAGTTAAGGCGGCCTTGTTTATAAACAATCTCGTAGTCGTACTCTTCGAGTTTTAAGCGCCACCTGATGAGTCTGCTACCCGGATCTTTGACATTAAATAACCATACGAGTGGTCTATGATCCGTTATAATTTTGAACTTATTGCCATATAAATATGGTCTAAAAGTTTTTACCGCAAATAAAATGGCTAATAGCTCTTTTTCCGTTGTCGAGTAATTTCCCTCGGGTTTGTTTAAAGTTCGCGATGCATACGCTATCGGTTTGTCCTTTCCAATGGGACCTTGAGATAAGATTGCGCCTACGGCATAATTACTAGCATCGGTTGTGACATTGAAGGGTTGTGAAAAATCTGGATATTGGAGAAGAGGAGCGGTAATTAATTTTTCTTTTAGGAAATCGAACGCGTGTTGCTGTTCCGCGTTCCACTGAAAAATAGCATCCTTTTTTAATAAACAAGTAAGTGGCTTAGTTAGTTTGGCGAAATTTTCTATGAAGCGGCGATAATAGCCTATTAAACCTAGGAACGACTTTATTTCCTTAGGACTTTTAGGAACTGGGAATTGCGATACGGCCTTGACTTTTTCAGGATTTGGAGATACACCTTTGTCGGTAATAATATGGCCAAGGTAAGTAACTTCGTGTCTGAGGAACTCACACTTGTCGGGTTGGAGTTTAAGATTGAATTGACGGAATTTGTCGAATACAAGTTGTAGTTTTTTCATGTGATCTTGTAGATTTTGGCTATATATAATGCAATCGTCTAAATATATATAGCAATGTAGGCCTTGTAAACCTGATAGCACAGTGTTCATGAGCCTTTGGAAGGTAGCTGGGGCGTTTTTCAACCCAAAAGGCATTCTGGTGAACTCATAGTGCCCAGACATGCTCGAATTAGTACTTATGGTAAATCCTGTTTTTGGGGCGTCCTTGGGGCTTGTCATGATCTGATGGAACCCACTTTTTAGGTCTAAAGTACTAAAATATTTGCAGTGACCAAGTTGGTCAAGGATGTCGGTGATGAGAGGCAGCGGATATGTTTCAGAAACGGTGACATCATTAAGGCGACGATAATCAATTACGATTCTCCACTTTTGTTTGCCTGAAGCGTCTTTCTTTTTCGGAACTACCCAAACTGGGGCGCTCCACGGCGAAATAGAAGGTCGGATGATATTTTGATCTAACATTTGTTTGATTTGCGTGTCGACTTCCTCTTTGTGACACTCGGGAAACCGATAGGATTTTACGTGGATAGGAGGTGCGTCACCTGTGTTTATAGTGTGCTCTATAGCACTCGTAAAGGTTAACGGTTCGCCATCTATGTGAAAAATATCTGTGTATGACGAGCAACATTGTAAAAGAGCTTTTCGCTCTTCGTCGTTTAGATGAGAACAGCGGATAAGGCTTAATACTTTATTTACGCGATTAGATTTGGTAGTCGAAACGGAATCAATATTAAAACATGGCATCGAATCGAAACACTCACGTTCGAGTGGCGTTAAACTAACATGATAATCCTTGACTTCGATATCATTTTCGGTGGTGTTTAAGACGGAAAGATTTACTTTCTTATTCGGTTTAATTTTTACCAAGCAATTAGCAACATAAACACCTTCGCATAAGGTGTGATTTAATACAAGAGCTTCATCGTTATGATATAACTCAGTCGAGTAATTTGATACAGTGCATTCGATAACGCCTTCGGCACGGGCCGGAATGATATAAGTTGGCTGTGTATAAACAATAGGAATAGAATGATTTTTTATTGTCATGGATTTAGAAGAATAATTTATATTTGATTTAAAATAATTGCAAAAATCGCTACCGATGATACCATCATAATTATTTAAATTAATATTATTTTTTGTGACGTGAAATTTATATTTAAATATTTCGTTAGATACATTAAACTCCATTTGAAAGGTACCTAATGTTTCAACAGGATTTTCAGAGCTGTTGATACCTTTTAGCTTGACAATCTCGTTTGAAAGATTTGGAATTTGTAATAGACAAGACCCTTTTATAATACTGATAGTCGATCCCGTATCGATAAGGAAACATAGTTTTCGCGACGCGTGTTTAGAATATAAGTAAGTATGGGGTAAAGACACCTTTTTGCTATAATCGTTAACTTCGTATATTAATTTGGAATTGTGACTGTTATTTAAGTTAGATAGGTATAATTCATCCTCAATATTAGATTTATTATTTTGAAAACCTTTTTGGCAATTTATTTTGCCATTAGAAATAGAAAAATTAGGCTCGTTTAATTGAGACGTAGAATTAGAATAATTTAAGTTAGATTTAGATAAAATATCCTTAGATTTAGTGTTATGACACTTTTGGCAATCGTTTTTGCCTTTTAAAATAGTAAGACTCGGCTCTTTTGGCTGAGGTATAGATGTAGCAGAGTTAGTATGACTCAACACTTGTGGTTGAGATGTAGATATAGTAGAATTAATGTGACTCAACTTTTTTGGTTGAGATTTAGTAGAGTTAGTAAGACTCAACACCGCCTTTGGTTGAGAAATCGATTTAGTAGAGTTTGTATGACTCAACACTTTTGGTTGAGATATAGATTTGGTAGAGTTTGTATGACTCAACACCGCCTTTGGTTGAGATATAGATTTAGTAGATTTAGTAAGACTCAACACCGCCTTTGGTTGAGATATAGATTTAGTAGAGTTTGTATGACTCAACACTTTTGGTTGAGATATAAATTTGGTAGAGTTAGCAAGACTCAACACTTTTGGTTGAGATATAGATTTAGTAGAGTTAGCAAGACTCAACGCTTTTGGTTGAGATTTGGATTTAGTAGATTTAGTATGAAAGTTGGAATGTGGCGTGTCCTTGTGATATTGATTGGATTTTGGCAGACACGGGACCAAAATCCTTTTTAGTTTAAATCATCATGAACTTCATTCCCATAGTCATTTGATTCGTAGTTACACACATGTACACTGGCATTATTAGAATTAGCAGTTGACGTAGCAGGTTGCGCGTTGCCAGCGTTTTCACGGCGTTTCATATTAAATTGACGCTTGCGACATTCTATAATCGTGTGACCAATGCGTTTACAATAATTACACGTTTTCTCGTAAAAATGGTTAGAGTTAGTATTTAAATTATTTTGCGGATTTATGTGAAATAGTTTTCGAGAATGTTTTGGCTCCTTATTTTTATAGCATTCAGAGGAGCTATGCCCTACTTTATTACAGATAGAACACTGTTTTTGTGATCTAGAATTAATTTTGTATAAATTATATAATTTTTCCTCGTCAGTTGCGTATTGTATCGCATCACTGAGAGTAAGGGGATTTTTACACCGGACTATGTTAGAAATTGAGGGGTTCAACCCTAATAAAAATGAATGTAATGCAAGGTCTTCCATGGCTGCTATTCGGCCAGGAAGTTCCTTCTCGTCTTTGCAACTATAGTGTATATCTGACTGTATACGTGTGAGAATTTGTTCGACTCTGAGAGAATATTTTATAACGTCTTCATTTGGTAACTGTTTAGAGTGCTGTAAATCGGACAATAAATGTGTAGCGTGTTTTTTCTCCCCGAAAGTAGATCTGAGAAATGTTTTTAAATCTGCCCAATTTGAAAAAGTTTTTAAACTACATGCTACCTGTGCCTTGCCTTCTAATTGTGATATGATAAATTTACACAAAATACTTTGTTGATCTGAACTAGCTAAGGACATTGCATTCTCGCAATTTGTGAGAAATGCAGGAAGTGATTCCCTGTCCCCACTATAGGTTTTGATAAATTTGGTTAAGAATGATAGTGTTATTTTTTCAGCCATTTCGTTTTTCTTAGATGATTCCGCCTTTAAAGACATTATTATGATATGCTGAACTTAATACACGACAAAAATATATATCAAAAACAAGTAAAATGTGTTATAGTAAACAGCGGCAATATTAAAATAAAAATAGTGTAAATATAAAATTAACTTAGATTTAGAGTTTGTAAGATTCAGAGTTAGTATGATTTAGAAAATTGCACTTTTTGATCACTTTTTAGAAGTAAAACTTTACGTTTTGATATTTTATAAATAGCACAAAACACTTACAATAGAACGCCAATACACACTTGCATGTCGAGACGTGGGAACCGGTGTCGCGTTGCGGCGATATTTCTTGTAACTAGAGCGGATGGTATTTTCCGTTTGATTTTGTGGTGAGTTAGACCTGGTGATCCGACCGTCTGGAGCGGGCTCAGATGATGTCCTGAGACTGACCGTCGTCCTGGTATTAAGTAGCTGGAGCGGGCTCAGATAGTATACTGAGACTGACCGTCGTCCTGGTATGTGGTAGCTGGAGCGGGCTCACGCTGCGGAGCGGAGGCTTACCGTCGTCCAAGTGTCTGATGCAGGCTTAACCTTTGGTCAAGTCTTACTGTCGATCAGAAGACAGCAGGTGGCTTAGGTTCAGGATACCAGCGTCTGCTCTATGACTCCACGTCGTCAGACTTCTCTGGTATCCCACTTCTGACACCAATTTGTTACGCGGCCGACCCTGTCTGTCTTTTTTAAAAAAAAACTACCGGTGACACTTACTACTTTTATTGTACAATTACACGGTTTTAATTGGACTTCCCAAATATTAATTGTGCAAAGTACCGATCGCGGCGGCTTCCAGAATCTAACTGACTAACTGATCGTATAAAATAATTAATTAAAATTATCAATGTAGGAAAAATGCTGAATGCATGGAAAAATACAGTCTACATAGAGGGGTTGCTGATTAAGACCTAACTACCTTGTAATAAGGGTTGTAACAGTTCCCTTGAGCTGGCCAGATTTTTTGGCGACGCTCAGGATGAGGTCCACCCCGGTCTGAGCGTGCGCAGCCAGCTCTTCTGAGGAGCGCTCCTCGCCTCCAGTTTTCGCCAAGGCTTTGGCCATGCCGAGTATTTGTTCTTCGGCCAAAACCCCGACCTCCTCCTTTTTCGCCTTTAGAAAGGCCTCCTTAGCCTTTCGTAGGCCCACGTATGCGCCCGTAGTTGGCGGGCGCCCTCTTCCACGTTTCGCCGACGCCGACCTACTGTACGCCTCCTCGCCAGCCGTGTCATCGGAGTCCATCCCAGATTCGCTGTCACCCGGGACGGGCCTCTTTCGCCACAGCCGGCCATTACGCAATCCTGATGAATCAGAAGCGACCGTCACTAGAGTGCCAGTCGAGCTATCCGACTCGGACAGAACCACTTCTTCCATCGTTTCGTGGCCTTCACGGCCCACTACCTCCTCAATTTGGCCTTCGCGGCCCACCTTCACTTCGTTTTGGCCATCGCAGCCCACCTTCACGTCATTTTGGCTATCGCAGCCCTCCACCAAAGCGTCAAAAGTTTTTGTATCCATATTAGTTCCCACGAGTAGAAACAGGATTAAACGCTGCCTAAAAGGCGCCTACAATTATCGCGCCCCGGGGGTCGGCCGGTACCCGGGCGGGTCCACACTAGCGACTGATAAACCCGTCAGCCATACATCCCGACTTGAGCCGGTCTGCAAACCTCCTCGCGGTGCGTCTCCGCTTGAGGTTCGGGGAATTTTTTATGGAGAGGTTATCTTCCTCGCGGCCCGGCCAATTAAGGCAAGGCCCTCGGGTCCAGGATCATTGGCCGATAGACGTGATCACCGACACCTCCTCTGGACTTACGATATCACGAGCAGGCCGACAGGGCTAGTGCCAGCGATTGCCCGCGCTTACTCCAAATCCACTGTGCCTTCTGAGAACAGAGGGACACGTGGAGGAGAGTTTGGTCCAATTAGCTTCCCCAAGGTGCTGGCTTGCACCCCAGGTACTAGAGCCCCCCCGCCACGACAAGGCTTGGAACCATGGGGGGGGGGGGGACCAACCTAACCTAACCTAACCTAACCTAACCTAACCTAACCTAACCTAACCTAACCTTTTTTTTTTTTTTTTTTTTTTTGTTCTCGCAGGAGAAATGCACTTACGCACTACCGGGCCACTGCACGCGGCCCGAGTGTGGGACTCGCCTAAAACCGGCTCTACCCACTAAAACTCCTGCGTCCGCTCCTCCGTGCCATATGGTGGCGGGGGGGTGGGGCGCTTTCGCATTCTTCCACCGCCCCTCCGGCACTCGCCACCCCGGATGGAGTTGGGGTGTGCGCTGCTTGCGCCGAGTTGGCCGCGGCCCTTCGCCGCTTGGCGCGCTTGGGCAGGGTCCCCTTGCAGGAGGGTGACCCAACCTTATGGCCCGCCGGAAGATCCGCCGCCGAGCACACAGAGCATTTCGGCTCGCCGGAGCAATCGGCGGCCTTATGCCCCTTTTGACCGCAGCGATAGCACTCGTCGCTGCGGTCGACTTCCGACGTGCACTGCACCGCTGTATGCCCGACCACCAGGCAGCGGTAGCAGCGCAGGCGCCTTGCGGGCAGCACCCGCACTTGCGCCGACACCCATCCGATAAGAAGCTTTGAGCTTTCTATTTTCTTCGCCGCAGCCACTGGGCAACGGACAAATATCGTCCCGCGGCCTGATTGGGAGAACCGCACTCGCCCCGCCTTTATAGCGTGAGCAGGGCAGCCCCCACATTTGGCCACGGCGTCTACAACCTCCTCGTGTGTGATAGAGTCGTCGAGCCCGGAAATGCGCATCTCTGCGCATTTCTCGGGCCGGGCGATTTTGACTGTATCCGCCGGTAGGACCTCCAGCAGCTTAGTGGCCAGCTGGTCGGCCTTTTCAGCGCTCGTAGCGCCTGAAACTTCTAGAATTCGGGAGCCCGTGGCCCCCATCCTCATTTTTACGGCCGGGATGCCCAGCTCGGCGAGGGAGACCTTGTCTCTCGCACGAACCAGGACGGCCGCGTATGTTGCGCCCTTATCCGCCGCACCGGGCTGCAGCGTCAGAACGACAGCCGCTGACCGGGGCGGGCGCAACTTTGTCTTCTTTTTCCTGTCGCCCTTCCTCGGATTTTGCTCTTTGGAGAGGGGAGGGGAAGCTTCCTTGACCTCCGTCGTGGCTTGCTTCTTATTCTTCCGGTTTTTCCTTCCCTTTTCCACCCGGTTCCACCCCTCGTTCCCAACCGGAGCTTCCTGGGCGGAAGTAGAAGGCGTCGGTTCAATCGCCGGGGCCACCGTTGGCTGGGCTTTTTGGCCCTTGCCCTTGCCCTTGCCTTTTGAGGGCTTAGGCTTCGGCGACCCCATGACGACCTCAGCGGCGGTCCGTCTCATTGCGCTGTCTGGTTCAACCACAGGCACCGCTTCTTGTGGGGCACCCTTGCCCTTTGTGGGCTTGGCTTTCCGCGACCCGGCAACTACCTTCTCCGTGGCAGTGTCTGCGGCCGGAGTGGCGACAGACACCGTTTCAGCGTGCATGCTATCTCCTTTTAATGCTGGCCGGAGGCGTTTTTCCGGCAGGAGCCGGTCCGAAACCGAGGCCATCTTAGCATCCATCATGTTGCCTACCTGCAACATGATGCGCCCAAGCATGGCCTCCTCCCGCTCTTCCGCGGATCTACTCCCTTCCGGCTCCTCCCTTCGCTTGCCCAGATCGGCACGGATTTGCGCCAGCTCTGCCCGCATTTCTCTTATTTGCTTTTCTTGTCGGTAGTTAGCAGCACGGAGCAGCTCTACCTCCTCAGTCTCCGTTCGTTCTTTTAGGGCCGCCACCGCGTCCTGGATGGCCCATGCCGCCTGTTTTAGCGAACGGACCATCGTGCCCTTCAAGTTTGTCGACTTTTGCGCAACGCTCATGATAAGGTCTACCCCCTTCTGGGCGTGCGCAGCCAGGTCTTCCGAAGAGTGGATCTCCCCTCTTTTGTGTGTCTCCAGAGCTTTGGCCAAGCTGAGTACTTGTTCCTCGGCCAATAACCCTACTTCCTCCTTCTTGGCCTTTAAAAGGGCCTCTTTTGCTTGGCGTAGGCCAACGTAGGCACCCGTTGTTGGCGGGCGCCCTCTTGTCCTTTTCGCCGGTCCATCCTCGCCAGCGGTGTCGTCCGAGTCTATCCCAGACTGACTGTCGCCCGAAACAGGCCTCTTCCGCCACTGCCGGCTGCTCCTCGTCCTTGACGAAACAGTCTGAGGACTGTCCGAAAATCGTGCCGCTACCCGATGGGGCGAAACGCACCTGCCCCGCTTTGATTGATGAGGCGGGGCAGCCTCCGCACTTGGCCACGGCTTTTACCACCTCCTCTGTGGTGACGGAATCGTCAAGCCCAGAAATGCGCATCTCCGCGCACTTCTCGGGCCTGGCGATCCTGACATTCTCTGCCGGCAGCACCTCCCGCAGTTTTTGCGCGAGTTGGTCTGCCTTAGCAGCGCTTGCGGCCCCCGGTACCTCTAATATTCGGGCACCAGTTGCGGCTCGCCTGACCTTTATCCCCGGGATGCCTAACTCAGCGATAGACACTTTCTCCTTCGCTTGAGTTAGGACAGCCGCGTAACTAACGCCGCTTTCGGTCGCTCCGGGCTGCAGCGTCAGGACGACGGCCGCAGACCGGGGCGGGCGCAACCGCGGTGCGACCTTCCCTTTCTTCTCTTGTTTTTTCTCCTCCTGGGGCTTCAAAGGAGGAGCAGAGGGTGCCTTCTTCTTTTTTGGTGCCCTCTTCTTTTTCTTCTTCCTCTTCTTTTTCTCTACTTGAGTCCACCCCTCCTCATCTGGGGCGTCCTGAGCGGGAGAAGAAGATGGCTCCGGTGCTTTCGCCGGGGCCACAGCAGGCTGGGCACTTTGGCCCTTGCCCCTGCCCTTGCCCTTTGTGGGTTTGGGCATCTGCGACGCCGCGACGACTTCAGCAGCAGTCCGCTTCTTTGTGGTGACAACGGCCGGTTTGGCCACTGACACCGCCTCCGTCTGTTTTAGGTCCCCACGCAACGGGGGCCGCATGCGCTTCTCCGGCAGGAGCCGGTCAGATACCGAGGCCATCTTGGCGTCCATCATGTTGCCGACTGCCAACATGATACGCCCCAGCATAGCCTCCTCCCTGTCATCTGCTGACCGGCCTGTCTCCGGTTCATCCCGTCGCCTGCCCAGATCAGCCCTGATTTGGGCCACTTCCGCACGCATCTCCGCCAGCTCTCTTTCCTGGCGGGCGTTCGCGGCGCGAAGCAGCTCAACCTCCTCGTCTGTGGTTCGGCATTTCAGGGCCGTCACCGCTTCTTGAATGGCCTCCGCTGCCTGCTTCAGGGAACGCACCATTGTCCCCTTAAGCTGGCCTGATTTTTTGGCAACGCTCAGAATGACCTCTACGCCATTCTGTGCGCGCGCGGCCAGTTCCTCCGCAGAGCGGTTTCCTCCTTCGGGTTGTTTTAGATTTTTGGCTAAGGAGAGGATTTGCTCCTCAGCCAATATCCCGACCTCTTCCTTTTTGGCCTTAAGAAAGGCTTCCTTTGCTTTCCGTAAGCCCACGTAGGCGCCCGTTGTTGGTGGGCGCCCCCTTCCGCGTTTCGCCGACGCAGACCTACTCAGCAACTCCTCGCCAGCCGTGTCGTCCGAGTCCATCCCAGACTCACTGTCACCCGGGATGGGCCTCTTCCGCCATAGCCGGCCGCTTCGCAGTCCTGACGAACCGGAGGCGACCGTCACTAAGGTGCCAGTCGAGCCATCCGAATCCGACAGAGCTAGCTCGTCCATCGACTCCCGACCTTCGCAGGTCACTTCCTCCTGAATTTGGCCTTCGCGGCCCACCTTCACTTCGTTTTGGCCATCGCAGCCCACCTTCACGTCATTTTGGCTATCGCAGCCCTCCACCAAAGCGTCAAAAGTTTTTGTATCCATATTAGTTCCCACGAGTAGAAACAGGATTAAACGCTGCCTAAAAAGGCGCCTACATTATCGCGCCCCGGGGGTCGGCCGGTACCCGGGCGGGTCCACACTAGCGACTGATAAACCCGTCAGCCATACATCCCGACTTGAGCCGGTCTGCAAACCTCCTCGCGGTGCGTCTCCGCTTGAGGTTCGGGGAATTTTTTATAGAGGTTATCTTCCTCGCGGCCCGACCAATTAAGGCAAGGCCCTCGGGTCCAGGATCATTGGCCGATAGACGTGATCACCGACACCTCCTCTGGACTTACGATGTCACGAGCAGGCCGACAGGGTTAGTGCCAGCGATTGCCCGCGCTTACTCCAAATCCACTGTGCCTTCTGAGAACAGAGGGACACGTGGAGGAGAGTTTGGTCCAATTAGCTTCCCCAAGGTGCTGGCTTGCACCCCAGGTACTAGAGCCCCCCCGCCACGACAAGGCTTGGAACCATGGGGGGGAACCTTTTTTTTTTTTTTTTTTTTTTTTTTGTTCTCGCAGGGGAAATGCTCTTACGCACTGCCGAGCCGTGTGGACTGGCCCGAGTGTGGGACTCGCCGGACAGAACCGACCATACCCACTAAAACCCCTGCGTCCGCCCCACTGTGCCGTGGTGGCGAGAAGGTGGGAACGCTTGCGCACACGTCCACCAACCCGCCAGCACCTGCCGGCCTTGCCGGCATCCTTCGGGACTGGGGCCGTCGTGGCCCCAGCAGACGGCTAAGAAGCGCGCGGCTTTGCGACACCGCGCGCACCTCCTCGAGGCCTTTTGGGGCAGAGCCCCGGCCTCGATCACGGGGGACGAAGCAGGGCCTGGTAGGCCCGACGTCGCACCCCCGTGCGTCTCCGGCGGATCGGGTCGGGGTTGGCCGCAGCCTCCCTTTCCCTCTCCGCCGTCTCCTTCTGCGACATCACGTCCTCGCAGAAGGAGAGGACGGCCGTCCACGATTCCTCGCTCTCGACCATGGCTTTCACGACGGTCGGAAGCGAGAGATCAGCCCCGATGGCATCGCGTAGGACACGCCGCTGCACTGCCCAAGAGGGGCACCCCTCAAGGGTGTGCTGCGCCGTGTCCTCGCTGCCCGCACAGTGGTGGCAATCGGTCGACGGCTCACGTCGGGCGATTTGGCACAGGTACTTTCCGAAGCATCCATGCCCGGAAAGCACCTGTGTCAGCCGGAACGTGAGCCGCCCGTGCCGCCTGTCCAGCCAGTTTTGGAGAACCGGCCGGACAGCCTCAACAGTCCGGCGACCGGCCGTAGGTTCGGCCAGCCGCTCCGTCCACCTCCGGACGGTTAACCGTCGAGCGTGGGACTTCCACCTTTCCGTCACCGTTGGCGGATCGCCGCCGGACCGCAGCTCCTGGCGCCGCTCGTAGAGCCTAGCCAGTGCCGCGGCCTCTAGATCCCACGGCGGCGATCCCGCCAACACGCACGCCGCCTCTGTCGAGATGGTGCGATATCCTCGGATGGCCCTGATCGCCATCACCCTTTGCGGCTGTCGCAAAAGGGCGATGGTGACGCTTCGCAGCGCCGGGGCCCAGACTGGGGCCCCGTACAGGGCCATCGAGCGCACCACCCCAAGGTAGAGGCGGCGGCAGGCCACGTCAGGGCCCCCGGGATTTGGCAGCAGCCGCGCAAGAGCAGCGGCCGCTGCCAAAAGACGGGGGACCAGGCGACGGAAATGTTCGCGGAAGTCCCAGCGGCTGTCAAGGACGAGTCCGAGATACCTCATGTCGGACTTGACCTCGATTTGGACGCCGCAAGCCACGATGTGGGCCCCCGGAGGGGGCGCAGCCCTCGGCCTGTGAAAACACAAGGCCTCGGACTTTTCAAGCGCCACCTCGAGGCCCAGAGCGCGGATGCGCGCGACGACCGATGCCACACCCGCCGTAGCGAGTCGGGCGGACTCGCGGTAGTTGACCCCGCGGGCCGTAACCAGGGTGTCGTCCGCGTAGCACGTCACCCCAACGCCCGCGGGGAGAGCGCCCCGCAGCACCCAATCGTACCCGATGTTCCACAGGAGAGGGCCTAGCACCGACCCCTGTGGAACACCGCATACCATCTCCCATGTCTCCAGTCCGCCTCCTCGCCCCTGGTACTGAACGTACCTCTGGCTCAGGTAGTCCCCGATCAGGCGACGGAGGTAGGGAGGCACCCTATGGTATTTAAGCGCCTCCCTTACGCAGCTCCACGGCATCGTGTTGAAGGCGTTCGCTATATCCAGCGATACCGCCATCAACACGCCGCCGCGGGTGACAACCTCCTCCGAGTCGGCCTTGACGCGATTGATCGCGTCGATCGTCGAAAGGCCGGCCCGGAACCCAAACTGGGCGTTGGCCAAATCGGGGCCTACGTCAGCCATATGCTCGACGAGGCGTGCAGCTATTATTCTCTCGAACAGCTTACACACCTCGTCGAGCAATACAATGGGGCGATAGGCGGAGGGAGACTCCGCGGGACGCCCTTCCTTCTTCAGAAGGACCAACCTACCGCTTTTCCACACTCCAGGGAACCGTCACGACTCCAGGCAGGCACTGTAGAGCCTCCGGAGCCGGTCCCCTAGGACGTTAAGGGCCAAAACCACGACGCGACCGTGTACTCCATCCGGCCCGGGCGCTGTGTTCTTCGCCCGGAGCTTGTCCACGGCCGCGTCGAACTCCTCCTCAGCGAGTTCAGGCACCCCGCTCTCCTCCTCGTCTACGGCGCCACGTCGTTGCGGCGCCATAGCGGGGGGGACGTGTTCCGCCCGATGTGGAAAGAGGGCGGACACGACGTCCCTCACGAATCGGTGGTCAAGGCTTTGGGTCAGCGGAGGCGCCCAGGGGCGTAGTTTGCCCCTGACAGACTTGTAGGGGCGCCCCCACGGATCGTTATCCAAAGCCCCGAGCAGCTCTTCGCGTGCCTGGGTCTTGGCCCTGCTGATGGCGAGCTGTAGGGTCTTCTTCCTCTCCCTGAAGACCTCATACAGCTCGCGCTCCGTCGTCTCGTCGCGGTGCCGTCTTCTTCGGCACCTGGTGTAGTCACGTCTGGCCACCACGCATTCCACGCGCAGCGTGGCGATTTGGCCAGACCACCAGTACACCTGGCGACGAGAGGGGGGCGGCTTGGCCCGGGGCATTGAGGCGTCGCACACCTGCGTCAATGCCTTCCGGAACCATTCCGCCTCCTCATCAACCCTCACAGGCCCGGCGGGTAGTGGGTGCCAGGCCTGGACGACGGAGGCCTCCAGCAGAGCGTCTCTATCGAGACGCCCCAACGTCCACCTTGGGAATGGTAGGGAGTTACTTCTCGTGGGACTTGTGTCCGGTGTCGTCGACGAGGCGGAGACGTCAAATCGGATGTATCGGTGATCCGAAAGCGTCTCCACCCCATCGAGGACTCTCCAATCCCGGACACAGCGTGCTACAGCGGAGCTAGCGAACGAGATGTCCACTATAGAACCGCCCCGCTGTCTCACGCAAGTGTAGGTCGACCCCCTATTTAGGATGCAGAGGCCGACCGACACTGCCCACTCTTCCAACACGCTGCCCCGCGAGTCGGTGACGGGAGACCCCCATGCCAGGGATTTGGCATTGAAGTCCCCCATCACGATCACTGGGCGAGGATTGGCCCGTCTGACTTGGACCTCAACCTCGCCCAGGAATGACTCGAAGTCGGCGAGGCAGCGGTTGGGTGAGAAGTAAACCCCCACCACGACGATTCCCTCCCATTCAACAGCGATGAAGCCCGGGCCACGACCAACTACCACAGAGGCCGGGGCTACAATCGATGTTATAATCGCCACTGAGACATCCATGTCTCCAACCCAATTATTACGAGGGGGGACAAAGTATGGCTCAGCGGCGACAGCCAACGTGATGTTCCACTCTGCCAGGGACTGCAGGAGGAGATCCTGCGCCCCGGCGCAGTGGTTTAGATTCGCCTGGAGGAAGCGATGGAAGCGGCCCGCTAGGGCCATTATTTTGTTTCCATCGCCTCCTCCAGCTCCACCCCAGAATTGGACGGGGTGGGCGCAACAACAGCAGCAGCAGCAAGGTCTGCCCTTCGCCTTCTCTTTGCGACCATTGCAGACACGCAGGACTTGGCCCCATTTTTGTGTTCAGCTGGTCTGCCCGCCGACGCACAAATCGAGCAGTGAGGATCCGCAGAACAGTTGGCAGACTTATGACCATTCTGACCGCAACGGAAGCATTCTCCACTGCGGTCAGTTGTTGAAGTGCATTGCACCGCAGTATGACCCACCTCAAGGCAGCGGTAGCAGCGTCTGGGCCTAGCTGATAAAACCCTTACCTGCGCCGAAACCCAGCCAACAAGTAATTTGGAGGCTGTTACTTTAGTCGCTGCAGCCACTGGGCAGCGAAGAAACAGAGTACCCTCACCTGATGGAGTACGGCGGATTTCTCCAGCTTTGACCGCTTCCTCACAGCATCCTCCAATACGACATAGAGCGGCAACGACTTCCGCTACTGTAGCGGAGTCATCCAGACCCGAGACTCGCAAGTCGACACACTTCACAGGTCTCGCTACCCGTACACAGTCTGCTGGGAGAGCATCCTTTAATTTCTGTGCCAGGACGTCCGCTTTGTCACCACTTGAGGCACCAGGAATCTCAAGAATGCGGGCTCCAGTTGCCGCCTTCCGTACTTTTAAAGCTGATATTCCAATTTCTGCAATAGAAATCTGCTGCTTTGCTCGCGTCAGTATATCCGCGTACGTGGCTCCTTTCTCCACTGCGCTGGGCTGTAAGGTTATAACCACGGCCGAGGATCTGGGCGGGCGCAACTTTCTTTCCTTCTTTTTCTTTGGTGACTTAGGCTTCGGTCCGGGCACAGACGTTACACTGGCTTTAGTCACCGGTGCTTTCGCTACAGGGGCGGAAGTCACAGCCTTTCGTTTACGCTTTTTTACCACTTGGGTCCATTCTATTTCCTGCGGAGGTACCGATGGTGGTGTTAGCGGCGCTTGTGAAGGCGCCGTTGTAGTGGATGGCTTTGGCATCTTACCCTTACCTTTGCCTTTGCCCTTACCCTTGGAGGGCTTAGGCTCCATTGTAGCCGCCGGAGTGACCGTAGTCGCTGGTGTTTCTGTGCGGCTAGCAGTGGATGCGAGGGGCGGTCGATAGCTCCGTTCAGGGAGTAGGCGGTCCTGTATTGAGGCCAATTTGGCATCGAATAATCCACCAAGCTCCAGCATGAGTGATTTGCGGAATTCACTGTCCGCAGACGCTCTTGCCTCCGCTGTTTGGGGAGCAGGACGTACTAGGTCTTCTCGCAACGACGCGAACTCTGCACGCAGAGCCGCAAGTTCCACCCTCAGCCTCTCATTATCTGCCCGTAGTGAGACTGTTTCGTCAGTGACCGTTCGGCATTTTAGGGCAGACACAGTTTCGCTAATAGCAGCTGTGGCGTCCTTCAAGGCCCGCACGAACGTGCCCTTCAGGTTGCCAGACTTGCTTGCTATTTTGAGGATGACATTTATGCCTTCCTCAACTCGCTGTCCGAGTGCCTCCGTGTCCATTGTCGCAGGATCAGCTGATGAAACCGCAGGTACCTTCGTTTTTAATTTGTTTACCATGCCTGCAACTTCTTCTTCAACCGTCACGCGGGTCTTTTCCTTCCTGTAAAGCGCCCGCTTTGCTGCAATTTTCCCTGTCTCTGAAAGAGCGTCCGACTCACTACTGCAGTGTTCGGTGTCAGGCAACACAGTGCTTTCTCTGCTTCTTGGACGCTTACGACCAACAGCACTGAGGTCCATAGGCGAAGGTGCCCTAGACGAGTCCGACACTGAAGAGATGCTCGCCGCCCTTAGTCGCGTCAGGCGAACTATTGGTACTGGCGTAGCAGTCTTCCTCCCTTTGGATTTTTCCTGGCCTTCTCGGTCCTTCTTCTTTGCCTGGCCTTCTCGGCCCTTCTCTGCCTGACCTTCTCGGCCCAGCTCCTTTACATCACGGCCTTCTCGGCCCTCCTTCTGTACATCTTGGCCATCTCGGCCCTCCACTTCAACGTCTTGTGTTTGTTTTATTGAATTCTCCATTTTTGTTCCCACGAGTAGAAACTTTCTAAAAACTGCCTAAAAAGGCGCCTACGTTATCGCGCCCCGGGGGTCGGCCGGTACCCGGGCGGGTCCACACTAGCGACTGATAAGCCCGTCAGCCATACATCCCGACTTTATGCCGGTCTGCAAACCTCCTCACGGTGCGTCTCCGCTTGAGGTTCGGGGAATTTTTTATAGAGGTTATCTTCCTCGCGGCCTGGCCGGTTAAGGCAAGGCCCTCGGATCCAGGATCATTGGCCGCTAGACGTGACAACGACACCTCCCCTGGATTTACGATGTCACGGGCAGGCCGACAGGGTTAGTGCCAGCGTTGCCCGCGCTTACTCCATATCCACTGTCCGTCTGCGAGCAGAGGGACAGGGAGGAGCGTTTTGGTCCAATTAGTTCCCCAAGGTGCTGGCTTGCACCCCAGGTACTAAGCCCCCCCGCCACGACAAGGCTTGGAACCATGGGGGGGATGGGGGGGAACCTAACCTAACCTAACCTAACCTAACCTTTTTTTTTTTTTTTTTGTTTACGCAGGGGAAATGCATTTACGCACGGCCGGGCCACTCAACGCGGCCCGAGTGTGGGACTCGCCGGCTTTCGACCAGCCATACCCACTAAAACCCCTACGGTGTCCATTTCCTCGATGCTTTGTGGCGACGGGGCGGGAGGCACTCATGAGCATTCGTCCACCGCCCCGGCAGCATCCGCCGACATTTAGTTGGTGACGGCGATTTCCTTCTGGGGCCGGGGATGTTTGCAGATCCCCGGCGGACGGCTTTGAGGCACGCAGGGACACTGCGCGCGCCTACTCGAGGCCTGGAAAGGGCTTAATGCCCTGGCTTCATTTACGGGGGACGGAGCAAGGCTTGGTAAGCCCGCCGTCGCACCCCGGTGCGTCTCCGGCGGATCGGGTTAGGGTTGGCAGCAGCTTCCCTTTCCCTCTCCGCCGACTCCTTCCGCGACATCACATCCTCGCAGAAGGAGTGTACTGCCGTCCAATTTTCCTTTTTTTTTTTTTTTTTTTTTTTTTTGTTCTCGCAGGGGAAATGCTCTTACGCACTGCCGGGCCGTGTGGACTGGCCCGAGTGTGGGACTCGCCGGACAGAACCGACCATACCCACTAAAACCCCTGCGTCCGCCCCACTGTGCCGTGGTGGCGAGAAGGTGGGAACGCCTGCGCACACGTCCACCAACCCGCCAGCACCTGCCGGCCTTGCCGGCATCCTTCGGGACTGGGGCCGTCGTGGCCCCAGCAGACGGCTAAGAAGCGCGCGGCTTTGCGACACCGCGCGCACCTCCTCGAGGCCTTTTGGGGCAGGGCCCCGGCCTCGATCACGGGGGACGAAGCAGGGCCTGGTAGGCCCGACGTCGCACCCCCGTGCGTCTCCGGCGGATCGGGTCAGGGTTGGCCGCAGCCTCCCTTTCCCTCTCCGCCGTCTCCTTCTGCGACATCACGTCCTCGCAGAAGGAGAGGACGGCCGTCCACGATTCCTCGCTCTCGACCATGGCTTTCACGACGGTCGGAAGCGAGAGATCAGCCCCGATGGCATCGCGTAGGACACGCCGCTGCACTGCCCAAGAGGGGCACCCCTCGAGGGTGTGCTGCGCCGTGTCCTCGCTGCCCGCACAGTGGTGGCAATCGGTCGTCGGCTCACGTCGGGCGATTTGGCACAGGTACTTTCCGAAGCATCCATGCCCGGAAAGCACCTGTGTCAGCCGGAACGTGAGCCGCCCGTGCCGCCTGTCCAGCCAGTTTTGGAGAACCGGCCGGACAGCCTCAACAGTCCGGCGACCGGCCGTAGGTTCGGCCAGCCGCTCCGTCCACCTCCGGACGGTTAACCGTCGAGCGTGGGACTTCCACCTTTCCGTCACCGTTGGCGGATCGCCGCCGGACCGCAGCTCCTGGCGCCGCTCGTAGAGCCTAGCCAGTGCCGCGGCCTCTAGATCCCACGGCGGCGATCCCGCCAACACGCACGCCGCCTCTGTCGAGATGGTGCGATATCCTCGGATGGCCCTGATCGCCATCACCCTTTGCGGTTTTCGCAAAAGGGCGATGGTGACGCTTCGCAGCGCCGGGGCCCAGACTGGGGCCCCGTACAGGGCCATCGAGCGCACCACCCCAAGGTAGAGGCGGCGGCAGGCCACGTCAGGGCCCCCGAGATTTGGCAGCAGTCGCGCAAGAGCAGCGGCCGCTGCCAAAAGACGGGGGACCAGGCGACGGAAATGTTCGCGGAAGTCCCAGCGGCTGTCGAGGACGAGTCCGAGATACCTCATGTCGGACTTGACCTCGATTTGGACGCCGCAAGCCACGATGTGGGCCCCCGGAGGGAGCGCAGCCCTCGGCCTGTGAAAACACAAGGCCTCGGACTTTTCAAGCGCCACCTCGAGGCCCAGAGCGCGGATGCGCGCGACGACCGATGCCACGCCCGCCGTAGCGAGGCGGGCGGACTCGCGGTAGTTGACCCCGCGGGCCGTAACCAGGGTGTCGTCCGCGTAGCACGTCACCCTGACGCCCGCGGGGAGAGCGCCCCGCAGCACCCAATCGTATCCGATGTTCCACAGGAGAGGGCCTAGCACCGACCCCTGTGGAACACCGCATACCATCTCCCATGTCTCCAGTCCGCCTCCTCGCCCCTGGTACTGAACGTACCTCTGGCTCAGGTAGTCCCCGATCAGGCGACGGAGGTAAGGAGGCACCCTATGGTATTTAAGCGCCTCCCTTACGCAGCTCCACGGCATCGTGTTGAAGGCGTTCGCTATATCGAGCGATACCGCCATCAACACGCCGCCGTGGGCGACAACCTCCTCCGAGTCGGCCTTGACGCGATTGATCGCGTCGATCGTCGAAAGGCCGGCCCGGAACCCAAACTGGGCGTTGGCCAGATCGGGACCTACGTCAGCCATATGCTCGACGAGGCGTGCAGCTATTATTCTCTCGAACAGCTTACACACCTCGTCGAGCAATACGATGGGGCGATAGGCGGAGGGAGACTCCGCGGGACGCCCTTCCTTCTTCAGAAGGACCAACCTACCGCTTTTCCACACTCCAGGGAACCGTCCCGACTCCAGGCAGGCACTGTAGAGCCTCCGGAGCCGGTCCCCTAGGACGTTGAGGGCCAAAACCACGACGCGACCGTGTACTCCATCCGGCCCGGGCGCTGTGTTCTTCGCCCGGAGCTTGTCCACGGCCGCGTCGAACTCCTCCTCAGCGAGTTCAGGCACCCCGCTCTCCTCCTCGTCTACGGCGCCACGTCGTTGCGGCGCCATAGCGGGGGGGACGTGTTCCGCCCGATGTGGAAAGAGGGCGGACACGACGTCCCTCACGAATCGGTGGTCAAGGCTTTGGGTCAGCGGAGGCGCCCAGGGGCGTAGTTTGCCCCTGACAGACTTGTAGGGGCGCCCCCACGGATCGTTATCCAAAGCCCCGAGCAGTTCTTCGCGTGCCTGGGTCTTGGCCCTGCTGATAGCGAGCTGTAGGGTCTTCTTCTTCTCCCTGAAGACCTCGTACAGCTCGCGCTCCGTCGTCTCGTCGCGGTGCCGTCTTCTTCGGCACCTGGTGTAGTCACGTCTGGCCACCACGCATTCCATGCGCAGCGTGGCAATTTGGCCAGACCACCAGTACACCTGGCGACGAGAGGGGGGCGGCTTGGTCCGGGGCATTGAGGCGTCGCACACCTGCGTCAATGCCTGCCGGAACCATTCCGCCTCCTCATCAACCCTCACAGGCCCAGCGGGTAGTGGTTGCCAGGCCTGGACGACGGAGGCCTCCAGCAGAGCGTCTCTATCGAGACGCCCCAACGTCCACCTGGGGAATGGTGGGGAGTTACCTCTCGTGGGACTTGTGCCCGGTGTCATCGACGAGGCGGAGACGTCGAATCGGATGTATCGGTGATCCGAAAGCGTCTCCACCCCATCGAGGACTCTCCAATCTCGGACACGGCGTGCTACAGCGGGGCTAGCGAACGAAATGTCCACTATTGAACCGCCCCGCTGTCGCACGCAAGTGAGGGTCGACCCCCTATTCAGGATGCAGAGGCCGACCACCACTGCCCACTCTTCCAACACGCTGCCTCGCGGGTCCGTCATGGGGGACCCCCATGCCGAGGATTTGGCATTGAAGTCCCCCATCACGATCACAGGGCGAGGATTGGCCCGTCTGACTAGGACCTCAACCTCGCCCAGGAACGACTCAAAGTCGGCGAGGCAGCGGTTGGGTGAGAAGTAGATCCCCACCACAACGATTCCCTCCCATTCGACGGCAACGAAGCCCCGGCCACGACCAACCACAACAGAGACCGGGGCTGCGACCGTAGTTATGACCGCCACCGAGCTGTCCAAGTCCCCAACCCAATTGTTTCGGGGGGGGACAAAGTACGGCTCAGCGGCTACGGCAACGACTATGTTCCACTCCGCCAGGGACTGCAGGAGAAGGTCCTGTGCCCCAGCGCAGTGGTTTAGATTCGCCTGGAGGAAGCGATGGATGCGGCCCGCTAGGGCCATTATTTTGTTTCCATCGCTTCCTCTGGCGGCGTCTCAGAAGACGCAGCTGCAACCACAGGCGGCGCGGCCTGATTCCTTAAGGCCACCACGCGCTTCCTCTTACTCATTTTTGTGGCTCCGCACGACTTGGCACCAGATCGATGCTCGGCTGGTCGTCCAGCCGCGGCACACAGAGAGCAGTGTGGGGCAGCAGAGCAGACAGCCGACTTGTGTCCTTTCGTTCCACAACGGAAACATTCGTCGCTGCGGTCTACCTCGGACGTACACGCGCAACGTACATGTCCCACATCCAGGCAGCGAAAACACCTCATAGGTCTAGCAGGGAGAACCCGAACCTGTGCCGAGACCCAACCCACGAGTAATCTCGAACTTGATACTGTCTTAGCTGCAGTTATAGGGCAGCGCAGAAATAATGTACCCTGCCCCAAATCCGTGCGTCGAATTACACCTGCCCTTATAGCATCCGCTTCACATCCCCCGACTCGCGCCACGGCCTCAACAACTTCAGCCACCGTCACGGAATCATCGAGGCCGCTGATTCTAAGATCCGCGCATTTTACGGGTCTGGCAATCCGAACGGTGTCGGCCGGTAGTGCTTCAGCCAACTTTTTGGCGAAAAGGTCCGCCTTCTCTCCGCTTACCGCCTTAGGCAACTCTAAGATGCGCGCTCCGGTAGCCGTCTTTCTACATTTGAGAGCTGATATCCCCAGATCGGTAATGGATATGCGTTGTTTAGCCTGTGTGAGGATATCAGCATATGTAGTACCCCTTTCGACTGCATCAGGTTGCAGCGTTATTACAACGGCTGCAGACCTGGGTGGGCGGAGCTTTTTAGGCTGCGGTTTGGCCGTCTTTTGCTTGGGAGCAGATGTGTAGGGGACAGGAGCGTTTGCTGCAGGTGTAGGTGCAGATGCAGGTGCAGGCGCAAGTGTCGTTCTTTTAGACTTTTTCCTACCTCCTCTCTTCTTTTTCCTGACCTGCGTCCAACCTTCTTCTGCCAGGGAATCTTGTACTGGCAGTGGCGTTGGTGGCGGCATTTTTGGAGTTCCGACTCGAGGATTAGGTGCAACGCTTCTATCCTTGCCCTTGGAGGGAATTGGCTTCTGCGGTAGCACCGTTGCTGCATTGTTAGGAGCAGAAGCCGTTGAGGGGGCGACTACTCTTGCGGCCAATGGAGGCCGAAGACTCTTCTCAGGGAGCAGGCGACTCTCGATCCCAGCCAGCTTCGCGTCGAACATGCCACCGATTTCGAGCATAATCGACTTTCTGAACTCACCGTCCATCCTTGCCCTTTCTTCTGGGGTCGGTTGTGCGGGGCGTACCAGGTCCTCTCTTAAGGCCGCGAATTCCCCCCGAAGAGCTGCGAGCTCAGCCTTTAGGCGATCGTTATCGGCCCGCAGCGTTGACGTCTCATCCGTGACTGTCCGTGTCTTGAGGGCTAGCACTGTCTCTCTAATAGCGACCGTTGCATCCTTTAGGGCTCTCACAAATGTTCCCTTTAAGTTACCGGACTTAGCCGCTATTTTCATAATAACCTGAAGGCCATCCTCTGCCCTCTTACTGAGCGCCTCTGCGTCCAGCTCAGATGTTTCTGCTGGCAGTAGCGCCGGCGGAGGGGCTCTGAGTTTTCGGGCCATTTCCGCCACTTCCTCTTCACACGACTGGTGTGGGGGCTCCTTTCTAAATAGGGCTTGCTTGCCCCGACCACGTTTTGCTCCGCTTTTAGGAGCCCCCGACCGGACGTCCGATTCGCTGCTAGAGTACCCGGAGTTCTCCAGCACCAAATTCTCTTTGCTTCTTGGTCGTTTGCGTCCTAAGCACTCCACGCTCATTGGCGACGGGGCTCTTGACACATCTGACGCATAAGCACCACTGTCAGTGCGTAGTCGCGTTAAACGGACCACTGGCACTAACGCAGCACTTTTACTCTTCACTTGGCCTTCACAGCCACTTCCTTCTTTCTTCTTTTCCAGGCCTTCATGGCCCACCTCCTCTTTATAGCCTTCACGGCTCTCCCTATCGTCGTCTTGGCCTTCTCGGCCCTCCTTCTTTCCGTCAAAAGGTTTTTGTTTTTGTTTTTTAGTTTTGTCTTCCATTTTTGTTCCCACGAGTAGAAACTTTCTAAAAACTGCCTAAAAGGCGCCTACGTTATCGCGCCCCGGGGGTCGGCCGGTACCCGGGCGGGGTCCACACTAGCGACTGATAAGCCCGTCAGCCATACATCCCGACTTTATGCCGGTCTGCAAACCTCCTCACGGTGCGTCTCCGCTTGAGGTTCGGGGAATTTTTTATAGAGGTTATCTTCCTCGCGGCCCGGCCGGTTAAGGCAAGGCCCTCGGATCCAGGATCATTGGCCGCTAGACGTGACAACGACACCTCCCCTGGATTTACGATATCACGAGCAGGCCGACAGGGTTAGTGCCAGCGTTGCCCGCGCTTACTCCACATCCACCGTCCGTCTGCGAGCAGAAGGACAGGGAGGAGCGTTTCGGTCCAATTAGCTTATAGGACCACCATCCCACGAGCCTAGCTCCCCTAAGCACTGTGTGCTCAAGCGCCAAGGGCGTTTCTGCATCTCCTGTCTCCTCTTCTATTAAGAGGGGTACTGAGAGCAGCCACCGCGGTCCAATTAGTTCCCCAAGGTGCTGGCTTGCACCCCAGGTACTAAGCCCCCCCGCCACGACAAGGCTTGGAACCATGGGGGGGCGTCCAATTTTCCTAACCTAACCTAACCTTTTTTTTTTTTTTTTTTTTTTTTTTTTTTTTTTTTTTTTTTGTTAACGCAGGGGAAATGCATTTACGCACTACCGGGCCACTGATCGCGGCCCGAGTGTGGGGCTCGCCGGCTCCCGACCGGCCATACCCACTAAAACCCCTGCGGTGTCCTCCTCCTCGATGCTTTCTGTGACGGGGCGATGGGTGTACGTGAGCATTCGTCCCTCGCCCCGGCAGCATCATTCGCCGACACTTAGTTTGTACCGGCGATATCCTCCTAGGGGCCGGGGTCGTTTGATGAAACCCCAGCGGACAGCTGTAAGGCATGCAGGAATACTGCGTGCGCCATCTCGAGGCCTGGTAGGGGCTTTGTGCCCCGGCACTGTTTACGGGGGACGGAAGAGCTGTTGGTAGGCCCTTCGACGAGCCCCCGTGCGTCTCTGGCGAATCTGGGAAGAAAGGGCCGAACCTTCCCTATCTCTCTCCGCCGACTCCTTCCGCGACATTACTTCCTCGCAGAAGGAGTGTACTGCCATCCATGCATTTTCGCTCCCGACCATGGCTTTCGCGACGGTCGGAAGCGACAGATCCTCCCCTATTGTAACGCGTAGGGCACGACGCTGCACTGCCCAACTTTGGCACTCCTCCAACGTGTGCTGCGCCGTGTCCTCGGTACCCTGGCAGTGGTGGCATGCAGTGGTTGGCTCACGCCCCGCAATGTGGCACAGGTACTTTCCGAAACATCCATGTCCAGAAAGCACCTGCGTTAAGCGGAACGTGAGACAACCATGCCGCCTATCTAACCAATTTTTAAGTATTGGCCGGATAGCCTCCACGGTTCGGTGACCAGCCGTCGGTTCCATTAGCCGCCTGTTCCACCTCTCAGCCAAATATCTCCAAGCGTTTTTCTTCCACGCCTCCAGGTGGATCTTGCCAGGCCTGGACAATAGAAGCCTCCATCAGCAAGTCTTTGTTAAGACGTGTCAAGGTCCACCGAGGGAATGGGGGCGCCCCAACGCTAGAGGCACTAGTTCGCCCAGTCATCGACGAAGTGGACACGTCAAACCTTATATATTGGTGGTCCGACAGCGTCTCCACTTCGTCAAGTACCCTCCAGTTGCTGACGCAGCGTGCGACAGCAGGGCTAGCAAACGATATATCTACAATAGACCCGCCCTGCTGTCTAACGCAGGTATAAGTCGTCCCCTCATTTAAGACAGAGTAACCCACTGACACTATCCATTCTGCCAATACGTCACCCCGTGGATCAGAAACAGGGGACCCCCAGGCCGCGGATTTGGCGTTGAGGTCCCCCATTACTAACACTGGGCGAGGATTGGTCCGTCTAAGGTGGGCTTCCATCTCGCCCAGAAACGATTCAAAGTCGCTGAGGTTACGATTGGGAGAGAAATATACCCCAACCACGACGATTTCCCTCCACTCAATAATTACAAATCCCCTGCTCCGCCATAAAACTTTTGGGGTTGTGGCTGAAGATGAAACTATGACTGCCACCGAGCCATCTACATCCCCTGCCCAGTTATCCCGAGGGGGGACAAAGTAAGGCTCAGCAGCAACCGCCAGCTCTATATTCCACTCCGCCATGGATTGCAGTAGGAGATCCTGCGCTCCAGCGGAGTGGTTAAGGTTCGCTTGAAGAAAGTGAAATAGTGTGCATCTATCCATCACGTTTCCATTATTTCCTCTGGCGCGGCAGACGCGGCCTCAGAAGCAGCCGGTGCAGCAGATGCCCTAGCAAGAGAGGCCATCCCACGCTTTTTCTTCTTACCAGCCCCACATGACTTGGCTCCAGCTCGGTGTTCAGCGGGACGGCCCACCGCCGCACAAACAGAACAGTGTGGAGCAGAAGAGCAGTCGGCCGATTTGTGGCCCTTACTCCCACAGCGGTAGCATTCATCGCTGCGATCAATTTGAGACGTGCACTGGGCCCGTACATGTCCCAGATCAAGGCACCGGAAGCATCGTAACGGCCTTGAGGGCAAAACGTGAACCTGCGCCGAGACCCATCCTACCAGTAATCTGGAACTCGCCACCACTGCCGCCGCAGAGACCGGGCAGCGCACAAACAACGAACCCTGTCCCGACTCATTGCGGTGGATTACACCCGTGCGCACTGAATCTATGCTGCAACCTCCTACGCGGGCTATAGCCTCTACAACTTCAGCAACTGTGACTGAGTCATCTAGCCCAGAAACCCTAAGGTCAGCGCGTTTCACTGGCCTTGCGACCCGGACGCTTTCAGCTGGAAGCGCCTCCTTTAATTTATGAGCGAGGCGATCCGCCACTTCACCACTCGCCGATTTAGGTAACTCCAAAATACGGGCGCCAGTAGCCGTCTTCCTAACCGTGAGCGCTGGTATCCCCAGTTCGGAGATAGAGACGCGTTCCTTTGCTTGGGCTAGAATGGTTGCATAAGAGGCACCCTTTTCCTCCGCGTCTGGCTGCAGCGTCAGCACGATGGCTGCAGATCTGGGTGGGCGCAGCTTCGGAGGCTGCGGCTTGGGCGGCTTTGGTTTCTGCGCAGGTGTACGAGGTGTAGAGGCGCCAGGTACAGGTGTATTTGCAGCTCCATCGGCTTTTCGCTTTTTACCCTTTTTCTTCTGGACCTGGGTCCATCCTTCTTCAGCTGAGCCCTGTTGTGCGGGTGTTGGCAGCACTTGAGGGGGCGTTAGCGGAGTGGAGGCCGAATTGTTAGTGGCCGCGCCTTTTCCCTTTCCCTTGCCCTTTACACGTTTGGGCCCCTCTGATTGCGCTTTCGGAGCGTCGCCTGCTGCAACCGTCGTTGATGGAGTTGCTGACGATGAGGCCAACGGCGGCCGTAGGCTCTTCTCGGGAAGAAGGCGACTCTCTATTCCCGCTAACTTGGCGTCAAACATGCCGCCTATTTCAAGCATAATCGCCTTTCTAAATTCTCCATCCTCTTTCGCTCTCTGTGCAGCGGTCTGCGGGATAGGACGCGCCAGGTCGTCCCTCAGAGCTGCAAATTCTCCCCGAAGGGCTGACAGTTCCGCCTTTAATCGCTCGTTGTCCGCTCGCAACGTAGCCGTCTCGTCTGTCACCGTCCGTGTCTTCAACACTTGGACTGTCTCACGGATCGCAACCGCAGCATCTTTCAGTGCACGCACAAACGTCCCTTTCAAGTTGCCAGATTTGGCCGCAATTTTGAGGATTACCCCCAATCCGTCCTCTGCCCTTTGGCTTAGCGCTTCAACGTCCATTCCTGCTATTTCTGTTGGCGGTAGCGCTGGTGGTGGAGCCCTTAGTTTTCGGGCCATTTCAACCACTTCCTCTTCACCCGACAGGCGTGGTGAATCCTTTCTGTAGAAGCTTGCTTGCTTCACCCTACCACGCTTTGCCCCTCCTTTTGGAGCCCCCGACCGGGCGTCCGATTCACTGCTTGAATACTCAGACATATCCAACAACAAATCCTCCCTGCTCCTCGGTCTTTTGCGCCCAGCTGTCTCCGCTTCCATTGGCGACGGAGCCCTGGACACGTCAGACGCAACAGAGCCACTGTTAGTACGAAGCCGCGCCAGGCGGACTACCGGTACTAGCATTGTGCTCTTTACCCTCTCTTGGCCTTCACAGCCATCTCCCTTCGTCTCAATTTTTTGGCCTTCACAGCCCTCCTCCTTTTTGTTGCCTTCACGGCGCTCCCCCTCATCGATTTGTCCTTCTCGGACCTCCACCAATACGTCAAAAGAGTTTTTTAAGTTTGCCATTTTGTTCCCACGAGTAAAGAACTGACTAAAAACTGCCTAAAAGGCGCCTACATTGTCGCGCCCCGGGGGTCGGCCGGTACCCGGGCGGGTCCACACTAGCGACTGATAAACCCGTCAGCCATACATCCCGACTTGAGCCGGTCTGCAAACCTCCTCGCGGTGCGTCTCCGCTTGAGGTTCGGGGAATTTTTTATAGAGGTTATCTTCCTCGCGGCCCGGCCAATTAAGGCAAGGCCCTCGGGTCCAGGATCATTGGCCGATAGACGTGATCACCGACACCTCCTCTGGACTTACGATTTCACGAGCAGGCTGACAGGGTTAGTGCCAGCGATTGCCCGCGCTTACTCCAAATCCACTGCGCCTTCTGGGAACAGAGGGACACGTGGAGGAGAGTTTTGGTCCAATTAGCTTCCCCAAGGTGCTGGCTTGCACCCCAGGTACTAGAGCCCCCCCGCCACGACAAGGCTTGGAACCATGGGGGGGAACCTAACCTAACCTAACCTAACCTTTTTTTTTTTTTTTTTTTTTTTTCCGCAGGAGAAATGCACTTACGCACTACCGGGCCACGCGACGCGGCCCGAGTGTGGGACTCGCCTAAAACCGGCTCTACCCACTAAAACTCCTGCGTCCGCTCCTCTGTGCCATGGTGGCGGGGAGGTGGTAACTCTCTCGGATTATTCCACCATCCCGCCGGCACTCGCCAGCCTAGCCGGCGTTCTTCTCGGCTGGGGGGAGACCCCAGCAAAACGTCTTAAATGCGCGCGGTGTGCGGAAACACCGCGCGCTACTCCGGGTGGCCTATGGCCGGGTCGTTCGGCCAGGAGTCACTACGACGTCCCGACAAAATGACCAGCTTCTCCTGAGGAAGCGATTATTCCATTGCTTCCTGTGCAGCCCCTGATGTAGTTGGGGCGGGTGTAGATTTTTTCCGCCTTTTAGCCTTGGGCAGAGTCCCCGTGCAAGAGGGAGACCCAACCCTATGGCCCGCCGGAAGACTTGCTGCTGAACACACAGAGCAGTGTGGTTCGCCATTGCAGTCGACGGCTTTGTGTCCCTTTTGACCGCAGCGATAACACTCATCACTGCGGTCAACCTCCGATTTACACTGGGCCCCCGTATGCCCGACGACCAAGCAGCGGAAGCATCGCAAGCGCCTGGTTGGAAGCAGCCGCACTTGCGCAGACACCCAACCAACCAAGAGCCTGGAGCTCGCCACTTTTTTCGCCGCGGCCATTGGGCAGCGGACAAATAATGTTCCGCGACCCGATGGGGAGAAACGAAGTCGCCCCGCCTTGACGACATTGGCAGGGCAGCCTCCGCACTTGGCCACGGCATCCACTACCTCCTCCTGTGTGACAGAATCGTCAAGCCCAGAAATACGCATCTCTGCGCACTTCTCGGGCCTGGCGATCCTGACGGTATCCGCCGGCAACACCACTTGGAGCCTTGCGGCCAGCTGGTTGGCCTTCTCCTTACTCGAAGCTCCCGGCACCTCCAAAATACGGGCGCCCGTGGCACCCATCCTCATTTTAAGAGCTGGAATACCTAGCTCGGCGAGAGAAACTTTGTCCCTCGCCCGGAGCAGGATATCAGCATATGTTGCGCCCTTGTCCACCGCTCCCGGCTGCAGCGTTAATACGACTGCTGCCGAACGGGGTGGGCGCAATCGTGGCTGTGCCTTCTTTGTATTTGCCCCCTTCCTCGACTCCTGCTTCTTCGGGGCGGGGGGAGAAGCCTCCTCCTTCTTCTTCTTTGGTTTATTTTTCCTTCTTTTCTTTTCCTTTCTTTTCTCAACCCGGGTCCACTCCTCTTCTTGCGGAGGGTCCCGAGTTGAGGTAGAAGGCATCGGTGTCATCACCTGAGCCACAGCGGGCTGGGCATTTCGACTCTTGCCCTTGCCCTTGCCCTTACCCTTGGTGGGCTGGGGCTTTTGCGGCTCGGCGACTACATCAGCGGCAATCGTCGACGCTGTTGTGGCGTCCAAAGCCTGGTCGGCGAGAGACACCTCCTCCACCACTTCTCTATCCCCTCTTAGCGGGGGTCTTATTCTCCTTTCCGGTAGGAGCCGGTCTGCGACAGAGGCCATCTTGGCGTCCATCATGTTGCCCACCTGCAACATGATGCGCCCTAACATGGTCTCGTCCTCCTCCACGGTGCGGCTCTCTTTGGGTTCCGCCCTTTGTTTTTCCAGTTGGGCGCGGATTTGGGCCACCTCCTTTCGCAACTCCGCCAACTCCTTCTCCTGACGGTAGTTGGCGGTGCGGAGCAGCTCCACTTCCTCGCCCTCGGTGCGCTCCTTCAGTGCTGCGACCGCATCCTGTATGGCCCAAGCTGCTTGTTTAAGGGCGCGCACCATCGTGCCCTTTAGATTTTTTGATTTTTGCGCAACGCTCATAATCAGGTCACACCCTTTCTGAGCGTGCGAGGCCAGTTGTTCAGAGGTGCGGTCCTCCTTGCGTGATATTTCGAGGGCTTTGGCCATGGAGAGTATTTGCTCCTCGGCCAAAACCCCGACTTCCTCCTTTTTGGCCTTTAAAAAGGCCTCTTTCGCTTGCCGCAGTCCGACGTAGGCGCCCGTTGTTGGTGGGCGCCCTCTCCCTCGCTTCGCCGGTCCTGTACGTTGCAACTCCTCGCCGGCCGTGTCGTCGGAGTCCAGCCCGGATTCGTGATCACCCGGGCCGGGCCTCTTTCGTCTCAGCCGGCCGGTTATCTCGGCAGTTGAACTATCCGAGTCCAAGTACTCGCCATGGTCCTTGTCCGAGACACGCACCCCCGTGGCACGCGCCCCAGCCCCAGAATCAACAATGCCCAAATCGTGAGCATAATCGGTGTCCAGATCGGAATCGCCAGAGTCGTCGTAACGCGAACCAACAGGATGCTGATCCGCGACGCAGTTTTTGCCCCCCCCAGAGTACGTGGGGCTGCCGGCACCCGAAGGCACCGGGAGGGATTCCCCAGCTTTGCTGGGACCCTCCTGGGTAGTCCTTTTAAAACTGCGACTGGTCATGGTTTGTTTTGTGGCTCATTCCGGGTGAGCCTACCCCCGTCTCGTCAGCGCTCGCACGATAACCCTACGCCGCGGCACGCCAACCGCGGTTTCGGGGTGATTTTTTAAAGAGGTTTTCTTCCTCCCAGCCCCACAATGGGCTCCCGGAAACCGGGTTATAAGTGCCGCATCCAAACGCCGTTCTCTTTAAGAGAACGGAAAGGAGCGGCGTAGTGGTCCAATTAGTTCCCCAAGGTGCTGGATTGCACCCCAGGTACTAAGCCCCCCCGCCACGACAAGGCTTGGAACCATGGGGGGGAACCTAACCTTTTTTTTTTTTTTTTTTTTGTTCTCGCAGGAGAAATGCACTTACGCACTACCGGGCCACTCGACGCGGCCCGAGTGTGGGACTCGCCTAAAATCGGCTCTACCCACTAAAACTCCTGCGTCCGCTCCTCTTGTGCCATATGGTGGTGGGGGGGTGGGGCGCTTTCGCATTCTTCCACCGCCCTACCGGCACCTGCCAGCCTTGCCGGCATTCTTCTCAGCTGGACACATCCCAGCATTCGTCTCAAAAAGGCGCGCGGTTGCGGAAGGACCGCGCGCTTCTCCATGGGGCCTTTGGGTGGAGCCCGGCGCCCATCACTTTACCGGGAGTCATTGAGGGAGACCCCTAGCCGAGCGACTTGGTTCTCCTGGAGGAAGCGGTCACTGCATCGCTTCCTCCGTCGCCACCCCAGGTGTGGTTGGGGAGGCCTCTACTCTTCTTCTTCTTTTGGCTTTGGGCAGGGTCCCCTTACAGGAGGGAGACCCGACCCTGTGGCCCGCAGAAAGACCCGCCGCTGTGCACACGGAGCAGCAAGGGTCGCCGGAACAATCGGCGGCCTTGTGCCCCTTTTGACCGCAGCGATAGCACTCATCACTGCGGTCAACCTCCGACGTACATTGCACTCCCGTGTGCCCTACAATGAGGCACCGGTAACAGCGCAGGCGCTTTGTTGGCAGCACCCGCACTTGTGCCGAAACCCACCCCACTAGGAGTTTAGAATTCTCCACCTTCTTTGCTGCTGCCACCGGGCAACGGACTAATATCGTGCCGCTGCCCGATTGGGAAAATCGCATCGGCCCCGCCTTTATAGCGTTTACAGGGCAGCCCCCACGTTGAGCCACGGCGTCCATCACCTCTTCCACGGTGACAGAATCGTCAGGCCCAGAAATACGCATCTCTGCATATTTCTCGGGCCTGGCAATTCTGACGGTGTCCGCCGGCAGGACCTCCCTCAGTTTAGCGGCCAGTTGGTCGGCCTTCTCAGCACTTGCGGCCCCCGGCACCTCAAGTATTCGGGGGCCAGTTGCCCCCTTCCTCATTTTCACACCCGGAATGCCCAGTTCGGCGAGTGAGATTTTGTCTCTCGCACGAACCAGGACGGCTGCATAGGATTCACCCTTGTCGGCCGCTCCCGGCTGCAGCGTCAACACGACAGCCGCTGACCGGGGCGGGCGCAACCGTGGCTTCGCCTTTTCCTTTCTTTTCCCCTTCTTCGGATCCTGCACCTTCAGGGAAATAGGGGCGTCCTCCTTTGTCTCCTTTTGTTTGAGCTTCTTCTTTTTCGGTTTCTTCTTTTCTACCCGGGTGCACTCTTCCTCATCTGGGGCCCGAGTAGAAGTTGAAGGCGCCGGAGCAATCACCGGGGCCACTTCGAGCTGGGCACTTTGGCCCTTGCCCTTGCCCTTCCCTTTTGCGGGTTTGGGCTTCTGCGGCCCCGCGACGACGTCAGCGACAGTTCGGCCAGGAGCGATCTCTGGGACCAGGTTGGCCACAGGTACCGCCTCAGTCTCCTTCATATTATCTCCTCTAAGTGAGGGCCTCACACGTCGTTCCGGTAATAGCCGGTCCGAAACTGAGGCCATCTTGGCGTCCATCATGTTGCCCACCTGCAACATGATGCGCCCCAACATGGCCTCCTCACGTTCTTCAGCGGATCTACTTTCTGCCGGCTCCGCCCTTCGCCTGCCCAGATCGGCACGGATTTGCGCCAGCTCCGCACGCATCTCTTTTATCTCCCTTTCTTGTCGGCGGTTAGCAGTACGGAGCAGCTCCACCTCCTCAGTTTCCGTTCGTTCTGCGCAACGCTCATAATAAGGTCTACCCCCTTCTGGGCGTGCGCAGCCAGATCTTCCGTAGAGTGAATCTCCCCTCTTTTGTGTGTCTCCAGAGCTTTGGCCAGGCTCAAAACTTGTTCCTCAGCCAGTAGCCCCAGTTCCTCCTTTTTGGCCATATTGAGGGCCTCTTTGGCCTTGCGTAGGCCAACGTAGGCGCCAGTTGTTGGCGGGCGCCCTCGTGTTCGTTTCGCCGGTGCCTCCTCTCCAGCCGTGTCGTCAGAGTCCATCCCGGACTCACTGTCACCCGGAACGGACCTCTTCCGCCACGGCCGGCTACTTCTCGTCCTTGATGAGACAGATTCGACCGTCAGCATAGTGCCAGTTGAACTGTCTGTTTCGAGTTCGTCGTCGCCTGGTTCATTTGTAAAGACTCGCCCTGAGGCGCACGCCTTTACCTCCTTCTCAACACATCTAATATCACGTGCTAGCTCGGTGTCCGGTTTGGATAAGCAATGGTCATCGGTGCGCGAACCGGCGGAAAGCCGGCCCGCGAAGCAGTTCTTGCCCCCCCCAGAGTACGTGGGGCTGCCGACGCCCGAAGGCGCCGGGAGGGATTCCCCGGCTTTGCCGGGACCCTCCTGGGTAATCCTTTTGGAACTGCGACTGGTCATGTTTGGTTTTGTGGCCCATTCCGGGTGGGCGTACCCCCGTCTCGTCAGCGCTCGCCCGATAACCCTACGCCGCGGCACGCCGACCGCGGTTTCGGGGTGATTTTTTAAAGAGGTTTTCTTCCTCCCAGCCCCACAATGGGCTCCCGGAAACCGGGTTATGAGTGCCGCATCCAAACGCCGTTCTCATGAAGAGAACGGAAAGGAGCGGCGTAGTGGTCCAATTAGTTCCCCAAGGTGCTGGATTGCACCCCAGGTACTAAGCCCCCCCGCCACGACAAGGCTTGGAACCATGGGGGGGGGGGAACCTTTTTTTTTTTTTTTTTTTTTTTTTTTTTTTTTTTTTTTATGTTCTCGCAGGGGAAATGCTCTTACGCACTGCCGGGCCGTGTGGACTGGCCCGAGTGTGGGACTTGCCGGACGGAACCGGCCACTACCCACTAAAACCCCTGCGCCACCCCACTGTGCTGTGGTGGCGGGGAGGCGGGGACGCTTGCGCATTCTCCCACCTGCCCGCCAGCACCTGCCGGCCTTGCCGGCATTCTTCGGGGCCGGGGCCGTTATGGCCCCAGCGGACGGCTAGAAAGCGCGCGACACCACGACGCCGCGCGCACCTCCTCGAGGCCTTTTGGGGCAGAGCCCCGGCCTCGATCACGGGGGACGGAGCAGGGCCTGGTAGGCCCGCCGCCGCACCCCCGTGCGTCTCCGGCGGATCGGGTCAGGGTTGGCCGCAGCCTCCCTTTCCCTCTCCGCCGTCTCCTTCTGCGACATCACGTCCTCGCAGAAGGAGAGGACGGCCGTCCACGACTCTTCGCTCTCGACCATTGCTTTAACAACGGTCGGGAGCGAGAGATCCACCCCGATGGCATCGCGCAGGACACTACGCTGCACTGCCCACGAAGGGCACCCCTCGAGGGTGTGCTGCGCCGTGTCCTCGCTGCCCGCACAGTGGTGGCAATCGGTCGTCGGCTCACGCCGTGCGATTCGACACAGGTACTTTCCAAAGCATCCATGCCCGGAAAGCACCTGTGTGAGCCGGAACGTGAGCCGCCCGTGCCGCCTGTCCAGCCAGTTTTGGAGAACCGGCCGGACAGCCTCGACAGTCCGTCGGCCGGCCGTTGGATCGGCCAGCCGCTCCGCCCATCTACGGACGGTGGACCGTCGAAGGTGGGACTTCCACCTTTCCGTCACCGTTGGCTGTTCGCCGCCGGACCGCAGCTCCTGGCGCCGCTCGTAGAGCCTTGCCAGTGCCGCGGCCTCCAGATCCCACGGCGGCGAACCCGCCAACACGCACGCCGCCTCCGTCGAGATGGTGCGATAGCCCCGAATGGCCCTGATCGCCATCACCCTCTGCGGTTGTCGCAGAAGGGCGATGGTGGCGCTTCGCAGCGCCGGAGCCCAGACAGGGGCTCCGTACAGGGCCATCGAGCGCACCACCCCGAGGTACAGGCGGCGGCAGGCAACACTCGGTCCCCCGAGATTCGGCAGCAGCCGCGAAAGAGCGGCGGCCGCCGCCATGAGACGGGGGACCAGGCGACGGAAATGCTCGCGGAAGTCCCAGCGGCTATCGAGGACGAGTCCGAGGTACTTCATATCGGACCCGACCTCGATTCGGACACCGCTAACCACGATGTGGGCCCCCGGAGGTGGCGCAGCCCTCGGCCTGTGGAAACACAAGGCCTCGGACTTTTCGAGCGCCACCTCGAGGCCCAGAGCGCGGATTCGCGCGACGACCGACGCCACGCCTGCCGTTGCCAGGCGGGCGGCCTCTCGGTAGTTTGCCCCGCGGGCCGTGACCAGGGTGTCGTCCGCATAACACGTCACCCTGACGCCCGCGGGGAGAGCGCCCCGCAGCACCCAATCTTATCCGATGTTCCACAAGAGCGGGCCGAGTACCGACCCTTGTGGAACACCGCACACCATCTCCCAAGTCTCCAGTCCGCCTGTCCGCCCCTGGTACTGGACGTACCTTTGACTGAGGTAGTCCCCGATCAGGCGACGGAGGTAGAGAGGCACTCTATGGTGTTTTAGTGCCTCCCTGATGCAGCTCCACGGCATGGTGCTGAAAGCGTTCGCTATGTCTAGCGAAACCGCCAACAACACCCCACCGCGGGCGACAACCTCCTCCGAGTCGGCCTTGACGCGATTGATCGCGTCGATCGTCGAAAGGCCGGCCCGGAACCCAAACTGGGCGTTCGCCAAATCGGGACCTACCTCAGTCATATGCTTGACGAGGCGTGCAGCTATTATTCTCTCGAATAGCTTACACACCTCGTCGAGCAACACGATGGGGCGGTAGGCGGAGGGAGACTCTGCGGGGCGTCCGTCCTTCCGCAACAGGACCAAACTACCCACCTTCCACACTCTGGGGAACCGTCCCGACTCCAGGCAGCCATTGAAGAGCCGCCGGAGCCGGTCCCCTAGGACGTCGAGGGCCAAGACCAAGACGCGACCGTGTACTCCATCTGGCCCGGGCGCTGTGTTTTTCGCCCGGAGCTTGTCCACGGCCGCGTCGAACTCCTCGCTCGTGAGCTCAGCGACCCCGCTATCTTCCTCCTCACCACCGGCGCCACCTCTACGCGGCGCCATAGCGGGGGGGACGTGTTCCGCCCGATGTGGAAACAGGGCGGACACGACGTCCCTCACGAAGTGGTGGTCGAGACTCTGGGTCAGCGGAGGCGCCCAGGGGCGTAGTTTGCCCCTGACGGACTTATACGGGCGCCCCCACGGATCATTGTCCAGAGTCCCGAGCAGCTCCTCGCGCGCTTGGGCCTTGGCCCTGCTGATGGCGAGCTGTAGGGTCTTTTTCTTCACTCTGTAGACCTCGTACAGCTCGTGCGTCTCGTACGTGCGTCTCCGGCGGATCGGGTCGGGGTTGGCCGCAGCCTCCCTTTCCCTCTCCGCCGTCTCCTTCTGCGACATCACGTCCTCGCAGAAGGAGAGGACGGCCGTCCACGATTCCTCGCTCTCGACCATGGCTTTCACGACGGTCGGAAGCGAGAGATCAGCCCCGATGGCATCGCGTAGGACACGCCGCTGCACTGCCCAAGAGGGGCACCCCTCAAGGGTGTGCTGCGCCGTGTCCTCGCTGCCCGCACAGTGGTGGCAATCGGTCGTCGGCTCACGTCGGGCGATTTGGCACAGGTACTTTCCGAAGCATCCATGCCCGGAAAGCACCTGTGTCAGCCGGAACGTGAGCCGCCCGTGCCGCCTGTCCAGCCAGTTTTGGAGAACCGGCCGGACAGCCTCAACAGTCCGGCGACCGGCCGTAGGTTCGGCCAGCCGCTCCGTCCACCTCCGGACGGTTAACCGTCGAGCGTGGGACTTCCACCTTTCCGTCACCGTTGGCGGATCGCCGCCGGACCGCAGCTCCTGGCGCCGCTCGTAGAGCCTAGCCAGTGCCGCGGCCTCTAGATCCCACGGCGGCGATCCCGCCAATACGCACGCCGCCTCTGTCGAGATGGTGCGATATCCTCGGATGGCCCTGATCGCCATCACCCTTTGCGGCTGTCGCAAAAGGGCGATGGTGACGCTTCGCAGCGCCGGGGCCCAGACTGGGGCCCCGTACAGGGCCATCGAGCGCACCACCCCAAGGTAGAGGCGGCGGCAGGCCACGTCAGGGCCCCCGAGATTTGGCAGCAGCCGCGCAAGAGCAGCGGCCGCTGCCAAAAGACGGGGGACCAGGCGACGGAAATGTTCGCGGAAGTCCCAGCGGCTGTCGAGGACGAGTCCGAGATACCTCATGTCGGACTTGACCTCGATTTGGACGCCGCAAGCCACGATGTGGGCCCCCGGAGGGGGCGCAGCCCTCGGCCTGTGAAAACACAAGGCCTCGGACTTTTCAAGCGCCACCTCGAGGCCCAGAGCGCGGATGCGCGCGACGACCGATGCCACACCCGCCGTAGCGAGGCGGGCGGACTCGCGGTAGTTGACCCCGCGGGCCGTAACCAGGGTGTCGTCCGCGTAGCACGTCACCCCAACGCCCGCGGGGAGAGCGCCCCGCAGCACCCAATCGTATCCGATGTTCCACAGGAGAGGGCCTAGCACCGACCCCTGTGGAACACCGCATACCATCTCCCATGTCTCCAGTCCGCCTCCTCGCCCCTGGTACTGAACGTACCTCTGGCTCAGGTAGTCCCCGATCAGGCGACGGAGGTAGGGAGGCACCCTATGGTATTTAAGCGCCTCCCTTACACAGCTCCACGGCATCGTGTTGAAGGCGTTCGCTATATCGAGCGATACCGCCATCAACACGCCGCCGCGGGCGACAACCTCCTCCGAGTCGGCCTTGACGCGATTGATCGCGTCGATCGTCGAAAGGCCGGCCCGGAACCCAAACTGGGCGTTGGCCAAATCGGGGCCTACGTCAGCCATATGCTCGACGAGGCGTGCAGCTATTATTCTCTCGAACAGCTTACACACCTCGTCGAGCAATACGATGGGGCGATAGGCGGAGGGAGACTCCGCGGGACGCCCTTCCTTCTTCAGAAGGACCAACCTACCGCTTTTCCACACTCCAGGGAACCGTCCCGACTCCAGGCAGGCACTGTAGAGCCTCCGGAGCCGGTCCCCTAGGACGTTAAGGGCCAAAACCACGACGCGACCGTGTACTCCATCCGGCCCGGGCGCTGTGTTCTTCGCCCGGAGCTTGTCCACGGCCGCGTCGAACTCCTCCTCAGCGAGTTCAGGCACCCCGCTCTCCTCCTCGTCTACGGCGCCACGTCGTTGCGGCGCCATAGCGGGGGGGACGTGTTCCGCCCGATGTGGAAAGAGGGCGGACACGACGTCCCTCACGAATCGGTGGTCAAGGCTTTGGGTCAGCGGAGGCGCCCAGGGGCGTAGTTTGCCCCTGACAGACTTGTAGGGGCGCCCCCACGGATCGTTATCCAAAGCCCCGAGCAGCTCTTCGCGTGCCTGGGTCTTGGCCCTGCTGATGGCGAGCTGTAGGGTCTTCTTCTTCTCCCTGAAGACCTCGTACAGCTCGCGCTCCGTCGTCTCGTCGCGGTGCCGTCTTCTTCGGCACCTGGTGTAGTCACGTCTGGCCACCACGCATTCCACGCGCAGCATGGCGATTTGGCCAGACCACCAGTACACCTGGCGACGAGAGAGGGGCGGCTTGGTCCGGGGCATTGAGGCGTCGCACACCTGCGTCAATGCCTTCCGGAACCATTCCGCCTCCTCATCAACCCTCACAGGCCCAGCGGGTAGTGGTTGCCAGGCCTGGACGACGGAGGCCTCCAGCAGAGCGTCTCTATCGAGACGCCCCAACGTCCACCTGGGGAATGGTGGGGAGTTACTTCTCGTGGGACTTGTGCCCGGTGTCGTCGACGAGGCGGAGACGTCGAATCGGATGTATCGGTGATCCGAAAGCGTCTCCACCCCATCGAGGACTCTCCAATCCCGGACACGGCGTGCTACAGCAGGGCTAGCGAACGAGATGTCCACTATCGAACCGCCCTGCTGTCTCACGCAAGTGAAGGTCGACCCCCTATTTAGGATGCAGAGGCCGACCAACACTGCCCACTCTTCCAACACGCTGCCCCGCGAGTCGGTGACGGGGGACCCCCATGCCGAAGATTTGGCATTGAAGTCCCCCATCACGATCACAGGGCGAGGATTGGCCCGTCTGACTTGGACCTCAACCTCGCCCAGAAACGACTCAAAGTCGGCGAGGCAGCGGTTGGGTGAGAAGTAAACCCCCACCACGACGATTCCCTCCCATTCAACAGCGATGAAGCCCGGACCACGACCAACTACCACAGAGGCCGGGGCTACAACCGATGTTATAATCGCCACCGAGCCGCACGTGTCCCCAGCCCAATTATTTCGTAGGGGGACAAAGTACGGCTCGGCAGCGACAGCCAACACGATGTTCCACTCCGCCAGGGACTGCAGGAGGAGATCCTGTGCCCCGGCGCAGTGGTTAAGATTCGCCTGGAGGAAGCAATGGTTGCGGCCCGCTAGGGCCATTATTTCGTTTCCATTGCTTCCTCCAGCTCCACCCCAGACGATGACGGGGTGGGTACAACTGCTGCAGATACAGCAGGCTTGGCGTGATCCTGATTGACGGCCGCCCTTCGTTTTTTCTTAGCGGCCGTCGAGCTTTTGCAGGACTTGGCCCCTGAGCTATGATCCGCCGGTCTATTTGCTGCCGCGCAAATTGAGCAGTGAGGGGTGGCAGAGCACTCGGCGGACTTGTGGCCATTTTGACCGCAGCGGAAGCATTCGCCACTACGGTCAGTTACCGAGGTGCATTGCACCTTAGTGTGCCCCACCTCGAGGCAGCGGTAACAGCGCATGGGTCTTGCGGACAACACACGCACCTGCGCTGAGACCCAGCCAACCAATAATTTTGAGGTAGCTACCTTACGTGCTGCGGCCACTGGGCAGCGAACGAAGAGTGTCCCCTGGCCTGAAGGAGTGCAGCGGATCTCTCCGGCTTTGATAGCATCTGCACTGCAGTCTCCGACACGAGCTATGGCAGCCACCACTTCAGCCACCGTGGCTGAGTCGTCAAGGCCTGTGATGCGCAGGTCCGCACACCTTACGGGCCTGACCACCCGAACGCATTCAGCCGGGAGCGCTTCTTTAAGCTTTTGAGCGAGAGCATCAGCCTTGTCACCGCTCGCCACGCCGGGAACCTCAAGTAGGCGAGCGCCCGTAGCAGCCTTCCTAACTTTCAATGCTGGTATTCCCAGCTTGGCAATAGAGATTTGCTGCTTTGCACGCGTTAGGATGGCCGCGTAGGTAGCCCCGTTCTCTACTGCGTTGGGCTGGAGCGTGATTACCACCGCTGCAGATCTGGGAGGACGCAGCTTCCGACTCTCCCTCTTAGGGTTTTTCGATCTAGGCACAGGATCACGAGCTATTGTCGCCTTAGTTGCGGGAGACTTCTTCTCTTGGGCAGCAGGTTGATGGACCTTCCGCTTCCCTCTTTTAACCACTTGTGTCCATCCTACTTCCTCCAGGGGTTCGGCTGCAGGCAGTGGCCGTGGAGTGGGTACAGTTTTGGGAGGCGGTGGTGCGGCTTTGGCTTTTGTAGCTTTGCCTTTGCCTTTACCTTTTCCCTTAGACTTACCATCCGTCGCGGTAGCTGCGATAGGAGCAACTACGTCAGTACGTATCGCACCCGCAAGTGGCAGCCGATAGCTCTTTTCCGGGAGCAGACGGTCCTCAATCGCAGCCAACTTGGCGTCAAACATTCCCCCAAGCTCCAACATTAGGGATTTTCGGAATTCGTCTTCTGCCGTCGCCCTGGCCTCTACCGTTTGTGCAGAAGGTTGTGCTAATTGCGTTCGAATCGCTGCGAACTCTTCTCGGAGAGCTGCAAGCTCCACCCTCAGCCTTTCGTTGTCGGCCCGGAGTGAGGTAGTCTCGTCTGAGATCGTCCGGCTTTTCAGAGCGGACACCGTCTCTCCAATTGCAGCTGCGGCATCCTTCAGGGCCCGCACGAAAGTGCCCTTCAGGTTGCCGGACTTGGTTGCAATTTTTAGGACAACGTCAAGGCCTTCCTCCACTCGCTTGCCGAGAGCTTCCGTGTCCATTTTTGAGATGTCAGCGGGCGTCACCGCCGGTGCCCGCGTTTTCAATTTCTTGACCAAGCCTGCTACTTCCTCCTCGACTGAGGCGCTGGGCTTGTCTTTTTTATACAGAGCCCGCTTTGCTGCACCTCGCCCAGTGTCTGTTCGAGCGTCCGACTCGCTGCTGTATTGCTCAGAATCCAAAAGCACAGCGACCTCCTTACTTCTGGGGCGTTTACGGCCAACAGCCCCGGTGTCCATTGGCGACGGTGCCCTAGACACATCCGATAGCGTTGAGATGCTGGCCGTCCTAAGTCGCGTCAAGCGGACAACTGGTACTGGCACAGCGATCTTATCCTCCTTGTGGCCTAAATGGCCCGATGTTGTTTTTTGGCCTTCTCGGCTCTCCTTCTCTTCAATGTGGCCTTCTCGGCCCACCTCCTTCACGTCTTGGCCTTCGCGGCCCTCCTTCTTTGCGTCAAAATGTTTTTGTGTTTTAGTTTTGTCTTCCATTTTTGTTCCCACGAGTAGAAACTTTCTAAAAACTGCCTAAAAGGCGCCTACGTTATCGCGCCCCGGGGGTCGGCCGGTACCCGGGCGGGTCCACACTAGCGACTGATAAACCCGTCAGCCATACATCCCGACTTTATGCCGGTCTGCAAACCTCCTCACGGTGCGTCTCCGCTTGAGGTTCGGGGATTTTTTTATAGAGGTTATCTTCCTCGCGGCCCGGCCGGTTAAGGCAAGGCCCTCGGATCCAGGATCATTGGCCGCTAGACGTGACAACGACACCTCCCCTGGATTAACGATATCACGAGCAGGCCGACAGGGTTAGTGCCAGCGTTGTCCGCGCTTACTCCACATCCACTGTCCGTCTGCGAGCAGAGGGACAGGGAGGAGCGTTTTGGTCCAATTAGTTCCCCAAGGTGCTGGATTGAACCCCAGGTACTAAGCCCCCCCGCCACGACAAGGCTTGGAACCATGGGGGGGAACCTTTTTTTTTTTTTTTTTTTTGTTCTCGCAGGGGAAATGCTCTTACGCACTGCCGGGCCGTGTGGACTGGCCCGAGTGTGGGACTCGCCGGACAGAACCGACCATACCCACTAAAACCCCTGCGTCCGCCCCACTGTGCCGTGGTGGCGAGAAGGTGGGAACGCCTGCGCACACGTCCACCAACCCGCCAGCACCTGCCGGCCTTGCCGGCATCCTTCGGGACTGGGGCCGTCGTGGCCCCAGCGGACGGCTAAGAAGCGCGCGGCTTTGGGCATCGCGCGCACCTCCTCGAGGCCTTTTGGGGCAGGGCCCCGGCCTCGATCACGGGGGACGAAGCAGGGCCTGGTAGGCCCGACGTCGCACCCCCGTGCGTCTCCGGCGGATCGGGTCGGGGTTGGCCGCAGCCTCCCTTTCCCTCTCCGCCGTCTCCTTCTGCGACATCACGTCCTCGCAGAAGGAGAGGACGGCCGTCCACGATTCCTCGCTCTCGACCATGGCTTTCACGACGGTCGGAAGCGAGAGATCAGCCCCGATGGCATCGCGTAGGACACGCCGCTGCACTGCCCAAGAGGGGCACCCCTCGAGGGTGTGCTGCGCCGTGTCCTCGCTGCCCGCACAGTGGTGGCAATCGGTCGTCGGCTCACGTCGGGCGATTTGGCACAGGTACTTTCCGAAGCATCCATGCCCGGAAAGCACCTGTGTCAGCCGGAACGTGAGCCGCCCATGCCGCCTGTCCAGCCAGTTTTGGAGAACCGGCCGGACAGCCTCAACAGTCCGGCGACCGGCCGTAGGTTCGGCCAGCCGCTCCGTCCACCTCCGGACGGTTAACCGTCGAGCGTGGGACTTCCACCTTTCCGTCACCGTTGGCGGATCGCCGCCGGACCGCAGCTCCTGGCGCCGCTCGTAGAGCCTAGCCAGTGCCGCGGCCTCTAGATCCCACGGCGGCGATCCCGCCAACACGCACGCCGCCTCTGTCGAGATGGTGCGATATCCTCGGATGGCCCTGATCGCCATCACCCTTTGCGGTTTTCGCAAAAGGGCGATGGTGACGCTTCGCAGCGCCGGGGCCCAGACTGGGGCCCCGTACAGGGCCATCGAGCGCACCACCCCAAGGTAGAGGCGGCGGCAGGCCACGTCAGGGCCCCCGAGATTTGGCAGCAGTCGCGCAAGAGCAGCAGCCGCTGCCAAAAGACGGGGGACCAGGCGACGGAAATGTTCGCGGAAGTCCCAGCGGCTGTCGAGGACGAGTCCGAGATACCTCATGTCGGACTTGACCTCGATTTGGACGCCGCAAGCCACGATGTGGGCCCCCGGAGGGGGCGCAGCCCTCGGCCTGTGAAAACACAAGGCCTCGGACTTTTCAAGCGCCACCTCGAGGCCCAGAGCGCGGATGCGCGCGACGACCGATGCCACGCCCGCCGTAGCGAGGCGGGCGGACTCGCGGTAGTTGACCCCGCGGGCCGTAACCAGGGTGTCGTCCGCGTAGCACGTCACCCCGACGCCCACGGGGAGAGCGCCCCGCAGCACCCAATCGTATCCGATGTTCCACAGGAGAGGGCCTAGCACCGACCCCTGTGGAACACCGCATACCATCTCCCATGTCTCCAGTCCGCCTCCTCGCCCCTGGTACTGAACGTACCTCTGGCTCAGGTAGTCCCCGATTAGGCGACGGAGGTAAGGAGGCACCCTATGGTATTTAAGCGCCTCCCTTACGCAGCTCCACGGCATCGTGTTGAAGGCGTTTGCTATATCGAGCGATACCGCCATCAACACGCCGCCGCGGGCGACAACCTCCTCCGAGTCGGCCTTGACGCGATTGATCGCGTCGATCGTCGAAAGGCCGGCCCGGAACCCAAACTGGGCGTTGGCCAGATCGGGACCTACGTCAGCCATATGCTCGACGAGGCGTGCAGCTATTATTCTCTCGAACAGCTTACACACCTCGTCGAGCAATACGATGGGGCGATAGGCGGAGGGAGACTCCGCGGGACGCCCTTCCTTCTTCAGAAGGACCAACCTACCGCTTTTCCACACTCCAGGGAACCGTCCCGACTCCAGGCAGGCACTGTAGAGCCTCCGGAGCCGGTCCCCTAGGACGTCGAGGGCCAAAACCACGACGCGACCGTGTACTCCATCCGGCCCGGGCGCTGTGTTCTTCGCCCGGAGCTTGTCCACGGCCGCGTCGAACTCCTCCTCAGCGAGTTCAGGCACCCCGCTCTCCTCCTCGTCTACGGCGCCACGTCGTTGCGGCGCCATAGCGGGGGGGACGTGTTCCGCCCGATGTGGAAAGAGGGCGGACACGACGTCCCTCACGAATCGGTGGTCAAGGCTTTGGGTCAGCGGAGGCGCCCAGGGGCGTAGTTTGCCCCTGACAGACTTGTAGGGGCGCCCCCACGGATCGTTATCCAAAGCCCCGAGCAGTTCTTCGCGTGCCTGGGTCTTGGCCCTGCTGATAGCGAGCTGTAGGGTCTTCTTCTTCTCCCTGAAGACCTCGTACAGCTCGCGCTCCGTCGTCTCGTCGCGGTGCCGTCTTCTTCGGCACCTGGTGTAGTCACGTCTGGCCACCACGCATTCCATGCGCAGCGTGGCAATTTTGCCAGACCACCAGTACACCTGGCGACGAGAGGGGGGCGGCTTGGTCCGGGGCATTGAGGCGTCGCACACCTGCGTCAATGCCTGCCGGAACCATTCCGCCTCCTCATCAACCCTCACAGGCCCAGCGGGTAGTGGTTGCCAGGCCTGGACGACGGAGGCCTCCAGCAGAGCGTCTCTATCGAGACGCCCCAACGTCCACCTGGGGAATGGTGGGGAGTTACCTCTCGTGGGACTTGTGCCCGGTGTCATCGACGAGGCGGAGACGTCGAATCGGATGTATCGGTGATCCGAAAGCGTCTCCACCCCATCGAGGACTCTCCAATCTCGGACACGGCGTGCTACAGCGGGGCTAGCGAACGAAATGTCCACTATTGAACCGCCCCGCTGTCGCACGCAAGTGAGGGTCGACCCCCTATTCAGGATGCAGAGGCCGACCACCACTGCCCACTCTTCCAACACGCTGCCTCGCGGGTCCGTCATGGGGGACCCCCATGCCGAGGATTTGGCATTGAAGTCCCCCATCACGATCACAGGGCGAGGATTGGCCCGTCTGACTAGGACCTCAACCTCGCCCAGGAACGACTCAAAGTCGGCGAGGCAGCGGTTGGGTGAGAAGTAGATGCCCACCACAACGATTCCCTCCCATTCGACGGCAACGAAGCCCCGGCCACGACCAACCACAACAGAGACCGGGGCTGCGACCGTAGTTATGACCGCTACCGAGCTGTCCAAGTCCCCAACCCAATTGTTTCGGGGGGGGACAAAGTACGGCTCAGCGGCTACGGCAACGACTATGTTCCACTCCGCCAGGGACTGCAGGAGAAGGTCCTGTGCCCCAGCGCAGTGGTTTAGATTCGCCTGGAGGAAGCGATGGATGCGGCCCGCTAGGGCCATTATTTTGTTTCCATCGCTTCCTCTGGCGGCGTCTCAGAAGACGCAGCTGCAACCACAGGCGGCGCGGCCTGATTCCTTAAGGCCACCACGCGCTTCCTCTTACTCATTTTTGTGGCTCCGCACGACTTGGCACCAGATCGATGCTCGGCTGGTCGTCCAGCCGCGGCACACAGAGAGCAGTGTGGGGCAGCAGAGCAGACAGCCGACTTGTGTCCTTTCGTTCCACAACGGAAACATTCGTCGCTGCGGTCTACCTCGGACGTACACGCGCAACGTACATGTCCCACATCCAGGCAGCGAAAACACCTCATAGGTCTAGCAGGGAGAACCCGAACCTGTGCCGAGACCCAACCCACGAGTAATCTCGAACTTGATACTGTCTTAGCTGCAGTTATAGGGCAGCGCAGAAATAATGTACCCTGCCCCAAATCCGTGCGTCGAATTACACCTGCCCTTATAGCATCCGCTTCACATCCCCCGACTCGCGCCACGGCCTCAACAACTTCAGCCACCGTCACGGAATCATCGAGGCCGCTGATTCTAAGATCCGCGCATTTTACGGGTCTGGCAATCCGAACGGTGTCGGCCGGTAGTGCTTCAGCCAACTTTTTGGCGAAAAGGTCCGCCTTCTCTCCGCTTACCGCCTTAGGCAACTCTAAGATGCGCGCTCCGGTAGCCGTCTTTCTACATTTGAGAGCTGATATCCCCAGATCGGTAATGGATATGCGTTGTTTAGCCTGTGTGAGGATATCAGCATATGTAGTACCCCTTTCGACTGCATCAGGTTGCAGCGTTATTACAACGGCTGCAGACCTGGGTGGGCGGAGCTTTTTAGGCTGCGGTTTGGCCGTCTTTTGCTTGGGAGCAGATGTGTAGGGGACAGGAGCGTTTGCTGCAGGTGTAGGTGCAGATGCAGGTGCAGGCGCAAGTGTCGTTCCTTTAGACTTTTTCCTACCTCCTCTCTTCTTTTTCCTGACCTGCGTCCAACCTTCTTCTGCCAGGGAATCTTGTACTGGCAGTGGCGTTGGTGGCGGCATTTTTGGAGTTCCGACTCGATGATTAGGTGCAACGCTTCTATCCTTGCCCTTGGAGGGAATTGGCTTCTGCGGTAGCACCGTTGCTGCATTGTTAGGAGCAGAAGCCGTTGAGGGGGCGACTACTCTTGCGGCCAATGGAGGCCGAAGACTCTTCTCAGGGAGCAGGCGACTCTCGATCCCAGCCAGCTTCGCGTCGAACATGCCACCGATTTCGAGCATAATCGACTTTCTGAACTCACCGTCCATCCTTGCCCTTTCTTCTGGGGTCGGTTGTACGGGGCGTACCAGGTCCTCTCTTAAGGCCGCGAATTCCCCCCGAAGAGCTGCGAGCTCAGCCTTTAGGCGATCGTTATCGGCCCGCAGCGTTGACGTCTCATCCGTGACTGTCCGTGTCTTGAGGGCTAGCACTGTCTCTCTAATAGCGACCGTTGCATCCTTTAGGGCTCTCACAAATGTTCCCTTTAAGTTACCGGACTTAGCCGCTATTTTCATAATAACCTGAAGGCCATCCTCTGCCCTCTTACTGAGCGCCTCTGCGTCCAGCTCAGATGTTTCTGCTGGCAGTAGCGCCGGCGGAGGGGCTCTGAGTTTTCGGGCCATTTCCGCCACTTCCTCTTCACACGACTGGTGTGGGGGCTCCTTTCTAAATAGGGCTTGCTTGCCCCGACCACGTTTTGCTCCGCTTTTAGGAGCCCCCGACCGGACGTCCGATTCGCTGCTAGAGTACCCGGAGTTCTCCAGCACCAAATTCTCTTTGCTTCTTGGTCGTTTGCGTCCTAAGCACTCCACGCTCATTGGCGACGGGGCTCTTGACACATCTGACGCATAAGCACCACTGTCAGTGCGTAGTCGCGTTAAACGGACCACTGGCACTAAAGCAGCACTTTTACTCTTCACTTGGCCTTCACAGCCACTTCCTTGTTTCTTCTTTTCCAGGCCTTCATGGCCCACCTCCTCTTTATAGCCTTCACGGCTCTCCCTATCGTCGTCTTGGCCTTCTCGGCCCTCCTTCTTTCCGTCAAAAGTTTTTTGTTTTTGTTTTTTAGTTTTGTCTTCCATTTTTGTTCCCACGAGTAGAAACTTTCTAAAAACTGCCTAAAAGGCGCCTACGTTATCGCGCCCCGGGGGTCGGCCGGTACCCGGGCGGGGTCCACACTAGCGACTGATAAGCCCGTCAGCCATACATCCCGACTTTATGCCGGTCTGCAAACCTCCTCACGGTGCGTCTCCGCTTGAGGTTCGGGGAATTTTTTATAGAGGTTATCTTCCTCGCGGCCCGGCCGGTTAAGGCAAGGCCCTCGGATCCAGGATCATTGGCCGCTAGACGTGACAACGACACCTCCCCTGGATTTACGATATCACGAGCAGGCCGACAGGGTTAGTGCCAGCGTTGCCCGCGCTTACTCCACATCCACCGTCCGTCTGCGAGCAGAAGGACAGGGAGGAGCGTTTCAGTCCAGTTAGCTTATAGGACCACCATCCCACGAGCCTAGCTCCCCTAAGCACTGTGTGCTCAAGCGCCAAGGGCGCTTCTGCATCTCCTGTCTCCTCTTCTATTAAGAGGGGTACTGAGAGCAGCCACCGCGGTCCAATTAGTTCCCCAAGGTGCTGGCTTGCACCCCAGGTACTAAGCCCCCCCGCCACGACAAGGCTTGGAACCATGGGGGGGATGGGGGGGAACTTTTTTTTTTTTTTTTTTTTTTTTTTTTTTTTTTTTTTGTTCTCGCAGGGGAAATGCTCTTACGCACTGCCGGGCCGTGTGGACTGGCCCGAGTGTGGGACTCGCCGGACAGAACCGACCATACCCACTAAAACCCCTGCGTCCGCCCCACTGTGCCGTGGTGGCGAGAAGGTGGGAACGCCTGCGCACACGTCCACCAACCCGCCAGCACCTGCCGGCCTTGCCGGCATCCTTCGGGACTGGGGCCGTCGTGGCCCCAGCAGACGGCTAAGAAGTGCGCGGCTTTGCGACACCGCGCGCACCTCCTCGAGGCCTTTTGGGGCAGGGCCCCGGCCTCGATCACGGGGGACGAAGCAGGGCCTGGTAGGCCCGACGTCGCACCCCCGTGCGTCTCCGGCGGATCGGGTCGGGGTTGGCCGCAGCCTCCCTTTCCCTCTCCGCCGTCTCCTTCTGCGACATCACGTCCTCGCAGAAGGAGAGGACGGCCGTCCACGATTCCTCGCTCTCGACCATGGCTTTCACGACGGTCGGAAGCGAGAGATCAGCCCCGATGGCATCGCGTAGGACACGCCGCTGCACTGCCCAAGAGGGGCACCCCTCGAGGGTGTGCTGCGCCGTGTCCTCGCTGCCCGCACAGTGGTGGCAATCGGTCGTCGGCTCACGTCGGGCGATTTGGCACAGGTACTTTCCGAAGCATCCATGCCCGGAAAGCACCTGTGTCAGCCGGAACGTGAGCCGCCCGTGCCGCCTGTCCAGCCAGTTTTGGAGAACCGGCCGGACAGCCTCAACAGTCCGGCGACCGGCCGTAGGTTCGGCCAGCCGCTCCGTCCACCTCCGGACGGTTAACCGTCGAGCGTGGGACTTCCACCTTTCCGTCACCGTTGGCGGATCGCCGCCGGACCGCAGCTCCTGGCGCCGCTCGTAGAGCCTAGCCAGTGCCGCGGCCTCTAGATCCCACGGCGGCGATCCCGCCAACACGCACGCCGCCTCTGTCGAGATGGTGCGATATCCTCGGATGGCCCTGATCGCCATCACCCTTTGCGGTTTTCGCAAAAGGGCGATGGTGACGCTTCGCAGCGCCGGGGCCCAGACTGGGGCCCCGTACAGGGCCATCGAGCGCACCACCCCAAGGTAGAGGCGGCGGCAGGCCACGTCAGGGCCCCCGAGATTTGGCAGCAGTCGCGCAAGAGCAGCAGCCGCTGCCAAAAGACGGGGGACCAGGCGACGGAAATGTTCGCGGAAGTCCCAGCGGCTGTCGAGGACGAGTCCGAGATACCTCATGTCGGACTTGACCTCGATTTGGACGCCGCAAGCCACGATGTGGGCCCCCGGAGGGGGCGCAGCCCTCGGCCTGTGAAAACACAAGGCCTCGGACTTTTCAAGCGCCACCTCGAGGCCCAGAGCGCGGATGCGCGCGACGACCGATGCCACACCCGCCGTAGCGAGGCGGGCGGACTCGCGGTAGTTGACCCCGCGGGCCGTAACCAGGGTGTCGTCCGCGTAGCACGTCACCCCGACGCCCACGGGGAGAGCGCCCCGCAGCACCCAATCGTATCCGATGTTCCACAGGAGAGGGCCTAGCACCGACCCCTGTGGAACACCGCATACCATCTCCCATGTCTCCAGTCCGCCTCCTCGCCCCTGGTACTGAACGTACCTCTGGCTCAGGTAGTCCCCGATTAGGCGACGGAGGTAAGGAGGCACCCTATGGTATTTAAGCGCCTCCCTTACGCAGCTCCACGGCATCGTGTTGAAGGCGTTCGCTATATCGAGCGATACCGCCATCAACACGCCACCGCGGGCGACAACCTCCTCCGAGTCGGCCTTGACGCGATTGATCGCGTCGATCGTCGAAAGGCCGGCCCGGAACCCAAACTGGGCGTTGGCCAAATCGGGACCTACGTCAGCCATATGCTCGACGAGGCGTGCAGCTATTATTCTCTCGAACAGCTTACACACCTCGTCGAGCAATACGATGGGGCGATAGGCGGAGGGAGACTCCGCGGGACGCCCTTCCTTCTTCAGAAGGACCAACTTACCGCTTTTCCACACTCCAGGGAACCGTCCCGACTCCAGGCAGGCACTGTAGAGCCTCCGGAGCCGGTCCCCTAGGACGTTAAGGGCCAAAACCACGACGCGACCGTGCACTCCATCCGGCCCGGGCGCTTTGTTCTTCGCCCGGAGCTTGTCCACGGCCGCGTCGAACTCCTCCTCAGCGAGTTCAGGCACCCCGCTCTCCTCCTCGTCTACGGCGCCACGTTGTTGCGGCGCCATAGCGGGGGGGACGTGTTCCGCCCGATGTGGAAAGAGGGCGGACACGACGTCCCTCACGAATCGGTGGTCAAGGCTTTGGGTCAGCGGAGGCGCCCAGGGGCGTAGTTTGCCCCTGACAGACTTGTAGGGGCGCCCCCACGGATCGTTATCCAAAGCCCCGAGCAGCTCTTCGCGTGCCTGGGTCTTGGCCCTGCTGATGGCGAGCTGTAGGGTCTTCTTCTTCTCCCTGAAGACCTCGTACAGCTCGCGCTCCGTCGTCTCGTCGCGGTGCCGTCTTCTTCGGCACCTGGTGTAGTCACGTCTGGCCACCACGCATTCCACGCGCAGCGTGGCGATTTGGCCAGACCACCAGTACACCTGGCGACGAGAGGGGGGCGGCTTGGTCCGGGGCATTGAGGCGTCGCACACCTGCGTCAATGCCTGCCGGAACCATTCCGCCTCCTCATCAACCCTCACAGGCCCGGCGGGTAGTGGTTGCCAGGCCTGGACGACGGAGGCCTCCAGCAGAGCGTCTCTATCGAGACGCCCCAACGTCCACCTGGGGAATGGTGGGGAGTTACTTCTCGTGGGACTTGTGCCCGGTGTCGTCGACGAGGCGGAGACGTCGAATCGGATGTATCGGTGATCCGAAAGCGTCTCCACCCCATCGAGGACTCTCCAATCCCGGACACGGCGTGCTACAGCAGGGCTAGCGAACGAGACGTCCACTATCGAACCGCCCTGCTGTCTCACGCAAGTGAAGGTCGACCTCCTATTTAGGATGCAGAGGCCGACCAACACTGCCCACTCTTCCAACACGCTGCCCCGAGAGTCGGTGACGGGGGACCCCCATGCCGAAGATTTGGCATTGAAGTCCCCCATCACGATCACAGGGCGAGGATTGGCCCGTCTGACTTGGACCTCAACCTCGCCCAGGAACGACTCAAAGTCGGCGAGGCAGCGGTTGGGTGAGAAGTAAACCCCCACCACGACGATTCCCTCCCATTCAACAGCGATGAAGCCCGGACCACGACCAACTACCACAGAGGCCGGGGCTACAACCGATGTTATAATCGCCACCGAGCCGCACGTGTCCCCAGCCCAATTATTTCGTAGGGGGACAAAGTACGGCTCGGCAGCAACAGCCAACACGATGTTCCACTCCGCCAGGGACTGCAGGAGGAGATCCTGTGCCCCGGCGCAGTGGTTAAGATTCGCCTGGAGGAAGCAATGGTTGCGGCCCGCTAGGGCCATTATTTCGTTTCCATTGCTTCCTCCAGCTCCACCCCAGACGATGACGGGGTGGGTACAACTGCTGCAGATACAGCAGGCTTGGCGTGATCCTGATTGACGGCCGCCCTTCGTTTTTTCTTAGCGGCCGTCGAGCTTTTGCAGGACTTGGCCCCTGAGCTATGATCCGCCGGTCTATTTGCTGCCGCGCAAATTGAGCAGTGAGGGGTGGCAGAGCACTCGGCGGACTTGTGGCCATTTTGACCGCAGCGGAAGCATTCGCCACTACGGTCAGTTACCGAGGTGCATTGCACCTTAGTGTGCCCCACCTCGAGGCAGCGGTAACAGCGCATGGGTCTTGCGGACAACACACGCACCTGAGCTGAGACCCAGCCAACCAATAATTTTGAGGTAGCTACCTTACGTGCTGCGGCCACTGGGCAGCGAACGAAGAGTGTCCCCTGGCCTGAAGGAGTGCAGCGGATCTCTCCGGCTTTGATAGCATCTGCACTGCAGTCTCCGACACGAGCTATGGCAGCCACCACTTCAGCCACCGTGGCTGAGTCGTCAAGGCCTGTGATGCGCAGGTCCGCACACCTTACGGGCCTGACCACCCGAACGCATTCAGCCGGGAGCGCTTCTTTAAGCTTTTGAGCGAGAGCATCAGCCTTGTCACCGCTCGCCGCGCCGGGAACCTCAAGTATGCGAGCGCCCGTAGCAGCCTTCCTAACTTTCAATGCTGGTATTCCCAGCTCGGCAATAGAGATTTGCTGCTTTGCACGCGTTAGGATGGCCGCGTAGGTAGCCCCGTTCTCTACTGCGTTGGGCTGGAGCGTGATTACCACCGCTGCAGATCTGGGAGGACGCAGCTTCCGACTCTCCCTCTTAGGGTTTTTCGATCTAGGCACAGGATCACGAGCTATTGTCGCCTTAGTTGCGGGAGACTTCTTCTCTTGGGCAGCAGGTTGATGGACCTTCCGCTTCCCTCTTTTAACCACTTCTGTCCATCCTACTTCCTCCAGGGGTTCGGCTGCAGGCAGTGGCCGTGGAGTGGGTACAGTTTTGGGAGGCGGTGGTGCGGCTTTGGCTTTTGTAGCTTTGCCTTTGCCTTTACCTTTTCCCTTAGACTTACCATCCGTCGCGGTAGCTGCGATAGGAGCAACTACGTCAGTACGTATCGCACCCGCAAGTGGCAGCCGATAGCTCTTTTCCGGGAGCAGACGGTCCTCAATCGCAGCCAACTTGGCGTCAAACATTCCCCCAAGCTCCAACATTAGGGATTTTCGGAATTCGTCTTCTGCCGTCGCCCTGGCCTCTACCGTTTGTGCAGAAGGTTGTGCTAATTGCGTTCGAATCGCTGCGAACTCTTCTCGGAGAGCTGCAAGCTCCACCCTCAGCCTTTCGTTGTCGGCCCGGAGTGAGGTAGTCTCGTCTGAGATCGTCCGGCTTTTCAGAGCGGACACCGTCTCTCCAATTGCAGCTGCGGCATCCTTCAGGGCCCGCACGAAAGTGCCCTTCAGGTTGCCGGACTTGGTTGCAATTTTTAGGACAACGTCAAGGCCTTCCTCCACTCGCTTGCCGAGAGCTTCCGTGTCCATTTTTGAGATGTCAGCGGGCGTCACCGCCGGTGCCCGCGTTTTCAATTTCTTGACCAAGCCCGCTACTTCCTCCTCGACTGAGGCGCTGGGCTTGTCTTTTTTATACAGAGCCCGCTTTGCTGCACCTCGCCCAGTGTCTGTTCGAGCGTCCGACTCGCTGCTGTACTGCTCAGAATCCAAAAGCACAGCGACCTCCTTACTTCTGGGGCGTTTACGGCCAGCAGCCCCGGTGTCCATTGGCGACGGTGCCCTAGACACATCCGATAGCGTTGAGATGCTGGCCGTCCTAAGTCGCGTCAAGCGGACAACTGGTACTGGCACAGCGATCTTATCCTCCTTGTGGCCTAAATGGCCCGATGTTGTTTTTTGGCCTTCTCGGCTCTCCTTCTCTTCAATGTGGCCTTCTCGGCCCACCTCCTTCACGTCTTGGCCTTCACGGCCCTCCTTCTTTGCGTCAAAATGTTTTTGTGTTTTAGTTTTGTCTTCCATTTTTGTTCCCACGAGTAGAAACTTTCTAAAAACTGCCTAAAAGGCGCCTACGTTATCGCGCCCCGGGGGTCGGCCGGTACCCGGGCGGGTCCACACTAGCGACTGATAAACCCGTCAGCCATACATCCCGACTTTATGCCGGTCTGCAAACCTCCTCACGGTGCGTCTCCGCTTGAGGTTCGGGGAATTTTTTATAGAGGTTATCTTCCTCGCGGCCCGGCCGGTTAAGGCAAGGCCCTCGGATCCAGGATCATTGGCCGCTAGACGTGACAACGACACCTCCTCTGGATTTACGATATCACGAGCAGGCCGACAGGGTTAGTGCCAGCGTTGCCCGCGCTTACTCCACATCCACTGTCCGTCTGCGAGCAGAGGGACAGGGAGGAGCGTTTTGGTCCAATTAGCTTCCCCAAGGTGCTGGCTTGCACCCCAGGTACTAGAGCCCCCCCGCCACGACAAGGCTTGGAACCATGGGGGGGGATGGGGGGGAACCTTTTTTTTTTTTTTTTTTTTTGTTCTCGCAGGGGAAATGCTCTTACGCACTGCCGGGCCGTGTGGACTGGCCCGAGTGTGGGACTCGCCGGACAGAACCGACCATACCCACTAAAACCCCTGCGTCCGCCCCACTGTGCCGTGGTGGCGAGAAGGTGGGAACGCCTGCGCACACGTCCACCAACCCGCCAGCACCTGCCGGCCTTGCCGGCATCCTTCGGGACTGGGGCCGTCGTGGCCCCAGCAGACGGCTAAGAAGCGCGCGGCTTTGCGACACCGCGCGCACCTCCTCGAGGCCTTTTGGGGCAGGGCCCCGGCCTCGATCACGGGGGACGAAGCAGGGCCTGGTAGGCCCGACGTCGCACCCCCGTGCGTCTCCGGCGGATCGGGTCGGGGTTGGCCGCAGCCTCCCTTTCCCTCTCCGCCGTCTCCTTCTGCGACATCACGTCCTCGCAGAAGGAGAGGACGGCCGTCCACGATTCCTCGCTCTCGACCATGGCTTTCACGACGGTCGGAAGCGAGAGATCAGCCCCGATGGCATCGCGTAGGACACGCCGCTGCACTGCCCAAGAGGGGCACCCCTCGAGGGTGTGCTGCGCCGTGTCCTCGCTGCCCGCACAGTGGTGGCAATCGGTCGTCGGCTCACGTCGGGCGATTTGGCACAGGTACTTTCCGAAGCATCCATGCCCGGAAAGCACCTGTGTCAGCCGGAACGTGAGCCGCCCGTGCCGCCTGTCCAGCCAGTTTTGGAGAACCGGCCGGACAGCCTCAACAGTCCGGCGACCGGCCGTAGGTTCGGCCAGCCGCTCCGTCCACCTCCGGACGGTTAACCGTCGAGCGTGGGACTTCCACCTTTCCGTCACCGTTGGCGGATCGCCGCCGGACCGCAGCTCCTGGCGCCGCTCGTAGAGCCTAGCCAGTGCCGCGGCCTCTAGATCCCACGGCGGCGATCCCGCCAACACGCACGCCGCCTCTGTCGAGATGGTGCGATATCCTCGGATGGCCCTGATCGCCATCACCCTTTGCGGTTTTCGCAAAAGGGCGATGGTGACGCTTCGCAGCGCCGGGGCCCAGACTGGGGCCCCGTACAGGGCCATCGAATGGTGGGGGAACCTAACCTAACCTAACCTAACCTAACCTAACCTAACCTAACCTTTTCTTTTTTTTTTTTTTTTTTGACGAAGGGGAAATCCATTATGGATACCCCGCCGTTCTTGAGGGGATAGAAGAACGACGAGGTTATGTTGGACTCTCACCAACTAAAACCCCTCCGGTAGCCGTCTACCGTGCATTAGGGTGGCCACGGGTTCTCCTATGAACACGTACCGCGGTCACCCTACACGTCGCCCCCTCGGGCCCCTCCAGAAGATACATCTCCTTTCAGTACGGTAGCGTGGGGCTACGCCACGCCGCCGTCCGTCCCGGGGTTGACACCGAGGTGACTTCCCCCTTGCCGTCACCTCCCAACCCCCACTTCCCCTTTTAGTCGCCTTTTACGACAGGCAGGGGATACCGTAGTCCTATTCGTCGCCCGGAACTACAGGGCCAGGTGCGGGCCCTAACTACGGGGTCCACGCCTCCTTCTCCGGGAAGGGTCAGTTCTTTCCCGATCCCTTTCCGCGTTCTCTTTCTGGAGCAGAACGCTCTCACAGAAAGAGACCACAGCTTTCCATGCCCTTACGTCGTGCAACATGGTTCCTACGACGGTTGAAAGGGCTAAGTCATTGCCTATGTGAGCCACTAGGGCAGTCCTTTCATTTGCCCAGGCTGGGCACTCTTCCAGAGTGTGTTGAGCGTCGTCCCTTTCATAGTTGCAATGGTGACACTTTGGGGTTGCTTCTCGTCCTATCCTATTTAGGTAGACGCCAAAGCATCCGTGGCCGGTCAGCATTTGTGTCAGCCTATATGTTACTGCCCATCTTCTGTTTAGCCAAGGCATGAAGTTGGGCAGTATCGCTCCTGGAGCATGTTGGCGGGCGGCGTTCGTGTTTTCGAGACGCGTCCGCCATTGTGTCAATGCCCGTTGGAGCATTCTGTCCCTCAGTCTTACCCTGCCTGAGGTTTCGTCGTTATTGCGTAAACACCGATATAAATCGGCGTTTACGCCCGCCAAGATATCGAGAGGTGGTACTCGTGCTATCAATAATGCCGCCTCGTGGGATATGGTACGATATCCGCGGGCAATTCGGATCGCCATCTTACGTTGGAACCCGTTAAGAAGGGCTCTACTGGATCGGTCCTTTGCAAGGCTATTTGACCAGACCGGCGACCCATAAAGTGCTATCGATCTGATAACCCCTCCATAGAGTCGCCGGACGGTCTCGTTCGGTCCTCCCAGATTGGGCAATAGGCGGTGTAGCGCGCCCATTATCTTCTCAAGGCGGGGGACTAAGCGGGTAAAATGCTCCTTGAACTCCCACCTACTGTCCAAAACCAGGCCAAGGTACTTCATATACCTGCCTACGGGGATTTGGACGTTATTGACGGTGATAGATGCGCTTGGTGGCTCCCGTCTCCTAGGGAGGTTGTGGAGCCAGATAGCTTCTGTTTTTTGGGGAGCTATTTTTAGTCCAAGCCCATGTATCTTCCTCGTTACATATGCGATCCCCAATTCTGCGATCCGGACTGTTTCTTCGAAATCGTCCCCGGTCGCGGTTATAAGTGTGTCGTCTGCGTAGCAGACGACTTGCACGCCAGCTGGGAGTTCCGTCCGCAAAACCGCGTCGTATGCCAGATTCCATAGAGGGGGGGCCCAGTACGGAACCTTGAGGGACCCCGCAAAGTACATCCCTCTCACATAATTCATTGTTCTGGCCGCTCCATTGGATTACCCTGTTGGTAAGGTAATCCTCTATCACGTTCCGAAGATATAGGGGAACTCTATGGTAAATAAGCGCCTGGTGAATGGCCTGAAACGGCAAGGAGTTAAAGGCATTCACAATGTCCAGGCTTATCGCCAGAACCACTTTGCCCTGACTCGTAGCCTCGTCAGATATTGCGCGGACACGGAGGATTGCATCTATTGTAGAGCGACCCTTCCGGAAACCATACTGCGCATCTGAGAGGTCTGGGCCGATCTCGGAGAGGTGCTTTGCAAGTCTGCTTGCAATCACCCTTTCTAGCAATTTACCCGCTTCGTCTAATAGACATATTGGCCGGTATGCAGATGGATTGTCCGCAGCCCTGCCCTCTTTCTTTATCAGGACCATCCTTCCAACTTTCCAAGGGGCCGGAAACCGACCCTGGCGTAGGCAATTGGTAAAGAGTTGCCTAAGTTGGTTCCCTAACACAGAGAGGGCCAAGCCCAGTGCCCGACCGGGGACACCATCCGGTCCTGGGGCAGTTTTCTTTGCAAGCAGATGATTTACGGCCTGTCCAAATTCCTCTTCTGTAACCGTCCAGTCGTTGTTCCATTGAAAGGACACACTCTGGATCGTGTGAGCGTGCTCTGCAGGCCTCGGGAAAAGGTTCCCCATAACGGCGTCCAGAAACTCCGGATCCATCGTTTCAGTCAATGGAGGGACCCACGGTCTGAGCTTTCCGAGGACTATCTTGTACGGACGCCCCCATGGGTCGCTATTGAGTTGGTCGACAAGTTCTACCCAGGAACGTGACTTGGCATTGGCGATGGCCACCTGGAGTAGTTTTGCAGCCCTCCTGTAGGACTCGTAGGCGCTCGTGATCTCGTCGGCCGTGGAACGTCGCCGCCTTCGCGTCCTGGTGTATACACGCCGGGCACGTAGACATGTCTTCCGTAGTTGGGCTATCTCGTCCGTCCACCAGTAAGCTGATCTTCGCTTGATTGGTTTGGAGCGGGGCATCGCTATATTACAGATGTCAGTCATGACAGACTGAAAGCGAGCTGCTTCATCCGTTACGTCAGAAGACACATCCCTCCTCGCCTGAGGCCAGTCAGCCACGTTTGCCGCGGCAATTAGCTTGTCTCGGTCAAGTCGTTTAAGAGACCAGCGTACCGGCTGATTACGCGGTCTATGATCCATAGGCAGTCGGCCGACATCGATAATGATGTGCCGGTGGTCGGACAGAGTGACCAAGCGGTCTTCTCCCCGCGCCATCATCCTCTCCATTTCCAGGGCTTTGGCCATGGAGAGTAACTCATCCTCAACCAAAGCCCCGTCCTCCTTCCTCTTACTCTCTGCGTAGGACTCCTCCGATATAAGAGACCTCGCCTCAGCGGTGCGGGCGCCGGATGTTAGTGAGCGCCCACGACCTCTCTTCGCTGTTTGGGGCCGTTCTACAAAGTCCTCGGCAGCCGTGTCGTCCGAGTCGGCCCCGGACGAAGGATCGCCCGGGACACGCCTCTTCCTCACCAGCCGCCCTGACTTCGCCCCTAAGCCCTCAGTTGCGACCGTCCCTTGGGGGCCAGTCGAACTTTCGGTGTCGATGTCCCGATCGTCGCAATAATCGCCGTAGTCGGCGAGAATTTTCTCCATACTGCCAGAATCGTAGGCAAGATCAAAGTCCGTTATGCGTAAGCGTGGGTCGTCGGTACGCGAGCTGGCAGATCGCCAGCCCGCGGAGCAGTTTTTGCCCCTCCTAGAGTACACGGGGCTGCCGGCACCCGAAGGCGCCGGGAGGGATTCCCCGGCTTTGCCGGGACCCTCCTGGGTATTCCTTTTAAAACTGCTGTGTTCTGTCATTGTTTGTTTTGTGGCCCATTCCGGGTGGGCCTACCCCCGTCTCGTCAGCGCTCGCCCGATAACCCTACGCCGCGGCACGCCGACCGCGGTTTCGGGGGGACTTTTTATAGAGGTGCCCTGCCTCGCGGCCCAACAAAGTGAGCCCCCGGTGTCCACGGTTCGTCCCACGGTCGGTTCCACGACCCGATGGGGAGAAACGAAGTCGCCCCGCCTTGACGACATTGGCAGGGCAGCCTCCGCACTTGGCCACGGCCTCCACGACCTCCTCCTGCGTGACAGAATCGTCAAGCCCAGAAATACGCATCTCTGCGCACTTCTCGGGCCTGGCGATCCTGACGGTATCCGCCGGCAACACCACTTGGAGCCTTGCGGCCAGCTGGTCGGCCTTCTCCTTACTCGAAGCTCCCGGCACCTCCAAAATACGGGCGCCCGTGGCACCCATCCTCATTTTCAGAGCTGGAATACCTAGCTCAGCGAGAGAAACTTTGTCTCTCGCACGGAGCAGGATATCAGCATATGTTGCGCCCTTGTCCACCGCTCCCGGCTGCAGCGTTAGTACGACTGCTGCCGAACGGGGTGGGCGCAATCGTGGCTGTGCCTTCTTTGTGTTTGCCCCCTTCCTCGACTCCTGCTTCTTCGGGGCGGGGGGAGAAGCCTCCTCCTTCTTCTTCTTTGGCTTCTTTTTTCCTCCTTTCTTTTCCTTTCTTTTCTCAATCCGTGTACGGTGCAACCGTAACATATGCAATTCATCATTTTACACGACACACATTATTCATTATTATTTTAATTAGTATAATAAGACAGTTCGCATTTAGCCATCAAGAGCGCTACGCGTCCTCACTAATCATTAACTATCAAGTGTATCATCAATATTAAATCAATATAATAATCAATAATCAATCTCATCTATCATTTATCAGTCTAATAGTGTACCAGTTATCAGTACCAATAAATATTAAAAGGTCCTTCGCCGTTTAACCAGTGATTTATAAAATATTAATTATTTTTTTAAGATAAAATTAATCAAAATCAACTATCAATTATCAATAACTATTTAGCACCATAGCACCAATAACTATTAAATGGTCCGTCGCCGTTTAACCAGTGATTTATAAAATATAAATTAATTTTTAAACTAAAATTAACCAATACATAACTATCGAATCAATCAATATCAATAATTATTAAATGGACCTTCTCGGTTAACCAGTGACTTATCAAACATTTTTTTAAACAAATATTAAGCATTACAAACTACCAGTTCAATCAATATCAATATCGTGTGTTAATGGACAAAAAATAAACTGACTTTTAAGTGTGTGCCAGTGTGTGTGCAAAAATCTCCGACTCCTGACTACCAAACAACAGGAATTCTGCAACAGCAACTACTGTAAGCAGTCAACAAGGAGTTTTCAAGTAAGATCGTTGCCTTTTATTTTACTTTATTTCATCTATCACTATGGAAGCTATCTACCAAAATCAACAAGGTCTTCATGTAGCCATCAGTAAGATGGTTACGAACATCAAGAAAGACTCGACAGAACGCAAGTCTGTCGACTACTTTAAGAAGCGTTTAGACACCCTGGAGTCGTATTGGGGCGATTATCAGTATAACCACGATCGTCTCAGTACGGAGGGAAGCAGGTCCCATGTTTATTTCGTTAGAGCAGAATACGAGAAAACTTACGAGCTTTACAAGTTAACTAAAGGTTTCATCAATGAACAACTTCAAGCATATTTAAAGAATAGGTCGGGGGTACAACCAGGTGCAAGCGATCTTCCGCAAGACGATAGGGACGTACCATACGAAGAATGTGAGCGAACCTCACCTCTCAAATCATGTTCAAGGGGTTCCTCCAGTAAGTTGGATGAAATGCTAAAGAGGCAAGCAAGCAACTTTAGAGCATTCATTCGAACCGTATCAGGAATACAACTGGAACATCTTAACCAAAAGTGGGAGTTAGAAGATGCTTTAAGCACTCTGCAATCGAGGTGGTCTATTATTGATTCTCTGCACCTGGAACTAGATAGTGAGTTAGAGGGTGTGGATGAATCCTATGAAAGTTCGTTCACGAAACATGAGATAATGTTCAACAGGTTAAAAAGGGAGATAAATTCAAAGTTGTGGTCTATATCGCATAGGGAAAGCTGGTCCCCGAAAATGGATATTCCCGTATTCAGCGGTAATTATCAACAATGGGTATCATTTAAAGATCTCTTTTCCGAAGCAATTCATAACAACATTGCGCTTTCAAACGCTCAAAAAATGCAATTTTTAAAGGGCAAGCTTAGAGGAGAAGCTGAGCGGTTAATTCAACACCTACAAATCAGTACTGAAAATTATCCCGTTGCTTGGGAGATACTAAACAACCGTTATAACAATGTTAGGTTGATTTTTGCGACACACGCAAATACGTTACTTAATTTACCGACAACGCAACAACCTCTGGTAAGCCATATTAAAAGGATACATGACACCACTCACGAGTGTATAAATGCCATTAAAAATCTCGGCGTAAATACAAGTAGCTGGGACCCTTTGATTGTACATATTTTATTGCAAAAACTTGATCATGAGTCACACAATCATTACTTGGAATCAATGAAACACCCTAGAGATTTGCCTGATTTACATAATTTTTTGAAATATCTAGAAAATAGATTCACTACGTTAGAATCCTCTAGAAAAAGATACGAATACCCTAAGACATCAGATAACTCAAATTCATCACATTTCAAAACAAAATCAAATAATCATTCTTTTCCAGTGAAAAAGGGAAATCAAGTATTGGCCAATATTAATTTCGCTAAATCAAATTTTGTTTGCCCACTCTGCAAAGAAAAACATAGAATTTATTTTTGCAACAAATTTTTAAACCTGATTCCGCAATTAAAACGCAAAACATTATCGCAACTTCAGTTATGCGAAAATTGTCTTTATTATCATGGAAATAAAGCATGTATTTCGGAACATCGGTGCCGTAAGTGCAATGGTAAACATAATACACTTATACATGAAGCGTGCAATAACTCATTTTGCAATATCACATCAGTCGACGAAAAAAGTGTTGAAGAATCAAATCATGAAAATTTTGTGTTACAACATAGCAGCAACGTCAAAGAAATATTGCTAGCAACAGCAATGATCAAAGTTCAAGCAAGCAATGGATCATATCATCAAATGAGAGCACTTGTAGACCAGGGTTTTCAAACCTCGCTTATTTCCGAAAAGGCCTTACAAGTTTTAGCTTTACCTAAACGTCAGTGCAAAGGAGTAGTGTCTGGTATAGGAACTAACCAGAGCAACTGTAAAGGAGTCACAAAAATATCATTTTCATCACTTTATAGTGACTATTCTTTTCAAACAGAAGCTTATATCATGAACACATTGATAAAAAATTTACCTAACAACACATTTAATAAGCCTTCCTGGCCGCATCTAGATGGCATACAACTTGCAGACCCAGATTTCAATGTTAGCTGCCCCGTGGATATATTGTTAGGGGCAGACGTATATTCACAAATTATAATGGATGGAATCAGCAGATCAAAAGCAGAACTTCACTCAAATAAGGCCTACGCGTGGATCATTAATTGTACAATACAATATAGTAGGAACATCAATACATTCTTAGTGGCAGGAAAGGCCAGATTAGTCCCCAGTAAACTGATATACAAGGACAAAGAATGTCTGAATGATTATACTATACAAACATATGGATGGTATATGACTCAGAAGATCATACAGTATATTTTGAAGCGATGGTGTATTAAATATCTTACGCAATTGACAGCAAGGAGCAAGTGGAGAAAACATCAGCCTAATATCAAAATCAATGATATAATTACAATCAACGATGCAAACCTACCCCCAAGCAAGTGTGCTCTAGGATGCGGGGTGGTACTACATTTGAGTACGAACGGCCACATCAGGGTCGTTACGCTAAAAACAAAAAACGGGTCTATCAAGTATCCCGTCATAAACTTTTCAATGTCACCTGTTCATTCAAGGCGAGAGCATGGAGACGAATCAGGCTAGTCGTCAGAAAAAGATAAGAAGGAAACAACAAAATTTAATTTCATCTCTATATCAATTACACTATTATTCTACATGAGCATTATAACTACATCACATTGTTAATATAGTGTAACGAAAATAAAGGACAATCAAGGACTATAATATGTCGATAAACTATCCTATATGAATTAATAAGAGACGAATGGAAGATATTTTCTATAATAACATGTATTCGCATTGGCAAGATACTTTACATGTAGCAAACACATAACCTACCTAAACAAACTTCGTGATAAACTGCAAGGTTATTCCCATTGTGACATAATATTCAATCAACTGCAACTTGAGTACCCGGAATTAGAATACATACAATTACAACAAACCACCTGTTGTTGGGTCAGCATTTAGGCACGCGTCCAGACATGCGCCGGTGCCGTAGCCTTATCAACGGTGTCGGATATAATGCAAACACCTTATTCGGTGTACTCGACAATCTTTTCACAGAACAATAAACGGGATATCCAATTAACAAGAGATAATGACCACATCAAACTTTACTATGTCAATCAGCTTGCCATAAACTTTGAAATTTTAGATTTTTTTCCTGAAAACGAATACAGTAGAAGTGAGAAATATTAAAAAAAGGGCATAGAAAATGATTCTTAAATTTTACAATATTCTTTATCTCCCTCTCAAGCAATGAGATGACCTCGACAAACATAATATCAAATCAAATTTCTTATCAATACATTCATCACCACATTGTAATGTATGCGATTTTGGAAATAATGTTAGCCATTGAAGTATTCTTCGAGATACAGCGAGAGAGTAGCAAGCAGCCCTCCCGCACGGCGGTGGAGACGGCCGAACTTGCGACTGCTCATTGCACTATCAACGTTGAGCAGCCCCTGCCTACCAGTAGTTTAGTGTTCAAACCTATCTGTGCTTATATGAGTATGTAGTATCAGTGCGCGTAACAACGAGTGAGACATTAAGTGCGTTTTTGAAAAATTAAAGTGAAATAAAAAATAAAATATACAGTGAAATAAATAAACACAAAGTGAACAAGTGTCTTAGGGACTCTAAATACTTAGTATAAGGACCTAATGGCTTCACCTTGTCTCATCACCATTGTCATTTATCATTCATTTCTTTTCTCCCTTGGGAGCATGTACGGTGCAACCGTAACATATGCAATTCATCATTTTACACGACACACATTATTCATTATTATTTTAATTAGTATAATAAGACAGTTCGCATTTAGCCATCAAGAGCGCTACGCGTCCTCACTAATCATTAACTATCAAGTGTATCATCAATATTAAATCAATATAATAATCAATAATCAATCTCATCTATCATTTATCAATCTAATAGTGTACTAGTTAGCAAGAACCCGTACAACCCGGGTCCACTGCTCTTCTTGCGGAGGGTCCCGAGTTGAGGTAGAAGGCATCGGTGTCATCACCTGGGCCGCAGCGGGCTGGGCATTTCGACTCTTGCCCTTGCCCTTGGTGGACTGGGGCTTTTGCGGCTCGGCGACTACATCAGCGGCGATCGTCGATGTTGTTGTGGCGTCCCGATCAGGCGACGGAGGTAGGGAGGCACTTTATGGTGTTTTAGTGCCTCCCTGATGCAGCTCCACGGCATGGTGTTGAAAGCGTTCGCTATGTCAAGCGAAACCGCCAACAACACCCCACCGCGGGCGACAACCTCCTCCGAGTCGGCCTTGACGCGATTGATCGCGTCGATCGTCGAAAGTCCGGCCCGGAACCCAAACTGGGCGTTCGCCAAATCGGGACCTACCTCAGTCATATGCTTGACGTGGCGTGCAGCTATTATTCTCTCGAATAGCTTACACACCTCGTCGAGCAACACGATGGGGCGGTAGGCGGAGGGAGACTCTGCGGGGCGTCCGTCCTTCCGCAACAGGACCAAACTACCCACCTTCCACACTCTGGGGAACCGTCCCGACTCCAGGCAGCCATTGAAGAGCCGCCGGAGCCGGTCCCCTAGGACGTCGAGGGCCAAGATTAAGACGCGACCGTGTACTCCATCTGGCCCGGGCGCTGTGTTTTTCGCCCGGAGCTTGTCCACGGCCGCGTCGAACTCCTCGCTCGTGAGCTCAGCGACCCCGCTATCTTCCTTCTCACCACCGGCGCCACCTCTACGCGGCGCCATAGCGGGGGGTACGTGTTCCGCCCGATGTGGAAACAGGGCGGACACGACGTCCTACACGAAGTGGTGGTCGAGACTCTGGGTCAGCGGAGGCGCCCAGGGGCGTAGTTTGCCCCTGACGGACTTATACGGGCGCCCCCACGGATCATTGTCCAGAGTCCCGAGCAGCTCCTCGCGCGCTTGGGTCTTGGCCCTGCTGATGGCGAGCTGTAGGGTCTTTTTCTTCACTCTGTAGACCTCGTACAGCTCGCGCTCCGTCGTCTCATCGCGGTGCCGTCTTCTTCGGCACCTGGTGTATATACGCCTGGCCGCCACGCTCTCCACGCGGAGCGCGGCGATGTGGTCAGACCACCAGTACACCTGGCGACGAGAGGGGGGCGGCTTTGCCCGGGGCATCGACGCGTCGCACACTTGCGTCAACGCCCGCCGGAACCATTCCGCCTCCTCATCTACCCTCACAGGCCCGGCGGGTTGCGGTTGCCAGGCCTGGACGACGGAGGCCTCCAGCAGAGCGTCTCTGTTGAGACGCCCCAACGTCCACCTAGGGAGTGGCGGGACTCTACCTCTCGCGGGACTCGTGCCCGGGGTCGTCGACGAGGCGGAGACGTCAAATCGGACGTATAGGTGGTCCGACAGCGTCTCCACCCCATCGAGGACTCTCCAATCCCGGACACCGCGAGCTACAGCAGGGCTAGCGAACGAAACGTCCAATATCGAACCGCCCTGCTGTCTCACGCAAGTGAAGGTCGACCCCCTATTTAGGATGCAGAGGCCGACCAACACTGCCCACTCTTCCAGCGCGCTGCCTCGCGAGTCGGTGACGGGGGACCCCCATGCCGAGGATTTGGCATTGAAGTCCCCCATCACGATCACAGGGCGAGGATCGGCCCGTCTGACGAGAGCCTCAACCTCGCCCAAGAACGACTCCAATTCGGCGAAGCAGCGGCTGGGCGAAAAGTAGCACCCCACCACTACGGTTCCCTCACATTCGACTGCGACGAAGCCCCGGCCACGACCAACTACAACGGAGACCGGGGCTACGACCGAAGTGACGATGGCCACCAAGCCGTCCAAGTCCCCCACCCAGTTAGCTCTAGAGGGGACAAAGTACGGCTCAGCGGCCACAGCGACGCCGATATTCCACTCCGCCAGGGACTGCATAAATAGATCTTGTGCTCCGGCAGAGTGGTTCAAATTCGCCTGTAGGAAGCGATGGATGGGGCCCGCTAGGGCCATTATTTTGTTTCCATCGCCTCCCCGCGACCCAACCCTGAAGTGGATGGGGCGGGCGTTGCCGGTGCCGTTGTGGCCCCAGCTGTAGCCTCTCTGCCCCGTCGGGGCTTGGGCAGGGTTCCCTTACACGTGGGAGCCCCAGCCCTGTGATTTGCAGGACGACCCGCTGCCAAACACACGGAGCAGCGTGGGTCGCCCGAACAGGCGGCGGCCTTATGTCCCATCTGACCGCAGCGGAAGTATTCGCCGCTGCGGTCGATCTCAGAAGTGCACTGCACTCCGGTGTGCCCAACAACGAGGCACCGGAAGCAGCGCATTCTCCTGGTGGGTAGCACCCGCACCTGCGCGGACACCCACCCCACCAAGAGCCTAGAGCTGGCCACCTTTTTGGCCGCGGCCACCGGGCAGCGGACGAATATTGTGCCGCAGCCCGACGGGGCGAAACGCACCTGCCCCACTTTTATTGAGTCGGCGTGGCAGCCTCCGCTTTTGGCTACGGCCTCCACCACCTCCGCTGTGGTGACGGAATCGTCAAGCCCAGAGATGCGCATCTCTGCGCACTTCTCGGGCCTGGCGATCCTCACGCTGTCGGCGGGTAGCACCTCCCGTAGTTTTTGCGCGAGTTGGTCCGCCTTCGCAGAACACGCAGCCCCCGGCACCAGGCCCCCGGCACCAGTGTCAGGACAACTGCCGCAGACCGGGGCGGGCGCAGGCGCGGTGCAGCTTTCCCGTTCTTTACTTCTTTCGTTCTCTCCTGGGGCTTCGATGGAGGAGAGGACGCCTTCTTCTTCTTTGGCGCCCTCTTCTTCTTCTTCTTCCTTTTCTTCTTCTCGACCTGGGTCCACCCCTCTTCAACTGGGACGTCCCGAGCGGGAGAAGAAGAAGGCACCGGTGCTACCACTGAGGCCGAAGCGGGCTGGGCGCTTTGGCCTTTGCCCTTGCCTTTGCCCTTTGTGGGCTTGGGCGTCTGCGACCCCGCAACAACTTCGGCGGCAGTCGGCTTCTTTGCAGTTCCAACAGCCGGTTTGGCCACTGCAACCGCCTCCACCTTTTTCAGGTCCCCGCGTAACGGGGGACGAATGCGTTTTTCCGGCAGGAGCTGGTCCGACACGGAGGCCATCTTGGCGTCCATCATGTTGCCCACCCGCAACATGATACGCCCCAACATGGCCTCTTCCCTCTCTTCTGTCGATTGGCCCACTGCCGGCTCAACCCTTCGCCTTCCAAGGTCGGCCTGAATTGCGGCCAACTCTGTGCGCATCTCCGCCATTTGTTTCTCTTGGCGGGCATTTGCAGCGCGGAGCAGCTCCACTTCTTCGCCGGTGGTTCTACTCTTAAGGGCTGTCACCGCCTCTTGGATGGCCTCCGCCGCTTGTTTGAGGGAGCGCACCATGGTTCCCTTGAGTTGGCCAGATTTTTTGGCGACGCTCAGGATGAGAAGAACTCAAAATTTTTTATAGAGGTTATCTTCCTCGCGGCCCGGCCAATTAAGGCAAGGCCCTCGGGTCCAGGATCATTGGCCGATAGACGTGATCACCGACACCTCCTCTGGACTTACGATGTCACGAGCAGGCCGACAGGGTTAGTGCCAGCGATTGCCCGCGCTTACTCCAAATCCACTGCGCCTTCTGAGAACAGAGGGACACGTGGAGGAGAGTTTGGTCCAATTAGCTTCCCCAAGGTGCAGATGTTTCTGCTGGCAGTAGCGCCGGCGGAGGGGCTCTGAGTTTTCGGGACATTTCCACCACTTCCTCTTCACACGACTGGTGTAGGGGCTCCTTTCTAAATAGGGCTTGCTTGCCCCGACCACGTTTTGCTCCGCCTTTAGGAGCCCCCGACCGGACTTCCGATTCGCTGCTAGAGTACCCGGAGTTCTCCAGCACCAAATTCTCTTTGCTTCTTGGTCGTTTGCGTTCAAGCACTCCACGCTCATTGGCGATGGGGCCCTTGACACATCTGATGCATAAGCACCACTGTCAGTGCGTAGTCGCGTTAAACGGACCACTGGCACTAACGCAGCACTTTTACTCTTCTCTTGGCCTTCACAGCCACTTCCTTCTTTCTTCTTTTCCAGGCCTTCATGGGCCACCTCCTCTTTATAGCCTTCACGGCTCTCCCTATCGTCGTCTTGGCCTTCTCGGCCCTCCTTCTTTCCGTCAAAAGGTTTTTGTTTTTGTTTTTTAGTTTTGTCTTCCATTTTTGTTCCCACGAGTAGAAACTTTCTAAAAACTGCCTAAAAGGCGCCTACGTTATCGCGCTCCGGGGGTCGGCCGGTACCCGGGCGGGGTCCTCACTAGCGACTGATAAGCCCGTCAGCCATACATCCCGACTTTATGCCGGTCTGCAAACCTCCTCACGGTGCGTCTCCGCTTGAGGTTCGGGGAATTTTTTTTATAGAGGTTATCTTCCTCCTCCCTCCTCCTCCCGCAGCTTTTGTGCGAGTTGGTCCGCCTTCGCAGAACACGCAGCCCCCGGCACCTCTAAGATACGGGCGCCAGTGGCGGCTCTTCTGACTTTCAGCCCCGGGATGCCTAGGTCTGCGATGGACACTTTCTCTTTCGCTTGAGCTAGGACAGTTGCATAGCTCGCGCCGTTTTCGGTCGCTCCGGGCTGCAGCGTCAAGACGACGGCCGCAGACCGGGGCGGGCGCAAGCGCGGTGCAGTTTTCCCACTCTTTTCTTCTTTTGTCCTCTCCTGGGGCTTCGATGGAGGAGAGGACGCCTTCTTCTTCTTTGGCGCCCTCTTCTTCTTCTTCTTCCTTTTCTTCTTCTCAACCTGGGTCCACCCCTCCTCAACTGGGGCGTCCCGAGCGGGAGAAGAAGAAGGCTCCGATGCTACCACTGGGGCCGCAGCAGGCTTGGCGCTTTGGCCTTTGCCCTTGCCTTTTCCCTTTGTGGGCTTGGGCGCCTGCGACCCCGCAACAACTTCGGCGGCAGTCTGCCTCTTTGCGGTTTCAACTGAAGTAAACGCGTCGGTTATTCAGTGCAGACTGTATTTATTTTTTACTACCCTCTCACATAGGACATTATTACAATGACAGTATAGTACACATATTGCAACATAGATGGAGCTAGAGGTATATTTTGATACAGAGTGAATACTTTATAACACCCCCACTTATCAAAATAAACTAAGTGTTAAACAACAAAACTAAAACTACACAAAAAGTTATATTGTTTTTACAATACCTAACTTTTCCATAAACTTGTAATGTTTAACACTACCTAGACCTTTGGTTAATAAATCAGCAGGCATTTCATTACTAGGTAAATAACTGATCTCTATCTTTCCACTTTTGATCGTCTCTCTTACAAAATGATGCCTAACATCAATATGCTTTGATCTACTATGGCATTGATGGTTTGTGGCCATCTTCAATGCACTTTGATTGTCACAATTTAATTTAATTACTACCAAAGATCCAGTTAGCTCATACAATAGCTCTCTTAGGTATATAGCTTCCCTACAAGCTTCAGAAAGCGCTACATATTCAGCCTCAGTGCTTGATAAGGCTGTGACTCTCTGTTTTCTGCTCTGCCAAGAAATAGCTGAGCCAGACATTACAAAACAGAACCCAGTGTAAGATTTTCTGTCTAAGCTGTCACTGGCCCAGTCAGCATCCACATAACCTACTAAGCTTTCTCTCTTACTACTAAATTTTAAACAATATGATTTAGTTTTCTTTAAATACTTCAGTACTCTTTTGGCATAACTCCAATGTTTGGTACTGTAACTAGTATTAAATTGACTTAAATAACTAACGGCATAGGTTATATCAGGTCTTGTCATAATTGCTAAATACATAAGACATCCTATAAGTTTTTGATAGCAAATTCCTGGCGCACAAGATTCTGCTTTTGCCACATTCAATTTATTTTCTATAGGTGTATCAGCTGTCCTACAATCAGTCAGTTTAAATTTCTGCAATAATTCTTCTATGTACTGTTGCTGATCTACAGTTATCTCATAATTATTACAGTCTCTCTTTACATTAATATTCATGCCTAAGTATTGATTAACCTCACCTAAATCTTTAATCTTAAATTCAGAATTTAAAATACTTTTTATCTTTGCAGTTTCAACCTTATTATTAGAAAAAATGAGGAAATCGTCTACGTACAAAGCTAATATGACCTTTACATCTTTACTCATCTTTACAAATATACATGGTTCATGTGTACATATTTTAAAATTATTTTTAGACAAAACATCTCGTACTCTGTCATACCAAGCCAAGGCGGACTGTTTTAGTCCATATATTGCCTTTTTCAGCTTTAACACTTTTCCATCCTTTTGGGATGTAAAGCCCTCAGGCACACACATGTAAATATCCTCTTTCAAGTTACCATTAAGATAAGCAGTCTTAACATCTAACTGTGTAATGTCTAGTCCTAGCTTTACACTTAGCGCAAATAATAACCTTAAAGTAGAGTGCCGCACAACCGGGGAAAAGGTCTCATCATAGTCAATTCCACGTTTCTGTGTAAAACCCTTAGCCACTAGTCGCGCACGATATTGCACTTCACTATCACTTTTAAATTTTTTCTTTAACACCCACCTACATTGCACTATTGTAGCTCCCTGTGGGGCATCAACAAGTTCATACACTTCATTTTCTCGGAATGACTCCAATTCTTCATCCATTGCCTTTCTCCATTGAACACTCTCGGGACCTCTCAGGGCCTGTGCCAGAGTCTGTTCAGGATCTGAGGTGGCCAACAAGCCGGGTTTGTATCTATCTGGTTTTCGTCGCTCCCTCTTGGGTCTATTGAAAGTATCAGAATCTAAATCCAACATTCTGATGGGACTGCTGCTTGATGAAGGGCTTCCTGGAACATAGGTCTCATCCACTTCATAAAATGTCTGATGTGATGATTCACTATCTGAGCTGTAGTGAGTCTCCGATTTTGATTGAGATCGTTCCGCATTGCTACAAGCCCCCACTGAACGATCGCCATCATCATCATCTCTAGGAACTGGAAACTCTTCTTTCACATGCCAAGTTGCCTCACAAGTTGCAGGCTCTCCTTCTGACACTGCTCTTTCCATCACCACTACATCTCGGCTGGTAGTTACTTGGTTTTTGATGATGTCATATACTCTGTATCCTTTGACGTGTTCTGAGTAACCAACAAGAATGTGCTGCTGCGCTTTCTTGTCCCACTTGGTTCTCCTTTCTTGGGGAATATGCACCATCACCGGGCTACCAAAAATGCGTATATGGTTCAGCTTTGGTTTCTTTCCATACCACATTTCATAAGGCGTCTTGTCACTTAGGCCTGATGCTATAGAACGATTTTTTAAGTAGACAGCTGAGGATACCGCCTCTGCCCAAAACTTTTTATCTAAATTTGCATCAAATAACAAGCATCTCGCTTTATCAACAATAGTTCTATTGTTTCTTTCGGACATACCATTCTGTTGGGGAGTGTAGGGGTTTGTCCTTTGGTGTATGATACCAGATGTTTTTAAATATTCTTCCATCACTTTCGAGCAAAACTCTCCACCATTATCTGTCCGTAGCATTTTAATATTGGTATTCTTTTGCTTCTCCACCATAGATTTGAATTCTTTAAAAAATTTAAACACCTCACTCTTTTCTTTCATGAAGTACACAAATGTCATGCGGGTGTAATCATCTACAAAAAGTAAGAAATATCTTGCTGACCCTATAGATTTTGTTTCCATAGGTCCGCATACATCAGAGTGCACTATTTCTAGCACTTCTGTCGCTCTTGTACCTGCAGAGAATGGTAGGCGTGACTGTTTTCCCTCACAGCAAACTATACAGTTTGATTTTGACATATCTGAGCTGCCTTCATAGCTGACACCTTCCACGGCGCCGTTCTTCATTTTATTCAAGTCATGCGAGTTTATGTGTCCCAACCTTCTATGCCATAATAATGCATTGCTTTTAGCCATTAAACAATTTGTCACTGGTGTAGTACTTAATTCCAACTTGTACACACCGTCAATTAAATTAGCAACAGCCACCAGTTCTTTCTTAGCATTGTATATGGTACACTTACTATCCGAGAAAGAAACACTGTTATTGTTTTTGATTAATTGACTCACTGACAATAAATTTGTCGTAAGTTTTGGAACCCACAAAACGTCCTTAATTGTTATATCATAACCTTGCTTCGTTGATATTCTGACATTTCCTTTGCTTGAGACTTGAAGTTTTTCTTGGTTTGCCACTATAATATCAGGGAATGTATTTTTAATTGAAACGTTTTGTAACCAACTTTCCACGGCAGTCATATGAGCGCTAGCCCCTGAATCAACGTACCATTCATCTTTTCCATATGTGGCACTTAGGAAAACTGCACTAAAAGCATTTGTAATTTTATTTTTACACGATTTTTCCACCATTGGACACTGATTTCGATAATGACCCGGAGTTTTACATTTATAACAGGTTATATTTTTATTTCCTCCTGTCATTTTAACATTTGACATTGACTTCCCGCTCTTATTAGTGACATTAGTGTTGCCAGGTCTGGGTTTTTGTTTCGACCATTTTGAAGTAAACGCCGATTCAGAATTCTGTCCATCACTAGATGTCGCTGTCTGAATCTCTATAGGTTCTGTATCCATCAATTTTGTCTTGATGACGTCAGCGGTGATTTGAATACCAGAATGTTCTATGGCCATAATCATAGGTGAAAATCTATCTGGTAAACCTGCCAGCATTAACGATCCGATCCACTGATCCGTTATTTCAAAACCCGTTCCACTCAATCTTTGTGATGTATCCACAATTTGAGTCACATAAGTGGTCATACTTTCACAATTTTCCCGTCTTATTGAAATCAAGTGACGTAGCAACGAAATCTTTCTCGAAAAACCTGAGTCATCAAACAGGGATTTTAGTTTATCCCATAACTCTTTCGAAGTTGTCGTCCTCTTGATGTGTACGTACAAAGCAGGATCGATGGTTAGGGATAATTTGGCCCGCGTCTTAGCATCTTCATCGGGTTTAATTTCACTTCCCGCCATTGGCTTCACACAATGTAGCGTACCTTCCAACACGAGTAAATTTTCGACCGCGAAAGTCCACTCATCGTAATTTTCCCTGCCCTTTAATTTAGGCACACTGGCTAAATAGTTTGTTGACATCTTGCACAACACGACTGTAACTAACTTCTAACGTTTTAAACACTATAAAACTTTAAAAAAACTGGGAAAAGCCCATAACCTGAAGTAAACGCGTCGGTTATTCAGTGCAGACTGTATTTATTTTTTACTACCCTCTCACATAGGACATTATTACAATGACAGTATAGTACACATATTGCAACATAGATGGAGCTAGAGGTATATTTTGATACAGAGTGAATACTTTATAACATCAACAACCGGTTTGGCCACTGCAACTGCCTCCGCCTTTGTTGCCCACCTGCAACATGATACGCCCCAACATGGCCTCTTCCCTCTCTTCTGTCGATTGGCCTACTGCCGGCTCAAACCTTCGCCTTCCAAGATCGGCCCGAATTGCGGCCAACTCTGTGCGCATCTCCGCCAGTTGTTTCTCTTGGCGGGCATTTGCAGCGCGGAGCAGCTCCACTTCTTCGCCGGTGGTTCTACTCTTAAGGGCCGTCACCGCCTCTTGGATGGCTTCTGCCGCTTGTTTGAGGGAGCGCACCATGGTTCCCTTGAGTTGGCCAGATTTTTTGGCGACGCTCAGGATGAGGTCCACCCCGGTCTGAGCGTGCGCAGCCAGCTCTTCTGAGGAGCGCTCCTCGCCTCCAGTTTTCGCCAAGGCTTTGGCCATGCCGAGTATCTGTTCTTCGGCCAAAACCCCGACCTCCTCCTTTTTCGCCTTTAGAAAGGCCTCCTTAGCCTTTCGTAGGCCCACGTATGCGCCCGTAGTTGGCGGGCGTCCTCTTCCACGTTTCGCTGACGCCGACCTACTGTACGCCTCCTCACCAGCCGTGTCATCGGAGTCCATCCCAGATTCGCTGTCACCCGGGACGGGCCTCTTTCGCCACAGCCGGCCATTACGCAATCCTGATGAATCAGAAGCGACCGTCACCAGAGTGCCAGTCGAGCTATCCGACTCGGACAGAACCATTTCCTCCATCGTTTCGTGGCCTTCACGGCCCACTACCTCCTCAATTTGGCCTTCACGGCCCAATTTCTCTTCGATTTGGCCTTCGCGGCCCACCTTCACGTCTTTTTGGCTATCACAGCCCTCCACCAAAGCGTCAAAAGTTTTAGTATCCATATTAGTTCCCACGAGTAGAAACAGGATTAAACGCTGCCTAAAAGGCGCCTACAATTATCGCGCCCCGGGGGTCGGCCGGTACCTGGGCGGGTCCACACTAGCGACTGATAAACCCGTCAGCCATACATCCCGACTTGAGCCGGTCTGCAAACCTCCTCGCGGTGCGTCTCCGCTTGAGGTTCGGGGAATTTTTTATAGAGGTTATCTTCCTCGCGGCCCGGCCAATTAAGGCAAGGCCCTCGGGTCCAGGATCATTGGCCGATAGACGTGATCACCGACACCTCCTCTGGACTTACGATGTCACGAGCAGGCCGACAGGGCTAGTGCCAGCGATTGCCCGCGCTTACTCCAAATCCACTGCGCCTTCTGAGAACAGAGGGACACGTGGAGGAGAGTTTGGTCCCATTAGCTTCCCCAAGGTGCTGGCTTGCACCCCAGGTACTAGAGCCCCCCCGCCACGACAAGGCTTGGGACCATGGGGGGGAATCTTTTTTTTTTTTTTTTTTTTGTTCTCGCAGGGGAAATGATCTTACGCACTGCCGGGCCGTGTGGACTGGCCCGAGTGTGGGACTCGCCGGACAGAACCGACCACTACCCACTAAAACCCCTGCGTCCGCCCCACTGTGCCGTGGTGGCGAGGAGGTGGGAACGCTCGCGCACGCGTCCACCAACCTGCCAGCACCTGCCGGCCTTGCCGGCATCCTTTGGGACTGGGGCCGTCGTGGCCCCAGCAGACGGCTAAGAAGCGCGCGGCTTTACGACACCGCGCGCACCTCCTCGAGGCCTTTTGGGGCAGAGCCCCGGCCTCGATCACGGGGGACGAAGCAGGGCCTGGTAGGCCCGCCGTCGCACCCCCGTGCGTCTCCGGCGGATCGGGTCGGGGTTGGCGACATCACGTCTGCGACATCACGTCCTCGCAGAAGGAGAGGACGGCCGTCCACGATTCCTCGCTCTCGACCATGGCTTTCACGACGGTCGGAAGCGAGAGATCAGCCCCGATAGCATCGCGTAGGACACGCCGCTGCACTGCCCAAGAGGGGCAGCCCTCGAGGGTGTGCTGCGCCGTGTCCTCGCTGCCCGCACAGTGGTGGCAACCGGTCGTCGGCTCACGTCGGGCGATTTGGCACAGGTACTTTCCGAAGCATCCGTGCCCGGAAAGCACCTGTGTCAGCCGGAACGTGAGCCGCCCGTGCCGCCTGTCCAGCCAGGTTTGGAGAACCGGCCGGACAGCCTCAACAGTTCGGCGACCGGCCGTAGGTTCGGCCAGCCGCAGCCCACGGCGGCGATCCCGCCAACACGCACGCCGCCTCTGTCGAGATGGTGCGATATCCTCGGATGGCCCTGATCGCCATCACCCTTTGCGGTTGTCGCAAAAGGGCGATGGTGACGCTTCGCAGCGCCGGGGCCCAGACTGGGGCCCCGTACAGGGCCATCGAGCACACCACCCCAAGGTAGAGGCGGCGGCAGGCCACGTCAGGGCCCCCGAGATTTGGCAGCAGCCGCGCAAGAGCAGCGGCCGCCGCCAAAAGACGGGGGACCAGGCGACGGAAATGTTCGCGGAAGTCCCAGCGGCTGTCGAGGACGAGTCCGAGATACCTCATGTCGGACTTGACCTCGATTTGGACGCCGCAAGCCACGATGTGGGCCCCCGGAGGGGGCGCAGCCCTCGGCCTGTGAAAACACAAGGCCTCGGACTTTTCAAGCGCCACCTCGAGGCGCAGAGCGCAGATGCGCGCGACGACCGTATCCGATCGTATCCGATGTTCCACAGGAGAGGGCCTAGCACCGACCCCTGTGGAACACCGCACACCATCTCCCATGTCTCCAGTCCGCCTTCCCGCCCCTGGTACTGAACGTACCTTTGACTGAGGTAGTCCCCGATCAGGCGACGGAGGTAAGGAGGCACCCTGTGGTATTTAAGCGACTCCCTTACGCAGCTCCACGGCATCGTGTTGAAGGCGTTCGCTATATCGAGCGATACCGCCATCAACACGCCGCCGCGTGCGACAACCTCCTCCGAGTCGGCCTTGACGCGATTGATCGCGTCGATCGTCGAAAGGCCGGCCCGGAACCCAAACTGGGCGTTGGCCAGATCGGGACCTACGTCAGCCATATGCTCGACGAGGCGTGCAGCTATTATTCTTTCGAACAGCTTACACACCTCGTCGAGCAATACGATGGGCGATAGGCGGAGGGAGACTCCGCGGGACGCCCTTCCTTCTTCAGAAGGACCAACCTACCGCTTTTCCACACTCCAGGGAACCGTCCCGACTCCAGGCAGGCACTGTAGAGCCTCCGGAGCCGGTCCCCTAGGACGTTAAGGGCCAAAACCACGACGCGACCGTGCACTCCATCCGGCCCGGGCGCTGTGTTCTTCGCGCGGAGCTTGTCCACGGCCGCGTCGAACTCCTCCTCAGCGAGTTCAGGCACCCCGCTCTCCTCCTCGTCTACGGCGCCACGTCGTTGCGGCGCCATAGCGGGGGGGACGTGTTCCGCCCGATGTGGAAAGAGGGCGGACACGACGTCCCTCACGAATCGGTGGTCGAGGCTTTGGGTCAGCGGAGGCGCCCAGGGGCGTAGTTTGCCCCTGACAGACTTGTAAGGGCGCCCCCACGGATCGTTATCCAAAGCCCCGAGCAGCTCTTCGCGTGCCTGGGTCTTGGCCCTGCTGATGGCGAGCTGTAGGGTCTTCTTCCTCTCCCTGAAGACCTCGTACAGCTCGCGCTCCGTCGTCTCGTCGCGGTGCCGTCTTCTTCGGCACCTGGTGTAGTCACGTCTGGCCACCACGCATTCCACGCGCAGCGTGGCGATTTGGCCAGACCACCAGTACACCTGGCGACGAGAGGGAGGCGGCTTGGCCCGGGGCATTGAGGCGTCGCACACCTGCGTCAATGCCTGCCGGAACCATTCCGCCTCCTCGTCTACCCTCACAGGCCCGGCGGGTTGCGGTTGCCAGGCCTGGACGACGGAGGCCTCCAGCAGAGCGTCTCTATCGAGACGCCCCAACGTCCACCTGGGGAATGGTGGGGAGTTACTTCTCGTGGGACTTGTGCCCGGTGTCGTCGACGAGGCGGAGACGTCGAATCGGATGTATCGGTGATCCGAAAGCGTCTCCACCCCATCGAGGACTCTCCAATCCCGGACACGGCGTACTACAGCGGGGCTAGCGAACGAGATGTCCACTATAGAACCGCCCCGCTGTCTCACGCAAGTGAGGGTCGACCCCCTATTTAGGATACAGAGGCCGACCGACACTGCCCACTCTTCCAACACGCTGCCCTGCGAGTCGGTGACGGGGGACCCCCATGCCGAAGATTTGGCATTGAAGTCCCCCATCACGATCACAGGGCGAGGATTGGCCCGTCTGACTTGGACCTCAACCTCGCCCAGGAACGACTCAAAGTCGGCGAGGCAGTGGTTGGGTGAGAAGTAAACCCCCACCACGACGATTCCCTCCCATTCAACAGCGATGAAGCCCGGACCACGACCAACTACCACAGAGGCCGGGGCTACAACCGATGTTATAATCGCCACCAAGCCGCACGTGTCCCCAACCCAATTATTCCGTAGGGGGACAAGGTACGGCTCGGCAGCGACAGCCAACGCGATGTTCCACTCAGCCAGGGACTGCAGGAGGAGATCCTGTGCCCCGACGCAGTGGTTTAGATTCGCCTGAAGGAAGCAATAGTTGCGGCCCGCTAGGGCCATTATTTCGTTTCCATTGCTTCCTCCAGCTCCACTCCGGACGTTGATGGGGTGGGTACAGCTACTGTAGACACAGCAGGCTTGGCGTGGTCCTGATTGACGGCCGCCCTTCGTCTTTTCTTAGCGGCCGTCATGCTTTTGCAGGACTTAGCCCCGAATTTATGATCAGCCGGCCTGCCCGCTGCCGCGCAGATAGAGCAGCGATGACTGGCAGAGCATTCCGCGGACTTGTGGCTATTTTGACCACAGCGGAAGCACTCGCCGCTGCGGTCAATAGCTGAAGAGCATTGCACCTTCGTATGCCCCACCTCAAGGCAGCGGTAACAACGCATCGGCCTTGCAGACAGAACTCTGACCTGAGCGGAAACCCAGCCGACTAGCAGTTTTGAGGTCGCCACTTTGTTTGCTGCGGCCACCGGGCAACGCACGAATAGCGTGCCCTGGCCCGATGGAGTGCAACGGATCTCTCCAGCTTTAATTGCGTCTGCACTACAACCTCCGACACGAGCTATGGCAGCCACCACTTCCGCCACTGTAGCTGAGTCGTCGAGGCCTGTGATACGCAGATCTGCGCATTTCACTGGCCTGACTATTCGCACGCAATCTGCCGGGAGCGCTTCTTTTAATTTTTGCGCTAGAAAGTCAGCCTTGTCACCACTCTTTGCACCAGGAACCTCGAGTATGCGAGCACCGGTGGCTGCCTTCCTAACTTTTAGCGCCGGAATTCCTAGTTCGGCAATAGAGATTTGCTCTTTTGCTCGACTGAGGATGGCTGCATAAGTAGCTCCATTTTCCACAGCCGATGGTTGGAGCGTTAAAACCACCGCTGTAGACCTAGGCAGGCGCAGCTTTGGACTCTTCTTCGTCTTCAGAGCCTTGGGCTTGGGCTCAGGTTCGCGAGCCTTATTCGTCTTTGGTGGAGAGGTCTTCACCCCTTGGGTTTCCTTTGGTTGCTGAACCTTAGGTTTGCCTTTTTTGACCACTTGGGTCCATCCTGCCTCCTCTGGGGGCTCGATTGCGGGCGGTGGCGCGTTAGTGGGTGCAGTTTGAGGAGGTGCTGGGATGGCCTTGGCTTTTGTCACTTTGCCTTTGCCTTTGCGAAAGCTTTCCTCTTTCCCTTCCCCTCTGTCACAGCAGCCGCGGTGGGTGTAACTACTTCAGAGCGAGCAGCTGATGCGAGTGGCAACCGGTAACTTTTCTCCGGTAACAGGCGATCTTCAATACCGGCTAATTTAGCATCGAACATCCCTCCGAGTTCCAGCATAAGAGATTTTCGGAACTCATCTTCTGCCAATGATTTAGCTTCCGCCGATGGAGGCGCAGCCTGTACCAGCTGTGCTCGCATCGCTGCAAACTCTTCACGAAGAGTCGCAAGCTCCACCCTCAGCTTTTCATTATCTGCCCGTAGTGAGACAGTTTCGTCAGTGACCGTTCGGCTTTTCAGGGCAGACACCGTTTCGCTAATAGCAGCTGTGGCGTCCTTCAAGGCCCGCACGAACGTGCCCTTCAGGTTGCCCGACTTGCTTGCTATTTTGAGGATGACATTATTGCCTTCCTCAACTCGTTGCCCGAGCGCCTCTGCGTCCATAGTCGCAGGGTCGGCTGATGATACCGCAGGCACTTTTGTTTTTAGCTTGTGCACCATGCCTGCAACTTCTTCTTCAACCGTCACGCGGGGCTTTTCCTTTCTATAAAGCGCCCGCTTTGCTGCGACTTTCCCGGTCTCTGAACGAGCGTCCGACTCGTTACTGCACTGCTCGGTGTCAGGCCGCACAGTACTCTCCCTGCTCCTAGGACGTTTACGGCCAACAGCACTAAGGTCCATAGGCGAAGGCGCCCTAGATGAGTCCGACACTGAAGAAATGCTCGCCGTCCTCAGTCGCGTCAAACGAACTATTGGCACTGGCGCAGCAATCTTCCTACCTTTGCCTTTTTCCTGGCCTTCTCGGCTCTTCTCCTCTGCCTGGCCTTCTCGGCCCAGCTCCTTTACATCACGGCCTTCTCGGCCCTCCTTCTGTACATCTTGGCCATCTCGGCCCTCCACTTCAACGTCTTGTGTTTGTTTTATTGAATTCTCCATTTTTGTTCCCACGAGTAGAAACTTTCTAAAAACTGCCTAAAAAGGCGCCTACGTTATCGCGCCCCGGGGGTCGGCCGGTACCCGGGCGGGTCCACACTAGCGACTGATAAGCCCGTCAGCCATACATCCCGACTTTATGCCGGTCTGCAAACCTCCTCACGGTGCGTCTCCGCTTGAGGTTCGGGGAATTTTTTATAGAGGTTATCTTCCTCGCGGCCCGGCCGGTTAAGGCAAGGCCCTCGGATCCAGGATCATTGGCCGCTAGACGTGACAACGACACCTCCCCTGGATTTACGATGTCACGGGCAGGCCGACAGGGTTAGTGCCAGCGTTGCCCGCGCTTACTCCATATCCACTGTCCGTCTGCGAGCAGAGGGACAGGGAGGAGCGTTTTGGTCCAATTAGTTCCCCAAGGTGCTGGCTTGCACCCCAGGTACTAAGCCCCCCCGCCACGACAAGGCTTAGAACCATGGGGGGGATGGGGGGGAAACCTAACCTAACCTAACCTAACTTTTTTTTTTTTTTTTTGTTCTCGCAGGAGAAATGCACTTACGCACAACCGGGCCACTCGACGCGGCCCGAGTGTGGGACTCGCCTAAAGTCGGCTCTACCCACTAAAACTCCTGCGTCCGCTCCTCTGTGCCATGGAGGCGGGGGAGGTGGTAGCGCGAGCACATTAGTCCACCATCCCCCACCGGCACCTGCCAGCCTTGCCGGCGTTCTTCTCGGCCAGGGTTATCCCCAGCATACAACTTAAAACGCGCGCGGTGAGCGGAATCACCGAGCGCAACACACAGAAACCCTTAATGGGCCACGACCCCTCCACCAGGGAATCTTTAGGGATATCACCGGAGAGTGATTGCTTCCCCTGGAGGAAGCAGTTACAACATCGCTTCCTCCGCTGCCATTCCGGGTGTAGGTGGGGTGGCAGCTGCTGGTGCCGTTTTGGCTGCGGCTTTTCTGGCTTTTTGGCCTTGGGCCAAGTCTTCTTGCAAGAAGGACTCCCGGCCCTGTGGTCTGCTGAAAGACCCGCCGCTTCGCAGATGGAGCAATGAGGGTCGCATGCGCATTCGGCGGCCTTGTGCACCTTTTGCCCGCAGCGATAACACTCATCGCTGCGGTCAACCTCTGACGAGCACTGAGCTATTGTGTGCCCGATTTCAAGGCACCTGAAGCACTGCCTGGGCCTGGCGAGTAGCACTTTCACTTGTGCTGACACCCAGCCTACTAGCAGCCTCGAGTTGGCCACTTTCTTCACCGCGGCTATCGGGCAGCGGACAAAAATTGTGCCGCGACCGGATGGGGAGAACCGCATTCACCCGGCCTTGATTTCGTCGACAGAGCAGTCCCCACATGTAGCCACGGCGGTCACCACATCTTCTTCAGTGATGGAGTCGTCAAGCCCGGAAATGCGCATCTCTGCGCGCCTCACGGGCCTGGCGATCCGTACGGTGTCCGCCGGCAGCACCTCCCTTAGTTTCTGAGCCAGCTGGTCGGCCTTTTCCGTGCTTGTGGCCCCTGGCACCTCTAATATTCGGGCACCTGTGGCCCCCCTCCTTAATTTAAGCGCCGGGATGCCCAGCTCGCCAATCGACACTTTATCCCTCGCTTGAGTGAATATCGAGGCATATGTTGCGCCCCTTTCGACCGCTCCGGGCTGCAGTGTCAGGACGACGGCTGCTGACCGGGGCGGGCGCAACTGGCGTTTCTCCTTCCCAACTTTCTTTTTCTTCTTTTCCTTCTGCGTTTTAGAAGAAGTCGGAGAAAGCTCTTCACTTTTCTTGGCCACCCCATTTTTCTTCTTTTGTCCCTCCTTTTTCCTCTCCACTGGGGTCCACCCCTCCTCGACTGGGGCTGCCCGAGCGGAAATTGATGGCGCTGGTGCAGTAACCATGGCTGCAGCGGGCTGGGCATTTTGGCCCTTGCCTTTCCCTTTATCCTTCGTGGGCTTGGCTTTCCGCGGCCCAGCGACCACTTCAGCGACTGTCCTTTCCATAATAGTGTCTGTGATCGGTGTGGCCACAGGCACCATTTCTTTGTCTCCTCTCAGTGGCGGCCGAAGGCGCTTTTCCGGAAGAAGTCGGTCCGAGACGGAAGCCATCTTGGCGTCCATCATGTTGCCTACCTGCAACATGATGCGCCCCAACATGGCCTCCTCACGATCTTCCGCGGACCTGCTTACTTCCGGTTCCACTTTCCGTCTATTCAGTTCAGCACGAATTTCCGCCAACTCCGCAATCTCCTCTGTTGCATTCTAGGGCTTTGGCCTGGCTTAGAATCTGCTCTTCAGCCAAGAGCCCCACTTCCTCTTTCTTGGACTGTTTTAAGGCCTCTTCCGCCTTTCGTAGCCCGACATAGGCGCCCGTTGTTGGTGGGCGCCCTCTCCCTCGCTTCGCCGGACCCGATCGAGCCACCTCCTCACCGGCCGTATCGTCAGAGTCCAGCCCGGTTTGATCATCACCCGGGCCGGGCCTCTTACGCCTAGACAAGCCGGTTTTCTCAGTCCGTGAGACAGGATCGGCCGTCACACTCGTGCTGGCCGAGCTGTCTGAATCCAGGTTCCTGCCAGTGTCTTTCGTTGAGACGTACACCCCCGTGGCATACGCCCCAGTCTCCCTTTCGACGTTGTCCAAATCGTATGCATAGTCAGATTCAATGTCAGAATAGCCAAGGTCATCGGTGCGCGAACCGGCGGATTGCCGGCCCGCGAAGCAGTTTTTGCCCCCCCCAGAATACGTGGGGCTGCCGGCACCCGTAGGCGCCGGGAGGGATTCCCCAGCTTTGCTGGGACCCTCCTGGGTAGATTTTTTAAAACTGCCTTCTTCTTCCTCCCAGCCCCATGTAGCGGAGATGTATTGCGTGGTGTGTGCCGTCGATACCGCTAGACAATCATAGCGGCAGGACGACACGGCCGCTAGCAATAGACTCCTGTAAGTATTTCAGAAGGTCTCACCAGTTTTTGCAGGCGATGCAGGGTGTCTGGAGACTCGGCGAAGGTTCCACGGCAGCTGGCTGGATTATACTTTTGGAGCAAATAAAACACTGGTTCTTGTTTGCAGTAGAAAATACGAAGTGTCTTTATTAGTCTCTTTGCCCTATATTTATACAATATTTAAAACGCATAACGGTTAAAATTAAAAAGAGAAAGCCTGAGAATTTACAAAATTACAAGGTAAATAAATTGTTGCTAGGATCAAAATTTGTTTTTTTGAACGGCTTGCCTGGCGCTAAAAAAGTCGATAATCTTCCCAAACGACGGTCGGCGTAAACGAGCGGTGCGCGCGGGGAGTGCGCTCCGCCCAGCGCGCGCCGGGCCCGCGCCTCGTACCGCGGCGTCTGATGTCATCAGTCTGCGCTCACGCGGCGGCGGCGTTGGGCGCGGGAGGTAGCTTCAGCGACTGCAGCATAATGTCGTAAGTGACATGAAATCGGTCGACGAGTTCTTCGACGATGCCATTTTCCTCCGGACCGGCCACGTACTCGATGAATGTTATTTCGGCCTCGTACGCTTCTTGTGCCATTTCGAGGAACACGGCTTTTAGGTCGGCACGATTTTCAAATTTAAAGTAATTGAGAAGCAGCCATGCATAGATGTCGCGGTGCAACTCCTCGTCGATCATTATGTAATCCTTCAATTTCACGAGCTCTGACATTATTTTGTTTGTTCGCCACGAGTCGATGATGCCGAACGCGCACGAGAACCACAAATGTTTCATGATCAGCGCGAGCATGCATCGCACAGTGAACGGAGTGCCGGGCTCGCTCCACTTGGACACCCATGCCAATTTGGGTGAAATCATCAACTCGTTGCCGATTTCCAATAATTGCCATTCTTCTTTACACAGGAGTAATTGCGACACGATCCCGTGCATCTCGGCATGTACAACTTTACTGGCCGCTTCGGTTATAAAACACGCCTTGAACTCGGGCATCTTGGTCTCCACTATCAAGGTGGAGAGCACATCGCAGACGATGCTGTCACCCATGGCCTGAAACACAAACACTCGCTGGTAGACTTGCCGCATCCGCGGGTTTAAATGGCGCTGCCAGTCGTCAATGCACTTGTCGAGTTCGTCAAAAGAGATTTGCCATTTCGACCAATACGACTTTTGTTGGAGATGTAACTGAGACAGTACGACGGAATCAAAATGCTCATATTCACGAAATGCCGGATAAAAGGTCGGTCGGTTTATAGCCAAGATATGGTTGTCGGCGTCCCTGCGACACAGATGGTAGTATTTGACACGATTGCGACAGTACGACGCACACGTTTTTATGGCCCTCCAGGCGGTCTTCATCGAGCGGCGCAGGTAACACCACATCACCAACACACAAAGCTGAGCGTAGCCAAACCGAAGGCGCCGACGGGGCGTCATTTTGAAAAGTGTAGCCATAATGAATTCTACCAAATAAGACTAATAAGTCAAGCACGTACATCTAGAGCGTCATCTCGATTAATGTGTATGCGTTTGTCCACTCGGCTATATATAGGTATACGAGTCTTGAAGAAGGTATGGGTGGGGGATTGGTTGTTTGTTACCGTATCGAGTAAGCATGTTGACTGTAGAGTCGTATACGGGCAACCCCGCTTTCCCCTCACGGGCGAGGGACGCGGCCCGTACTGATCCGATCGCCTTTAACGTGAGTCTGTACATGGTCGTGATCGAGACGGCACTGAGAAACGTAGACTCGGACCCCATCGTGCAAAGAGACGTCCTCGTGACGACGACGCGCCTGGTCGTATCCATCGCCCGTCTCGCGGGCGAAGTGGACGACTCAGACATAATAGAGTTTGTCGACGACGCGCTCGTGCACTCACGCCCGGACGCGTCCCGAGTGAAATTCGACCGGTACCGCCTGGTGCCGTGGTCGTATGATCACATGGACGTGCCGCACCGCCACTACTGGCAGGCGACCCACGGCCCCGTGCTGTGGCTGTGGATACATCTCACGTTCGGCCAGCTCGATGTCGACGTCGCCACCAAGCTGATTCCTCTGCTGGGAGTGTTTATCGGTTGCGGTCGGTGTCGCGCGCACTATTCCATCATGCTGGGAACGCTGTACCAACGGCTACTGGCCGTAGGACGCCACCCGGCGCTCGTAATGTTCGACTTTCATAACGTCGTCAACGTGCGACTGGGCAAGCCCGTGTGGAAATATGCCAACCGCGGAGCCAGGGAGTTTGCTCGGTATCTGTCGACCGCCAGCCAGACTATTCGGTCGCAACTGATTGAGCGCGATGAATGTGCGCTTTATAAACGAAATTATTTACTCGGTCTTCCGAGTGATGTGTAAATAAAATTTCGCCGCCCGCATAACATTTTTTCGCCGCCCAAGCGACGTGCCCGTGTGGTTATGTCGACTTGTCGTTTTGTTCAAGACATGTGTCGCTCTTTGTAGGTGATGAGCGACTGAGCCGTTTTCGAACCCCCCACTCCAAAATCATGAAAATGTATGGAGGGTCGGGATAGCCTTGAAATTTTCCATATATTGAGCGATAGCTTCGCGCGCGACTCACTTCTAATACAGCAGTTGTCCATGTTTAAGGTATTAGAATTAACTGAGCCCTGACGCCTGCCTTAAATAATTTAAAAAATATATATTACGATTCCCGACTTCCGGTTTCCGGTTTGTCATTTTCCTCAAATGTGTGTTTTTATTACAGCAATAGTATAATATAGTGTAAGTTTCACAAGTCGTCGATTGACTCTTGATGTCGGCGCGCGCTTCCGACTGTGGCCCGGGTCCACACCTTCATGTGTTGATACCGAGCAAACTCCCGGAACCGGCGTGAATGGATCCATGCCTACCCGGTGCCGGAAGTTTACCCGGTTTCTGTCGACCGCCAGCGACCACTCGTCTCAATTAAGTGAGCGATGAACGTGCATTTTAAGAATGAAAATCTTTACTCGGCTTTCCGATTGATGGTGCACATTTTGTACACGACTCTCAACAATCAGTCGTTTGACGAGGTGTGTTACGCGACCCGCCTTCACTGGCTGCTCTCCACATCCGCCGACGACCTCGTCGAGCGTTTGTTCGACGCGGTCCACCCGCGAGCGATGGCAGTCGTCGCGACATACGTGTGTCGCCGGCTACTTATCGACAACCCCACGCTAGTGTTTGGATCGGAACCCAACCTGCTGCCCGTCACGGTGTGCTCGGTGGGAAGCGAGACTGTTTTATACGTTGATCTGCCGAAATTGTACCAGTTTACCGCTAGGTGTCGTCGCGTGCACATGCTGTGCCGGAGTGCCGATTTGCGCATCAACGGCTCGGATGCCGTAAAACACCCGGCGACGTCGGCCAACTGTCGTGGCCTAGAGTCGCTTCTGCGACGCCTACGCCCAACCGGAACCATATCGGGAGCGGCCACGCTCGTTTGCGACAACAAGGAGGCGGTCCTCGCGGATCCGGTGCAAACTGTTCTGAAGGCCCTGAACGCAAACGTTGGTGTCGTCAATCTATTGTGGTATTTCATATTCGCACTTGAAGGCGCCTGCGGTTCTCTCAAAAGACAACTGCCGTGCGGCGTATTGACCGTGTCTCGGCCGTCGTCTTTGGCCGACGACGGTGGTGGCGTGTGCGGCGGCACTCCGACGGCCACTCTCAAGAGGAAATCGGTCGACTTATCCAATGGACTTGAGTGCCGTGCTCCACGCCAGCCAGACTGAGGTTGGGGTCCAAGCGCCTCGGATCCAGGTACTGGAAACTCAACACCTTTTCACTGCGCATTTTCAAGTACTCGTTTATGGCGTTCTGAAAACGTGACAGTTTTTTCGCCACGCGTGCCAGAAGGGTTTCGCGCACCGCCATCCTGCACAGTCGCTTGCTCTGTTCCTCCAAGAAGGCGAGATACAAGTGCAGGGCTGCGATCTCGGCGCACTCGTTCACCGCATCATAGTCTCGCGCCAGGGGATCGAACGACGGCACGCGCGGCAGTGCCTGCGCGTCGCTCATCGTGGCTTATTACGGCTAAAATCGGTCAGCAGATGATCTACAATATACATCCCCAAGTTCCTTTCGGAATATCCTAAAAGTGTGTAAAGGTATCAACAAAACGACAAACTGTATGCGCATGTATTTCTTTATTTGTTTCTACAATATATCGATACCTAATGTACACATTCTTATTCGACCGTCGTCGTCGTGGACGGCCTCTCCAAATACCAAAGCTCTACGTCTTTGATAAAGGGCACGAAATTCACGGACATGGCAAAGTTTTCATCGAAAGTAATCAATACTGCGTGCGACACTCTCGCCCCGTAAACGTGCTCCAATATAACTCGGTACAGGTTCAGTTGCATCGTGTACTGCCAAAAGTTGGTCGACGGGTAATGTTGCATGGGTTCGGCCGCCCTACTTCCACCGTATATTTCGAACACCATCTTGCTACATTTCCAGTCGACGATGACCAAGTCGCTGCGTTCGTCGCGAAGCAGCAAGTCGGCCGTACCGGCAATGTCGTGTTTCACGTCGACCAGGCGGCATTCGCTCTGCAGGGGTGTCCAACGATACCGGTCGAATAGCAGTAGCAACGCATCCACGTCCATGCGACCCTCGGTGAGTCTATCGATTTCCCCTCGAACCTTCTCCCTATCCAATGGAGGCGCATCCAACGTGAACACCCTTTCGAGCAGTGCGTGCACGTCCTTGCCCAAAGTGACCTTGTCGTCCCATGTCCGCTTAATGTTGTCTTTGATGATCGTCGTGTTTATGATGGGTAGTTTGGTCGCGACATCGACGCCGCACGTGGAGTAGTATTTGCCGCGTTTCCATCCTGAGCTATTGACCATTCGGTTCAAGATTTGTTCGCGATCGAACGGGAACACTTCCTTGATCAACGCGGATACGGACCGAGCAATCTTGCGACCCTTGTACGTGTACGTGTGAGAGGCGTCGTCAAACTGGATGGCGGCATGCATGTTCAATAACTTATCAATAACACAATCCATTTTGAGGTGAAAAAACTTGCGGGTACGTACTGCACAGGAAACCGTCGTTCGAATGGTTTGATTCTTGGCATGTGTCGTTTATATATTTAATCACCCCCCTTGCCCCTCGGTGTAATCGGTCCATGTCTTTAACCTCTGCGAATACGGACATCGACGCGTTTCTGTTGTACTATAAATTTGCTCTCGTACATAGCGATGGCGGACACGAGGCCCGCTCGCGTGACGTCACGGGCGAGGTCGGGGTCGTCCAAGAGGCTGGCCACGCGATCGCGAAATTCGACGAGACGAGACCACGAGGTCGGTGCGGAGTCCAGGTTCTCGATGGCGACGCGCAGCGGTGCGCGCACCTCCTCGTTCGGTAGCGCCTCGACGAGAGCGGCCAAAAGGTCGGCTTTGTTGGTTGCGTGAAACATTGCAGTTGCGTCGCGTGAGCTTATTCTACTTATGTCGTCGGTCGGATCGGGTGTTGGTACGCAACGCGTCGTGGGTCATTCGACTCGTACGCACATGTCGCTCGCTTGCGTGTTGTTTTCACACGGCATGTTGAGCAGCATCGAGGCGGGTCCGTGGAAAAAATTGTAGCGCTTGGAATGCGTGCATGCATCCAGGCTGTGCTGGATGCCTCGCTCGGTGACCACGCTCAGGAGAGGACCGTCGGCGCGATGTCGTGAGGCGTTCAAGTCCGAGTCGTACGCACGAGCGATCTCGAGCTGCAGTCGCAAGACAAACTCTACGTCGTACTCGTCCCGCGTCTCGGCCACGGGCTGCAATTTGCCCGTGACCCCGAGGAACTTGTAACGAAATCGCATCTCGTTCACCACTTTGGCCGGTAAGCGTCGGTTCACCAGAGCCGTGGTGTAGTGCACCTCGACAGTTTCCGCATCCACCAAGTCCTCGGCTAAGAGACGGTCGAGGAAGTCACGCGTCGCGCTCGGTCCGCACGTGTGCAGGTCCACCAGTATCTGGTCCGTATCTCGGACTACCAAACACTTGTAGTACAGCACCAGTCCGCTCTCGACGAACGACCGCAGCAATCGCGGCGTCACCATCAACCGGTGCCGGTGCACGATAGGATTCCACAGACGATCCATGCACGTTTTGATTTTTTTTCCGTCTTGGCGATAAACGCGTGCGCCTTGGCGGGATCTAGGGCGGGTCGCGTCTCGGGCGACAACGGTGGGTACGACTTCATCGTGGCGTTATTCGAGAACAGCACCGCACCGCTTTTGAGAATGTCAATAGTGTTGCGCGCCACGCGGCTCTCGGCTCGCGGCCCTCGCAAGAAGCGCGCGTTTATGATAAAATTGAACGAATTTTCCGTCGTGTGGACGGTCATGCCGTCGCCTAGCATCTCCATGGTGAACACCTTGTCATCATAGAGCGCAACGTCGTTCTCGTCATTGTTGTCGTCGTCGTCGTCGTCGTCGTCGCCACCGGCGGCACCATCGTGCGAGACGCCGGCATTGTTACCGGGCGTATATTTGATACTCAACGCCGATTGATGTTGCTTTTCGAAAAAGTTGGACAGGACCAGACTCATAGGGCACCCGTCGTCGAGTTGAAAAGCGGTAAAGTGGGCCTCGATAGCAGCCGCCGCGTCTCGATCGAGACGCGCGAGTATATCGCGTACGTCCAAGTCCGTCCTTTTGCAGTACGCGATCAACGCCTTGAGAAAATGTCGGGCAATTTTCTCCTCGACACCGAGCTCAGTCAGCCTCGATAGTAGCTCGACATGCGAATGCTCGTCGATCTCGACGAAACCCATGGTCGCATAACAATACAGCCACGTTTCTAGTTTTCCGAAGAAAAATGTATTCGTGTACACTACGCTGCGACGATAGAAACAGACGACTTGCGGCAAAATAGTCGTTGTCGGCGGCGGCGGTGAATGTGACAAAGGCGAAGGTGGCGGCGAAAACGGTCCCGTCGCCTGCCACAGCGGTGCCGCCAGCGCTACGCGATCGGTCAGATCACCCTCAGCGGTGCACCGGCCTCGGCACACGCGGGCCAAAAACACCAACACGGCGGGCAGATGGTCGCAAAAGTAGATGGTTCGTCCCGCGAAATTTATAAAATAGACGTGCATTGCATATTATCAGCTCACACGCACACACACATCAGCCCGGACGGTGGTCGCGGTAGAAACGTCCGTCGGGCGCCGTGCTAGTGATTGACTGACATTGTTTTTTTGGTTGGTACCTCAGACCCCCCCCCCCCCCCATAAATAGAATACAGCTCAATCGTAATACGATAGTCGTTACATTAAAACGTGTACATTATCATCATGACCGCGAGACTAGTGTTCAACTTTAGTTACGACGCAGAATTGGGGTACGTGGCGGACAGCGTCGACACGAAGCTGTACTACGAAAGGCTCTTTCTCGACTACCGACCGGCCTGTTACGTGCTCGTGGAGGAGAACGGCGCGAGCGGTTTCCTAACGCCGCACGTTTTGAGGCTCGCCGACCTCGTACAAGACTTGCTGCAGCTTCAACGACAACAAGGTGCGACAGCCGAGGACGTGAACTCGTACGTTTGCTACGTCACCGACATCATGCTGCGCGGAGAGCGCGCCAACTTTATCCAGTGCCTCGTCAACGACCTGGGGCTGGACGCGACCCCGGACTTTACGGGGCGACTGATGATTGTCGAGTTTTCCTCGCACCCGGCGTACAAGCTCGTCTACGACTCTTCTGCGAGACGGAGTATACCCGGATCTGTGGAAAATTACGCGAGTAACACCAGTCCCTAAAGGTAGTCCGAGTGATGACGTCAGCAGTTATAGACCGGTGGCGGTATTGTCGGCGTTCGCCAAGGTATTTGAGTCGGCATTACACGCATGTATTTATACACAGGTCAGCCCCTTTCTTTCTGATGAGCAACATGGTTTCCGGCCAGGTCGCAGTACGAGTAGTAACCTGCTGTCATTTATGACATACCTTACGCCAGTAATTGATGCTGGGGGGCAGGTTGACTGCGCGTACTTCGACTTCCGGAAGGCGTTTGACACCGTTGATAACGATATATTACTATCTAAGATGGCAGCGCTGGGCTTTACCCCACAGCTTCTTAAATTCTTTGCCAGCTACCTTGGCGACCGCCAACAATATGTGGTATACGATGGGTCCGAATCTAGACCATATTTTACGTTCTCGGGTATAAGCCAGGGAAGTAATTTAGGTCCTTTAGAATTTCTATTAATGATCAATGTTTTGCCTGCAGTTGTTCGGAGTGGGAGGTGTTTGCTGTTCGCGGATGACCTTAAGGTATTCCTGCCGATAGCGGATGCGTCGGGCGCGGAGCAAATGCAGGCAGATATTGATCATATCGTGCAGTGGAGCAATACTAACAAGCTGTATTTTAACGTAAGCAAGTGTGGCGTTATGAGCTACAGTAGGGGTAGGGCTCCGCTGCATTATCCGTATGAAATGAATGACGCAGTTATTCCGCGGTTGGAGACCGTACGAGATTTAGGCGTCGAAATGGTTCCCGAGTTGATGTTCCGTAAACACATTGTTAACATATGCGGGAAATCGTTTAAAAAATTAGGGTTTATCCTAAGAAACTGTAAAGATTTCAGGGATACATCAGCCATAAAGATTTTATATAACACATTGGTCCGTAGCCATCTCGAGTCTACTGCACTTATTTGGAATCCTCATGAGGCTAAATATAGCCTCATGGTGGAAAAGATTCAGAACAAATTCTGTCGATTTTTATATTTAAAACAATATGGAGTATATCCCTATTTCCCATTGATGTACCCTAGCCTGTTCGTTCTGGGTATGGTCGGGTACAATCGGTTGAGCGTGCGGCGTGATGTGTCGCTGGCGCGCATGGCGTGGCGCGTGTTGCGCGGGCAGCTGCACGCGCCAGAGCTGCTGGCGGAGCTGCGGCTGTGCGTGCCCGCGCGCCTCGCTCCGCGCCGCCTCCTGCCCACGCTCGTCGTAGCGCCGGCTAGGACTAATTTGCTCAAATTTGCCCCTATGTCGCGTGCCATACATTTACTTAATTTAATATCACGGGAGGTCGATATTTACTGTTGCAGCCTTCCGAAATTTACAAAGTGTGCATTGCAATGCGTAGAAAGAATGTAGTATTATGGTATGTAGTAAGTAGAAAAGTAGTAATATTAATATTAATGTAGATTTGTAGATTATTGTACCTAAATTGTTTTTTCTTTTTCTTTCTTTTTCTTCCTTAAAATATCATATTGGGTATACTGTAACGATATTTTAAGCGTATAAATAAATGAATAAAAATAAAATAAATAAATAATAACTCGCTGCCCTGGTACCGAGTGCTGCCCAACATTTGCGAGATCGGGTTAGCTATCCAAATCTACAAGTCCGCTTTCGGCACGCCGATGGCGACGAAAGGCTGACCGCCGCACGTCGAGTGTCTTGGATTTCCGGTGATGGATCGTATGGACCTGCTCGAGCGTTTCCTACCCGTGGGGTTCTACGACACGTTCAATGGTACCGGCGTGTACACCAAACTCAACTTGCTGACTCGTAAGCTGCCCGCGCTCCAGCACATTTTGCCCGTGGTCTCGATCGACATCGAAACGATCGCGCAATCGGCCCACGTGGTGCCCATGGGCACGACGCACGACGAGAAGATTTCCTCCATCAGCATGTACTTACTCTACGGACGGATCCACGTACACGTGTGTCTGTATCTAAACCCGAAGGGTGCGTGCGACGCGGCGGCCGCCGAGTTTCAAACGAAAATGAATTCTAAATACAACGAAGACGACAACCAAGGGCGACCCCGCGGCACTTTTGCTCTGTTTCGAGGCTACGAGACCGAAACGGCCATGTTGGAGGCGTTTTGCGATTTTTACTGCGACGGTGGCATCTTCCTCCTGGTGGGCCTGCCGCGGCGGTATCCGCACGTGCTGACCGGCCACAATGTGATCGCGTACGATCTGCGCGTCGTCTGGCACCGCGCCATCTTCCTGCGCGTCGAACGCCTACTGCACAGCGTCCGGCGAATTAAACACGAGCACGACGAGCTGCATCATCCCGAGTTCAACGACCTCGCCGTGGTGCTCGACCTCATGGTGATCGCGAAGCGCAACATGCTGTCGGACAAAATGTCGCTGGCCTCCATAGCCGCCAACCGACTGCGCGACGAGCACGTCGCCAAGATGGATCTCGACTCGTCGCTCATCCGTCGCATATACGCGTACGGCGCGGCGGCATGCCACTCGGAAGAGGCGAGCACCGACTTTGGCAAGGTGTACAGGGTGTCGTCCGCGCGACCGACGTACTCGTCCGATGGTAACTTTGACTTTACCGACACGCGGGTGGACACGGTGCACCTGAAGCGACACCTATACAACGACGTGCACCTCAGCGACACGCCCGAGCTGATGCCGCGCTTGGAACAAGTGTTGACGTACAACATTCAAGACACGATCACCGTCACGCGGGTGTTGCTCGAGTCGGACGTGCTCTCGCTCGTGATCAACTTGACGGCCCGCTTTTGCCTCGGCGCCGAGGCGAGCGGCATGTGCGGCAACAGCCGGCGCCTGGCGTCGTGTCTCGTCCACAACGGACTCAAGTACGACACGTTCGTCGCCGCTCGGCCCGCTCGCACGCCCATTTCTCTCGACGTCTACCACTCGTATTCGAGTCGCAGCGGCGATGGTGGCGGCAGCAGCGGCGGCGAGGTCGGAGAAGAAGCGGGAGGAGCGGTGTGCCGACGGACCGCACGCATTGTTGGTCTCGGCATCGGCAACGACAAGGCTTACCAGGGGGCCTTGAACTATGCGCGAGATCAGTCCTTTTTCAGCAATGTGGATTCGTTCGATTTTAAGAGCTACTACCCCAATTTGACCTGTTTCTTAAACTTGGACTCGACCAATTGCACCGTGATCACCGTAGAGTTTGTTCAATCGCTATCACCCGCGATAGTCGCCGTCTTGGAACGCTGCGTGCGCGCCGAACTGGTGCGGCTGTTTGCGATGCAGGATCCGATCGTGCCCACCGAGGAGCTCCTCACGCCGGGCTACCGAGGCCGCGAGATCGGACACTGTCTGTGCTGGGAGGACATGTGCGCGCTGGGTCGCAGCGAGCCGGTGTTGGCCACGTTTCACTTGGACGAAACGCCACGCGAACGGTTCATCGGACGCGTGTTAACCGGTCTGCTGGCGCAACGGCGGCGTTTACAAGAGGCGATGTGCGCGACCACCACCTCTGCCACGGAGAGGCGCATCTTGGACTCGCAGCAGCTCGGCACCAAAATTATTCTCAACTCTGTATACGGCGTGACAGGCTGCACGGCGTTTCTGTACTCGCACATTCCCGCCTCGGCCGCGGTGACCCTGTTCGGACGCAAGTTTCTGACCGTGTGCGCGCGTCTCGTCTGCACGTTTTACGCCCTCGCCCGGGACGTTGACGCCACCGCCGACGTCCGCGCGTGGTACGAGGACGAGTTGAGATATCTTACGACTTGGGCCGTCAATTGCTCCAGTCGAAAGGCGGGCGACCGCCCGGTCATCTCCACCGCCGCCGACGATCGCGGCCGTGAATTCGATACGGCCGCCGAACGTAAGCGCCGTTGGCCGTTCGCCGATCTCGTGTGCTACGTGGACACGGACGGACTCAAGTTTTACAATCCGGCGTACGTCGACGCCGGGGCCATATTGAAACGCGTCAACGACACCATTTCGTTCACGAAACACCTCTCCCTGGCCATGGAGCAACGTCACGACCACGTCATGGTTTTGACGAAGAAAAAATACGCGTATTGCGACGACGACGTCGAGACGGGCGGTATTGTGGGTCACGTGGGTTACGAGCGGCATGCCAATGCGGTGGTAAAAAATATACTGACGGGCGTGGTGCGCGTCTGTTGCCAAAGCGTCGCCGCCGACCCTCTGCATGTAATATTTGACATTTTCGGGTGTTTGCACGCTACCAATCCGTGTCTGCTGTACGAACGGGTCAAGCTGAACCACCACGAAAATGAGAGCACCTTGCAGCGCTATATTGACTCGGTCACCAAGGATTACAAGGGAGACGTCAAGACGATGCTGTTGCTAGACGAGAAAGGTGACGTCATGCGGGATCTGTACGAACCGCTGGTCGTGTGGTCGACGCGTCCGAGACCGCCGAATCTCGCCAAGTTTATACGCAAGTTTCACAAAATCATCGAACGACTCTTGATGACGGCGCGTTGCCGACACGAAAGCCTGAGTGACGTGCGCATGGAAAACCCGCTGTTGATGTACGCTGCCTACCACGTCTGGTTGGACGACCCGCGCTGCCGGGCGGCCAATAAAATTGCCCAACTGGTGGAATTTGTTCGCCCCCATTTCCAGCGGTACAAAAAGCTCGCCCGACGGAGGTTAACGTTGGAAGACGCTGTGGACTGCCACGGGACGACACTGAAGAAACGCTCCGGTGGGTACGTGAACGTTCTTCGAAAGTTGATATAGAGTTTCGTCTATGGCACACAGAGAACCGTCTCATGTTTTGCGCCGCAACGCATCAGCCTCGAATACGATACGCAGCCTTATGTATGCAAACTTTTTATTATTGTGTATATTAAAAACTAGCCTCACTTGAATAAATATTCGTTGGTTTATCGCTGTTTTATTACAAGCGCCTCGGACCCACTCCTACATGTGGGTTGCCGATTGCCGCAGTGCGACTTAAAGTCGGTGAAGTGCTAGATAGAACTTGGGTTCGTAGCGACTATGGGCCGCCCGTGCTCCGAGAGTACAGGCGAGACAAGGACCGCATCGAGACCGGCTCTGATCCAGCTTGCGAGTATGTTGCATGCGCGCTGCCTTAGCCGTCGTCATCACAACGTCATGTTACGAGTTATCGTTTCGTTCATCAAAGACCTTTGTCGCTCTTCGCAGGTGACGAGCGACTGAGCCATTTTCGGACCCCCCACTCAAAAATCATGAAATTGTATGGAGGGTGGGGATAGCTTAAAAATTTTCTATATATTGAGCGATAGCTTCGCGCGCGACTCAATTCTAATACGGCAGTTGTCCATGTTTAAGGTATTAGAATTAACTGAGCCCTGACGCCTGCCTTAAATAATTTACAAAATATATATTTCTATTCCCGACTTCCGGTTTCCGGCCTAATCGAATGATGTGGGATCGCAGCGACGCGGTGTTTTCTTTTCGTAGTGATTGATTGATTGGTCGCGTCATCTGTAAAAACAAGCTTTTGACTAACATGAATAATCTAAACGAGCACGAACGACAAATAAGATGACGACGTGTAACGTGGTCATCGTCGTGCCGGGACTGGGCGGTAGCCAGTTGAAGTTGGACCAATTGAGAATCTATCCGCCGAGCATCAAGGAAGCTCTCACGGGTAGTCTCAATCAAGAAAAAATTCTCGCCCTGGACTCGGACGTCGAGAGCGTCGTTGACGACGATCAAGGACCGCTCTCAAAATTGACGGCAGACGCGGTGCTGATGAAATTCAAAGGCTACAGCGTGTACGACAAACTGGAGCACGGGCTACGATGGGCCGGTTTTAAACCTGTCGCCGAGCTGCTCCTCGACGGAAAAGATAAAAAGACAAAAAAGAGGGCCGCGTTGCGTGGCGGCCGAGTCGCACGATTCTACACCTTTTTCCCTTGGAATTGGTTGTTGAGTTTGGACAAGGCGGTCGAGGATATGGACGCATTCATCGATCGCGTAGTGGCGGCGGCGGTCGAGGCCGCGACCGGGACGATTGTAACAATAGACGTGACGCTGGTGGCACACTCGGCCGGCGCGGAGGTGTGCGAGATGTTCGCGAGTCTCGGACGCCACGGTGACGCGGTGCGCAAGATTATCGCAGTGGAACCGGCCACCGTCCGGTGCGATGAGACGCGAGCGCTGCTCATGGAAGGCAAGTTTCCCGCCTCCCAGATCATAGGTTTTAGCCAGGCCCAGCTGTGGCAGCTAATCAACCGGCCCGAGTGCAGAGTCTTGTACCAGCTGTTGCCGCTCGATGTGCTCGAACGGTGGCTGGACATGGTGCACGCGCCGCAAATCGACCAAAAGCGCGCCACGGCCGCCGTGCGGCTGTTGCGCGAGGCGCGCGCGCATTTTCGCGGGGACGTGAAGCGGGTCGCGCTCGTACGCCATTACGACTCCACGCATACATTGCCGACGAACGCGCGCATAATATTTGTCGACTCGAATAAATCGCATGCGTGCGTGTTGACTGACCCGCGAGTCGTCTCGCTCATCATGGCCGAGTTGCCCTTAAATGACAACAACAACAACGACTACGACGACGACGACGGCGGTCGTGTCGATTACGACGCCGCCGGTATAGCCCTCGCGACGATATAAACACAGATTGATCCATAACGAGGCCGCGCTACTCCCTCAGTCTCAATGTCGGCATTCAACGCAAAACCGGTAGTGATGCGGGTCGACCTCGTGCTGGCCGAGGCGAGAAGTGTATGGCGGGATAGAGCACGATTGCCACCTGGCATTGAACGGGTCGCGAGACTTTCGCCGTTACGTGGGGGGGGGGGGCACACCGACGTCATTCATGCGGTCCTCTGCTATTCCGAAGACTTGACGCATATGATGGTGTGGGTACCCGAGCGGCCACAGTCAACATCAAGTGTCGTTCGATGACTTGTGAAACTTGCACTATACATATACTATTGCTGTAATAAAAACATCGTTTGAGGGAAATGGCAAACCGGAAACCGGAAGTCGGGAATCGTAATATATATTTTTTAAATTAATTAAGGCAGGCGTCAGGGCTCAGTTAATTCTAATACCTTAAACATGGACAACTGCCGTATTAGAAGTGAGTCGCGCGCGAAGCTATCGCTCAATATATAGAAAATTTTAAGGCTATCCCCACCCTCCATACAATTTCATGATTTTGGAGTGGGGGCCCCGAAAATTGCTAAGTCGCTCGCCACCTGCGAAGAGCGACACACGTCTCAGATGAACGAAACGATAAGTCACATGAAGTGATCACGGGTGGCCCGCGTCGCTGCAAACCCATCTAGCACCTCACAGAATTTGAGTCGCGCTGCGGTAACCGATAAGGCACATGCGGGAGTGGACCCAGGCCACAGTGGGCAGTGCGCGCCCGCTTGTAACGTACTCGCAAGCAGGATTAAAGCCGGTCTCGCTGCGGTCCTTGTCTCGCCTGTATTCTCGGAGCGGTAACCGATAAGGCACATGTGGGAGTGGACCCGGGCTCCAGTCGGCAGTGCGCGCCCGCTTGTATCGTACTCGCAAGCAGGATTAAAGCCGGTCTCGCTGCGGTCCTTGTCTCGCCTGTATTCTCGGAGCGGTAACCGATAAGGCACATGTAGGAGTGGACCCGGGCCCCAGTCGGCAGTGCGCGCCCGCTTGTAACGTACTCGCGAGCAGGATTAAAGCCGGTCTCGCTGCGGTCCTTGTCTCGCCTGTATTCTCGGAGCGGTAACCGATAAGGCACATGTAGGAGTGGACCCGGGCCCCAGTCGGCAGTGCGCGCCTGCTTGTAAAGTACTCGCAAGCAGGATTAAAGCCGGTCTCATGACTTGTGAAATTTGCGCTATACATATACTATTGCTGTAATAAAAACATCGTTTGAGGGAAATGGTAAACCGGAAAGCAACCGGAAAGTTCTATCTAACACCTCACAGACTTTGAGTCGCGCTGCGGTAACCGATAAGGCACATGCGGGAGTGGACCCGAGCCCCGGTCGGCAGTGCGCGCCCGCTCGTAATGTACTCGCGAGCAGAATTAAAGCCGGTCTCGTTGCAGTCCTTGTCTCGCCTGTATTCTCGGAGCGGTAACCGATAAGGCACATGTAGGAGTGGACCCGGGCCCCAGTCGGCAGTGCGCGCCCGCTTGTAAAGTACTCGTAAGCAGGATTAAAGCCGGTCTCATGACTTGTGAAATTTGCGCTATACATATACTATTGCTGTAATAAAAACATCGTTTGAGGGAAATGGCAAACCGGAAAGCAACCGGAAAGTTCTATCTAGCACCTCACAGACTTTGAGTCGCGCTGCGGTAACCGATAAGGCACATGCGGGAGTGGACCCGGGCCCCAGTCAGCAGTGCGCGCCCGCTTGTAACATACTCGCAAGCAGGATTAAAGCCGGTCTCGCTGCGGTCCTTGTCTCGCCTGTATTCTCGTAGTACGGGCGACCCGCGTCGCTACGAACCCATGTGCTGTCTAGCATCTCACAGACTTTGAGTCGCACTGCTGCAACCGACATCGCAGGAACGTACATCAATGTGTGAGAACGCTATGTCAATAATTGTCACGACTAAATAAATAAACACAAAATTAATCTGTAAGAAGGCCGCCTTGCCCCCTTTCCCCTTCCGAATATGTCGGGGACCAACGTAAAGTCGGTCGTGCGTGTATCGCTAGATGAATTGTCAACGATTAGACCTTTCGTCCGATCTTTCAAGAGTTTCTCGTGGCCGTGTTGCGAATACGAATTTCGACTGACGCTGTCGTTTGAATTTTTTGACACCGAGTGTCAGGCTACGGTGGGTCTCACCGAGGTGCAGCTGAAGAACGTCGACCATCTGTCGTGGCTGTTCAAGCCGCTGACGAATAACATCCAGGCGACGGAAACGGAAGCGTCGTGCAACCACAAACATACATTTCTGGCCGACTATCGGTCACCGGCCGTGTTTGAGATCGTCTTGAAAGACAATCGATTCAAGTGTTGACGTCGTGTACGTAACAAAATAAGATGATCCGCTCTAGTTGCTGCGTAGGTGGTAAACCAAAGGGTAAAATTCAAGCCTCGCTAAAGCGGCAGGCCTCAAAGACGATGAACGACACTGGTAAGCGACGCCCAACAAAAATGGCGAAAATGGGAGTGCAAATCTTGTGGGCGCCCAAAGTGCGACTGTTTAGAGAGATTTTGAACGACATTCATTCTTCTATGATCAACGATGGCAGTGCGATGATGCCGCCCAGTATGGCGCCGTTCAAAGTTGACAGCAACGGTATAAATGTGCTCATACTTTGGTTCCAAGACCAACTGAGCCGCGTGCTGGCCAAGGCGAACAAGGTAGCCATGATTCGCTCGCGTCTATATGATCCCATCGAGAACGAGGTGGTCCAGAGACGGCGCGGATCGACGCCGTCCGGCCATATACTCACGAAGAGGGATCTAGCAAGTATCGCCTCCATATGTGGGCAGCGGCAACCGGTTCTCGATTTCTATACAGACGATAAGATCCCACCGGGGACGAACTGGTCCGGAGGCGCTGCGGATCGAAACCTCCCGGACGCTGCGGATCGACGGCGCGCGGGCGCTGTGGATCGACGACGCCTGGCCGTACACTCCGTGTAAAGAGGGACACCTGGCAAGCATCGTCTCCATATCCAGTGGGCAAGCGGCACCCAGTTCTCTTTTTCTATACAGACGAATCACCCTAAAAATGAGGATTTTTTTATCCAACATACGGAAAAAAATTGTTAATGCATCAACATTCGATTATGTCTTGGTAGTAACCAAGACCTAAACGTGCGTGCAAGTCCTAAACTTGTTCAATTACAAATGCCATAAAAAAAATTGTGTGCGCGTTGACAGCAAGACAGCTTACACCTTGCAGCCGGCGGCGTGCGGGCTGCGAGCTTGCACCTCGCGGCCTTTTAAAATCTAGAACCGGTTCTCGTCTGCGACCCTAGTAAAGGTCTGATTTTTTAGATGAAACACTTGATTTTCGAAAGAGCGCAGGCGACGCGCATAGGATGCGCACAGACCGTCGTCGTCGTCGGTGCTGCGATACAAGCGTCGTCGGCGCTCTAGCAAACGAACCACCAGGCGCACGAGTTTCGTGTGGAGGCGGGACAAGACTTGATGTCGGAACAATGCGTCACCATACTCGACGACCGGGAGTCTTTTGATGAGAGCGTTGTTGATAGATGCGGTCAAGACCGGTGGCAGACGGGCCGGCCGTTCGGCTTCCAGCCGCATCGCCACTGCGAGCAATTCGGGATCGCACAAATTGTACAAGTTTCGAGTGACATTCTCAAAGTCTTGGGCGGCGGCCATCTAACCACACCTTAGTTTAGTCCGAGAGGATTTGTTAATTAAAAAAACATTCAACTTAAAACAAATTATATTAAACATTATATTTTCATTTAAAATTATACACTTACTCGTTACAATAACACTTAATATTTACATATATCCTTAATATTAGTAATAACTTGAAACAATTATATTATTAATTATTAGCTTCTAACATTAACTCATACTTAGATAATTTGTTATTTAGCAGTTTACTTTGTAATATGGTTCACAATAACAATAATATATTTGAATATGTATCTGTAATCTGAAAACAACAAACAATTATCTACTAACATTAGTATAGCGTCAACAAAACTGTTTTATGACGAGCATTAAGAGAACTATCTACAGAAAGTCAATTTAATTCTGTCAAAAGCTGGCTACTTCAAAAAAATTTTTTTTACAATCAAAGAATTTTTTGAAAGTTATTAAAATTTTGTATTACAATTTAAATCGTTTATTATTTATTTGAAATTGGACTATAATCGATATTTTTTTTCTTTTACAGATTTGACTAAGCTATTGATTATTTTATTATTCTTACATTTTAATCAAGTTGACATTTTAAGTTATTTATTTTAGTACATTTAAATTAATCAGAAATATATATGACATACGAATAATAAAACTTATTTTTATTTTAATACTAATTATTTTACGGTAGTGTTTTTAAAAGTAAAGCATTGCATGAATGTAAACTGTAGGTGAATGTGGCATTTTTATCACTTTTATTTCCAAACAAGAAATTTATCAATTACAAATTGTAGTAGATACAAAATCACAGTGCGTAATAATAAAAAGCGTCGCGGCCTGCTACGATAGCTGCTTTTTGTAAACAGCTACAGTAACATCACTTTAACAATATTATATTTTTAATGAGTAGGTAACAGATTACCACGGAATATTAAATTTATCATAAAAATGATCAGTTAATAACGAATAGATTTTAAATATTATGTTTTTAAATATCTAGTAATCTATATTTTTTGCATGTATTTTGACGATATGTGATTGGAAACAATGTTAAAAATGTAACATCTTTTGTACCCACATTCTTGCAAATAAATGATATTACTATTATATTTAAAAAAAAAACGGTAAAAGGGTGTCGATCTGTTCATGTTCTTCATTGTTCACCGGCGACTGCGGCGACGCTGGAGAGTATGTAGGCGCCTGTCCCGAGACGAAGAAGTGATGATCGTCGACGCCATCGTACAGGGGAGATTCATTGTTCACCAGCGGCTGCGGCGACGCTGGCGAGTATGAAGGCGCCTGTCTCGAGAGGAAGAAGGGATGATCGTCGACGCCATTGTACATGGGAGATTCATTGTTCACCGGCGACGCAGGCAATGCAGGCGATGCTGGAGAGTATGTAGGCGCCTGTCCCGAGACGAAGAAGAGATGATCGTCGACGCCATCGTACAGGGGAGATTCATTGTTCACCGGCGGCTGCGGCGACGCTGGCGAGTATGGTTGTTGCGTCCAGAATGGCGGCGGAGAGTACGGGGGAGTACGGGGTTCTCTGTATACATTGCTGCTCACCCCAATGTTGCGCTCCGCCGTACCACCGAGGATGCCGACGGCGGCGGCAAGGTGGCCAAATAGCATGTCCAGCTGCGACTCGTTCCAGTGATTCGCATGTAATATCCGATACTGTAAATATTTCTGCATCGCCATCCTCATGAAGGTGAGGTGCCTCCACGCTCGAATTGCCGATTCTCTACTCAAATCAAACAGTAGTGTTTCCATGACGGCCGTTTTAACAGCCACTATTGAGCCATGGTAAATATGTTCTAAGCACGGCCACAACTCTCTGTAGTGCAACAATAGCTGTCGAAACGCGGTCATTTGCTCGTCGAGCGTTCCCGGCAATCCGATCCACGTGAGCACCTCACTGTTCACGTCGATGTACTCGCAGTTGGATAGCGTGTAGGGCACGAAGTAGTTGCCGCCGGATCTGATGTCGCAGCCCAACCGGAACATAAATTCGGTGAATGACAGTACTGGTGCATCAATAAAGTCTCCAATGGGCAGCAAATCCAGTGCTTCCCGACGTCGAATGTAATTTTCCAGTGAGTTCATCGTAGCTTCGAGTATTCACTTGTAGCTTGGAGGAGCGGTCGATTAATGGTAACGTCTCGTCGGGTCTTCTCACACTCCCTTAAGGGACGTGGGGAGTCGGTTTCGGGGCAAAGCCCCCTGACCGAAGTGTTCTACGCGGGTGATGACTATCACCCGGTCATTGGGTTAAGCACATGGGTTATCCTGGGGTACGCTGGGGGGTATCTCCCGATTCTTCACGCCGCTCCGCGCAGGTCAGCCGCTCTGGGTGGAACCCGCTGGTGGGAAGCCCGGCAGGCGACCAGCAGCGAAAGCGGCGGCTTTATCAAGTGATACCCCCCGCTTCGGGAGTGAGGATATCCCGCGGATATGGTTTTCTATCATGGGAGGTGGCTGTCCACGGTGCTAACCCCCGGATGTGCTCGAAGTTGGATACATCGGTTCTCTTATACATGATTCTGGCAGATCTGGCGACGAATTCTTCGATCTTCTCCATGCGGAGATCTCTTAAGATGGTCGAATTTCTCACGTAACGTGCGGCATCGGTAATTTTTCTCAGGCATTTATTCTGTTGGGCTTCAATTTTGTTTTGGTTTGTTCTGCTCAGCAACTGAAACCAAGCAGGGGCTGCGTAGGTTAAGCGGGGACGGATGTAAGATTTATAGATGGCTAATTTGTGGGTTAGTGGTAATCTGGAAGACAGGATTGGGTGTAGGATAGCACAAGCAGCCTTGGACTGGTTTACTACGTGTTTGGCGTGCTTGTGCATGTAAAGTTTAGGGTCGATGAAGACTCCCAGGTATTTGCAGGAGTGTTGCCACTCAACTTCTTCACCCGAGAGCTTCAGTTTTGGCATATTACGTGCCAGACTTCCCATTTTCGTGGTCATTGCTTGGGTTTTTCCCACATTGACAACCAATCTCCATTTATTCAGCCATGGTTGAAGATTGTCGAGAGTCCTCTGCATCTTAATGGCTGCGTGTTTGGCGGATAAAGATGTACTGATGTACGCGGCATCGTCTGCGTACAGTGCTAAGGTGGTATCAGGTGGCACTGGGATATCGTTGGTATAGGTGGAGTATAGTGTCGGCGAAAGGCAGCTACCCTGTGGGACCCCTGCCCCCATGAGTCGTTCAGAGGAAAGTTTGCCTTCCACCACCACCTGGAATCTGCGTTGGTGCAGGAATGAGGCGATGACGCGTACTATTCTAGGCGGTATCTTCAGATTCAGAAGCTTCCCGATCAGACCAGCGTGCCATACGCGGTCGAACGCTTTCTCCATGTCCAAGAAGATGGCGACTGCGCTCTCCCGCTTGTTAAGGGCCGCTGTCATGGTGTGGATAACTCTGGAAAGTTGGAGTGTAGTGCTATGCTCGGATCTGAATCCGAACTGCTCCATTCTGGGTGTAAAATGGTTGTCAATGTGGGCAAGAAGTAGCCGTTCGAATATTTTCGAGATGGTTGGCAGCAGAGTAATAGGCCGGTAGCTATTAGGCAGTAATATGTTCTTGCCGGCCTTGGGGAGCATGATGACTCGTCCTAGTTTCCAGCTGGGCGGGAATCTTCCTGTCCTCATAATACCGTTAAATAGGCGGGTCCATGCAGCAGTATATTTGTACGGCATATGTCGCAGAGCCGTATTGGTGATTTGGTCTGCGCCTGGTGCCTTTCGAGGTTTAGTTTTCGCTATCAAACGGCAGACTTGTTTAGGCGAGAACACGATTGGGTCTTCGTCAGGTGGGATTGAGCCGTTGCGTATACTTTCCAGTTGGTCTTCCAGGGCCTTCGCAAATTCCTTCTCTTGGGTTGGATTCAATTGGAATTGCTGTTCCAGATGTCCCGCAAAGATTTCGGCTCTGTCTTCGGCTATGTATCTAAGAGAGCCATCTGGGTGTTTAAGAGGTCTGACTGGTTCTTTGGCATGAGAAAGTTGTCGGCAGAGTTTGTGCAAGGACAGCCAGTCATCGTTGGCTGCGCTGATACGGTCATCCCAACGCTGGATGTTAAGACTTTCTACTTCTGCCTTGACTCTCTCTGCTAGGTGGTTAAGTTGGCGTTTCTGCACGGGACATCTGGTGCGTTGCCAGGTCTTGCGGAGGGCTTGCTTCTCCTGGATCAACCTCTGTATCCTAGCGGGAAGTGGTGGTAGCGCTCTCCTGTTTGGCATCAACTTGGTTGCCTTCTTAATGGCTTCAGACATCTTTTGCTGTAGGTCTTCCGCTAGATAGTCCACGTCATCGGCCTGAATGATAGGTCGAGTGACTGTGGATTTCTCTAGCTCCCAGTGGAAGACTTTCCAGTCCACTACAGCACGTTGCGCGGGGTAGAGGGCCCTTACTGGTTCGTGATTCAACACCGCGAGTATAGGTTGATGGTCGGAGAATGTATGATAATCTAGCACTTCTACCGAGAGTTGGCTAGTGGGAAAGCCTTTGGATATCAGGAAATCGATGACGTCAGGGGACTGACTCTGAACATCGGGATAGTGCGTTGGTGCCTCTGGGCCCATGGGATGATAGTCATGAGTCTCTGCTAATTTCATCACCTTACGGCCGTTGGTACATGTATAGTTTGAATTCCAGCTGATGTGTCGGCAGTTCCAATCGCCTGCTGCGATTACAGTCTCGCGGGTACACATCAGCTGATGGATCTCGTTGGTGTTCATCCGTTCATTGGGTGGTCGGTAGATGGCATAGATGCGGAGGTCTCGCCTTTCAATTCGAGCATCGATTCCCAGGCATGAAAGAGAGGTGATGCTCTGGTCTATGGGGACGGGTTGGTGAATGATCCGTCTTTTAACTAGTATAGCCAACCCTCGGTAAGCGCGTGTTTCGGACTGCTCGTCTTTCCTATACTCGATGTACCCCGGGATGTGAAGCCTGTCTGCTGGGTTCAGCCAGGTTTCATTAATCAGCGCAATATCGATATCTTGATGTTTTAGCATTATCTTCAGGGGCGTGACCTTGGTCTTCAGGCCACGGGCATTCCAGAACAGGATCCTCAGAGGCTTACTTCCCATAGATCTGGAGTAACTCTGTCATCCCTCTGAGGATGACTGTGACCGGGTCCAGTCCCTCGCGTAAAGCCCCCAGCACATCTTGGAAGATCTGGATTGCCTTTTCCAAGACAGCCAGCCTTCCTTCGTCCGGGGACTTCCGGGGGACCACATTCCGTGTCGTTTCTTGGACGTGCAGGGAATCAGGTACCACTGCCTTTGCCTTTTGTGTATTTGGTACATCTTCGGTGTCAGTTGCCATGGCTGCTGCCTCGGCTACCTCGGTGGTCTTGGGCTTTTTGGCCTTTCTGGACCTCTTTGACCTCCTTGCAGATCCTCTGGGCTTGGGGTCATTTGCAGCAGGCATCAGGGTTGACACCGCTGTAGTCATATCCGGTTTGTCTGCCGGGCATGTGCTATTGTCTGAGGGTTTGGGTCGTTCCTCTACCCTGGTTTCTTGGGTTTTCTTCTGGGTCGGGGCAGTTGTTAGTGCCACCGTGCCGGCTGTCTTATTCCTTGCCTCTCTTTTGTATACTGGGCAACTAATGTTATTAGCTGTGTGCGGGCCTTCACAATTGGCACAGGTTGGTAGGTCTTCTTTTGGCCGCGGACAGTCAGCTGCTCTGTGCTCACCGCCACAACGCACGCATCGCTGTGGGCGGTGGCAATTGTGAGATGAATGCCTAAAGAGCTGACAGCGGTGGCATTGCGCGGGGCCCTTTTTGCCCCGCCAGGCTTCAATGGTAATGCCTGGCATGTACAACAGCTCGTCTATTGAGTAAATGCCCGGCAGTGTGTCTGGTTTCCTCTTGATAATCCCCATAAAGATACATCCGGGGCGTCCAGCCCTGGCCTTGATAGGGCGGATATATTCTGTTTCATGGCCGTGCTCCGCTAGCGCTTGGGCAATTTCCTCCGGTGGCGTGTCGGCCGGAAGGCCACGTATCGCCACTTTGACACTGCGTTCTGTCGGGAGCGAGTAGCAGAACCAGGAAATTGTCTCCTTTTTCTCAAGTTCTGTGAGGTATCTTTGTATTATTCGGTATTCCTGCTCCCCTTTCGGGGTAAACCGGACGCCCCGGCCGAATGGACGTGCGTTCGGTGCGTGTCCGAGAATTGATTTGATTTCCCTAAAATGTGTGGTCCAGTTTGGTAGGATCTCCACAATTAAAGGGGGGTATCTACCTTTAGTAGTGTCAGTAGACCCGGGCGTTATGGTGGGTTGCTGATATGTTGGTGCATCTTTTGGTGGGGTAGCAGCCTTTGCTGCAAAAGTTGGTTGGGGGGGTGATGGTACGGCAGGCACACACTGCCGCTTTGGTTCCTCCTCCTCCTCTGTGCATTCATCCTCTGGCTGTCTCTTTCTCCTAGTGGGGGTGTGGCATGGCGGTAGCAAAATGGGTGCCACCTCCGCCCTTTGTACCGCCATAGCGTCCTCAGGCGTCATTGGGATATTCGCCGCGCCCGACGCTTCCAATGCCGCACTTTTGTCATTAAGGTGTTTAGCCATTGCTCCTAAAAGATCTTCATCAAGTAGCTTACTCTGTGCAAGTCTCGCTAACATGATGTAGTCTTGTTCGAGTAGGCTTTTAGGCGATCTTTTGGGTGTGGTGAAATCTTGTTGAACGTCAGTCGTGCGCTCGCGGCGCACGATAGGGTCGCGACGCGGGCGCGGGGTACGGCGCGCGCTGGAGCAGTACGCGGAGGAATCGCTACTCTCCGATGATTCGCGGCGCGGTGCGGATGAAACGCGCTGCGCGTACGAGTCGCGCTGCGCGGATGAGTCGCGGGTTGTCGATGTGTCGCGCTGCGCGGACGAATCGCGCTGCGCGGATGAGTCTCGCGACGTGGTCGGGTCAAACCGCGCGGACGGCTTGTATTGCGCGGATCGATCGCGCTGCGCGGGCGCGGCGCGTGGCGCGGGCGGTTCGCGCTGCGCGGGCGGTTCGCGCTGCGCGGGCGGTTCGCGCCTTGCGGGCGTTTCGCGTTGCGCGGGCGAGTCGCGCGGCGCGGGCGCATCGCGGTGCGCGCTTAACTCGCGCTGCGCGGCGTTGTCGCGCTGCGCGGATTGGTCGCGCGGGGTGCGCGGTCCGGAAACGGTCCGGTCGCGAGGTACGCGGCGTTCCACGGCGCGGCGGTGAACGCGCGGGTCCCTCGGAGGACTATTGGTTAAGGCCGCCTTTGCCGTAGACGGACCAGACTGAGCCGCCTCTGAGGTTGTCGCTCCAAATTGAGCCGCCTTCGAAGGGGCTACTCTAATTTGTGGCGATTTCCATGTTGGCCGCTCAGTTTGTGCCGCCTTTGGCGAGGGCGGCTTGCTTAAGCCCGCCTTTGAGGTGTCGGGCGACTTACGTGGGGGCAGTGTGGATGCCTGCTGTGTTGTCGTCTTTTTCAAGTAGTACGACGGCGACACAGTGGGTGCAGTGCGCGGTTTGCGCGGTTGGACCATTTCCCAGCCGGACATTTCACTAATGTCCGTCTCGGAGCTGGCCCGCGCTCTGGGTGCAGCTGGCTGGCTAGCCGGCGTGCTGGCTGTCTCGTGCTGGCTCTTGGACGAGCCGCCGTTCGGGTTTTGGGTACCCGACATCGTAGTAGTATTTTTATTTTTGTGTGTGGGTACACAAAAATAAAAACCTGCAGACTGCTCGCGACCGTAATCGGCGGCTGTAGAACAGCCGCCGAGACAATCTCGGGCTGAAGAAACTCCCCTCACAGGTAGTTTCCCATATACTTTCAAAAGAAAGCAATGGGAAAACTAATTGAAGTTGTGCGGTCCGGACGATTACAGCATACGAACGTTCATATACACTTGCAATCCGAGCTCTCCTGGTAACGTCTAGTCTGCGGCACGAGCATTTATAGTCGGTGGCACCCGCCCTCACCTCGCCGACCCGGTGGAACGAGAACAATACGCTTGTAGACTACATAATTTAATGGGTCAGCAGGAAAGATAAAGTGTAACCATGAAATAGGATACCCTGTGAGCCTAGATATGCCACCCACCGCATGAGAAACATCCTGCTCCCCCCCCTCTTCTGCGCCGCTACCCCTCCCCCCTTTCCCCCCGTCCTCTCCCCTCTTTCCTTACCTATCCTAGGCGAGTCGGATTTTTTTTACACGCTTTTTATTAACTTCACCTGTATGTTTGTATGTTTGTTTGTATGTTTGTTTGTATGTTTGTTTGTAACCGACTTCTTTGGGCGCGATTTTGACCAACTTTAAACGGCCAGATTTCGTTCAAACTTTGTAGATTTATCGAGGACCGATGACAATACACTAATTTGATAAAATTATTCCATTTTTAACCGACTTCAAAAAAAGGAGGAGGTTCTCAATTCGGCTGGTATATTTTTTTATGTATGCACACCGATTTCTCCGAGGTTTCTGAACCGAATTACGTGATTCTTTTTTGTTTGATGCGGAATAGTTTCGAATTGGTCCCATAAAAATTTGATTCAGGTAGGCCCAGTAGTTTTTGTTTTATGAGCATTTTTTATTTATTGTACCTATCTCGATGTCTGAAATCAAATCTCGCTAGTAAATTTGATCCACTTCCCGGTTACCGATTGAGCTGAAATTTTGTATACGTATGTTAATTGAATGACAATGAAACCTTATTATGACATGGAGCTGATCTGATGAATCTGAATCGGAAGGTGACCACAGGAACTTAATAATTAAATGGTTAAAAATCAGTTAATAACAAGACTATTGAGTTTGGCCTCATTTGATTCATGTTGACGAGCACTTTGGTGCTTGGTGGTGACTAGGATCCTGCAGGGTCCGATGATGTAGCTAGAAGATGGTCATAGGAGCTCAGCAATTAAATGACACAACTCTATCGAATTTGGGCTCATTTGATTAGTGTTGACGAACACTTTGGTGCTTGGTGCTAACTAGGATCCTGCAGGGTTCGATGATGAAGCCAGAAGGTGACCATAGGAGCTCAGCAATTAAATAACACAACTCTATCGAGTTTGGGCTCGTTTGATTCGTGTTGACGAGCACTTTGGTGCGGGTGGAAACTAGTTGTAAAAGGAACTACTCTTAACAAAAGTATTTGTTCTACGTCTGTAAAGTCGGTCAGTTCAAGAGGTAAAGATATAACTTCCATGTTGTTCCAGTAGGCCTGAGAAGGAACTTTTCTTTTCTTTATGGTAGTCGAGCAAAAAAAAAAATCAAGACGTGCTTTAACTAATGACGTCTGTTGTTTTGGATATAATAATTTCTTACAGATTGTACATGTTACTTCAGCATATTGATTTATGGTGGTTATAAAATTACGCTCAGTAATTGAACGAAGTCTTTGTGACGTCTGACGCGCTACCGCTAGGCGGTTCTCACGTGGCTGAGCAGACTCAATTGCTGTACGGTTTCGTATCACTACTAATCCACGAGCTCTCTGCTCGGCGGACTCCTTAGCTAAACGCTCCTCAATGAGACCAATTCTATGAGCCTTCTGCTCGGCTGACTCGTTCACTAGTAGTTCTCTCGCTAGTCGCTAGTTCGCTAGTTCGTTCAATAATGAGAACAACTCTAATAGCTCTCTGCTCAAAAGACTCATTCGCTAGACGCTCTTGGATCTTACCGAGTCTACTTCTACCAAGGCTGGGCCAAAGCGGGTTTACAAGCATGGGCCAGAGATAGACAGCATTGCGCCAAGCATGGCCCATATCTGGCCCCGTCGTATTGTCCTGTATGGGAGTAAGACAGGAACGCCTTGCACACTTACACACACACACACACACACACACACACACACACACACATATACACATATGTCTATAAGCTTGTAAGTAGTTCCGTGCTTCTACCGCGGCACTCGACTAGGTATGCGCATTAGAGTTTGCAACAGTCTCTGCGCATATAACTTAGATTTCACGAGCCACGAAGAGTCCGCCACCGTCTCTGTGACTGAGTTTAATTGACTGAGTAAAAAAACAAAAAAAAAACAAATTAAATGTACATAATATTTATAGATATAGATATATCACCATCCATGTTAATTTTACATGGATATATATATAGATATACAGTCTTGTAGTTTTCGTTTTTTATTAATTGTAATTAAACGACACTGAATTTATTAGCCATTCGCATTCGATGATCTACAATTGCCGATTAGAATTAAAAAAAATAACTCAAATAATTGATTTTTTCATAAGTTACAGTGTTTCCGGAGTTTCATACATGACGGACATGAGAATTTTTTGACCTATTTTCATATTTTTTTCCGTTTCTATTGCACTAAATTAATTTTTAGCAAGTATAGAATTAATCTCCATTAAATTATCTCGACAATAGTATGCAAAATATCTTGATTCCGTTAACTAACAAGGCTATAATACTAAAAATAGTTGCCAAAATAAGGCGAAAAAAATTTCCGAAGGTGGTATCAAGAGTCTTCGCAACCGGCGTGTGTGTATGAAAAGAGTGATGAATGTGGAGGAAGCGAGACAAGCCTGCAAGGATCGTAATGTAAGGCACTCGGTTCTCTCTGCCTACCCCGTAAGGGATCTGGCGTGAAGATATGTATATATGAAAAAAATTTTCGATCGTAAAGCACTCTCTGATGCTTCGCATCATGAGTCGTGCAATAGTTTAAAATTAAAAAACAAGCTATTATAAATAAACCAAACTAAAAAGTAGAAAATAAATAATAGTTTAAAAAACTAAAAAACACGCTTTTTATAGAAAACCGAACTAAAAAATAGAAAATAAATTTTAATAAATTTAAATTAAGAATAGTGTTAAAAATTTCAAAATGTGAATAAAAAAAAATAATTTTATTTAAAAAAAAGCGTGGGGTGCTTTTTAAGATATTACCGAAATGATAATCACTCTACTCATATGTGTCAATAAAATATTTATAACTATTGACACCATGCACCCCACGCTTTTTTTTAAATAAAATTATTTTTTTTATTCACATTTTGAAATTTTTAACACTATTCTTAATTTAAATTTATTAAAATTTATTTTCTATTTTTTAGTTCGGTTTTCTATAAAAAGCGTGTTTTTTAGTTTTTTAAACTATTATTTATTTGAGACTAATTTCATCATACATTCCCACCACTGTGATTCCTGTAAGTCAGGATTTATAGCGGTATCCAACGAAAACACCGAGGTTTCACCCTCGGCGAGTTAGGCGACATTAATATTTTTTAAATGCCACAATTTGCTTTATTTAGACCTCATAAAATGTCGCACATGGTATTTTTTATGACCATGTGCATATTTTCTTCTCATCTCATTTAATTTTATAAACGATCTCATTGTATAATTTATAAAAGCCTATTTTCTACATTTTATCAGCCGTCAAGTTGTCGCCTAATAATAAATTCAGTTGCTACACCAAAAAATCACTGTCAATTTAAATTTAAACAAAGTTTAGAACTCAATATACAGCTGCTAATTTATGCTTAAAACGCTACTTTACTGTAGCTGCCAACCTATTATTTTCCCTACCCATATTAATTATTTTTAAAACTCTTAATCAGATTAGTTTGTCGCCGCGTTAAATACATGCCGTGCCATTATTTGATAGGTGGAAAGCTTATCGCCATATTGGCCACACTCCAATTCCCGGGCAATCATATTATGTTTTAATCGGAAAAATATAAAAAAACATTTTTAGAAAAGTTGCCCGACCCAGAAATCGAGCCCAGGGCCTCTGTGTAACGATCTTTTTACAGACGGCGTCCGTACCGCTAGACCACAGAAGCGATTAAAGAAAAAATATTTTCTAAAATCAGCCCGTATGTTACATACGGATTCTTTTCTAAACTTTTAATAAGCAACCACACGGGAGGGGGGGGGGGCCTCTAGATGATCGTTGAATTCTATTTTACATAGGTAGGGACTCAAAGCGAAACCTTGAGGAAAACCCGTCGTGAGTGGCTTTGACACAGCGTGATTATGACAGGCGTTAGCCCTTAACTTGGGAGACTTTTATTTTCTTGAATATTAAAATAATATTCATAGCACTTAACCCTAATGACCCAAGGTGTCTAGAAAAAATACTTAAAAAAATCATAAGGGTAGTTTAAAAAAATCACATGTATCTTGTGGGATACATTGTAAAATGTATCGCTAAATATATTACGCTAGCAATGTATTTCCACAGATACATTGCCAAATTATCTACCACTTGATTATATAATAATAATATAATAATAAATAAATAATAATAAATATTCACGGGACAAATTACACTTTCTGATCTAACCCCAAAGTAAACAAATTATTTTGCTTGAGTTATGGGTGTTAGTCAACGATACTAATAAATAGAAATACATATATAAATACCAGAATATATTTAATAAACACCAAAACCCGGAAATATAAACATTTATGCTCATCACACAAATGCTTGTCCCCCGTCGGGGATCGAACCCGAGCTCCCGAGCCTCGTCGGGGATTGATTGCATAGTCAGGATCGCTAACCACTCGACCAACGGTGCGGTCAAATAATTTATATAAACATAAATATAAAAAACCACGTTAACAATCAGTAGTTTCTACTAATTATTTAATGACGAAAATAGAACTTCAACGAAAAACAAAATATGTACAAACACAGATTAATTTTGGAAATTCACGTTATGGAAATTGAAAAAACAGTTCTTATTCAGTAAAAGACACAGCCTCATACCACATTTGATACATATAAAAGTAGTCTTGCCTTTGATGTATACTTTGCATTATACCCACCATATTTTACGTCCGCAGTGTGCCTTACGCTACAAGTTGTTTTTAATTTTTACAGAATCATTGTTGTTTATTAATGGCTGTTGTCTCCCAGAATTTAATAGCCCTTTACTCGTATATTATGATGCACGAACATGCCGGATCAGGAATAGCTTAACATAGTGATAAGACGGCTTTTGTCCCAAAGAAAGAAAAACCATAACAAAGAAATTCCATTAGAATTTCAGTTGCTTACTTTGTATAGGTGCAAGGCGTCTTACAGCTAGCCTTGGCTATTTTCAGCGTTATTTGCATTTGATACTAATGGTAATGCTGCAGCTATTACAGGCGATTACTCTGTTGTTTTTGCCACTATAATTATTCGGTTAAAGTTACACAGTCAAGAACAGAGTTACGAGGAAATTCTCACGTTGTGGGTGGCATGTTTAATAACACAAGTATCCCGTTTACTTGTGTTATTAAACATGCTACAATTCCTGCTGGCGCATTACAATATCTATATTAGATTATTAGGAGGATTAGTTACACTAGTATCCGCTCACTACACTTTGGTAACTAATGAGACCTCTGAGAAATACACTATGGTCTCTATAGGGACCAACTTTAACTTCACCCAAAAAAAAAACAATATTTTCACGATTTACCAGTTTTAATACTTATATGGTATTTTATCGTTTTCGAACGAAACATTGTACAGAATAACATTAAATTGGCATTCTTTTTTCAAATACGCTCTTTGGGAAAAATAAAAGAACTTAGTCCGCCATTTTGATTCGTGCTGTGTGTTATGTGTTGGTTGCAGTTTATGATACAGGTTAATTTAAAAGTGTTTTGGCGTATTAATCAACAATTAAACTTTATTTATAATCAAGATTAGTTCAAGATCTAACCGTTTAGATAACAATTTTTAAAAAAACTGTAAATATCAATTAATAAAACATATTTTTCGTTAACGACCAACTTGACGATACCAGCGCTTCGGGTATGACGGTACCTATTTAATATTTATTTTCGTAAATTTTAGTGTTGATATCTATGATCTCAAAAAAATCATATGATGTGAATATGAAATATCCTAAACAATTTTAAGAAATACCCTACATTTGGCGATTAATATGCTAACACGATGTGCTATTTCACATGGACAACGGCCCTTTCTTTAAATGTTAGGAACTACCTTTACTAATTAAACCACGTAATTAATTATATCACATTTATATTTCTTTTCACATTGCTATTATCACTAACAACTAACAAGTAACAACCTTATTTTAACGAAATATAACAATAAAATACATTACCTTAAATTACTTATGCACGCTCAAGAATGATCTCAATTCTGTTACTTTTACAGTTTACTGGAGGCCAACTGTTCGGCACGACTTGCTCTTTCGAGCGTCGTCGTCCATCTGCCATATCTTTAACAAGTGTCAACCGTCATCAACACGTTTGGGGATACCAGTTAAAACAATAATTCTGCCCACTAAATATAATTTCGGGCAAAATCCCGCTCTATTAAATAAAACCTAACACTCGACCATCCTGACCTCGTGCATGTCCTCATGCACGCTCTCTTACTTAAACCTAACACTTGGCCTCTTTAGTATTTTTTTCCATTTTACATCTATTTTCTTATGTTACATGAAATATTTTAATTGTTACAGATCGTACAATTTTAAAAAAAATTACAATATTCCGCCATATATTGATGGCATGCTATTTTATGTTATGTGTTTACTAATAATTACCAGTGACTAAAAACATACATGTAAGCCTTAACTAATAATCAGTAATTACAATTGATCAATAATTAAATGGAACTACAATGTTAAAAGAAAAATACTTTTAAATATGTACACTTACATCTTTTTTTTCAATATTTGCTTACTTACTTAATGTTTACTTACATTACAATGGATAGCAGCCTAGCAGAGCTATTTGCTAGAATACTAATTACAATGTTTAATACAGTAATTTTACAGACATTTGTATATAAATAATTACTAGGAACTAAATCCACACATAGGCGTAATATATTACTTATAACAAATAATTAGTCAATAATTGCGATTGAACTATAATGTAAAGCGAAAAATATCTTTAAATATATCTACACTTACGTTTTGACAGTTAGCAGAGCTATTTACAGGAATGCTAATTGTAATTTTTCAATGCAACAATTTTTATACAAATTCATATAGGTAAGTACCAATAATTATTAGCTACTTAACCCTAAAACCATACCTAAAAACCTAATAAATTATAGCAGTTAAATAATCAACAATTACGATTGATCAATAATTAAAAAAAAATATCTAAAATATCATAACACATCCATTCCATTTTTTTTTTTAATTTTTATTTTTGCTTACAATGTTTACTACAATATATTATCTAATTGATTCTACTTAACGGAGTTATTAGTAATTAATGTTTTAATACTATGGACATATAATTCTTTTTTTACAATTCCTTTTCTGTTTCCCTTTTTACATGAGGAATATTCTTTGCATGGAATTAAGAATACTCGATTAATACATGCAAATATTTTTAATGAATTTTCATCCCTAAATGTTTACTTTTAGGTAGAGCGTTGTTGTACGTCTTTATCTTTGCGTTACAATTTTATTACAATGTATTATAAGATTTCCTATTCATAGTAATTTCCGTAATCATTTAATGTACTAAGTACATGGTACATTTAGCTATTATATAATATAATTGTTTATAAATATTGCCTCATGGAAATCTACATGCAACAGGTGTACACCTAACAATTAAATCAATATAGAATTAAAATCGATCTACACTTGAATTTTAATAGACATTTTTTTCTTTCATAAATTTAATTTAACAAGTATATAATTTAATAACCAGAGATTTTAATTAAATTTCAGCTCTTTAAAAACTTACGCTTCGGATATTTTAATTACATATATTATTAATACGCTAATAACAATATGATTTATAGCGGTAATATGTAACTATACGTTATTAATTGTTAATTAAATTAATTATTTTCTTTTAATACATGTACAAAAAAATATCGTTTAACAATGTGATAAAATAATTTGGAAATGAAGCCAATAAAAAAATCTATACTATGCAAAATATTTTAATTTATTAATAAAATAAATAGTCCCTTTTTATAATTCAAGGTCCTCGTATTCTCTAGTAATAATTTTATGTCACAACAGACTCGGTAAACCATGCAAGAGTAACTAAGTTCAAAGTGATAGAGGGACATCATAATTTAAATCACTAAATTATTTAATGTTACAAAACTGGCGTTTAAACAACTTTCTTCTTTTTCTAATTTGTTCTGGCATTTTACTGGTATTTCTTGATGTAAAAGAATTTTAAAATAACTTCAATGCTCATCAAATGAACATCTCAAACAATCCAGACAATATAGATCAGAATCTCCTTTGATAATTTTGGCAGATTCTTGAATATACATAACTGTCAAGGTCAATATTATAATAAAAATAAATATATAAATTCTATCATATATTTATTTTTAATATGAGTATTCTCTCTACAAAATATTTCACCCGTGTCTCTTATTCTCTTGTTATACAATCACAATATTTTAAACCCTCACGGCTGAGGCTGAGGGCCTCATAACTATGTAATACATGTATCCACTTTACATTATAAACTTATTTTTCCCAAATAAATTAAATAATAATTATATTCCAATTTTTTTCCATTCATCATAATATACTATTGTGACTCTCCCGAACTACAAAGTATATTATGTAATTCCTCCGTCTATGTTAGTGGCGCGAGTCTTCCTGCCTCGCGACCAAAACCATAATATCATACGTATCAATTATATACATTAAATAAACCACCCCCCATAATACTGTTGGGTCTTACGACAGTAACCATTGCATATTTTAAGTTTTATCATATTAATCGTAATCCTTCCGAATCACGAACATGTCACATTTTCAAAAAAAAATTTATATTCACCTTTCATTGTTAAAAGCCATTAATTAATTCATATATTGATTACTTATTCACTTAATATGAATTCAAAGAAAATCATTAAATGCTAACTTTATTTTACCATTGAAATAAACAATCGTTTTCACCAAATTTATAATAACACTAGCTGTACCCGCGACTTCGTTCGCGTTTGGCCATCCTTGCAGAGTAATTATTAGGAAATGACCACAGTTTTTCTCGTATTCAGCAATACTTTGGACGGCGAAGCACTTTTATCAAATGAGAAATATTAAGAAAGGATTCTTTTAGTGTGGATTTGAAAACACGTTGACTTTGATAACGAACCTTGTGTCTTGTAGGGATTTAGGCAGTGTTTAACTGAAGTCACCTCGCCTTTTATTTTCTACAGTCATGCTTACAGTGTTATTTGTTTGCCATTATATACTCATTCCATTTAAAAAATGATTTTATATCTGAATAAAATCATTTTTGCAAAACCTATTTTTTATAGAAAGGAAAATTGCACACCGGTGAAGCAAATGTCTTCATCTGTATTATAATTTTTAAACATGGCTGGGGCTATTCTTCCACCGGATAAAAGTGTCGCAACTAAAATACGCCACTGCCAGGGCAATCATAATCAGCCAAGAGACTGCGAATTTAATTCTTATTTGTAAAAAAATGTTTTCGTTTACCTTTAAGTGAGTCCAAAAAACTTCCACCCAGAGTTATTTACGGTGTTATCATTACTCCATTGACAGCTGTTCGCTGTTTAACGACTGCACGGTTTAGTTTATATTTGTTATATTACGTGCAACGTTTGTCACATCATAGCCGGTTTCAGAGCAGAAGGCTCGGTCAATAACCCTTCAGGAGTTACCGCGTACGAAAAAATTAAAAAAAATGTGGTTAAACATAACTTTGAGATTTTTCAACCAGTTAATTTTTTCCTAAGACAACGTTTTTCATTTTGCTAAAACTGCGTTTAATGCTGTTTGAAAGATTAAAATCGATAAAATCGAATCGCGATAAAAGTTACAGCATTAAAACTTCAAAATAGACATTTTTGGTTTCAACAACATTAGATATTATTATCAAAACAACTTTAAGATTTTTTGAGGGCAAAAGATTGAAGGTGAAAGTATTGGCTTGTACCTAGGTTTCTAATGGGCAACGATGATATTTAAGCTAACTAATTTTAAAATCCATGGTGTATGTCTGATAATTAACCATATCTGACTCCATTGCAGTAGTATTAGTCAAGACCTATAAGTCAGGGCGAAATAAATAGTATTTGCTTCCAGTAAACGTTATAACTGCAATGTTATTATTATTAAGCATAATATCTTGACCGTGGAGGAGGACGTGTGGGGGTTAGGAACATTTTGTTTAAAACAATTAAAATACGGCTTTTTGCAATTTTTTGCCAATATTTCGTAAAATACGCGTGTAATCGACATGTTTTTTTATTATCAATAGGGAAGCGCTTGACTACGATCTCGACTGACGGTAAGCTAAGATGCGGCCTAAGATAGAACGCGCTTCCCTAGAAGTTCCCTAGAGTTCGAAGAGTTCAAAAAATCTAGTTTATATAAATGATACTTAGGAAATTAATGTTTGAAAAATATACATCATATTTTTTTAAATTGATGATTGATTGTGATCTTTCGAATGGCATTCAACGCAATTGTTTAACTCAAAATTGTTTTAATCGATAGGTTAAAAAATGTCGAAGAAATGTAAAAAAAAAACTTTTTTTTAATTTTTTAAAACTTTTTTTTATATTGAATCGTCACTGACAAATCCCAAATAAATCCAGTTTTGAACCAATTTCCAGTATTTAGCGCGGTTTTTTAGAGGGCAAACCTAATTCGATTTTTATATCAAACGGTATATTAACCTGAAAGTTTTTTAAAAAATCTGTAATAAGTTTACTGTAAACAACGTAATTTTAATGTTTGAAAAGCTGTACCTTTTGAAAATTTGACTCGATTTTGATTTTTGAAATTCAATATAGTTTTTTTAATAAGTACTAAAATATTGCAGAAGATTAAAAATGATTAGTTAAAAAAATTCGAAGTTATGTCGAAAAAAATAACTCCGAATGGATAAATATATTTTGATGCAATTTATGCATTGGAGGCAGTTTTTTTGAGAAGTAAAGCTGATTATTTTGTACTATATCGGTTCATTAATCTGAAAATTGTATTAAAAAAATATTGTTCCGCCAAAAACCTTTGTGAGGTTTTCCAAAATTTCTCAAAATCTCCTTTACTGAATTAGTTAAAATTTTCAGGAAGTCTAAGTTGAGTGGAATCTAGTCGAATCCCATTAACCACGTTTCGATCGGTCAAACCGTTCAAAATTAATGAGATGTTTACATACACACATACACACTCACGCGCGCACACACATACATACATATGTCATCATGAAAATAGTCCGAAAAGGTTCCTAGGTCCTCAAAACGTGGAGATCTGGTGAACACTCGATTTTCGAAAATCGAGGCAAAATCAGTAACTTCCTTATCTACGTAGCTACGTAGCGGGAAGTTAAAAATATATACCTAACTAGCTGTACCCGCGACTTCGTTCGCGTTTGGCCATCCTTGCAGAGTAATTATTAATTAATTAGTAATTGACTACAGTATTTCTCTCTCTCTCTCTCTCTCTCTCTCTCTCTCTTATAAATGTAAAAAAGAGACTTTTTTTAATCCCAAATAAATCGTTTATTTTGATCCAATTTCTAGTATTTGGCACAGTTTTTTAGAGGGATACTCTAATTCGATTTTTATATCAATCGGTATATAAACCTGAAAGTTATTTAAACAATATGTAGTAAGTTTACTTTATACCGACCGATTGATATAAAAATCGAAAGTTTAATTCAATTTTTATATCAATCGGTATATAAACCTGAAAGTTATTTAAACAATATGTAGTAAGTTTACTGTAAACAACGTAATTTTATTGTTTGAAAAGCTGTAACTTTTGAAAATTTGATTCGATTTTGATTTTTGAAACGGCATTCAATGTAGTTTTTAGTAAGTACTAAAATATTGCAGAAGATTAAAAATGATTAGTTAAAAAATTTCGAAATTATGCCAAAATTTTTTTGCAAAATTTTTCGTCAACTATAAACTCCCGAACGGATAAATAAATTTTGATGCAATTTATGCATTGGTCGCAGTTGGATGTAAAGCTGATTAAATTTTGTACTCTATCGGTACATTAATCTGGAAATTGTATTAAAAATACTGTTTCGCCAAAAACTTATGTGAGGTTTTTTCAAAATTTCTCACAATCTCCTTGACTGAAGTCTAAATTGAGTGGAATCCAATCGAATACTATTAACCGCGTTTCGATCGGTCAAGCCGTTCAAAGTTATGAGATGTTTACATACACACATACACATACACATTCACATACACATACACATACGCATAAGCATACGCATACGCATACGCATACGCATACGCATACGCATACTCATACGCATACGCCTACGCCTACGCTTACGCATACGCATACGCATACGCATACGCCTACGCCTACGCATACGCATACGCATACGCATACGCCTACGCATACGCATACGCATACGCATACGCCTACGCATACGCATACGCATACGCCTACGCATACGCATACGCATACGCATACGCATACGCATACGCATACGCATACGCATACGCATACGCCTACGCATACGCATACGCATACGCCTACGCCTACGCATACGCATACGCATACGCATACGCATACGCATACGCATACGCCTACGCCTACGCATACGCATACGCATACGCATACGCCTACGCATACGCATACGCATACGCATACGCATACGCATACGCCTACGCCTACGCATACGCATACGCATACGCCTACGCATACGCATACGCATACGCATACGCATACGCATACGCATACGCATACGCATACGCATACGCATACGCATACGCATACGCATACGCATACGCCTACGCATACGCATACGCCTACGCCTACGCATACGCCTACGCATACGCATACGCATACGCATACGCATACGCATACGCATACGCATACGCCTACGCATACGCATACTCCTACGCCTACGCCTACGCATACGCATACGCATACGTATACGCATACGCATACGCATACGCATACGCATACGCATACGCATACGCATACGCATACGCATACGCATACGCATACGCATACGCATACGCATACGCATACGCATACGCATACGCATACGCATACGCATACGCATACGCATACGCATACGCCTACGCATACGCATAAGCATACGCATACGCATAAGCATACGCATACGCATACGCATACGCATACGCATACGCATACGCATACGCATACGCATACGCATACGCATACGCATACGCATACGCATACGCATACGCATACGCATACGCATACGCATACGCATACGCATACGCATACGCATACGCATACGCATACGCCTACGCCTACGCATACGCATACGCATACGCCTACGCATACGCATACGCATGCGCATACGCATACGCATACGCATACACATACATACGCATATGCACACACACACACGTCATCATGAAAGTAGTCGAAAATGGTTCGTAGGTCCTCAAAACGTGGAGATCTGGTGAACACTCGATTTTTGTAAATCGGGGTAAAATCAGTAACTTACTTATCTAGACACGTAGCGGGAAGTTAAAAATATATACCTAGTTAGAAAGATGAAAAGTTATTTATTCAGTTTTATTTTTTTGAATCATTTTTATTTAAGGCACTTTTTGTAGCGGGATGTTTAAAAATAAATTAATTAACACATGGCTTTGTAGTTTGTTATTAACAAAAACCAAAATAACTTTTGACTAAGAAGCTTATCTTTGTTCATTGAAAACGATTTGCAGTAAAAAAATCTTGTTGCACTTTTCATAAATTTATTATTATTTTTAAATCTCTAAAAGATTTAATGTATATGTATAAGTATCATTTTCAATAAGCAAGATGAGCAGTCAAGGGTTTTTTTAATTAATAACAAACTACTCTGTCTCGTGGTCTTGGGATAGCCTATTCGGCTCCCGATATGTGGTCCCGGGTTCGATCCCCGGATCGGGCAAACGTGTTATTGAGATATTTTCAAGGATTTTCTCGAAAATCTAAAATCTCAGTAGCAACTCGGAGACTGGCGGACCACTCCCGTGCCTCGGATGAGCACGTAAAACTTTCGGTCCCAGTTATCGCTAAAAATAGTCGATAATCGTTATCGTGTCGGTATATGCGGCGATGAGGATTACCATTTATATCACCAACCGACAAACCGGTGAGTCGCGGTGAAACGGAAAGTCTATAGACGTTCGATCTACTCTGCCTATCCCGCAAGGGAACCGGGAGTGATGATACTTCAATAAAAAAACAACAAAGTCACGTATTTTTTTTTTTCACATTTTTGATTTTCGATTCTCACAAATAAAGGAAAGTTAAGTAACCTTTTATTGAATTTGTTTTGATGAAGTTATCTTGGCTAAAGTTTTTTTTCTGTAAGATGTTGATCTTATCCGGGACTGAAGTTATAAGTACATGTTCGTATATTCTACTTAACAATTTTTTAAAAAGTATTTTGGAGTCTGAGTACACTAAGTAGTTTAGGCACTCCAACATCTACACTTCGCAGAAGTTTCATTCATTTTCTAAGAATTTTGAAATATTCACCGTGTTGTTTAGTGATCCGGTGTCTTTCAAAGAATTTTGAAATATTCACCGTGTTGTTTAGTGGTCCGGTGTCATCGTTGACCATATGAGGTCCCGGGTTCGCTTCCCGGGTCGGGCAAAACAAAACGTGTTTTTAACTTTTCTGATAAAACAACGTTGCCCGGGATTGAAAAGGGCCCGGTTGGCAATTGGCTTGCCACCTATCACATTGTGTGAGATGGTATATACGGCTAATCGTGGGTACACTTCTTGTACCTCTGCCTACGTATTCCGGGTATGGACGGTTAGATACTTTTTTTACCCTTTTTTACGTTAGGCAATGTAAAAACAAAATAGTGAATTTTCCCAATAGCCTATCCTTACGTAAAATTTTATAAAGAACAAATGCATATTTTTGAGATATTGGCAAAAAACTGAAAAATGACCTGTTTTATTTTCAAATATATTATAATTATTCTTAAATAAATAAATAAAATGTTTAGGTTTACATTTTACACATATTTTACTCATTTTTAGGCTAGTAAAATTGCATTTATAACATTTTAATAAAACAGTATATATTTAAACTGATCTCTCGGGTTATATCCATTATACAAACACATTGAAATGAAACACTAACTTATAATGAGCCGTGTGTCCAAAGGTTTTGTATACAATCCGGGTGTCACGTTCAACTGGACTTACCACCCGGAAACAGTTGAAATTTGTGATATCTGTAACTTCTAAATTATAAAACTGATGACTTTGAAATTTTTAAGGGATAATCTTTATAGTACTTACTTTTGAACAAAAAAATAATAAATGATTTCGGACTGCAGGTTAATGAATAAAAGCTAAATATATGTTTTTATTTTCATCCCCTATTCTACGGGAACGGTATTGAATTTTGGGATAAAAAGTATCCTATAACCTTCTTCGGAGTATGAATTTTAACCATGCTAAATTTCATTTGAATCCGTTCAGTAGATTCGGCGTGATGCGCGGCCTTGATACAGACAGACAGACAGACAGACAGACAGACAAAAAATAAAAAAAATACATTTTTCGCTTCAGTGTCGATTAAAGAGAATCTTCCAAAAAAAATTTTCAAAATATCTTCAATGTACAGAATTCGACCTCTTACAGTTTTATTATATGTATAGATTAAAAAGATAAAAAGTTATTTATTCAGGTTTATTTTTTGAATAATTTTTATTTAAAGCAAATTTCGTAGCGGGAAGTTAAAAATAAATAAATTAACACATGGTTTTGTAGTTTGTTATTAATAAAAAACAAAATAGCCTTTGACTAAGAAGCTATTCTTTTTCATTGAAAACAATTTGCAATAAAAAAAACATCTTGTTGCACTTTTCTTAAATTTATTAATATTTTCATTCGTTAAAAAATATTTTTATTGTAAATTTGTATCATTTTCAATAAGCAAGATAAGCAGTCAAGGGTTTTTTTATTATTATAACAAACTACTCTGCCTCGTGGTCTAGGGACAGCCTATTTGGCTCAGATCATGAGGTCCCGGGTTCAATCCCCGGGTCGGTCAAATGTGTTATTGAGATATTTTCGAGAATTTTCTCGAAAATCTAAAATCTCAGTAGCAACACGGAAACTGGCGGAGTGGTATATATATTACCACTGCCGTGCCTCGGATGAGCACGTAAAACTTTCGGTTCCAGTTATCGCTTAAAATAGTCGATCGAATATGCAGCGATGAGGATTACCATTTATCTCACCACCGACAAACCGGTGAATCGCGGTGAACCGGAAAGTCTAATAGACGGTCGGTTTACTCTGCCTACGTCGCAAGGGAACCGGGCGTGATGATACTTTAATAAAAAACAACAACGCCACGTAATTTTTCCTCACATTTTTGATTTTTGATTCTCACAAATAAAGGAAAGTTAAGTATCTTTTGATAGAATTTGTTTTGATGAAGTTATATGTGTGTAATTTTTTTCTGTAAGATGTTGATCTTATTCTGGACAGAACTTATAAGTACATGTTCGTATATTCTACTTAACAATTTTTTGTAAAATATTTTGGAGTCCGACGCTAGTCAGTATACTAAGTGGCTTAGGCACTTTAACATCTACACTTGCAGAAGTTTCATTCATTTTAAAAGATAACTGATTGATGTATCTAATTTTGAAATATTTACCGTGTTGTCTTAGCGGTCCGGTGTCGTCGTTGACCATATGAGATCCTGGGTCCGATTTCCGGGTCAGGCAAAACAAAATGTACTTTTTCAGTCTGCCTACCTACTCTGCCTACGTCGCAAGGGAACCGGGCGTGATGATACTTTAATAAAAAACAACAACGCCACGTATTTTTTCCTCACATTTTTGATTTTTGATTCTCACAAATAAAGGAAAGTTAAGTATCTTTTGATAGAATTTGTTTTGATGAAGTTATGTGTAATTTTTTTCTGTAAGATGTTGATCTTATTCTGGACAGAACTTATAAGTACATGTTCGTATATTCTACTTAACAATTTTTTGTAAAATATTTTGGAGTCCGACGCTAGTCAGTATACTAAGTGGCTTAGGCACTTTAACATCTACACTTGCAGAAGTTTCATTCATTTTAAAAGATAACTGATTGATGTATCTAATTTTGAAATATTTACCGTGTTGTCTTAGCGGTCCGGTGTCGTCGTTGACCATATGAGATCCTGGGTCCGATTCCCGGGTCAGGCAAAACAAAATGTACTTTTTCAGTTTTATGATAAAACAACGTTGCCCGGGATTGGCTTGCCACCTATCACATTGTGAGAGAGTATTTTCGGCTAATCGTGGGTACACTTCTTGCACCTCTGCCTACGTATTCCAGGATATGGGCGTGTAGATACTTTTTTTTCCTTTTTTACGTTATGCAATGTAAAAACAAAATAGTTAATTTTCCCAATAGCCGTTAAATTTTATAAAGAACAAATTCTATTAGTATACTCAATTTCGATTAGATGCATCTTTTCTGAGATATTAGCAAAAACCCGAAAATTGACCTGTTATATTTTCAAATATATTATAATTATTCTTATATAAATAAATAAAATGTTTAGGTTTATATTTTACACATATTTTACTAATTTTTAAGCCAGTAAAATTGCATTTATAATAACTTTAATAAAAAAGTATACATTCTAGAACTGAATCTCTCGTAACACTATGAAATGATATTGCTAACTTATATTGAGCCGTGCGTTCAAAGGTTTTGTATACACTCCGGGTGTCACGTTCAACTGGACTCACCACCCGAAACCGTTGAAACTTCTGATGTCTGTAACTTCTAAATTATAAAACTCATGAACTTGAAATTTTTAAAGGATAATCTTTATAGTACTTACTTTTGAACAAAAAAATAATAATGGATTTCGGATGACAGGTTAATGAATTAAAGCTAAATATACGTTTTTATCATCATCCCCTATCCCACGGGAACCATACTGAATTTTGGGATAAAAAGTATCCTATAACCTTCTTCGGAGTAGTAACTCTAATCATGCTAAATTTCATTTGAATCCGTTCAGTAGATTCGGCGTGATGCGTGGCCTTGATACAGACAGACAGACAGACAGACAGACAAAAATTAAAAAAATTACATTTTTCGCTTCAGTATCGATTAAAGAGTATCTTCCAAAAAAATTATTTAAAATATCTTCAATGTACAGAATTCGACCTCTTACAGTTTTATTATATGTAATAATATAGATGTTAAGCTTTAACTTGGCATCATCTATTAACACTTGAAAGAGATCGATGTAACGTATAAAGAATTCCCTCCTATTTTTGCCATTTTAGTTGAAAATAGTTTTCATGATTATTTTTTTTACTTCTTTTGCCATAACGAGGAGAAAAACCCTGTTTCAATTGTGAAGTCCCGTGTGTTTACTTTGATGCATCAATCACAATTGTCTAAAACCTCTTAATCTTTTTCATTCATTTTTATATCAGAAGAAAATTAGAAAACAATATCTCGCAAACATTTTGCATTCATTAATAGAATAAATCCGAAGAATCTGAATGCCTTTCATCGTTACTTTAGCTTTGCACCACACCGAATTTTAAAATAGTGGGATAGCAAGAGATTAAATAGTAGACTAGCCACGGTACCTACACATATGTGGTTACAACAATTTTGTAATTGGTCGATGTGTGTTGCAGAAATCAATAAAAAAAAACAAATGTAATGTCCTTACTTGGGAAGCAGATTTTTCCTTTTTTTATGTCCGTTATAGTAAGTCAAGAAGTTTCCATCGACATACTGCTAGAGATTTAACTTAAAATATTGGCTCCATTTACTATAGAGAAATATTATGTTCCTAATATTTTAAATTGAATGGAGCCAGAATTTCCGAAAATACTTTTATTTCTTATTTCATCCAACGAAGTTTTCCCTTCCTATACAGCTTCATCTCCTTAATGTTATCTCGTTGTCTCTAATATAATTATTTATTATGCTATTATTTGTTATATAATAAACTACTAATTTTTATTTCTATGTGTTATCTGTCAAATCTGAAGGATATGAGATTTCACAAATCCTATGAAATTCGAAATGGGGCCAATAGCCAAATTTCAGTTTTTAATGACATAAGTGGTGGAGAGATTGTTCGAACTACAACGTTTACCTACTGTAATTATTACACTGGTTGTCTAGGAGTTTACGCGATACATTTTTACTTCCGGTTGATATCCTATACCACACAGACATTCGTAACAAGTTGCCGTACCATCTTGTTATACGAGAGACAACAGTAGACCCAGCACATATACTATGTACTGTGGGTTTTTTTTTAAATAAGCATCTGCCAACGCTTGCAAATAAAAATGTATTTATATATACTCGTATATATTATTCTTATAAGATGTTGAACATTAAAGAAAATCACCAGATGGCAAGGCTTTAAATAACGCAATCTCTGTAGCAATATACCATCGTTGCCTAGTTTACTCCCATCCCAAAAGCAGTTGAATTTGTACTGCCGGGTCATAAATAGGCAATAGTGGTGGCTCAGCTAAGATGTATTTCAAATAATCTAAATGGCTATTCATGCTCGTCATCTCATCCATTTGTGGCATCCATTTTCATAATTATATTAAGGAGACAAAATAACGAGACCTACAAATATACCTATAAATACGAAGATTGTGTGCATTGTAATTTAATCACGGATGAAGTTGCTTTTAAAACAAAACTTTAAAATTCACAGAATACTTAGGACCGTCGTTTACCGTTAGAAATTTTAAATATAATTATCCTTCAACTAATAAATCTCACAAGAAATATATTTTGTAACTATATTTACAACATTTTAATGTATAGAAAGTAAAATTTGCCTGTACCATTATTTCAATATTTTTTTTCGTATTCTATGTAATCATCGATTGCATCAGATTTTGAATTTGGCTCATAAAGATAGCTACCCCGAGTTAGATATTGTAATAGACATAAGGAATTTAATTAATCAACTGAGCTTTTATACTCTGAGCTAAGATCAGTCTTAGCTGTAATTGATACCACGTCAGGCCCAGGACTAAAATCAATACACATTTTAAATTTATGACTAACTATAACTATTACCCTATACGAGGTTAAACAGATTACTCAAAAATAAATGTAATTATTTTGGGTTTAACCGAGTGATTTTTTTTAGTTTACCCTCCAACTGAATAAACATAATTCTGTCTTTTGTATCAAATTATTCTAATCTACGGAACCTCTCAACTTTAAACAAAAACATTCATTTAATATCTTAATTCAAACGTAATATAGGCGGTGGTCATAGAAACGGATACTAGGCGGTGACGGATTGCCTACTGATACTGACTGAAGTATTAATTTCGAGAATTAAAATATCTGAAGGTACACGTGTTCCTAACGTCACCTCTATTCGTAGTCCACTGCTTCACATCCATTTTGTTGGGAAATTCAACTAAGTCTCCTAATAATCCTTCTTGTTGAAGCATCAAAGTTTTTTTTTTAGTGACAAATTAAGGTTACCTCTCTGGTATGGACTCTACTCGTACTCTGTCATATCCGTAGTAATTGACGTTCTGCTTACACGAGGAAGACAGGCTCCGTTGACGGCAAAGGCACTCATTATGCGGCTCGATTTTCATTTTAAACACCTTCATTTTCTCGTTACCACGTGATCGCTCCTATGTTACGAGTGATCTTTCATTTTTTTTTTATTGCACATCAGGTATCTGAAACTTAGAACGGCAAAGCATAGTATATTCTTCGTACCTACATATCTATCAGCGTACGTTATTTTTAAAGACCATTGGAAAAAAAAGGAGAAAAGAAAGAAAATAAATTGACTTCCAACAACTACATAAATAGTAAATTTATATCAATTTTAAAGCAATACTTGGCGATTTAATAGAATATAGAATAGAATATTTCTTTCATAAAAATCGGTTACAAAAGTGTTACAAATTTCTAAATCACCACAGTCTACCGGTAATGCCGGTGTGCGAAATTATAATAAGTCTAGAAGTTAAAAATACTTTTTTAAATAAAACCTTTTACAAGCCATTTTGACTCTACTGCCGGATCGGAAACACGGCCGCACTATTACATGAAGATCTGGCGGAAGAAACTCAGCGGGCTTGTCATTTATTCGTATCTTTTTTTAGTAAGATATTACAAAATGTTTAATTTGTAAGTATCTGATTGTTACAGTAAATATAAATCCCATGCTTTCCTGTTATCTAGATATTCAGATATTTTCTAGTAACCTTTTTTTTTCACAATTTTGTTTTAACACATTTTTGAAATTGTCAACTGATAAATCTCTAACGGCATCAGGCAGCGTATTGTAAAAGCGTACACTTTGCCTACCCACCCATAAAAGAGTTGCTCATTCTGTGGAGTCGAGATACATGCACAGCAAGATGGGAGTGAATATCAATGTTCTTTTTAAATAAGCAAATATTTTTACGTACATACATCAAGTTTTCCAATATATACTGAGAAATTACAGTTAAAAAAAATTGATATTACAATATTCATAAAATCTTTTTATTTTTTTACTAACCAAGAAAAATGTATAAAAATGAGACTTACGAAATATAAAATCGATATGAGAATGTTACACTTTATATTATATACTTTATATATATGTCACAATTAATATTGGCAATCTAGTTATTTAATTGAACCTTTAATTTTTACAAATTTGAGGCTGTGGGTAATTTCACTTCTGATATTTAAGAAATACCCTACATTTGGCGATTAATATGCTAACACGATGTGCTATTTCACATGGACAACGGCCCTTTCTTTAAATGTTAGGAACTACCTTTACTAATTAAACCACGTAATTAATTATATCACATTTATATTTCTTTTCATATTGCTATTATCACTAACAACTAACAAGTAACAACCTTATTTTAACGAAATATAACAATAAAATACATTACCTTAAATTACTTATGCACGCTCAAGAATGATCTCAATTCTGTTACTTTTACAGTTTACTGGAGGCCAACTGTTCAGCACGACTTGCTCTTTCGAGCGTCGTCGTCCATCTGCCATATCTTTAACAAGTTCCAACCGTCATCCCCACGTTTGGGGATACCAGTTAAAACAATAATTCTGCTCACTAAATATAATTTCGGGCAAAATCCCGCTCTATTAAATAAAACCTAACACAATATTTAAAAAATAATTAACATAGCTGTAAAATTGAAAAAGAAATAAATTATTTAAAAATTACGAAAAAAACTACGTATTAATTATGAAAAAAAATATTAATATTTATGTAAATAAATATTTTTGTACTATAATATATGTTGTTTATTTTTTTTTCGTATGTATATGTTTACCAATTATATAAAAAAAATATAAAAATTATAGATCTTCGATTTACTTTTTGAATTAAAAATCCTCGACTAACAAATAGTCATATTTTTCTCAAAGTGTCGTGTTACACCTTAATTATTTTGTAGCTTAAGCCATTTAAATTAAACAATTCTCAAATCAGTTTATTGCAGTGCTCAAGACCTCTTAAAAAATATACGCTTTACAGTATCAAGTACAAGTTTCAATCCAAGCAACTCTTCTATCATTTTTGTGATCACGGTCCACCGGAACGGACTCGGAACGTGTGCGCGTAACGGTCCGTGTTTTTTAGAAAAAAATGCGAAAATGGCTGGTGGTGTGAGCGGATATCCTGTTTTCTGGATAGGGGTTGAGCAGGGGAGGGGGGGAAAGGGTGAGGGGCGATTAGCGTGAGAAAAGTTCTCACTCTGTGAGTGGCATATTTAATAACACAAGTATCTCATTTCCTGCTGACGCATTACAATATCTATATTGGTCGGACGGGGGAGAGGGGTGAGGGGAGGGGGGCTAGTTACACGAGTATCCTGTTTCCTGGATAGGGGGTGAGGAGGGGAAGGGGAGGGGAGCGGGATGAGAGGGGGGGATTAGTTACACGTGTATCCTGTTTTATGGACAGGGGGTGAGGAGGGGAGGGGGGAAGGGTTGAGCTGGGGAGGGGGAAAGGGTGAGGGGCGATTAGCGTGAGAAAAGCTCTCACTCTGTGAGTGGCATATTTAATAACACAAGTATCTCATTTCCTGCTGACGCATTACAATATCTATATTGGTCGGATGGGGGAGAGGGGTGAGGGGACGGGGGTTAGTTACACGAGTATCCTGTTTCCTGGATAGGGGGTGAGGAGGGGAGGGGGAAGGGGGTAAGGAGGGTAGGGAAAGGGGGTGAGGAAAGGGTGGGGGGGGGGATTAGCGAGAATAATCTCACGCTGTTGGTGGCATATCTAATCACACAAGCGTCCTGTTTCTTGCTTGCTTATGCATCTACGTAGGTCGAATGGGAGGAGGGAAATTAGTTACACGAGTGTTCTTGTACAAAGTACAATAAATAATTAGGTTAAGCGTGCCGAGCGCAATATTTTGTGTCAGCATTTCGCATTGTACATTATAACATTTTAATTATTAATAAATCAGTGTACATACAGCACTCGTTGGGTTTGGTTTTATCATCCCTTCTTCCCTTTGTATAGAAACACTACACATCCTTTTTGGTCCTTCGTTCCTTCAGGACCTTACTCTCGCGTCGCGTAAACATACAGTTGCTCTACATCCGCGCCGCGTTGTGAGGATACCAGTAACTTTAGCACATACAGTGTTACATCTGTGACGAACAGTTGCAGTGACGTACAGTCAAAACTACTCCTAGTGAAGTGTTTAGTGGACTCTGCACCGTGAGGTTTCTCTAGCAACGACAGCCGCAGCGCTCACAGCATAGGCAGCAACGACAGCAGTCCAGCAGGAGAGTAAACCACAGAACCAAGTAAGATCTTTCCATATTTTTTTTAAACGATGGACAAGCTAATTCAACAGCAGAATGCTATCCTGGAAGAAATTAAACGTATAGAGACTAACTTTAGAAAGGACTCACCATCCCGTAAGACGCGCGAATATCTCGATGAGAGACTTGCTAATTTGGACAGGCTCTGGGCTGAGTTTAATGCGAACAACGATAAGCTCAGTCTGTGCGGCCAACCTGATGTTCCATGCTTCGTCGAAAACCAGTACGAGGAGGCACGCGAATTTTACAATAATGTCCGTTATAGAATTTCTTCCTATCCACCTACAACAAAAACAGACCAGACAGGTGTTAGTTTGTCCGTCAGAAAACACACGACAACACAGTCGCCGTCTCGAGAACATGCGCCGCCAGCACGGGCACCGCCAGCACAGGCACCGCCAGCACCGTCGCAACAGGCACACACAGACGTTGAAAAACTTTTGTCGCTTCAACGTACAAATTTTAGAGCTTTTGCTAGGCTAATTAATAACATTAACGTAGATAACATATGCGATAAATGGGAGTTAGAAGACGAGCTGCGCAGTGTTCAGTCTCGCTGGACTAACATTGATTCTTTACATTTAGAGATTGACAACATTTTACAAGGAGACAATGCGGACTACGATAATGAATTTTCCTACTACGAAAATTATTACAAAGACATTAAACGGTCACTTAATAAAAAATTAGCATCTGCAGCTCACATTCAACAAACTACACCTCAAATAGATATCCCAGTATTTACAGGCAAATACACACAATGACCTACGTTTTATGACTTATTTTCCGAAAGCATCCATAACAATAATTTGCTCACAAAAGGTCAAAAAATGCAACACTTAAAGGGTAAACTAAGAGGAGAAGCCGAGCGTCTGATACAATATCTACATATTTCCGCTGAAAACTACGATACCGCATGGGAGCTTCTCACTCATCGGTATAACAATCGGCAGTTGTTATTTACAAAACAAATAGAAATATTTTTAAATCAGCCAGTTTCTTACAAACAATCAGCTTACAAAATAAGGCGTCTCTATGATATGTCTATGGAGTCTATTAATGCCATACAAAATCTCGGCATAAACACATCCTCTTGGGACCCGCTAATCGTACACCTGATTGCAAAAAAATTGGACCCTAACACGTACAGTGACTACCAGGAAAATCGTAAAAATCCACGGGAGATACCCACCCTGGATGAGCTCATGAATTTTCTCGAAAATAAGTTTACAGCTTTAGAGCCCGTACAAAAAAGAAAAGCTCAAACTTTCACACCAAAGCCCACTTCGTCGCATTTAATTAATACGCAATACAATACCAAATATTCTAAAGGCAAATATATTGCAAAACCGCATTATCAGGCGACAGTTACTCGCACGTGGAACTGTCCGCTATGTCAACAAAACCATATTTTATTTCAATGTAACAAGTTTGCTAAGTTGTCGGCCGAGGAAAAAATGAGAACAGTTATAAAATTAAATGTTTGTCAAAATTGTCTTTACATACACGATGCAAATGGATGTACTTCTGCAAAACGTTGTAAACGTTGTCATGGTGATCACCATACCATTCTTCACGACGGATATTACGCTGTTTTCAAAGTACACAAATCCTTACCTCATACGACATACTCGACGTCATCGATTACGCAATCACAGCCCGTCGTCACAACAGCTCCGTCGTCGAGTTACATGCCTATATCCAACTTAGCAAATAATAATTTTACACCCGCTAATAAAAACCATAATGTTAACTACGTAGCTACGAATAATGAGGAGATTTTATTAACTACATTACTTCTAAAAATACAGGCCTATGATGGTACTTACACAGTTTTAAGAGCACTTTTAGACCAAGGCTCTCAAATTTCTTTAATTTCGGAACGCGCCGCTCAGCTTCTAGGGCTTCCTAGACAACATCATCCCGCTTCTATTTCTGGAATAGGATATGGCTCTAAACAAGGAAAAGGAGTCGTTACGTTGAATTGTATGTCGATTTACGATGACTATACATTTTCAACACAGGCTATTGTTATAAATAAAGTCATTAACAATTTGCCTAACGGAACATTTAACAAACAACCGTGGTCACACCTGCAAAACATTAGACTTGCGGATCCTGACTTCAACGTCTCGAGACCCATTGACATACTCCTGGATGCGAGTGTGTATTCCGACATCTTGATGGATGGCCTTATCAGGGGCTCTAACAAGGCGCCCATGGCACAACAGACTAGGGTAGGTTGGATCTTGTCAGGGGACGTTAGAACATTTAATTGCTGTGTCGTGCTGAACAATCTCGCCGATATTTCGCAATACTGGGAACTAAGGGAGGTTCAGAGCTCCTCGACTGCCCGCTCGGAGGAAGAAGAGTACTGCGAACAGCTGTACCAGTCTACAACGAGACGGTTGGAAAACGGTAAATATGAAGTTGCGATTCCGATGAAACAGGATTTTGAGAAATATCTAGGAACTTCTAGACAGAAGGCGATGGCACAACTATATAATTTAGAACGTAAAATGACAAAAAATACAGAATTCTCTGAAAGTTATATACAGTTTATGAGGGAATATCTAAGTTTAGGACATATGACACCTGTAACAAAAAAGGTAGAGCCGTCGTATTATCTCCCGCATCATGGAGTATTAAAAGCTGACTCGACAACAACTAAACTGAGAACCGTATTTAACGCTTCAGCAAAAACTTCTACGGGGTACAGTTTGAACGATTTGATGCTTCAAGGTCCAAGTTTACAAAGCGATTTACATAGTTTAATTTTATCGTGGCGTAAACATAAAATCGCCATTACAGCGGATTTAGAAAAGATGTTCCGTCAGACGAATGTCAGAGAGTGTGATCAGCATCTACAGAGAATCGTATGGAGAGACATCTCGACCGCAAAAACCGCAGATTCTGCACCTCAAGAATATCAATTAACAACAATTACATACGGAACCAAGTCCGCGCCGTATCTTGCCATGCGAACACTAAAACAGCTTGCTTTAGACCATAAGGATGATTTTCCTCTAGCAGCACATGCTATTATGACGTCATTCTATATGGACGATCTGCTCACAGGTGAAAACTCTATAGAGAAAGCTAGAGAGTTGCAGAAACAGATCATTAATATATTCAACACAGCAGGTATGAACATTCGCAAATGGTCTAGTAACAATATAGAGCTCACGCAAAACTTGTCACAAGAACAGTTGGATATTTCGCTAGATTACAAATGTGCTGAATCGCGGAAAACATTAGGGTTACGTTGGAGTCCTAGAACAGACGCATTTACATTCCAAAATAAATTCGTAGATTTAGATAGCGAGGATCATCTTACAAAGCGACAACTACTCTCTAACATTTCGAAGATCTTCGATCCGCTGGGCTGGCTTTCACCCCTTACCGTTAGAGCTAAAGTTTTATTTCAAAGAACTTGGTTGGAACCAAACATTACCTGGGATGATGAGCTACCTCAGCAGATAATTTGTGACTGGAAAACATTAAAACAGGATTTCCAACATTTAGATAAATTTGAATTACCGAGATACTTAGGTGAAACTCATAAATACATTATACACGGATTTTGTGACGCCTCGGAAAAAGCCTACGCTAGCGTGGTGTACATTACCACTACAAATAGTAAAGGCATGTGCACAACGAGGCTACTTACGGCGAAAACAAAACTCGCTCCTTTGAAAAACAAGTTAACGCTACCTAAGCTTGAACTGTGTAGCGCACATCTTTTGGGAAGTCTTTTGGATAAGGTTCTGGCTACAATGACAGACAGTCAATATGAGGTGCATTGCTGGAATGACTCTACGATTGCATTGGCTTGTATTCAAGGTGACATTCACAGATGGCAAAAATTTGTATCCACCAGAGTGCAAAAGATTATAAAAATCGTTAAGCCTTCACGTTGGCATCATGTGAGCACAGACTTAAATGCAGCAGATTGTGCTACAAGAGGATTAACAGTTTCTCAACTAAACTCACATTCGTTATGGTGGGGCCCGGAATGGCTTAACACTTTAGATATTAATTCAATTAAGAACATTTCTCACTTAGCTACATGTAACGAAGAAATTAAGCTCAATGTGAACGCTGCTTTATCAACTACAATTATAAAACATAAGACTTTAATATTACAATTAATGAATGAATACAGTTCATTGGCACGTATTGCAACAACAGTGGCATGGCTATCACGTTACATCCTGTGGCTTCGCAACAAACAGAATGTGCCACATCAGAGTTATTTGTCAGCTGTTGAAATTGAAAACGCTTATTGTATTATAATTAAAATTGTACAATCGATAGAATTTAAGGAAGAATTTAATTGTATAATACAAAATAGAAAACTATCTAAGAATAGTAAAATATTATGTTTAAATCCGTTTATTAGTAAGGATGACGGATTACTGAGGGTCGGTGGGAGACTGAATAAGTCTCATTTAGAGGGTTGTGCAAAAAATCCAATCATTTTATCAAATCATAGTCGTCTCACAGATCTCATCATACAGCAAGCTCATACTTTAACTTTACATGGCGGACCCAAACTTACCTTATCACACATTAGATACAAATACTGGATATTAAGCGGGCTCCGTACTGTTAAAAGAGAGTTACGTAAGTGTGTTCGATGTAGGCGTTACAGCCATCAGAATCATCAACAGATCATGGCAGACCTACCTGAACCACGCGTAACACCGTCGCGTCCATTTAGTCATACAGGTGTAGACTTCACAGGATATTTTGACATCAAAGCACAGAAGGGGCGTGGAATAAAAACAACTAAAGGATACGCAGCCGTGTTTGTATGCTTATCGACCAAGGCCGTTCACTTGGAACTCGTATCCGACCTTAGCACCCCTGGATTTCTTGCAGCCTTTCGCCGGTTTTGTGCCCGGCGGGGCACTCCAAGTCATATGTACAGTGACAATGGGACAAATTTTAAAGGTGCTGACAGATTGCTGACTAAAGAGTACAAAGAGATTTTGGCAACAATCGACAGGAATTTCTTCGCGAACATAAACAGCTTTTATATCAAATGGACCTTCAACGCACCGTCATTTCCATCTGCAGGAGGTTTGTGGGAGGCCGCCGTCAAATCTCTCAAATATCATCTTCGACGAGTAATTGGCGAGCAGCGACTTACCTATGAAGAGTTCAACACACTGTTACAGCAAATAGAGGCCTGTCTCAACTCACGACTTTGGTCGCATTGACAGAGAGTCCTGATGATGATTACCTGATTCCAGGACATTTCCTTGTAGGGGGACCTTTGCTGTCTCGACCGCAAGCTGAACCAGAACATCTTAATCTTAACACCAGATGGCACATGGTACAAACAATGAACAGGAACTTCTGGAAGAGATGGTCTTCGGAGTACCTTCAACAGCTCCAAATGCGATCCAAATGGCAGAGCCCATCGAGGAACTTTGAAGTGGACGACATAGTTCTGGTCAAGGAAGACAATTTACCTCCCGGGAAATGGGCTTTAGGTAGGGTAGTCCAGGTGCATCCAGGCAAGGATGGGTACGTGAGAGTGGTATCGATTAAAACCATGAATGGTATAATTAAAAGGCCAATTTTAAAACTTTCACGGCTTCCAGTCAAGGAGAGCGATACCGTACAGGTGAACAGCGGCTCTAGTGATTATGATCGACATGCCGTGACTTCTGGAACAACGAGCAGAGTACAGCCAGAAAGCCAAACAAACCAGCTGCCGCAATCTCGACGTCGACCTCGGAGGAATAAATTATGTAATTTTATATTCACTTTAATACTTATGTTTTTATTTACAATTACACCCACACAGGGTACCTACAATATGTCTAATTTCAACTCGAACCAAAGCCTATATTTCGACAAACAGTTCGATATTAACTTAATCAGAGATGAGTGGAAATTAGTTGTTTATTATAATATGTCAACATATTGGACGAGTTTATCATATTTACAGAAGTACGTAAAGCGTATACAGAAGGATACATCGCAACTTTCACCGCAATATATAAGTATAGCAGACCAACTACAACATGAGCTATCGGAACTTCAACATTATAATGTATTGCTGCAATATAATACTAACAAACGACCGAAGAGAGGCATAATTAATGGTGTGGGTTATGTAGCTAACGCATTATTCGGAGTTCTCGATGACAGGTTCCTGAATCAATACGAAAAGGACATAGAGAAAATTTCATACGACTCTAATCACTTACGAAACCTCCTGAAAAATCAAACGAGCATTATTGAGGCACAGTCGAATATTTTACGCAGAAATGAAGATATAATGTATAAGCAGTTTAGCATAGTACAGTCACATTTACAAACCTTTACAAACATTTTAAATCAAGTACAGTCGGACAATGAACATCAATTTAATACTATATCATCAATTCTGTCGGCACAGATTTTAATATCGAATCTGAGGCGTATACAAGATAATTTAGTCGATACAGTAACTGATTTATCTCAAGGACACTTGGACGCACATTTAATACCTTCAGAACAGCTACAAGAACAGATGCACATTATTTCGAGTCAATTAAGAGGAGACCTAACTTTGCCTATTACTGAAGAAAACTTACAGGAACTATACAAGGTCATGAAAGTAAACTCAAAAGTCGGAAAATCATTCCTAGTTATAGAAATAAAAATACCTTTAATTGCTAAGGAATCATTCGAACTAGACAAAATATACAGCATACCTTTGAATAGTAATATTATTATTGAAACATTTACACCTTACATTGCTTTTAATTTACGAAAGGAAATATTTATTTTACTAACAGAAGAAGATACTCATTTTTGTATGCATTTATCCTCAGAAAAAGTTTTGTGTGCCTTCGATAAACCAATTTATGAGCAACAAATTAATCTTTCCTTCTGTAGTCTGCATACAAACAATAAGACATTATGTACAACTAAAACTATTAAGTGCGAAGAGCGGTGGATCAAATTACGTGCTAATAACAGGTAGTTATTCTCGTGTTGCGAGAATTGCCAAGTGCGACTTTATTGCAAGGACACAATAGAAATGATTAGCTTAGAAGGGAACGGACTCATGGACTTAGCGCCGGGATGTGTTTTAAAGAGTAAATCCGTAACAATTTACGGACATACTAATTATCTTACAAAACTATCTACAAAACCTAATATAGTTACAGTATCAGAATTTTCAATCCTTAATCATATTTTAAACTCAACACTACCTGAAAGTTTCATACCGGACAACCACAGTCATACCTGGGAGCAGATGAAGATACAATTGGAAAACATAAAAAAGGAAGCTGATGTGGTTTACTCTCCCGTCAGTGTACACGATGTACACCACTATACTGTGATCTACGTCACGCTGACACTGCTGCTCTTAGTTGGGTGCATTTACGTTGTCCGTTGTGTTCGCAAGACGAGCCAACAACAGTTTAGAGTGTCCCCAGCTGTCACTGCCCCGGTGACTCTGCGGGCGGTGGAGGCTACTAACGTGGAACTCTCGCAGCTGACTACAAAGCAGCAGCCGTCATCATCATCACCATCGGGGGTGGTTCCTCCGAACACCAGTACGCAGTCATGTGTGACAAAAGGTCAAAAAATGCAACACTTAAAGGGTAAACTAAGAGGAGAAGCCGAGCGTCTGATACAACAACAGAACAAGTGATTATTAATTTTAACTGTGACACAAAGTCGTTTAGGCTAAACATTATAGAGACATTAAGTTACGTATGGACATTAAGTTTTATTTCTTTACGTTACATTTAGCATCCTTTTCTCGGAGTCCCAGGATGTACAAAGTACAATAAATAATTAGGTTAAGCGTGCCGAGCGCAATATTTTGTGTCAGCATTTCGCATTGTACATTATAACATTTTAATTATTAATAAATCAGTGTACATACAGCACTCGTTGGGTTTGGTTTTATCATCCCTTCTTCCCTTTGTGTAGAAACACTACACAGTTCTATTTCCGTCTAATGCACTTTGTTATATATCCAAGAAATATGATATATGAGCTTCCCGTTGGGATAAAACTATTTAAGCTGCAAAATGTTATTCAGTTAACCATCTCTTCAGGCACGCACGGACGCACTGAACATTAAAAAATGAACATAAAAGTTAACAATAAAATCGCTGCAGATTACCTGCGGCGTTCACACCGCAGCATCATGGTCCTCCTGAAACAGGAGCGCAATTATACCAACGTGCTCGAAGAACGCCTTTTCTTGATGTGCGTGTACCTAGCTTTCAAGCTAGGTGTATACGAAGACTCGAAAGGCAAATCCAGATTCATCAATGTCACCCTTTTGAGCTGCCCGCCAGTAAAAAGAGGTTTTTTCAAGCCCCGAACTAAATCCAGAATACTGTCATGTTGTGCAGTGGCCGCGCCTTGTGACGTGATTTACAATCATTATGAAATTGGGCACGGCCGCGTCGACAGGACAAAGTGTTGACACGAACCGTCCACCGGCGAGAAGACGCCGATCTTTTCGGTCGAACCCGCGAACCTGGACGTAGACGCGGATGAGATGACAGCCACAGAGACGACCCTCCTGAACGTAATGACTGCAGCGACGACCGAGGCTCACACCACTGCACAGACTGACACAACAATTGATAGGATGGCCGTGGAAACGATCCTCGCTGATTTATCGGACATACCTTGTTTTACCCTGCCCAACTATGAGAACGCCGTCTCCGACATCGCTGATTGTGGAATGGAGCCACCCGCGCATATCTACGTCGGCGACGGGGTTGCCGCAACGACTTTCGAGGCGATGGAGCAGCCCAGCTCTCCGCTTGCACCAACATCGCCCGGGACGTTGATAGAAGCGGCCATGATAGAGAAAGCACTAATGGCGGAGACGAGGTCGCTCGAGACGTCAGCAGAAGCGGCAATGATAGAACAAGTGATGGGACAGTCGCCCGGCTCAGAACTGGATTTACCCGATCTCTCATACACGTAAGAAGCGGTGACAGTAGATGCAGCGGTGGAACTATCTCACAATTCAGAAATGTCGGCAACTTCTAGGACGTGGGCTGACGCTAAAGCCACCAACATTGAGGCGGCAGTAACGACAGCAGCGGCGGCGACGGCCACTACTTTGACGACAGAGACAGTGATGCCCAGATGGGAGGGGAATGTGAACGAGGCGCGTGTACTCAGCGAACTCGCTGAATACGTGTACAGCACCATGGACCTGAGTACGGTCAGAAGAGAACTGGTGAATTTGGTGCTGTACGCAAAAAAATCAAACACTTGTCTGTCGGATGATGTGTATGTTATGCTTAATGCCATCATTCAATATGAGCTCGCTGACTCGTGTCTCGGTAGGTGTAATAACGGCCCTCCCCAGCTTTTGTAAAACCGTTTTGAAAACGCGTCAACAGTGATGACCCGGCTGTGGCCGTGGTTCGTTAAATAAATTATATCGTCAATTTTAAAACGGTCAAGCACAGAACAATATAACTAACGGAAGAGAAATGTACTTTGGGGCGATTTTTTTCCCCCACAAATGTCACTTGAGTATAATAGTTTAGGGGCAGAAAACGAGATGGCGCTAGTAGTAGACGTGTATGTGTGCGTGCGTGTATACATATATACACATCCATATATATATGGATGATTATAAAAGGCTCTAAGGAAAAAAATGAGCATAATCAGTAAGTGAAATGAAAATCGTTTCCATGATTATTTTGTTTTTATAAGGCACAAAAATCCCAATAAAATAATTTTCTTGCTTGCTTGGGAGATTTGAAAACTCAAAATAATCACAGAAAAGGCATTTCACTTACTGATTATACCCATTTTCTTTCCTAAAGCCTTTTATAATCATCCAGTATATATATCTTTTCCATTTATTGAAAAAAAGGAAAAAATACGGTCTTTGCGGTGGATCCAAGCTGATTGCAAAAAACCAGAATCAATCAACTTTATTAATATAATTTAGTTGAAAGTTATATATGTAATTAATTTCAACTATCCAATTTTTTACAATCTTTCTAGGATTATCGCAAAAACGCAACTTTGCTAGGCTATACTGGATGGGTTCAGAAAAAATACAATATATATACATATTTCTTTTTTTTTATTTGGATACATTATAATTTTACTCGAGGTTCTTTTGACTGGTTGACAATTTCTTAATTACTGCCAGATTTAAAATGCACTAACAATCTAGTAAAGAACATATAAAAGCTCCGTAATCTCTGTGCATGATTCTTGGCATTCTGTTCTCTGTTTTATTCTGTAAGAAATTTGGGGAAAAGATTGTGTATGTAAATAAGTAGACAAAATTGATACATAAATAGACTAAAATTATCAATTAACTACATTTTTGGTTCATTTCAACACAATAAAACGCAGAACAGAAGAAAATTAAATAAGATGATGGCGATATCTGTATATATGCCAAATAGTGGTCGTTCCACCCGGAAAAAGCGGTTCGACTCAACATTCTTCATTCGAACCGCAAATGACCGGAACATGCTTCCTGATTCTGTGTTCCCGGACGAGTACAATCTGGGGATCTTCAAGAAAAGAGTGAACTGGCACCTTCTAAGGAAGCGCGTTCCATCTTAGGCCGCATCTTAGCTTACCATCAGGCGAGATTGTGGTCACGTGCTTCCCTATAGATAATTTAAAAAAATATAATCTTTATTATTTAGAAATGCAAACAAACTTAACATTTTTTTTTAAATTTACAACTAGCTACACCGTTTATTGTGATAAATGTGAATCCCACTAAAACAACTCATTTTTTCAGGATAAAAAGCAGCCTATATGCTATTTCAAATCCGCTCAGTAGTTTTTGCGTGATTGAGTAACAAATATCCATTCATCCACATACGCATTTATAATATTAAATATAGATAATAAACAAATCATCTGTATCACGTGCATATTGTAGCTACTGTACGTGAACTAAATTAGTGAAAGTGGTTAGTTTGCAATGGGAAGTCCCGCGACCGTAGCTCGTCCAGCTCCACACACCACCACCACCCTTTTAGTTACACAAAACAAAAACAATCTAGTCACGCACTCTGCACGTTTTGCCGCAAAAACCGGCAGACCGCAAACAGCAAAACTCTCAGAGAATTTTGATTTACCGAAATATTTTTCGATAAAATCTATTTTGCTGAGTATCAAGATTTCGTGCTAATATTAATCGTTTTTTTAACCAATTTAAAAAGGGCAGTGCCATTTTTTTTTTATTTTTTTTATATTTATTATTGAATAAAAGAACAATAGGTACATTTGACTATAGTAGCATTAGAAAAAAACCACAAAGGTTTATGTACAATACTACACATTATTTTTAAATTAACTTAATATGTAAAATAAAATAGACACGGATATTAAGTCTCCTAGATTCAAACTCAAATCAAACTTCTTGAAAACTTTCCAAGTTATTCAAGAAGTATGATTTGAGTTTAGCTTTAATATTTTTTCGTGTAAAGGTATTTATAAACTCAAATGGCAGTTTATTTAGCAAACGGGGAATCAACCAGCTAGTTGTTCTTTCCCCGTATACATTTTTTGCGCGCGGCATACAAAACCGGTTCGTAGATACAGCTCTTGTACATACAGGATGTTTAACTAATTTCTTTAGAGATTCGTTAAAGAAGTTTTCCTTAATCAAATTATACATAAACTGTGCTTGTACGGGTAGTATTTTACAATGTCTGAAAAGGCCTAAATCGTCATATTTAAATTGAAGTCTGATTTTTAAGTCTATTGATTAACTAAACTAAATTTTAATAATATTACATACATACATGAACTGATGACCTTCGTCTTTTCGTCGTTTGAAATATGTAGTGGTTGTTCCACACCATTAAAGGTCTGATTTTTTTTGTTGAGCAATATAAAAAAAATATTGACACGCAATAGGACACCGATGAGAAAACTTTAGGTACGACTTACTTTGAATTGATTATCAAAATTATTTTATATAACAAATTTAAGAAATTAAGTAGCAATTAAATCCCAAGATTTTGTCATATAAATAATCTAAGATTTATAACACCTCCCATTTGAATAGTTTTGTAACACATTTTTAACGTGTTTACCAATAGACTTTTATAGCTTGGAAAGTTTGTATTTAAAGCGTATAGATATAAGCCACAAAAAGCAGTAATAATTCTGTAGACAAGATGCATGCTCTAGATTGCTTTTGTTCCTTGTATTTAGCAGTGCACATAACAAGCAAATATTTTAAGAATATACATTAAATTGTCAAACTAACTAGGAAATTAGAATTTAAATATTGATTTCCTTAAATTTTTCTCTAAGGAAATCATCCGGCTAAAATAATTGCAGCTTTTTTTGCAAAACAAAATATAGTACTTATTTCAGTGGAAATTCCTTAGAGAAGAATCCCATTACTCAAAGTAACTAACATATTCGTTAATATTTTCGTTCATCAGTTAATTAAGTCTGATTGATAACTTATTAAAATGCGGTCCCGATTGCATTTTTTATCAAGAGTTATACCTAAAAACGCCAAAACGCCAAAAACTTTCTGAGAGTTCTTGAAGATGGAAGTGTAAACAGTTTTGAAAGCAATGTATAACTTTTAGGCCTTCGTTTGAAAAGAGAAAGGGAAAGAATTTTATCTTCTACAGTAAAACGTCTCCCAGAAGGTTTTTTGGGAGTTTAGTAATACTGCATAGCCGTAAATAATTTACCAGGCTGTGTCATATTTATAGTAATCATTTGGAATGCGGTAATCTTATTTACGGCTTCAGCATTTTTAATTCTACATTTTAATGTTTGTCCCATTTTTGCAATCTTCTTATTTCCTTCTTTAAGTTCTTAACTTGAAAATTAATGTGCTTTGCCTTATTATCTGCCAAAGAAGACGGTCCTGCAATAATAAAAAATCATTAACATTTCTGATGACTGCAAAATGAGCAACACCGGTCTAGAACAAAGTGGTCTATTTACTTATTAACAAAGCGGTATTAAAACAAAAGTATCTTCACGCCTGTATTCCCGGAGAGGTAGGCTGAGGTACAACAAGTGCACCCCGAAGATACTTGGTCCCACAAATGTGATAGGTGGCAAGCCTATTGCCAACTTTCCACTTTCCAATCCCAGGCAAATTTGTGTTTCTCAGAAAACTGAAAAAACACTTTTTTTATGTGCCCGACCCGGGAATCGAACCCGGGACCTCATGTGGTCAACCCCAACGCTGGATCACTCGACCACAGAGGCGACAGTGTTATTAACTGAGTTTTCTCCATCTCTTGCCTATTGTCTTTTATCTGCTACCACCCCATTGGTCGAATGGTTAGCGACACTGACTAGGTAATCGACGGGGCTCGGGTTCGTCCCCGACGGGGACAAGTATTTGTTTGGTGTGTTGGTGTGGTTGTGTTGGTTGGTTAGGTGGTTGGTTTCAGTGTTTATTAAATATATTCCAATATTTATATATGTATTTCTATGTATTAGTATTGTGGACTAACACCCATAACACAAGCAATAATTTGCTTACTTTGGGGTTAGATCAGTAAGAGTAATTTGTCCCGCGAATATTTATTTATGACATTTTCATTATTGCAATAGCAATAGATAGCATACATACTATCACTTGGAGGAAAGCTTTCTACCACAGTTTTGTGCTCTAAACATAAATTCTTAAATCAAAAACCCATTGACAGTCACTTTCCTTAAGAGCAAGTTAAATTTATTTGGCACCATTCATTAATTACATAAGACTTTGTACTACTTATTGACCCCCTCCCACAGATAATGATGCTTGCGTATCCTAACAATCAACAAACAGTTGGGGCTTAGTTAATTATAAATTCTTACATGTGTTTGTATATAAGTAAAATTTTTGACAGCAATCAAATTTACCTTTTCAGTATTTTTGGAAAAGAGAGAATGAACACAGTGATGGGGATAAGGATAAAAATGATATAGGAATATAATGATCAAGTGTGGGGATGAGAAGTGATAAAAGTATGAAAACAATCTTAATGTTTAAAATAGAAATAGAAATAAATAAAATATATTACTTACTTTTTTGTCGAGTAGTATGAGGTTTTAATAATGTATTTAATGTAGTTTTACAGTAGCTGTGATCTACATGAACACAGGACACACAAGTTGCATCTGAAATTAATAATTACATATTTGTATATTTTTTTAGCTGAGGTTTTGTTTAAAACTAATAATATTGCAATTGTTTGGTAAATAAGTTTAGGTTTGATGTAATATAGGCCGCATTGGAAGGGTTTACTGTACTTTTTAAACATTTTTAACACCTAAAGAGTACAGTGGCAAGTCAGTAAATGAGCTCTTGGCCCAGAGAGTTGCCGAACTGAGTGGGTGGCAAGGAAGTTACATTCTACATAAAAATCTACCATCCGAAAGTTTTATTTACACTGGCAATTGCAAGAAAGGGACAACATTCACTCATGTCGTTGTCTTGCTCAGAACGTTTTTCCCCTCTGTTATGTAAGAAACAAATGTCAACTTTATTAGGATCCAAATAATGTACATTTTTATTTTTCAAACTAGCTGTACCCGCGACTTCGTTCGCGTTTGGCCATCCTTGCAGAGTAATTATTAGGAAATGACCACAGTATTTCTCGTATTCAGCAATACTTTGGACGGCGAAGCACTTTTATCAAATGAGAAATATTAAGAAAGGATTCTTTTAGTGTGGATTTGAAAACACGTTGACTTTGATAACGAACCTTGTGTCTTGTAGGGATTTAGGCAGTGTTTAACTGAAGTCACCTCGCCTTTTATTTTCTACAGTCATGCTTACAGTGTTATTTGTTTGCCATTATATACTCATTCCATTTAAAAAATGATTTTATATCTGAATAAAATCATTTTTGCAAAACCTATTTTTTATAGAAAGGAAAATTGCACACCGGTGAAGCAAATGTCTTCATCTGTATTATAATTTTTAAACATGGCTGGGGCTATTCTTCCACCGGATAAAAGTGTCGCAACTAAAATACGCCACTGCCAGGGCAATCATAATCAGCCAAGAGACTGCGAATTTAATTCTTATTTGTAAAAAAATGTTTTCGTTTACCTTTAAGTGAGTCCAAAAAACTTCCACCCAGAGTTATTTACGGTGTTATCATTACTCCATTGACAGCTGTTCGCTGTTTAACGACTGCACGGTTTAGTTTATATTTGTTATATTACGTGCAACGTTTGTCACATCATAGCCGGTTTCAGAGCAGAAGGCTCGGTCAATAACCCTTCAGGAGTTACCGCGTACGAAAAAATTAAAAAAAATGTGGTTAAACATAACTTTGAGATTTTTCAACCAGTTAATTTTTTCCTAAGACAACGTTTTTCATTTTGCTAAAACTGCGTTTAATGCTGTTTGAAAGATTAAAATCGATAAAATCGAATCGCGATAAAAGTTACAGCATTAAAACTTCAAAATAGACATTTTTGGTTTCAACAACATTAGATATTATTATCAAAACAACTTTAAGATTTTTTGAGGGCAAAAGATTGAAGGTGAAAGTATTGGCTTGTACCTAGGTTTCTAATGGGCAACGATGATATTTAAGCTAACTAATTTTAAAATCCATGGTGTATGTCTGATAATTAACCATATCTGACTCCATTGCAGTAGTATTAGTCAAGACCTATAAGTCAGGGCGAAATAAATAGTATTTGCTTCCAGTAAACGTTATAACTGCAATGTTATTATTATTAAGCATAATATCTTGACCGTGGAGGAGGACGTGTGGGGGTTAGGAACATTTTGTTTAAAACAATTAAAATACGGCTTTTTGCAATTTTTTGCCAATATTTCGTAAAATACGCGTGTAATCGACATGTTTTTTTATTATCAATAGGGAAGCGCTTGACTACGATCTCGACTGACGGTAAGCTAAGATGCGGCCTAAGATAGAACGCGCTTCCCTAGAAGTTCCCTAGAGTTCGAAGAGTTCAAAAAATCTAGTTTATATAAATGATACTTAGGAAATTAATGTTTGAAAAATATACATCATATTTTTTTAAATTGATGATTGATTGTGATCTTTCGAATGGCATTCAACGCAATTGTTTAACTCAAAATTGTTTTAATCGATAGGTTAAAAAATGTCGAAGAAATGTAAAAAAAAAACTTTTTTTTAATTTTTTAAAACTTTTTTTTATATTGAATCGTCACTGACAAATCCCAAATAAATCCAGTTTTGAACCAATTTCCAGTATTTAGCGCGGTTTTTTAGAGGGCAAACCTAATTCGATTTTTATATCAAACGGTATATTAACCTGAAAGTTTTTTAAAAAATCTGTAATAAGTTTACTGTAAACAACGTAATTTTAATGTTTGAAAAGCTGTACCTTTTGAAAATTTGACTCGATTTTGATTTTTGAAATTCAATATAGTTTTTTTAATAAGTACTAAAATATTGCAGAAGATTAAAAATGATTAGTTAAAAAAATTCGAAGTTATGTCGAAAAAAATAACTCCGAATGGATAAATATATTTTGATGCAATTTATGCATTGGAGGCAGTTTTTTTGAGAAGTAAAGCTGATTATTTTGTACTATATCGGTTCATTAATCTGAAAATTGTATTAAAAAAATATTGTTCCGCCAAAAACCTTTGTGAGGTTTTCCAAAATTTCTCAAAATCTCCTTTACTGAATTAGTTAAAATTTTCAGGAAGTCTAAGTTGAGTGGAATCTAGTCGAATCCCATTAACCACGTTTCGATCGGTCAAACCGTTCAAAATTAATGAGATGTTTACATACACACATACACACTCACGCGCGCACACACATACATACATATGTCATCATGAAAATAGTCCGAAAAGGTTCCTAGGTCCTCAAAACGTGGAGATCTGGTGAACACTCGATTTTCGAAAATCGAGGCAAAATCAGTAACTTCCTTATCTACGTAGCTACGTAGCGGGAAGTTAAAAATATATACCTAACTAGCTGTACCCGCGACTTCGTTCGCGTTTGGCCATCCTTGCAGAGTAATTATTAATTAATTAGTAATTGACTACAGTATTTCTCTCTCTCTCTCTCTCTCTCTCTCTCTCTCTTATAAATGTAAAAAAGAGACTTTTTTTAATCCCAAATAAATCGTTTATTTTGATCCAATTTCTAGTATTTGGCACAGTTTTTTAGAGGGATACTCTAATTCGATTTTTATATCAATCGGTATATAAACCTGAAAGTTATTTAAACAATATGTAGTAAGTTTACTTTATACCGACCGATTGATATAAAAATCGAAAGTTTAATTCAATTTTTATATCAATCGGTATATAAACCTGAAAGTTATTTAAACAATATGTAGTAAGTTTACTGTAAACAACGTAATTTTATTGTTTGAAAAGCTGTAACTTTTGAAAATTTGATTCGATTTTGATTTTTGAAACGGCATTCAATGTAGTTTTTAGTAAGTACTAAAATATTGCAGAAGATTAAAAATGATTAGTTAAAAAATTTCGAAATTATGCCAAAATTTTTTTGCAAAATTTTTCGTCAACTATAAACTCCCGAACGGATAAATAAATTTTGATGCAATTTATGCATTGGTCGCAGTTGGATGTAAAGCTGATTAAATTTTGTACTCTATCGGTACATTAATCTGGAAATTGTATTAAAAATACTGTTTCGCCAAAAACTTATGTGAGGTTTTTTCAAAATTTCTCACAATCTCCTTGACTGAAGTCTAAATTGAGTGGAATCCAATCGAATACTATTAACCGCGTTTCGATCGGTCAAGCCGTTCAAAGTTATGAGATGTTTACATACACACATACACATACACATTCACATACACATACACATACGCATAAGCATACGCATACGCATACGCATACGCATACGCATACGCATACTCATACGCATACGCCTACGCCTACGCTTACGCATACGCATACGCATACGCATACGCCTACGCCTACGCATACGCATACGCATACGCATACGCCTACGCATACGCATACGCATACGCATACGCCTACGCATACGCATACGCATACGCCTACGCATACGCATACGCATACGCATACGCATACGCATACGCATACGCATACGCATACGCATACGCCTACGCATACGCATACGCATACGCCTACGCCTACGCATACGCATACGCATACGCATACGCATACGCATACGCATACGCCTACGCCTACGCATACGCATACGCATACGCATACGCCTACGCATACGCATACGCATACGCATACGCATACGCATACGCCTACGCCTACGCATACGCATACGCATACGCCTACGCATACGCATACGCATACGCATACGCATACGCATACGCATACGCATACGCATACGCATACGCATACGCATACGCATACGCATACGCATACGCCTACGCATACGCATACGCCTACGCCTACGCATACGCCTACGCATACGCATACGCATACGCATACGCATACGCATACGCATACGCATACGCCTACGCATACGCATACTCCTACGCCTACGCCTACGCATACGCATACGCATACGTATACGCATACGCATACGCATACGCATACGCATACGCATACGCATACGCATACGCATACGCATACGCATACGCATACGCATACGCATACGCATACGCATACGCATACGCATACGCATACGCATACGCATACGCATACGCATACGCCTACGCATACGCATAAGCATACGCATACGCATAAGCATACGCATACGCATACGCATACGCATACGCATACGCATACGCATACGCATACGCATACGCATACGCATACGCATACGCATACGCATACGCATACGCATACGCATACGCATACGCATACGCATACGCATACGCATACGCATACGCATACGCCTACGCCTACGCATACGCATACGCATACGCCTACGCATACGCATACGCATGCGCATACGCATACGCATACGCATACACATACATACGCATATGCACACACACACACGTCATCATGAAAGTAGTCGAAAATGGTTCGTAGGTCCTCAAAACGTGGAGATCTGGTGAACACTCGATTTTTGTAAATCGGGGTAAAATCAGTAACTTACTTATCTAGACACGTAGCGGGAAGTTAAAAATATATACCTAGTTAGAAAGATGAAAAGTTATTTATTCAGTTTTATTTTTTTGAATCATTTTTATTTAAGGCACTTTTTGTAGCGGGATGTTTAAAAATAAATTAATTAACACATGGCTTTGTAGTTTGTTATTAACAAAAACCAAAATAACTTTTGACTAAGAAGCTTATCTTTGTTCATTGAAAACGATTTGCAGTAAAAAAATCTTGTTGCACTTTTCATAAATTTATTATTATTTTTAAATCTCTAAAAGATTTAATGTATATGTATAAGTATCATTTTCAATAAGCAAGATGAGCAGTCAAGGGTTTTTTTAATTAATAACAAACTACTCTGTCTCGTGGTCTTGGGATAGCCTATTCGGCTCCCGATATGTGGTCCCGGGTTCGATCCCCGGATCGGGCAAACGTGTTATTGAGATATTTTCAAGGATTTTCTCGAAAATCTAAAATCTCAGTAGCAACTCGGAGACTGGCGGACCACTCCCGTGCCTCGGATGAGCACGTAAAACTTTCGGTCCCAGTTATCGCTAAAAATAGTCGATAATCGTTATCGTGTCGGTATATGCGGCGATGAGGATTACCATTTATATCACCAACCGACAAACCGGTGAGTCGCGGTGAAACGGAAAGTCTATAGACGTTCGATCTACTCTGCCTATCCCGCAAGGGAACCGGGAGTGATGATACTTCAATAAAAAAACAACAAAGTCACGTATTTTTTTTTTTCACATTTTTGATTTTCGATTCTCACAAATAAAGGAAAGTTAAGTAACCTTTTATTGAATTTGTTTTGATGAAGTTATCTTGGCTAAAGTTTTTTTTCTGTAAGATGTTGATCTTATCCGGGACTGAAGTTATAAGTACATGTTCGTATATTCTACTTAACAATTTTTTAAAAAGTATTTTGGAGTCTGAGTACACTAAGTAGTTTAGGCACTCCAACATCTACACTTCGCAGAAGTTTCATTCATTTTCTAAGAATTTTGAAATATTCACCGTGTTGTTTAGTGATCCGGTGTCTTTCAAAGAATTTTGAAATATTCACCGTGTTGTTTAGTGGTCCGGTGTCATCGTTGACCATATGAGGTCCCGGGTTCGCTTCCCGGGTCGGGCAAAACAAAACGTGTTTTTAACTTTTCTGATAAAACAACGTTGCCCGGGATTGAAAAGGGCCCGGTTGGCAATTGGCTTGCCACCTATCACATTGTGTGAGATGGTATATACGGCTAATCGTGGGTACACTTCTTGTACCTCTGCCTACGTATTCCGGGTATGGACGGTTAGATACTTTTTTTACCCTTTTTTACGTTAGGCAATGTAAAAACAAAATAGTGAATTTTCCCAATAGCCTATCCTTACGTAAAATTTTATAAAGAACAAATGCATATTTTTGAGATATTGGCAAAAAACTGAAAAATGACCTGTTTTATTTTCAAATATATTATAATTATTCTTAAATAAATAAATAAAATGTTTAGGTTTACATTTTACACATATTTTACTCATTTTTAGGCTAGTAAAATTGCATTTATAACATTTTAATAAAACAGTATATATTTAAACTGATCTCTCGGGTTATATCCATTATACAAACACATTGAAATGAAACACTAACTTATAATGAGCCGTGTGTCCAAAGGTTTTGTATACAATCCGGGTGTCACGTTCAACTGGACTTACCACCCGGAAACAGTTGAAATTTGTGATATCTGTAACTTCTAAATTATAAAACTGATGACTTTGAAATTTTTAAGGGATAATCTTTATAGTACTTACTTTTGAACAAAAAAATAATAAATGATTTCGGACTGCAGGTTAATGAATAAAAGCTAAATATATGTTTTTATTTTCATCCCCTATTCTACGGGAACGGTATTGAATTTTGGGATAAAAAGTATCCTATAACCTTCTTCGGAGTATGAATTTTAACCATGCTAAATTTCATTTGAATCCGTTCAGTAGATTCGGCGTGATGCGCGGCCTTGATACAGACAGACAGACAGACAGACAGACAGACAAAAAATAAAAAAAATACATTTTTCGCTTCAGTGTCGATTAAAGAGAATCTTCCAAAAAAAATTTTCAAAATATCTTCAATGTACAGAATTCGACCTCTTACAGTTTTATTATATGTATAGATTAAAAAGATAAAAAGTTATTTATTCAGGTTTATTTTTTGAATAATTTTTATTTAAAGCAAATTTCGTAGCGGGAAGTTAAAAATAAATAAATTAACACATGGTTTTGTAGTTTGTTATTAATAAAAAACAAAATAGCCTTTGACTAAGAAGCTATTCTTTTTCATTGAAAACAATTTGCAATAAAAAAAACATCTTGTTGCACTTTTCTTAAATTTATTAATATTTTCATTCTTTAAAAAATATTTTTATTGTAAATTTGTATCATTTTCAATAAGCAAGATAAGCAGTCAAGGGTTTTTTTATTATTATAACAAACTACTCTGCCTCGTGGTCTAGGGACAGCCTATTTGGCTCAGATCATGAGGTCCCGGGTTCAATCCCCGGGTCGGTCAAATGTGTTATTGAGATATTTTCGAGAATTTTCTCGAAAATCTAAAATCTCAGTAGCAACACGGAAACTGGCGGAGTGGTATATATATTACCACTGCCGTGCCTCGGATGAGCACGTAAAACTTTCGGTTCCAGTTATCGCTTAAAATAGTCGATCGAATATGCAGCGATGAGGATTACCATTTATCTCACCACCGACAAACCGGTGAATCGCGGTGAACCGGAAAGTCTAATAGACGGTCGGTTTACTCTGCCTACGTCGCAAGGGAACCGGGCGTGATGATACTTTAATAAAAAACAACAACGCCACGTAATTTTTCCTCACATTTTTGATTTTTGATTCTCACAAATAAAGGAAAGTTAAGTATCTTTTGATAGAATTTGTTTTGATGAAGTTATATGTGTGTAATTTTTTTCTGTAAGATGTTGATCTTATTCTGGACAGAACTTATAAGTACATGTTCGTATATTCTACTTAACAATTTTTTGTAAAATATTTTGGAGTCCGACGCTAGTCAGTATACTAAGTGGCTTAGGCACTTTAACATCTACACTTGCAGAAGTTTCATTCATTTTAAAAGATAACTGATTGATGTATCTAATTTTGAAATATTTACCGTGTTGTCTTAGCGGTCCGGTGTCGTCGTTGACCATATGAGATCCTGGGTCCGATTTCCGGGTCAGGCAAAACAAAATGTACTTTTTCAGTCTGCCTACCTACTCTGCCTACGTCGCAAGGGAACCGGGCGTGATGATACTTTAATAAAAAACAACAACGCCACGTATTTTTTCCTCACATTTTTGATTTTTGATTCTCACAAATAAAGGAAAGTTAAGTATCTTTTGATAGAATTTGTTTTGATGAAGTTATGTGTAATTTTTTTCTGTAAGATGTTGATCTTATTCTGGACAGAACTTATAAGTACATGTTCGTATATTCTACTTAACAATTTTTTGTAAAATATTTTGGAGTCCGACGCTAGTCAGTATACTAAGTGGCTTAGGCACTTTAACATCTACACTTGCAGAAGTTTCATTCATTTTAAAAGATAACTGATTGATGTATCTAATTTTGAAATATTTACCGTGTTGTCTTAGCGGTCCGGTGTCGTCGTTGACCATATGAGATCCTGGGTCCGATTCCCGGGTCAGGCAAAACAAAATGTACTTTTTCAGTTTTATGATAAAACAACGTTGCCCGGGATTGGCTTGCCACCTATCACATTGTGAGAGAGTATTTTCGGCTAATCGTGGGTACACTTCTTGCACCTCTGCCTACGTATTCCAGGATATGGGCGTGTAGATACTTTTTTTTCCTTTTTTACGTTATGCAATGTAAAAACAAAATAGTTAATTTTCCCAATAGCCGTTAAATTTTATAAAGAACAAATTCTATTAGTATACTCAATTTCGATTAGATGCATCTTTTCTGAGATATTAGCAAAAACCCGAAAATTGACCTGTTATATTTTCAAATATATTATAATTATTCTTATATAAATAAATAAAATGTTTAGGTTTATATTTTACACATATTTTACTAATTTTTAAGCCAGTAAAATTGCATTTATAATAACTTTAATAAAAAAGTATACATTCTAGAACTGAATCTCTCGTAACACTATGAAATGATATTGCTAACTTATATTGAGCCGTGCGTTCAAAGGTTTTGTATACACTCCGGGTGTCACGTTCAACTGGACTCACCACCCGAAACCGTTGAAACTTCTGATGTCTGTAACTTCTAAATTATAAAACTCATGAACTTGAAATTTTTAAAGGATAATCTTTATAGTATTTACTTTTGAACAAAAAAATAATAATGGATTTCGGATGACAGGTTAATGAATTAAAGCTAAATATACGTTTTTATCATCATCCCCTATCCCACGGGAACCATACTGAATTTTGGGATAAAAAGTATCCTATAACCTTCTTCGGAGTAGTAACTCTAATCATGCTAAATTTCATTTGAATCCGTTCAGTAGATTGGGCGTGATGCGTGGCCTTGATACAGACAGACAGACAGACAGAGAGACAAAAATTAAAAAAATTACATTTTTCGCTTCAGTATCGATTAAAGAGTATCTTCCAAAAAAATTATTTAAAATATCTTCAATGTACAGAATTCGACCTCTTACAGTTTTATTATATGTATATAGATTTGTATCATTTTCAATAAGCAAGATAAGCAGTCAAGGGTTTTTTTATTATTATAACAAACTACTCTGCCTCGTGGTCTAGGGACAGCCTATTTGGCTCAGATCATGAGGTCCCGGGTTCAATCCCCGGGTCGGTCAAAGATGTTATTGAGATATTTTCGAGAATTTTCTCGAAAATCTAAAATCTCAGTAGCAACACGGAAACTGGCGGAGTGGTATATATATTACCACTGCCGTGCCTCGGATGAGCACGTAAAACTTTCGGTTCCAGTTATCGCTTAAAATAGTCGATCGAATATGCAGCGATGAGGATTACCATTTATCTCACCACCGACAAACCGGTGAATCGCGGTGAACCGGAAAGTCTATAGACGGTCGGTTTACTCTGCCTACGTCGCAAGGGAACCGGGCGTGATGATACTTTAATAAAAAACAACAACGCCACGTAATTTTTCCTCACATTTTTGATTTTTGATTCTCACAAATAAAGGAAAGTTAAGTATCTTTTGATAGAATTTGTTTTGATGAAGTTATATGTGTGTAATTTTTTTCTGTAAGATGTTGATCTTATTCTGGACAGAACTTATAAGTACATGTTCGTATATTCTACTTAACAATTTTTTGTAAAATATTTTGGAGTCCGACGCTAGTCAGTATACTAAGTGGCTTAGGCACTTTAACATCTACACTTGCAGAAGTTGCATTCATTTTAAAAGATAACTGATTGATGTATCTAATTTTGAAATATTTACCGTGTTGTCTTAGCGGTCCGGTGTCGTCGTTGACCATATGAGATCCTGGGTCCGATTTCCGGGTCAGGCAAAACAAAATGTACTTTTTCAGTCTGCCTACCTACTCTGCCTACGTCGCAAGGGAACCGGGCGTGATGATACTTTAATAAAAAACAACAACGCCACGTATTTTTTCCTCACATTTTTGATTTTTGATTCTCACAAATAAAGGAAAGTTAAGTATCTTTTGATAGAATTTGTTTTGATGAAGTTATGTGTAATTTTTTTCTGTAAGATGTTGATCTTATTCTGGACAGAACTTATAAGTACATGTTCGTATATTCTACTTAACAATTTTTTGTAAAATATTTTGGAGTCCGACGCTAGTCAGTATACTAAGTGGCTTAGGCACTTTAACATCTACACTTGCAGAAGTTTCATTCATTTTAAAAGATAACTGATTGATGTATCTAATTTTGAAATATTTACCGTGTTGTCTTAGCGGTCCGGTGTCGTCGTTGACCATATGAGATCCTGGGTCCGATTCCCGGGTCAGGCAAAACAAAATGTACTTTTTCAGTTTTATGATAAAACAACGTTGCCCGGGATTGGCTTGCCACCTATCACATTGTGAGAGAGTATTTTCGGCTAATCGTGGGTACACTTCTTGCACCTCTGCCTACGTATTCCAGGATATGGGCGTGTAGATACTTTTTTTTCCTTTTTTACGTTATGCAATGTAAAAACAAAATAGTTAATTTTCCCAATAGCCGTTAAATTTTATAAAGAACAAATTCTATTAGTATACTCAATTTCGATTAGATGCATCTTTTCTGAGATATTAGCAAAAACCCGAAAATTGACCTGTTATATTTTCAAATATATTATAATTATTCTTATATAAATAAATAAAATGTTTAGGTTTATATTTTACACATATTTTACTAATTTTTAAGCCAGTAAAATTGCATTTATAATAACTTTAATAAAAAAGTATACATTCTAGAACTGAATCTCTCGTAACACTATGAAATGATATTGCTAACTTATATTGAGCCGTGCGTTCAAAGGTTTTGTATACACTCCGGGTGTCACGTTCAACTGGACTCACCACCCGAAACCGTTGAAACTTCTGATGTCTGTAACTTCTAAATTATAAAACTCATGAACTTGAAATTTTTAAAGGATAATCTTTATAGTATTTACTTTTGAACAAAAAAATAATAATGGATTTCGGATGACAGGTTAATGAATTAAAGCTAAATATACGTTTTTATCATCATCCCCTATCCCACGGGAACCATACTGAATTTTGGGATAAAAAGTATCCTATAACCTTCTTCGGAGTAGTAACTCTAATCATGCTAAATTTCATTTGAATCCGTTCAGTAGATTGGGCGTGATGCGTGGCCTTGATACAGACAGACAGACAGACAGACAGACAAAAATTAAAAAAATTACATTTTTCGCTTCAGTATCGATTAAAGAGTATCTTCCAAAAAAATTATTTAAAATATCTTCAATGTACAGAATTCGACCTCTTACAGTTTTATTATATGTATATAGATTTGTATCATTTTCAATAAGCAAGATAAGCAGTCAAGGGTTTTTTTATTATTATAACAAACTACTCTGCCTCGTGGTCTAGGGACAGCCTATTTGGCTCAGATCATGAGGTCCCGGGTTCAATCCCCGGGTCGGTCAAAGATGTTATTGAGATATTTTCGAGAATTTTCTCGAAAATCTAAAATCTCAGTAGCAACACGGAAACTGGCGGAGTGGTATATATATTACCACTGCCGTGCCTCGGATGAGCACGTAAAACTTTCGGTTCCAGTTATCGCTTAAAATAGTCGATCGAATATGCAGCGATGAGGATTACCATTTATCTCACCACCGACAAACCGGTGAATCGCGGTGAACCGGAAAGTCTATAGACGGTCGGTTTACTCTGCCTACGTCGCAAGGGAACCGGGCGTGATGATACTTTAATAAAAAACAACAACGCCACGTAATTTTTCCTCACATTTTTGATTTTTGATTCTCACAAATAAAGGAAAGTTAAGTATCTTTTGATAGAATTTGTTTTGATGAAGTTATATGTGTGTAATTTTTTTCTGTAAGATGTTGATCTTATTCTGGACAGAACTTATAAGTACATGTTCGTATATTCTACTTAACAATTTTTTGTAAAATATTTTGGAGTCCGACGCTAGTCAGTATACTAAGTGGCTTAGGCACTTTAACATCTACACTTGCAGAAGTTGCATTCATTTTAAAAGATAACTGATTGATGTATCTAATTTTGAAATATTTACCGTGTTGTCTTAGCGGTCCGGTGTCGTCGTTGACCATATGAGATCCTGGGTCCGATTTCCGGGTCAGGCAAAACAAAATGTACTTTTTCAGTCTGCCTACCTACTCTGCCTACGTCGCAAGGGAACCGGGCGTGATGATACTTTAATAAAAAACAACAACGCCACGTATTTTTTCCTCACATTTTTGATTTTTGATTCTCACAAATAAAGGAAAGTTAAGTATCTTTTGATAGAATTTGTTTTGATGAAGTTATGTGTAATTTTTTTCTGTAAGATGTTGATCTTATTCTGGACAGAACTTATAAGTACATGTTCGTATATTCTACTTAACAATTTTTTGTAAAATATTTTGGAGTCCGACGCTAGTCAGTATACTAAGTGGCTTAGGCACTTTAACATCTACACTTGCAGAAGTTTCATTCATTTTAAAAGATAACTGATTGATGTATCTAATTTTGAAATATTTACCGTGTTGTCTTAGCGGTCCGGTGTCGTCGTTGACCATATGAGATCCTGGGTCCGATTCCCGGGTCAGGCAAAACAAAATGTACTTTTTCAGTTTTATGATAAAACAACGTTGCCCGGGATTGGCTTGCCACCTATCACATTGTGAGAGAGTATTTTCGGCTAATCGTGGGTACACTTCTTGTACCTCTGCCTACGTATTCCAGGATATGGGCGTGTAGATACTTTTTTTTCCTTTTTTACGTTATGCAATGTAAAAACAAAATAGTTAATTTTCCCAATAGCCGTTAAATTTTATAAAGAACAAATTCTATTAGTATACTCAATTTCGATTAGATGCATCTTTTCTGAGATATTAGCAAAAACCCGAAAATTGACCTGTTATATTTTCAAATATATTATAATTATTCTTATATAAATAAATAAAATGTTTAGGTTTATATTTTACACATATTTTACTAATTTTTAAGCCAGTAAAATTGCATTTATAATAACTTTAATAAAAAAGTATACATTCTAGAACTGAATCTCTCGTAACACTATGAAATGATATTGCTAACTTATATTGAGCCGTGCGTTCAAAGGTTTTGTATACACTCCGGGTGTCACGTTCAACTGGACTCACCACCCGAAACCGTTGAAACTTCTGATGTCTGTAACTTCTAAATTATAAAACTCATGAACTTGAAATTTTTAAAGGATAATCTTTATAGTATTTACTTTTGAACAAAAAAATAATAATGGATTTCGGATGACAGGTTAATGAATTAAAGCTAAATATACGTTTTTATCATCATCCCCTATCCCACGGGAACCATTCCTATAACCTTCTTCGGAGTAGTAACTCTAATCATGCTAAATTTCATTTGAATCCGTTCAGTAGATTGGGCGTGATGCGTGGCCTTGATACAGACAGACAGACAGACAGACAGACAAAAATTAAAAAAATTACATTTTTCGCTTCAGTATCGATTAAAGAGTATCTTCCAAAAAAATTATTTAAAATATCTTCAATGTACAGAATTCGACCTCTTACAGTTTTATTATATGTATATAGATATTGCTTCGTAACAATTCCAGTTATTGTATATAAGTTACTTGGTGGGTGGTTACACGTATTTACTATAGTGGCGAGTCAGCTCAGTTTTGATCATGCTTCAAAGGATCTGCATTTGTAGCACTGAATAAATTTTATTGTTATTTTCAAGTTCCATTTTTTATTAGCGGACATATAAATTGATATTAGTATAATTTGAAAACAAAAACATAAACACGCATATTGCTTGGTGACGAAAGAACGAGTGGCGAGTGGCTGAGTGACAAGCGAGTGCGTGTTCATGCGTGCCGAGCGCGATGTCGAGTCGCTGCGGGGGCAGAAGCATGAAGCGGGTAGGTGGGTACTCCGCCTAGAAACAGATTGGGATTCTAGTGACTCTCTCGCCTCTCTGCTCGTACTAGCACTGGGCCAAGCACTCGCTAAAGTGTTTATATACCAACCGAGCACTCGACCGAGGATACTGACTTACCGCTGTACTCGTTAGGTGTAATCAACCCATTATTTTCTAAAAAGCTCATGAGCTATTAAGTATGCAATAGAGTTATAATGTCCCTACACCAAAAATTAGTAAAGTGCGACTTGGGCCACGTGCAGTGTAGGGTTCCGAAGTTGCCTATCAGAAAAATGCGGACTAAGAAGAGGGCTTTTATTGTTTCATATTACAAACTTCTAATATCAATTACCGATATTTCCCCACCACATGTTTACCTATTATAAAAACTTCAAGTACATTTTAAAAGTTGGTCAACTAATATTCCAACAATTTGTAAAGCTAGCAAGCCGTGATTGTTTGGCTATAGGTGTCACTACCATCGTGGCTATTAAGTGGTAGAGTTCTGCATTTTCTCACCCGGGTCTGATACCATTACCTTATCTATTCCTGACGCAATAGTCTCAGTGCTTGTCACTGTTGTGTTCTGGTTTGAAGGGTAAGGTAGCGGGTAAACTTATGAATTACAGGTTTCTAGTAATAAGGATCTGTGAGCAATCGTGAGGACGGACAGACAGATGGACATAGCGAAACAATAAGGGTTCCTAACTTACTTCGGAACCCTAAAAATAGATATATTCAAATAGTCTCCATATTTGATTATTAACTTACTGATTTCACCTAAACTTTCTGAAAAATCAAAATGTAAAGCATAGCATTTGTGTTGAATTACCCTCTAATGTAGAGGATATGACTCAATAGAAAGTGAGTGAATGTGACTGAACTCAAATAGGAAGTGAAACAATGTTACTACAATGGTAGCACACATCTGTAACACCTTGGGGGTTGTAAATATCTATGGGTTGTGGTTCTCTTCTACTTTTTGCAATCTGTTGTTTGCAAGATTTTGCTATTAAATTTAAATGTATATAGTTTCGATTTTTGTTTCCTGCAACTCTGTATTTTGGTCTGTTATGCTTCTGCAGCTGAATCACAGCACTAATTTGGATGAAATTAGATATTAATTATCCTTTTGAAAGACCAAGTTATAACTAAATAATAACACAACAAAGGACAAGGGTGTCAATAAACTTCACAAGGAAGCCTTAGAAGTAGCAACTTCTGGTTAACAAATCGAACAAATCGGCTTGTTTGCTTCGTTTTGTAATGGTTTTCATGTGCTGAAAATAGGTAAGGTTAATTAATATAACTGGAATAAAATGTAAATGGAGAAAGATGTACGTACTGGGCAACTGATCAAACATGCACTGTCAACGTCTTCAAATATTCATGACTAGCTGTTGCCTACGACATCGTCCGCGCGAACTTCGTTTACTCTGCACCGTTTCTCCCCCGTAGGTGATAGCGTGATAATATGTAGCCTATATATTGACCCGACCTTTTAGTAATATTCATGCAAAATTTGAAGTAAATCAATGCAGTACTTTTGAGTTTACCCCGGAAATACATACAGACAAAGAGACAAAAACTCTTTTTTTGGCTTTGATATCGATTGTAGATCACGCCCCAAGTATTCTTTTAAAAAAAATAATTCAATATACAGTTTTGACTTTCCTACGATTTATATGTATAGAGTGTAGATGTTGCTTAAACATCAAAAGATAAGAGTTAAATGCAAGGTAAATCCATAAGGATCTTGATATTTGGAACTTAATTCTTTCGGTTTTCTTTATAACATGACATATGGATGGTGTCATTATTATAAAAGTATTTCCTTCAAGCTTATATAATGTATAAGCTTAAAGGAAATACTATAATAATCCCCCATGTTAGTCCCGGGCTCCTTTGAAGAATAGGTCAGCTGCAGTTCTGCCAGGCAGGTCGTAAAAGGCAAACGATTAGCTATATGAGTCACTAACATCGTGACTATTAGGTGGTAGAGTTCTGCATTGTCTTGCCTAGGTCTGGTACCACCGTCTTACCTATTCCTGCCGCAATAGTGTTAGTGCCACCTGCCGCAACACTGTCGTGTTCCGGTTTGCAGGGTAAGGTAGCCGGAAAACTTATGCATGTGGCATAAGACCTCGCCACAAGATAGCAACGCACCATTAATAATTCTGGCGATGGCTGACTCTTTCCATCAGGAGACCTATCTGCTTGTTTGTTATCTTATACTATAAAAAAAATGTAACACAAAATCCAAATTAATATTTGTATCACTCAGGACACTTGCTAGTTTCTTAAAATCTATTCCACACACAGAACTGCTTTTTACGGTAAGAGTGTTGCCTTTATGATGCAGCATATTTATAATCATCTACCAGCCTGGATCTCAGACATTAATGACCTGTAGCTTTTTAAGAAAAAATTAAGAGTTATTTTATGTAATAAGTCATTTTATACTATTGATGAATATTTTAATTGCAAATAGTAAATAAATGCTGCAAACAAACACTTGACATATAATTTTAATATTATTATAGAATTAAGATATGACATGTAAAATATTATTATATTATGACTATGCTCAGTACCTATATTTGAGTAAAAATTATTATTTTAGTAATTAATTCAAATTTTAAAATGACAATGTAATTAAAATTTCAATTTTATTTTATAATTATCTGTATGCCAAAACGGCAGGTCCAGGTCAACAAAAAAAAAATTTTTTTTCTGAGTCTGTTATTTAGTGACCATTTTCTGATTATATACATCGAATGGTAAACAGAAACGCTATTAACAATCAATAAACTTTGCTTTTGTACTTTATAAAATGAAAACTAAATGTAAACTAAACTAGATTTTTGAAGAGCCATTGCATTTATGGTGTACCTAAGAGAGGAGTGAGGGGGACTACTATTCATTTTCTAAAGCTTTTTTGTATTCTTTTTTGTATTTTTGTGTTTAGCTATGCCGTATTTTATAATTATATAATTAAAAATGTATAATTAATGACTTGTTTTCCTTTTAAATATAATTGAAATTTAAAAATAGAGCTTTTCCATAAAATTTGAATTTTCGTACTGGTAGCTACAAAAGCAAACTTTATTAGATAAAAATATTTTTTCATTCTTTAGTTAGGCATAAGTAATCAGAATCAGAGGTACAGAACTCAGACTCAAAATTCATCTTGACCTGTGTTATATATATCAGCGGCGTGCACAGGATTATGATACTGAGTATGCGGTGGAGTACTCGGCCACAAAAACTTTTTCTTTTATAGATTTCAGCGGCGTGCACATGATTATGACACATTTTATGCATTTACTTATTATTAATTAAAATCATCTAAAACGTACGAACGTTTTATTAAAATATCTGTGAATGGCAAGTAAAGCACTGCTTTTCTGCCTATAAGGAGCGCACGCGCCTGATGTATATTCACATTTAACTCCTTCACCTACTACCACAAAATAAAAGAGTTTGAGTTTGAAAAATAATTGCACAAATGATAAATAGTAATTATGCATGTGATGTACCATACCTGCAGCAGTAATATCTGTTATGCCTCTGTGTTCTCTATTAATGAAATTCCCTAAAATGAAATGTGACATTAATAAATGATCGAAATTGCAGATTATTTTTTGTTAGCCAAATGCAAATTTTTAGGAATTATAATGCAATTTACCTTTTAATAAAGAGATGGGACAGCATTTCTTTTTGGATTTGGTAAACAATGAAGGTCCAGACCTGAAATCACATATATTTCTTGCATAAATGATTATGTGATTAGAAAAAAACTATTTGCTTAACCAAATGTGACTTACATTATGAACTACAGATATCAAATTTAAAAGTATACTGTAATTTCAAACCTATACGGAAAAGATATAAAATTAAAAATAATTCAAGGCCAAATTTCAAATATAGCTTATCTCAATAAGTCAAAAGTAAAAATATTTTTATTCGAATTATCCTTTAAGGCACTTTCTGATGAGTTTACATTTTCTGAGGTACAAGCAGATCGGAAACATGGCCATACACTGAGATCTGGCCAAACAAACTCAAAGGGATTGTCTTTTTTATGCATATATATTTATTTATATAAAGTATTTACATCAATTTATTATAATTACTATGCAATTGGTATGAGGAGCAATTAATCTCATACTTTATTATCTTCCAACTATTCAGATTTTTGTACAGAGTTTTGATTTTATATAATTTTTCTGTATTGGTAGATAGACTGCCCCCAGTGTTACTTATTCTGTGGAGACATGATACATGCAGAACAAGAATCTAAAGAATAAAATCATTAATTTAGATTTTTATAGCAAAAGATAACAAAAACACATGGAGACCCCAACATGAAAGGAGACAACAAAGGACAAAACCTATAGTTAACATCTGGTCTCCAAGTCATTGGTGTCTGTACCAAGGATACATTGCTATCCAGAATAGAATGTCATATAGACTCACAACACAAAAGAATGGTATACAATCTGAAATGGAATTCGAGATCAAAAATGTAAACATGTCAATGTCACTTCAATTTGTGTGGCCGCATTTCCGATCCGGTAATAGTTTAAAAAAATATATGTTGACATGTCAAAATAACTTGTAAGAAGTTTATTGAATAAAGTACTTCTGATTTCATTTGCCACGAAATTTACCATTCATATATACTCAACATTTTCCTAGGCAGCTGCAGCATGCAGCCCGCTGAATTATAAGTTTTTGACGAATCCCTGATTTCTGGGATAAAAAGTAGCCTATGTACTATGCCAGTCATTATCTACCTGTGTGCCAAATTTAATTCAAATCCTTTCAGTAGTTTTTGCATGATTGAGTAATAAACATCCATCCATCCAAAAATCCATACTTTCACATTTATAATATAGATTTATAATAATAATAAAAAAGTTGTCTATTTGGTAACTTTTTTATAATGGGACTACAGAAATATAGCAAACAGAAAGTAAAATACCTGTTTAGATTGGGTTGGGATATAACTAAAAATCTATACATATAATAAAATCGTAGGAAAATCAAAACTGTACATTGAATATTTTTTTAAAAGAATACTTGGGGAGTCATCTACATCAATATCGAAGCCAAAAATATAGTTTTTAGAATTTTAGTCTGTTTGTTCAAGGTTCAAACAATGTACAAGCTCACGCTATTTAGTGAGTATTTTTTTCTTATGGAAAAATAGCAACCTAAAACACATTAAGTTCTGATGCAGTATATAATATGCAGTAGTTTGTTTAAGTAATTTTTTTAAATAAAATTTCTACTACAGATTGTAGTCGATTTGTGTGTGCTTTGGCACTGCGGGAAGTGCAGCCCCTCTGTCCTTGCGTAACAAAGCATAGGCACCAATGTTTGCCATCGCAATTCTTCTCCCTCCACGCCTTCGCAATTTCTAAAAACACTAGGGGTGGTGCAAACAAGACCACGTGGAAGTCGGTGTGCTCTGATTCGGTTTGTCATCAATTTAGCTATATTGTTTAAACATCTTATTCTCATATTATAATAATTTTTTTCTGGAAAATTATGAATTTCCACAACTTGAAATTTGGCGAATAGAATAAGATAGAATAAGCCTATTTACCAAAAAAATGAGCACTAACCTTGTGACTCACAAAACATTTACATCAGGTTGGTGAGTTCCTTTTCTGTTAGAAACAATATACCACCCGTATAGGGTGGCCTTGTACGTCGGCCATTTGAACTCCCCCACCTCCCACACAATACAACCCCAAAAAACTTTAAAAGTTAACTGTTTTCAGGTACTACATCATATATTACCCCCCTTGATTGGTGATTATCCCCCTTTCTACGATGGTCTAGTACCCTCCCCCCCGAAAACACTGAAATTCGTGGGATGCTAAAGTACAGTTTAGCCCCATCAGGTGCACCCCCTGCTAGTTTGCGCCGTCTACTATAAAAAAATGTTTTATGTGAAATTAAACATTTTATTTGAGAACAACAACAAACAGATGGCTATCCTGATAGAAAGAAACAACTAGTGCCTAGACAATAAGGATGTTAATGGTGAGCCGCTATGCGTGTAGCAGGCATATGCTTAAGTTTACTGGCTACTTTATTCATATCAAAATATGCCAGTGACAAGTATTAACTATATTGCGACAGGAATAAGTATGACAGTGGTACCAAACCCAGGCGAGACTTCTGGAATTCCACCGCCAAGTAGTTCTAAGTCCCGACGGTAGTGAAACGTCCGAATGATATTTGCCTTTATAGCAGATGATTCAAAGGAGCCGAAGGACCTTTTTGAACTTATTAGTCTTCATTTCGTGATTATGTTACCTCATAATTTAGGATGTACGAATGAACAAATGTCACACCTGTTAATAAACACCGCACACAAAACAGAACGGAAAACAAAAAATATGTAAAAAGTTAAATTATAAGAGATTGTAAATTTTAAAATCCGTTTCTGACAATTATTAAAAATACAAATTAAAAATGGCTGAAAATGCCAAAGCCAAACACAAATTTCTTTTCTCTTTGTCATAGTCCAGGGTTACCAGGTGCAAAAAAGATTTGATCGTATACCATCACAAGAAGTACAAAAAAAGTTATACGAAAACGAAATTTTGAAATATAGTATACTTTCTAGAAGTTTTTACCAAAATAAACGTTTGTTTAATTTTAGAAAGAATATTGCAATAAAACTGTTTAATATACTTCTGACTATTTAATAATTATTATAATATTTGCTGTGGTTATTATGTTTAGTACTTCTGTTGGCTTAACATTCGTACAATTTTCGTTTATTTTTGTTACCTACTTCGCTGTCATTAATATTAGGCCACTAGTATCTTTATCAAAAAAAATTATTAACACGCTGGAAAATTAGTTCATTCACAGTTATATGATACTCAAATTCATAGAATTATATTCAAAGAGTTGTGAGCTCTTTAAACGGCTGTGGATTCCGTGTTACAAAAGACCCCTTCCGCTGAGATCGTGATCTTTAGCGATTTTAATACCCACCACGCCGAATGGTTATGTTCATTCACTACCGATCATGTGGGGAAGTCTGTTCAAGATTTTGCCTTGGCGTATGGTCTAACACAGAATGGGACGGGATGTAGTCTTTTTTTGCATCCTACTCATGGGGGTGGATGTGCTTCTCGCTAGATGATCCGAGTGTCATCGCTGACTCTAATACTGATGTGGTGCTGCATGGCATGGAACTTTTCATTCCATTTTTTGCAGTATTGTTTTGGTCGCTTCTGCAAAATGGCTTCACGCCAAAAGCGGAAATGCTACCGGGCTTGGCTGCAGCGTCAACATGATGAAAAAACCAGCGCATTACGTAAGGAGTATAATTTCGCCTCAAAAGTTTCTTCTTCCTCAAAAGGTTCTTCAAAAGAGCTATCGCCACGGCAAAATCTGAACACATTGGCAGAAATGGTGAGAAATTAGTTCGTCTTCCTTCGGGAACCTGTGCATTTTGGTTTCTCGCCTTGGGGAATCTCTCATAGTCCTCTGTTCCATCCTTACACGCAGATGATGATTCTCTGGCCCACACTGCAAAGGAAAAGGCCGATTTTCAGGGCTCGTTTTTTGCGGCCAATTCGATTCTGGATGACCAAGGAAATGCTCCGGCTAAAATCCCGCAGTGCTATAGTTCTATGACGGAATTAAAATTAATGAAGTCTTCCATGCGTAAAGCTCTTTTTTCTTTGGACGCCCATAAGTCAAGTGGGCCGGATGGCATCCCTCCGAGTGTATTTAAAGCATGTGCTCTAGAACTGGCGCCGGTATTGACATGCCTATCTGCTGCCCTCCTATAGGCTTCCCGTGAAATTATGTAACTGGATCACCAGTTTTTTGGCTAATCGGAACGTCAAGGCCGTAGTCGACCATGCGTGCTCTGACCTTAAATCTGTCAATACTGGTTTTTCACAAGGCTGCATGCTATCACCAATACTGTTCCTTCTGCATATCAATGTCGTGATGTGAATTCGCAACATACATTGCTACTGTACTGACAGTACTGGTGATACTCCGGCCGTAGTGGTATTTCTCAGGAACACGTCGAAGAGTACCGAAACAAGCTTATGTTCGAAGTTGAGAATTGATTAACCGATGTCTCGGAATGGGATTGTCAAAACCTGGTCACTTTTAACCTTAAGAAGACAAAGCTTTGCGTGTTCTCCGGTAAAAAGACTTACTTTGTCATGTCATCTCGATTTGGGGATACTTTCCTGACAGCCTCAGCTAGTGTCGGGATTCTGGGAGTCAACGTATCAAATTACGCTCAGTTTCGCTGCCATTTGGCAGTTAAGGCTAAACTAACCTCCAAAAAGCTCGGTATGCTCAGCAGATCAATGACTACGGTCCAATGACAGGGAGCGTAGATCTGCGGTAGAAGAGTTCATTGCTGAACTAAATCTTACCATCCATAACACCCCCGACGCACCACCTACATACAGTAGCCCAATGGGTGAATCATCTATTGACGTCACACTTTCAAGTGCGTACGTTCGTTTGAATAACTGGCGCGTAATTCCAGATGCGTCTTGTAGTGACCATCGTTTGATTGTGTTCGAGTATGACTCGTTGTTGCCTGGGAGATCGGAATCTAGTACTACTGATTATATATATGACGCTAAATTCGCTAACTGGAATCTTTTCCGATACTTATTTGCTGCACATGCCAAAGATTTCACTCGCCATTCTTTAACAGTGTCAGAACAGTCAGAAATGATGTCTGATGCTTTTACATACTGCGCAGATATTGCTATAGGTCGACATTCAAAAATAAAATTTCAAAAATGTGAGTGGTGGAATGATAGTTTAGTCAAAAAACGACGAGACTTCAGGAAAGCTAGGCGCCATCTTAATAAAATTAAGCGCCGTCGTTCAGAAGGCGACGAATACGTTAAAGCTCTTGCTGATTTAAGAAGGATCCGGTCACACTATCGAGCCGCTACTACGTTAGCAAAGAGAAAATTTCTGCAAAAAATAACGGATAGATTAGAGAAAGAAGGCCCTTGGTCTTCTCTGTATCACGAAATTAAAAATCGTACGAGAAATAACTTTTCTTTTTATAATAACATAAAACTTAACGATACGTATACGCTTAGTTTAGAAGAAACAACAAACGCTCTTTTGGAGACGCTAATTCCAGACGATAATCTAGAGCGGGATGACGAATATCATCGTGAAATTAGATCACAAGTTGACGTGACACCTGTGTCCCCCATATCGAGTCTGGTATCCTTAGATGAATTGTTAAATACCGTTAACAATTTACCATTGAAAAAAGCGCCCGGAGAGGATAAAATCTCAAACTATATGATAAAACAAGCGTGTATAGCAGCCCCAGACTCTATTCTAAAAGTAATAAATCGTTGCATTGCGGAAGGTGTTTTCCCTAAAATATGGCGCCAAGGATATCTCAAAATTATTCCAAAATCTGGTGACAAGCCTCCGGATGACCCTAAATCATATCGCCCAATTACACTTCTACCTTCTCTTGGTAAACTGCTAGAAAGATTAGTAGTTCCTCGACTCTTACCGCAAGGGCCCACATTCAATAAACAACAATTTGGATTTACCGCCGGAAAATCCACTGTAGATGCAGTGCTAACCATGAGAAAAACGGTAGAACTATCACGAAATAATTATGTTGTGGGTATCTTTTTGGATATTTCAGGTGCTTTTGATAACGCGTGGTGGCCGATGTTATTATTAAAACTAAAAATAAGGGGATGCTATTCTAATATATATCAACTAATTAAATCGTATTTAGAAAACGGTCACTTGAAATTACAGCTAGGGCATTACGCTGCATCTAAACGCCTTACTCTGGGCTGCCCACAGGGTTCAGTACTTTCGCCATATCTATGGAACTTAGGATTTGATGATTTATTTTCACTAGCCTTGCCTGAAGGATGCTCACTTATAGGTTATGCGGACGACGTTGCTTTAATAATACAAGCAAACACACGAGCACAGATAGAGTCACTGGCTTATACTAGTCTTAATTTAATATCCAACTGGGGATTCAGAAATCATTTAAAATTTGCGCCTCATAAAACGTTCTACTTAATACTAAAAGGTTCGCTTCTATCATCTCCTAGTATAAAATTAAATAATAGCACAGTAAAGAGAAAGGAGTCCGTAACATATTTAGGTTTAGTTTTAGAGAAAAATTATACTTTTATAAATCATATTAACTATATCAGTGAAAAAGCTAAACGGAATTACTTGTCCTTTGCCGGCATATCTACCTCAACGTGGGGTTTAACCTTTAACACTTTAAACATAATTTATAACGCAACTTATTTAGGTTGTATTACTTATGCATGTCCAGCATGGGCTGATAAAGTTACAAGCGGCGCGACCCGGCGTAAATTACTTCAAAATCAGCGTTTGGCTTTAATATTTCTGTGTAAAGCATATCGCACTGTAAGCTCTGAAGCTTTACCCGTTTTATCAGGTGTATTTCCATTAGATTTAGAAATTCAGCGTCGGTCCTCAATGTACTATAATTCTAAAAACTTTACTAGCCCAGAATTTATTAATCCGCAAGCTCAAACAAAAATACGTCGCCTCTTTAATCCCGTGATGGATGTTACTAATGAATTAATAAATGAATGGCAGTCGCGTTGGTGCTGCTCACCTAAAGGACGGCATTTATATAACTTTTTCCCCTGCGTCCGGGAACGATTAAGTAAAACGTGGATAGAAATAGATCATTGTGTTGCACAGTTCCTTACTAGTCATGGTAATTTTAAAGCTAAATTATTCTCGTTCAAATTAGTTCCTTCTCCATTTTGCGAATGTTCCACCATAAACTGTAAATATGAACAAACTGCACATCATATTCTTTGGGAGTGTAATCTCTGGCAAAATGAACGTAGCCAAATGCTTGATAGTATACGATGTATATCCGGGGTAATCTACTATTCCGACCTTGTAGCAACACGTGGGAATTTCCGTGCCTTCAAGCGATTTTGTCATACATACTACTGGAAGCAGAATTAAGTAGGCCATTTTCGTAGGTCCTCAAATACCTAAACTACCGTGGTGCAATAGCAATCAGGCTTAACCTGATTGTAAACGTCTCATTTCTTAGCAGTTTTTGCTTTATCTTACGCTGTCTCCTGCTGTAAAGGGAGGGAAACTGGATGTATTTTCCTACTCCTCCTATACTCTTCTGATTAAATTCGATGCGGGTTCCAAGACAGCTTAGCTTTTCCCCCAGGGCACCCTGAGCTCGCAACTCAGAGGTTATCAGGAAGGTTGCCGCTGTTGATTCTGGTTTACAGAAGTTACAGTGGTGGGAACGAGAGGTGGGCCCATTGCCCTGTAAAAAAAAGATCAAGAGACAGTACTTTTTGCCGGCCCGTCGCCTTCAACTTTATAAGGCTCAAATTCAGCCTCACATGGAGTACTGTTCCCATCTTTGGGCTGTAGCTCCTCAGTAACAGCTTCTACCTCTTGATCGCATTCAGCGTAGAGCGGTTCGAATCGTTGACGACCAGGATATTTCGAAACGGCTTGACTCTTTGGCATTGCGTAGAGATGTTGATTCACTCAGTGTTTTCTATCGTATTTTTCTTGAGGAGTGTTCCGACAAGTTAATTGTATTAATTTTTGCAGCCGAATTTCATCATCGTACATAGCGTCAAAATTTGAAATTCCACCCTCACCATCTCGTCTGGGAATCCACAACTTTTGGTTTCTCTCGGTACTTTTTACCTCGCACTACTCTGTTGTGGAATCAATTACCAGCAGAGGTGTTTCCAAACGGATACGACTTGGGGACCTTCAAGAAAAGAGCTTACTCATTCCTAAAAGGCCGGCAACGCAACTGCAAGACCTCTGGTATTGCGGGAGCCCATGGGCGGTGGTGATCATTTACCATCAGATGCACCTCCTGCTCGTTTGCCTCCTCTTCTAAAAGAAAAAACACGAATTGATTTAAGTCCAAAGTAAGCAAATTATTTGATTGTGCTGTAGGTGTTAGTCAACAAAGATACTGGTACATACATATAAATACATATATGAATACTTTAACATACATAATTAACACACAAACTCAGAAATACAAACATCTATGCTCATCATACAAATGTTTGTCCCTGTCGGGAATCGAACCCAAACCACCTTGATTCGTAATTAGGTTTTCTAACCACTTGACCAACGGAGCGGTTGCTTTTACATAAATCAAGCCTGGAGGCTTCGTTTCTGAATTTTCGGTGGAATAGAAAAATTTAGAGGTTATAACCTTTTTTTAAGCTGCATTAATATTTACAAATGAAACAAAAACCAAAAATAAAAGAGGTACAATCATTTCACCCACGATTAGTCGTAGATACTTAGTATCATAATGTGATTGTTATTAACTTAAATTATTATGTTTTGTTGGTAATAAACAAATAACGGTGTTTTGAACGGCGACGGTCTTGCGGCGACTAGCTTGATCCGTGGTTTGAATACCACCATCTTCCAACTATTCCTACCGCCATAACGTAACTACGAAACGCTACGTATCGAACGGACACTTACTTTACTTAATGTACTTGTTTTTCAAACTTTTATTTTACAAAAGGCTTGCAACATCTGAATAAAAAAGTTACTTATCTTCCATTTTAGGAAAACAGTAAACCTACTCAAAAATTACTCAAACAACGTAATCTTCCGTTTACACACATGATATGGTTTCAACTAAATAAATCAAGTCTAAACACGTGTAAAACAATAAATCTTTTTAAACATGGCTGGTGGCACGTTAACCATGTCATCAACTTCTATGACGGCACGGCAGCCGCGTCACAAAATATTTGTATTTAGCCAATGCTAATAGTTTTGGAAAGTATGGGCCGCAACAAATCGGTTAAAATTTTTCTTTGTCGTTTCGGGCACATATCATGTAACATGCCTAATTTGTACGACAACAATACATCTGTACTGATTTATCTGTACTGGTGTGTGTATGCAACTTCTCATAACTTATGAATGAGTAGACCGATCATAATGTGGTAAGTAGTATTTGATTTGATTCTACCAAATTACGATTAAGTGTGTTTATTCGATTAAGCGCATTTCAAGAAATTATATAAAAGACACTGAAAAATATCTATTTTTCAGTGACTTTTATATAATTTCTTATATTCTCTATAATTTTCAAAATGACTTCCAAACTTATGTACCTACAAACTGATTTCAAAATTAACTTTTAAAACTGCAGTGAATGCCATTATCTGGATCCAAATAGGAAACAGTCGAAAAAAGGAAATCGAAGCTGACAATGGAATTTATTTTAAAAGGAGGAAAAATAAAGTTTTTGAAGTGAAAACTTCTTTAGGCGCGTTGAGCGTTTTGGTAGAGGGTAAAATCCTCGGTTCGCGTCACCGACATGCTAATGATAATAGTATATTTATAGCTATGTTTTGCATATAGTTTTAATTACTCTCAACTTAATAGTTCCGTTTTCACTTCTATCGGCAGTCCCACGACTGCTACTGTTTTTTTTTTTTTTTTTAAATTTATACCCTTCTTTGGCTAATCATATCATAACCCACAGTATGTTGTTCTATAAGTTGAAAACACGCATTCTAACTAATTACAGCGCATAGATATTCACTCTTCAAAGTTTCTTTTTTTAAATACAAAATAGTTCTTTAGATATGATATTAATGTAAACTACATAAATGCAGCGTTATAATATATTCTAATATCGAGCAATAAAATTAGACACTGTACAACCAAAAGAGGTTGTCTAAGCAATAAGTTATGTTAATTTGTACATTTTCCGTAAGATCTTGCTCTAACAATCGTATATGGCATAAAGCCAAAAAATCGTACAAATACGAATATGAAATTCCACATCTGGTAGCCCTGTAAGCACAGACAAGAAATACCTATTAGTCTAAGAATTTTAGACTGGTGTTTACAGTACATAATATTCATAAAATGTTCTATATTTTTTTGTTTTTATTATATATATACGATACATTATAATAAACTCCTGTAGGTTTTCTTTTAGAAATATATATTTTACTTTGAGAAATATAAATTTCATTAAAATACTAGTAACATTATGTGTTGATAGTATCAGTGACATCTAGTATTACACAAAGAACTACGTAGTGATAAAGTAATTAGGGGTAGTTTCCTAGCTGTCGCTAGTTTCCATACATTGTATTCAAGATGGCCGACTGACATTAAGCTTCATCCCACTGCGGTCAAGGCAGGGGCACCGATTAGTTTGTTCAATGTGGCAGCGACCGTGGAGCCACCCGATCTCTCATATTCGGTAGAAGTGGCGACGGTAGAGGTAGCGATGGGACTCTCTCACAAGTCAAAAATGTCGGCGACATCTAGAACGTGGGCTGAAGCGACCAATGTAGAGGCGGGCAGTAACGACAGTAGCGGCGGCGAGGACGACTACTACTACGTTCGCGATAGAGGCAGTGACGTTGGTGGCGTCGCCCAGGCTGGAGAAGGGGGGGGGGAGTGCGAACGATGCGCATGTGTTGAGTAAACTCGCTGAATACGTGTACAGTGGTCAGAAGAGAACCGGTGAATATGGTGCGGTACGCAAAAAATTCAAACACTTTTGTGTCGGGTGATGTGTAGATATAATGTTAAATGCCATCATTCAATATGAACTCGCCAGCTCGTTTCTCGATAGATGTAGTGACAACCCTCCTAAGCTTTTGCAGACCCGTTTCGAAAACGTGAAAACAGTTATGGCACGGTTGTGGCCGTGGTTCGTATATTAAAATTGTATCGATAGTTTTAGATTTAAGTAGATTTTTACCATTTTATAATATAATATACAAATGTTGTATATTTACGAATCTGTTTTATTTGACTAGCCGCCTCCCTTGTTTATAATTTCCCTCGGTGGTGGATGCAACTCGATCTGGTGAACATACTCGTTGGTATCGCGAAGCATCCACACCATGCGGGCCGACTGGTGTTTCGTGGGGTGCGCCCAGGTGTCGGCGCAGAGTAAAGTATCCTCCCATTTTAGGGTTTGAGTGATTTGTACGCAGTCGAGGTGGATTTCGACCACGATGACGCTCGATGTCGAAGATCCACACAACACGGGTAGAGGCACGTCTATCGCACGATAGTCGTCGTACAACATGCTGGGTCGTGCCTTGGCCACCCTTTTGGGGTAGTTTTGGTTCTTTAGAGACAAGTACACCGCCAGCCGAACAAAGATGGGCGTGTTGTCCGTCTTGATGAGCCGAAGTCGGGTGTGTGTGAGTATGACCTTCCAGGAGTGGCCCGCTGTGGGCGAGGTGACTTCGTACTGTTACATCCCTATTTTCCATGTAATAATGCTGAAATGCATATAAGCTGGATAGTCAGCAATATATGTGTATAAATACTCGCTGTTTCCCAAATATTCTTCAGTTAGATATTCTCTAGCCTAAACGCTGCCCAGCTACGGACCTGGTTTCTGCCCGCCGGCCTGGACACAGCGAATAGACTAGTGCTATATCCATACTCCGGGTCGCAATAACCCTTCACAAGGGAACCGCGAAAAAGTGTGATCCAAGTTAGAGTGTTTATAGTTAAAGTCCCATTAGTTAGTAATTGTAGAAAGTGAAATAAATAACTTGTGTTCCGAAAAAGTGCTTTTTTTTATAAGTGCTCGGAGGCGCAACCTAACATTGGTGTCAGAAGAAAAGGGGATTGATATTCCCTTGGTCGCCTACTCCTGACGACGACCATCACCTCTACAACAAGGGCTAACTAAGCGTTTGGCCACCTGCTGTCTCCGCCGTCTCACTGACGCTCTAGAGATCGCCGCCGACACCGTGGACTCTACGTTACCTGTCATCTAAGCCGCATAGTGCGTGAGGGTTATCTGCCCAGCACCAGGCTATACGCTGCCAAGGTTATAACGAAATATTTGAAAACACGTAAATAACTCGCACTTCGCATCGACCCGTAACTGCAACGCTGCAAATTCCATCGCCGCATCACCTCGCCAGTAATAAGACGCCGCTGACTCAATTCCATGTTCTACATACTACTGTTATCGTGAGTGTTTGCCTGTATTATAATAATTTATTATTTTTGCCATAATTTTGCGTTTGGATTATTTTTTCATTTCAAGTTTCAATTCCGTTTTATACAAATTCCAACCTAAATCTTATTAAATATATATTCACGCCGTATCACTTATACCGTAGTTAGAGAGAGAAACCATTGTGTATTTTAATATTTTATCAATCTTATCAAATATATCTTCACGCCGTATCACTTATACCGTAGTTAGAGAGACAAACCATTGTGTCTTATCGAATATATCTTCACGCCGTATCACTTATACCGTAGTTAGAGAGAGAAACCATTGTCTATTTCAATATTTTACTAATCCTATCGAATATATCTTCACGCCGTATCACCTATACCGTAACTAGAGAGAGAGGATTAATTGTGTATTTTAATATTTTGCTATATAAACGGCTTAAAAATGGTAAATGAAACTAGCAAACTTGAAAAGAAAAACGTCCAGTCGACATCTACTTTACAAAGCGTGGGTATGGAAGAGCTAAGTTTCTCTATTCTCACGAAATTTGTCAAGTCATTTGATGGGGATAAAACAAAATTGTCTCCTTTTCTAAGAAATTGCGAGAATGCATTAAATTTAGCCTCTCCCTCACAACAAAACATTCTCTTTAAGTATATTTTGTCACAATTAGAGGGCAAAGCTGAAGCAGCTTGTTCTCTAAAAATATTTGAAAATTGGCATGAATTTAAACAGTTTCTAAAATCAACATTTGGGGAAACCAAACATCGCGACCATCTATTACTAGATCTGCAAAACTGTAAAATAAAACCAGGCGAATCCGTTACCCAATATAGTTTACGTCTGGAAACTTACCTAACTCGATTACAAACAGACATAACACATTCGACTCAGGACGTTAGCGAAATAAAAGGCCGGATTGCCAGCACCGAAGACCTGGCACTCCACACATTTTTATTGGGGCTCCCTGGTGACATCTCTAATATTTTGAGATGTCGAAACCCATCAAGCCTGCATGAGGCTATAAACCTTGCTTGCCAAGAGGAAAAGCTACAAAATTATATAAAATCCTCGCGGCATGAAACAAAACCTAGCTGCAGAATATGTCATAGGGTAGGACATTCAGACAAAAACTGTTATCAAAACAGACCACAACGTCCTATCCTTAATCTTTCCCAAGGCCCATCGCATAATCAACACCGTCCTTTTCCTAATGCTTCACCAGTTGTATGTCGATATTGCAAAAACCTAGGCCATGATATTAGTCAATGTAAAAAACGGCAATATAATAATTCGCGACAGAGACATATTCCTAATTCTCAACAACAAATTAATAACTTCACAGAATTAAGCAATAATGATAACGGAAACAATTTTACCTATAATCCTCCTGATCCTATTTATACAAATTCTCATTTAAATGACGCTGATCTAAATTTAAACTAAAAATGATTCCGGTTCCGCGTCGTACGGAATCACCTAAACAAACCGACGCTTTCGATGTATTACAAAAATCTAATAATTTTGTTAGGCCCACCGTGCCTGCTAATTATACTAATTATCCTAAATCTAATATTGTTACTACATCCACTGTATCTTTTAATCCTACTATTTCTGAGAAACCTGAGGATTTTCCTAATGCTAATTCTACTAATTCTACTAAATCTACTAATCCTACTAATTCTACTAAATCTACTAAGTCTACTAAATCTACTAATCCTACTAATTCTACTAAATCTACTAAGTCTACTAAATCTACTAATCCTACTAATTCTACTAAATCTACTAAGTCTACTAAATCTACTAATCCTACTAATTCTACTAAATCTACTAAGTCTACTAAATCTACTAAACCTACTAAATCTATTGAATCTACTAATTCTAATTCTTCTAAATCCACTGAATCCACTGTATCTCTTACATCTACTATATCTAATAAACTCACCGACTCTACTATATCTGACATGTGTATCGAAATCCCTAAATCTTCTATATCTAACAATACTCAACTAATTACGAATAACCCAGACAGTTATTCTAATATTCATGAAATTCATTATAATAATAAAACACATTTGCCACATATATATGTTAAATCAAAATATTCAGATAAATTGTTAGTTTTATTAATCGATTCGGGTGCAGGTATATCACTAATAAAACGATCATTGTTTGATTTAGAATATAAGAGTTTTTGTTCCCTCGTTTCTCACTAGAAGGCGTTGGAACGTACATACATCGCGCTATCTTTATATTTGATAAACTGTATAAGGTGTTTAGATTTTATTGAAATTACTGAGTGTTCTTCTATAGTGTAAAATAAAACATGTAAGTGAGTGTGAGTGTTTAATTGAACATTGGTGCTTCGAACCGGATTATCGTGAGGTGAGTAAAGTGCAAGTGTTAGTAAATTCAGATAGTGCATTGGACTTAGAAAAATTCACGTTAAAAAAGACTTAGAAATAATTCGTGTTTCAAAACACTTAGAAAAATTTTGTGTTGAAAAATACTTAGACTGTTTTTGTGAAAAAGGACTTGGGAAAATTTTATCGATTACTGACATAGTTTCTGAGAGTGAATTTGGACTTCATTGTTACCTACAAATTTAACATGGCGGATAAAAAGATAAAACAATATATTGCACAATTAGAGACCAATTCAAATAAAATAGAGAAGTTATTTACAAACGCAAAAAAATGTGCTAAAGATAAACGAACAAGAGGGTTTTTAGATTCACGTATGGAAATTTTACAGGAGTATTGGGTGAACTATACAAAGGCTCATGATGTTCTTTCTGGATTAATAGATACTGAAACTTGCGATGTTGACTTAGAGAAACATTTTGAACAAACAGAAGAATATTATTTAGAGCTTAGGGCTTGGCTTAAGGACAAGTTATATGAGTTTAAACAAGATCAAGGTGAAACTTCAAAGTCTGAAATTTATACATCTGATAGTCAGGCAGAAAAGCCGAGGATGAGACCTAAACTCCCACCAATATCCATACCACAATTTTCAGGCGATTACAGTCAATGGATGAGTTTTCGAGATTTATTTCGCTCTTTGATACATAATGATGATCGTTTTACTAAAATTGAAAAACATCACTATCTAAAGACTAGTTTATCTGGAGAGGCTGAACAACTCTTGAGGAATTATTCGCTTACTGAAGCCAACTACGATGACGCCTGGAAAAAACTAAATGACAGGTATGATAACAAGAGAATGATCGTTAATAATATACTTACCCGATTTTTAAGCCAAAAGACCTTAACCACAGAATCGGCTAAAGGTATAAAGGATCTTCTAGACACCTCAAGTCAATGCCTAACGTCGTTAATAAATTTAAAGATCGATTTATGGAATGCCATTGTAGTGCATATCCTTGTCTCCAAGTTGGACATTGAGACTCGAAAACTTTGGGAGCAATCTTTGGAAGATTCATCTAGCATTCCTACCTATGAGGATTTCCAGAGTTTTCTTGAGAAACAATTCCGAGCCATGGAAATGTACGCCCCAAAAGGAAAGACCATTCCACAAACACCTAAAACAACTAACATCAAAAGCTTCGCTACTAAAATTGACAACACTTGTACTTATTGCTCACACAACCATTACATTTGCCACTGTAAAGAATTTGCCTCCCTTTCCGTTCCCGAACGTCAAGATTTTATCAAGAAAAACAACATTTGTTTTAACTGCCTCGTAAAAGGTCACGCAGTTTCCAACTGTAGACAGAGTACAGTCTGCAAGAAGTGCGGACGCCGTCATCACACATTGCTGCATTTTACCGCTTCTAGGGAAGATAAATTAATGGAAACTGATAAGGAGAAAGATGAATCAACTAGCAATGCCACTAATACTTCCTGTAACTTGAGCGTTAATTTAAAGGCTGAAACAAAAGATGATCTCGTTATTTTAGCCACTGCTATAATTAAAGTAGACTCAAAGAACAGTGGTACTTACTCATTAAGAGCTCTTGTTGATCAAGGTTCACAGGGTTCTTTTATCTCCGAAGCAGCTGCGCAGTTATTGAATCTTGATCGCACTCCAATTACTGGCAAAATATCTGGAATTTCAAATACATCAGTGGTCACTACAAAATCCATGGTCACACTTACAGTCCACTCTACAAAAGACAATTCATCAACCTTTCAGGTAAATGCATACGTTTTAAAGAAACTCACTTCATTGTTGCCTTCACGTGAATTTTCACAAGATACTTGGCCTTCATCTATGCAGTTGGATCTAGCTGATCCCAACTATCACAAGCCAGGGTCTATTGATGTTTTGTTTGGTGCCGACGTGCATGCATACATACTCCTTGAAGGTTTACACAAGTGTAACTCTCTTATTGCACTCAACTCTCGCCTAGGTTGGCTAATCTCAGGCAGGGTTTCACAAACTGACTCTATAAAAGAACATAATACAGTTGTTATGCACACCAAGATTGAGATTGATCAGTTACTCAGACGATTCTGGGAGATTGAAGAGAGTTTACCCCACAAAAAACCTATGACTGAATTAGAAATACAATGTGAAGAGCACTTCAAACATACTCACACTCGCAATGAAGTCGGTCGTTACATTGTCCGACTACCATTTAAAGATAATCCACCCACAAGCCTTGGTGATACCAAACCCCTTGCAATCAATCGCTTACAACACATGGAAAGACGTTTTATACATAAGCCTGAATTCAAGGAAGAATATCACAAATTTATGGAGCAGTATGAATCCCAAGGTCATATGATGATGATACCTGAAAAGGAAATAGTTACATCTGAAGTTTATTACTTACCTCATCATGCTGTTCTTAGGCCGACGAGTCTAAGCACGAAGCTGCGTGTAGTCTTCGACGGAAGTGCTGCACCTGTAAAAGGAAAATCATTAAACGATGAACTGCTTATTGGCTGTCCTCTTCAACAAGATGTCAGAGATCTCATAACTCGATGGAGACAACACCAGATTTGTTTAGTCGCAGATATTCGTCAAATGTATCGTCAGATTCTAATATGTAAAGATGACGCAGACTATCAAAGAATTCTATGGCGAACATCTCCAAAACAACCACTAAAAGAATATAGACTACTTACAGTTACTTATGGAACATCTTGTGCCCCATTTTTGGCCATACGCACTCTTCACCAATTGGCTGAGGATGAGAAAAATGATTTTCCAACTGAAGCTGAAATACTGAAATGCGACTTTTACATGGATGATCTGCTAACTGGCAGTTCCACAACGGAGGATGCTGTAATACTACAACAAAGGTTGACTGCACTTTTAGCTCGTGGTGGGTTCGCTTTGCACAAGTGGTCATCTAACAATAAATTAGTGTTGTCCCAAATCCCTAGTGTTGATAAAGACTCACAAAGTGCGGTTAACATAAAGGTTGAAGATACGATTAAAACTTTAGGTATTACATGGAACTCGGACTCAGATAACTTTGAACTTAATTGTAATTTAAAATCACGATAATAGCACAATCACGAAAAGAAATGTATTGTCCACAATTGCTAAAACTTTCGACCCTCTTGGTTGGCTAACACCTGCTATTATAAAACTTAAGATCTTTATGCAAAAACTCTGGTTAGCTGGCTTAGATTGGGACGAAGAGTTAACTTCTGACCTTAAAGAGGAATGGCTTACTTACCTTGATCGTTTCACGCACATTGAAAACATTCAGTTCCCTCGATGGTTTGGTGTATCTAATGATACAATTAAGAGAGAGCTGCATGGGTTCAGTGATGCCTCTTGCGCTGCATACGCGGGAGTAGTGTACCTTAGAGTTTTAAGAAATGATGGCAATATTAACGTTTATCTTGTTCTTGCCAAATCCAAGGTTGCCCCGGTAAAACAAGTCTCTCTCCCACGTCTAGAACTCTGTGGTGCAGTACTCGTAGCAAAGATGATAAATCATGTTAAAACCGTTTTACAAATACCTGAGAATAATATTTACACTTGGACAGACTCCACGATAGTTTTGGCTTGGTTGCGTAAGATACCAAATACTTGGACTACATTTGTTGCAAATCGCACTTCAGAAATTTTGAGACTCACAAATAGTAATCACTGGCATCACGTTAGTTCTATCAACAATCCCGCGGATTTAGCCTCACGTGGATGCTATCCTTATGATTTACAACAGTCAAAACTATGGTGGAACGGACCTCAATTTTTATACAAGTCACATAAAATTGAATATTCGTTAATTGAGATTCCTCAATCAGAATTGGAACTGAAACCTTCCCCGAAATTATTATGCAATATTAATTTTATCGAAAATAATGATGCTATTTCCATTTTAACTCGATTTTCCACACTTTCAAAATTGATTCGAGTCATGGCTTATGTTTGTCGTTATTGTAATTTGTGTAAAGCTAAAGTTAATAATGAAAGATTTACTGAACCTGATTATTTGAGCGCTAATGAGCTTGATGGTGCTTTTAATCGATGTCTTAAACTATCTCAATCCATGTCATTCCGTGACGAGATCTCTCACTTAGCGCTAGGTAAACAGGTTCCCAAATCAAGCAAGATTTATGTACTACACCCTTTTATTGACGATAAAGGTATTATTCGTGTTGGTGGTAGACTCGCCCATGCAGAGATTCCAACCGACATGAAAAATCCTATTCTGTTAAGTGGCATTTGTGCCTTATCTAAACTTATTGTTTTAAATGCGCATTTGAAATCTCTGCACGGAGGTCATCAACTTACTTTAAATATTGTAAGACAAAGATTTTGGATCATTCGAGTAAAAAGTCTTATCAAAAGTGTAATTCACAAATGTTTGCCTTGTTTTAAACAGAAAGCTAATCCACTCCCTCCTTTTATGTCAGATTTACCTAAATTTAGGATTAAACCTAGTCGTCCTTTTCTTACAAGTGGGGTAGACTTCTGTGGGCCCTTTACAATGAAATTGTATCCTGGTCGATGTAAGAAATTAAGTAAAGTTTATATTAGTTTATTTGTCTGTACCGTAACAAAAGCCATTCATTTAGAACTTGTAACTGATCTCACTTCTGCTGCATTTATTGCCGCTTTTCGACGTTTCACTGCTCGACGTGGCCACTGCAAAGAGATTTGGAGTGATCACGGAACGAATTTTGTAGGCGCGTCCCGTGAACTCGATCTTGCGTTCAAGAATTCACGATCTCAGCTTGTAGCTGAAATTTCTGAACTTCTCGCCAATGATTTCACGCAATGGAGATTCATACCTCCCCGAGCTCCACACTTCGGTGGAATTTGGGAGTCAGGAGTGAAAAGTATTAAAGGACACTTAAAACGAGTTATTGGCCAAGCTATACTCACATACGAAGAGCTCGCGACTTTATCAGTCCAAGTCGAAGCTTGTGTCAATTCTCGTCATCTCACTCTTATCAATTCTACTCTTGACGAACCTCCATTAACACCTAGTCACTTTCTCATCGGAGAGCCCTTAATTGGAGTTCCTGAGCCGTCTTTGATTGATGCTAATTTAAGTCCGTTGAATCGATGGCATATAATTCAACGTATGGGGCACTGTTTGTGGCGTCGCTGGCAAAATGAATATTTAACCACTTTACAGCATCGTTACAAATGGAACATAAAGCGACCTGATCTTCCCCTTGGTACAGTCGTTCTCGTCAAAGATGACACACTTCCCCCTGGAAAATGGCTTTTGGGACGTATTCTTCAGAAACACCCAGGTGCTGATGGTGTTACAAGAGTTGTAACTTTACAGTGCAAAGATAATATTTTTAAGCGACCTATGGTAAAAATATGTCCTTTGCCCCTGGATGAGTCTGATTTCTCATAATTAGAATTTGTTTTACTTTATTTTATGTTGTATCTTGGTTCTGAAGGACTTAAGTCGTCCTTGGCCGGCGGAATGTTTGATTTAGAATATAAGAGTTTTTGTTCCCTCGTTTCTCACTAGATGGCGTTGGAACGTACATACATCGCGCTATCTTTATATTTGATAAACTGTATAAGGTGTTTAGATTTTATTGAAATTACTGAGTGTTCTTCTATAGTGTAAAATAAAACATAATGTAAGTGAGTGGGAGTGTTTAATTGAACAATCATCATTACAAATTCAACCAGAATTAATTCGCGAAACCATACAATTTAAAGGAATCGAAAAAGGTACTAAATATTTTAATAGTCTTGGTCATTTTAATTTAGATTTCATATTATCAAATAATAATACTGTTCTTAGTAAATTTCACCTAATACCTGATTGTGTTAACATAGAATTTGATGGTATTATTGGAAACGATTGCCTTAAGTTTCATAATTGTAACATAGATTATAAAAATAAAACCTTAGAGATAAACAATTATTTAATACGAATTCATTTTACTAAGCCTAAATATACTGTTCCAGCTCGATCCGAAATGGTCATTGAGTGTAATGTTTTAAATCCAGAAGTAATAACTGGTTACATAAATAAATGCGAAATTCAAAAAGGCGTATATTTATCTCGCTGTCTCGTAACTATTAAGGAAAATAATCACGTCAATGTTTCCATTCTAAATACTAATAATAATGATGTTTTAATTAAACCATTATGTTTAGAATTAATTCCTTGTGATTTATTAAATAACTCATCGGAACCTATTAATTCTGTAAACTTTACTAACCCAAATAATCACTGTTCACCTGCAGATAGGTGTTCAAATGTCTTGAAACAAATAAGAACTTCACATCTTAACCGTGAAGAATCGGAAGCTCTACTAAATCTGTGTTCAGAGTATTTTGATTTATTTTACTTAGATGGAGATACTTTAACTTGTACAAATACTGTAGAACATGAAATTAAAACTACTAGCTCACAACCTATCCACGTTAAAACATATAGATACCCTGAGTGTCATAAAGAAGAAGTCAATAAACAAATACAAAAAATGTTAGATCAAAAAATAATTAAACCTTCTAACTCTCCTTGGTCTTCTCCAATCTGGGTCGTCCCAAAAAAGCAAGATGCTTCTGGCCAAAAGAAATGGCGCATAGTAGTTGATTATAGAAAACTCAACGACATCACTGTTGGAGACGCCTATCCTATTCCCAACATTACAGACATACTAGACCAGTTAGGACATAGTAAATACTTTGCCACTCTCGACCTGGTGTCAGGTTTCCACCAAATTAAAATGAGTAAAGACGACTCCCCTAAGACAGCCTTCTCCGTTCCTAATGGTCATTTCGAGTATACAAGAATACCATTTGGCTTAAAGAATGCACCTGCGACCTTTCAAAGACTTATGAATACTGTTCTCTCCGGTCTCCAAGGTCTGCACTGTTTTATTTACCTGGATGACGTCATAATCTATTCCCACTGTCTCATTTCTCATATTGATAAACTCAAGCTAGTATTCGAAGCACTCCGCAAACATAACCTCAAGTTGCAGCCTGACAAATGCGAGTTTCTACGACGAGAAGTTGCATATCTAGGCCATGTCATAACTGACAAGGGTGTGTCTCCTAACCCCGATAAGGTAAAAGCCGTGTCAGAATATCCTACACCAAGAACTCCAAAAGAGATAAAGTCTTTTCTTGGCTTAATAGGGTATTATCGTAAATTTATAAAAGATTTTTCTAAGATTACTAAGCCCCTAACTTCATTATTAAAGAAAGATACGGAATTCAACTGGACAGACAAACAGGAAGACTCTTTTAACAAACTAAAACTAATGCTAACTAATGCCCCTATCTTACAATATCCAGATTTTTCAAAGGAATTCATACTCACAACTGACGCCTCTAACTATGCTTTAGGAGCTGTTCTGTCCCAAGGCGAAATCGGAAAGGATTTACCTATCGCATTCGCATCCCGAACTTTAAATCGTGCTGAAGGAAATTATAGCACAACAGAGAAAGAACTGCTAGCTATAATTTTTGGTACTAAAACTTTTAGACCGTATCTATACGGTAGGAAATTTAAAATAATAACGGATCATCGTCCCTTTATCTGGCTGTTTAACTGTAAGGACCCAAGCAGCAAATTAGTAAGGTGGCGCTTAAAGTTAGAAGAATACGATTACGAAATCGTATATAAAGCAGGAAAACTAAATAGTAATGCCGATGCTCTCTCCCGTCCTCCGATTCATGCAATTGACCTATTGATTGATGATATAGACACCATCACCTACGAGACCTTTATGCGTAAAAGATCGAGTCCAACGGTCTACGACACGATAATCACTGAAACAAATCAAAACCTTTTAAAAACACCGTGCAAGGCAATTGCTTATCCAACGTCTGTCGATCTCGATAATTCAAACCCCAATTGCGAAGACATACTAAATCTATTAGAAGACAAAGAATCATTCTTATCATCCGAAAAGGAATTATACACTGTCAAGTCTTCTACGATAAAAGACAAAACATTTTTCCACATGTTCATAAAAGTCCACCACTTTGATTCTACTAGCTACAAGGATATATTTAAAGTCCTTAAGGACTTAAGAAATAACCTTATAATTTTTCATTCTGAAATAAACGAAATTGCCATCTCTGATTTTTCCAATCCCTTTGATAATTTAAGATTTATTTTAATTTATGATATGATATCTTTTATATTTCATAATACTGGTATCAAGATTAATGTTTATCACAATAAATTGATTTATCCTAATCCAAGCGAAATACCCACCATACTTAAAGATAATCATGATTCACCTATTGGTGGTCATATGGGTTCTTCACGCCTATATAATAAATTAAAAGAATCCTATTACTGGAAAAATATGAAAAACGACATTGAGACATATGTAAAACACTGTCCCAAATGCCAACAAAATAAAGCATTACGCGCTTGCAACAAAGCCCCTATGCAAATCACTTCTACTTCCTCTGAACCTCTCCAAAGAATATCCACCGATATAGTCGGTCCCTTACCTGAATCCGGTCCTGAAAAATATAAATACATCGTTACCTTTCAAGATGACCTAACCAAATATTCAATGGCTTATCCTATTACTAATTCGATAGCTGAAAAGACAGCTGACTGTCTAATTCAATTCATTTGCCACTTCGGAATCCCTAAGACCCTTTTATCCGATCAAGGTGTCCATTTCATTGCTGATGTGTATAAACAAATAACATCTTTGTTTAAAATTAAACACCTTTTTTCTACTCCTTACCATCCCCAAACTAATGGTGCTCTCGAAAGAAGCCATGCTACTCTGAAAGAGTACTTGAAATCCTACGTTAATGACAATCATAGTGACTGGCATAAATTCCTTCCAACTGCTATTGTCTCCTATAATACATCAGTACACTCATCCACAAATTTTACTCCCCATGAGTTACTGTTCGGCTGTAAGCCTCATATTCCTAGTTCCCTCTATGATATTGATCCAACAGTAACATATCCTGACTATGTCAAAATGCTAAAACAAAAACTAATTAATACTCGTAACATAGCCAGAAAAAATATACTTCGAAGCAAAGAGAAATCTAAAATCTATTACGACAACGACACGAGAAATGTCTCTTACAAAGTCGGAGATATGGTTTACTTAAAACAACATCACAGATTACGGAAAGCTCTATCCAGTATATGGAAAGGCCCATACAAGATAATTAAGATTCACAATAACAATAACGTCACTTTACTTATAAATCGTAGACATGTAAGACATCATTTCGATGAAATCAAATTAGCCCATAACAAACCAATTTGCTCATCGTCAAATTCAAATACGGCTATGGCTCCCTTAGATATGCCTATTTTAGATTAATTAACTTTTTTAGCGATTTTCTTTATATTTTAGATGTTATATTATTCTTAACTTTTTGTTTACTACATATTTACTATAAGCAACTCATTATATATTATTGTAAGTTAGTCAAATCTTTTATTGACGCTATTAATGCAATTCAGGATGATCAACGACATCTTGCTTCTATATCAAAGGAAAATATACATATCATAAGTTCTACTATTTCTTCTTTTAACAATACTATTTCCAAATTAAATTCAAATGAAAACATTCTTAATGATAATATTCAAATCTAGGGAAAATTTTAGACACAGTTTCGACAAATGCCAATAAATTAGAGGTAGTTTCTCATCTATCAATGGTGTTCAGTGCCTTGGAAAGCTCTCTAATGATACTCAATTTTAGTTTACGAGATCTTATTGATGCTATTCTATTTGGGAAACAAAACATAGTTCATCCATCAATACTAAGTCCTATGCAACTATATAACGAATTAAATTCTAAAAACAATGATGTTATTCCAAACCTTCCGTTACACTTAAATCTTGATAATGTTCATAAAATCGTAGATATTTCTGAAATTTCTTCTTTCATTAGCGATAATAAACTAATTTATGTTATTAAGATTCCTCTAGTTGCATCTTTTGTAGATTATACACTGTATCATATTTATTCGCTACCAACCCCACATGATATACATAATCCTAATACTTTTGCTTTAATTAATCCATCCGCAAAGTTCTTGGCAATAACACAAGATAAATTATTATATTCCACGCTACAAGACCTAAGTGAGTGCAAAGTGATAAACGGCAATTACTATTTGTGCAAACTAGGAAATATACAATCTAGTGCCGGAAATCCAATTTGTGAAGTGATTATTCTAACCGAACACGTTAAAGGTATCCCAAACTCTTGTAACTATAAGACTATTGTTGGTGAAATAGATATATGGCAAAAACTTAATAATAATATGTGGATATATGTGCAATCAGATATAACAAAATTGTCTATTAATTGTAATGGTAGTATTAATGATTATGATATAATTGGCACAGGCATTATGAAATTGCCAAAATATTGTAAGGCTTATCATAAGTTATTTCAGTTCATTCCATCCCAGGAGTTTGAAATTAAAGTCTATATTCCACATCCAAATTTTAACATAATAGAAGATGATTGTTGCTCGAAAACAAAGTTGAATCAAACTATACCATATCTGTCTCCTGTTAAATTATCAAATGTAAACTTAGATTATTTGCAATATGCTTCTCATAAATTAAATCAAGCCGATGACGACTTAACCAAGATCGAAACTCAACCATACCATATTAAATATAGCTATTATTTTAGTATAATAACTACTTTGTTATCCGTTTCTGTATTTTCATTTTGTTCATATAAACTTTATAAATGCTTTTGTTGTAACAAGAATAGAAATACTTCATGTTGTGTTAAGATTATCAACAATTGTATAACGAAACCAAAATCAAATGTTCATGCCAGATCGAGTATCGAAATGTCTAATCGAGACTATGATACTGCAAGTACTGATTCAAGTATTACGCCCAAAAGGAATCTTGAATTGTTGTAAATTTTATTTTTTATTTTGCTCTGTCTATTACTATTTTGATGTGTTTAAATTAAGTTATTTTTAATTAAGGTTTATAAATGATTTTCTTTATTGTAATAAGTATTTGCTTACATTTAGTTACTATTTCTAGTTCTGTTGAAATAAAATTTACTAAATCATTGTTTTCTATTTCGTCTATTCAAATGCTATTTTCTATTTCATGTTTTTACTATATCGTTACATTTACCTTATAAGCTTAATAAATCTCAATTGTTATATTTCACTATTTCATTTCGATTTCGTGAATATTTATAATTTTATAATGATAACTAATTCCATTCAAATGTTATTTTCTATAGACTCTTTCCTGTTATTTACTATATTGTTACATTTACATTTAAAGTTTGATAACTCTTAATTGCTATATTTTACTATTTCATTTCGATTTTGTGATTACTTTGAATTGTATAATAATTAATGATAATTAATCTTCGCTGTAATTTTCTATGTCATTATTTTTTATATTGTTATTTTAACTGTTTCTATTTCTTCTTAATTTGGATCATACTCACATTCTATTTTCCGCATGTTCCGTTCTAAAGGGGGGAGGTGTTACATCCCTATTTTCCATGTAATAATGCTGAAATGCATATAAGCTGGATAGTCAGCAATATATGTGTATAAATACTCGCTGTTTCCCAAATATTCTTCAGTTAGATATTCTCTAGCCTAAACGCTGCCCAGCTACGGACCTGGTTTCTGCCCGCCGGCCTGGACACAGCGAATAGACTAGTGCTATATCCATACTCCGGGTCGCAATAACCCTTCACAAGGGAACCGCGAAAAAGTGTGATCCAAGTTAGAGTGTTTATAGTTAAAGTCCCATTAGTTAGTAATTGTAGAAAGTGAAATAAATAACTTGTGTTCCGAAAAAGTGCTTTTTTTTTATAAGTGCTCGGAGGCGCAACCTAACAGTACGTTCGCGACAACGACACCGCCTTGTAAATATGTTCGAACGTGTATTTTTCCACCGTATGACTGCGATAAAACTCTACTTGATACATGGTCGTCTTATTTACGCCGCTTAAACAAGAATGTGCCGTTTCAATTCGGCGGTAGGCTGCGTTTCCACCAGAGATGTGCGAGGATGCGTAGCGAGAGATGTGTTTGCAAAAAAACCAATAGAATCACTTCATTTACCTCGTCTCGCTCAGCACAGCTCTGGTGGAAACGGCTCGGCGGAGCTAGGTTTTGTGTGTGTAAAACAAGCGAGGGATATGTGCGAGGAATGTGTTGCGAGGTTTGTAATGTTTTTCATCATTTGTGCCACGCAACCGTACGACATGCGTACGACGACTACAAATGCTAGAGTAAAGTGAGACGCGAGCGCCGGACAGACGTTCGCGTCACACCGCTCCCACTACATCACACACCAGTCGACACATGTCACAGCTTCGCAACGCATCTTCGCGCCGCACATTTCACAGCTCCGTTACACATCCTCGTATGCCACATTTTCATAGCACAGCTTTGTTGGAAACCCCCACACATTTTTCACAGCACAGCTATAGACATCCTCGCACGACACCTTTCCCTTGCACGTATCTGGTGGAAACGCAGCCTAATGACTGGAAAATGTGTCATTCGCGACTTCCGAACGCTGGCCTGACACAAATATCTCACCTAATTTAATGCATGCTACGGTTTGAACACTTACCTGAAACAAACAAAAGACACCGATTAGCTCCAAATAGACATTTTAGTGTGATGGATGACGTCGTATGTGAGATGGTGTGTCACTCGTCGCAGTTCGAGCTCGAGCGACTGCGACCACGACTCCACGGAGCACAAGTGTTAGTACAGGCGAGACGACAAGTAAATCATCATCCCGTGCACCGGCACGGACGGCCCGTACGGACAGCAGTGACACCGGCCTTAATATATGCACGTTGTCGACACGATTATAGATCAACTAGTAAACACAGTCCTCTACCGCAATAGGTACAGAGGTGCGTAAGTGAAAAAATATAACAAAAAAACAGTACAAACAATGAAAATACGAATTGCAGATGCACATTTTTTTAATATTTTAATCTGTTCTTCTCGTTTTTTGCATTCTGATTCGTTGAGTATGATGTAATAAGTAGTAGACTGAGTTAACTGGTTGATTTATAGTGGTGATGTGTCCTAGAGCCCGCTCGCAAGTACGGCTGCTTTTACCGTCGTCGTACGTGCCTGTAAGTTCTTAATAACATCATATAACTTGTCGTTTCATTTAACAAAGATGTGTGTCGCTAGTCAACTGCGGAGAGCAATTGAGTCGTTTTCGAACCCCCCACTCTAAAATCATGAAAATGTATGAAGGGTGGGGATAACCTTCAAATTTTCTATATATTGAGCGATAGCTTCGCGCGCGACTCTTTTCTAATACGGCAGTTGTCCATGTTTAAAGTATTAGAATTACTTGAGCCCTGACGCCTGCCTAAAATAATTTAAAAAATATATATTACGATTCCCGCCGCCCGCCTTACATATTTTTCGCCGCCCACCCATGTTTAAATTATTTGTTTTTTAGCTCATCGTCTAGGCTGTGCCGCGCCCTTGCTTTTTCATCATTACAGCAATAGCACGACGACGGCTTAGGCAGAAACTCGTCGCAGTACATCCCGACGACGACCGGCTAGTCTTTCTGCACAGGGCCACGGCCGAGGCGCTCGATGATAAGATGAAAGCAGTGATATTTTTTCTGTTTCTAAACGTTTTGTTCTCAATGGGGACGTTGTTGGTCGTGACGGTCATCGTTTCTGAGATGCGAAAGCGCGGCGGCGGCGCCGGCCATGAGCGGCTCGCCAAGGCCACAGTTTACGCCAGGCGCATCGGCGATGGCGTCGGTCGCCTGCTATTGAATATCGCACCGTTGGCTCTGCCGCCGTAAGGAAAAAACTCGTCTTTTTTTTCGTTATCGAAAAAACAATTGCGTTCACATTCAAATATCTTCGAGCAACCCGGGTACTTTGGGTGTTGTTGCCCGGTACTGATCAATGAACCCACGATACGTGGACTTGAACTGACTGGCCATGTCTATCGCCTGAACAATCCCATCTTTGTGATCGTCACCGGGCCACGAGAAAACCCATTCGCGCGCTGCGGTCGCCATGTCTGGCGGTAACTGGGCGAACACATTCACGCACTGGGCGCGTGTCTTTCCGTACGCGGGAAACGATGCGCTCGCGGCGCGATTCAAAGCAGTCAATATGTCGAGACACTTTTGTGCATGCTCCGTAAAGAGTTGCGCGTTGCTGTCGTTCCACGCAAACTCGACGCTCTGCGGCCACTCTTTCACGCCGAGGGCGCTCTGAATGTCGTCGCCTACCGTTTCGAATATTGTCACCATGGTCGCCCTGTACTGGTTCAGGTCGTACTGGACTTTGGTCAATTCTTGGAGGGTGCTGTCGAAAACCAACAGGACGTCTCCGTACTGTGACTGTATGTTGTGGTACAACTCTGAGAGCGTTCGAGATTGCGTCAGTAGCGGTTCGGCTACATAGGCATTGGTTTTGAAGGGCATCGTTTGGTAATCCTCCATGACAAGTTGGAATAGTTTCGTGCTCGCTTGGAAGGCGTCCACAAACAGTTGCTTGCATGCGAGGACGCTCCGCATGTAGTCTTCTATCGTCTTGAGAGTGTCGCTCCATTGGCCGTCACAGTAGTTCAGTAGCATTTGGGCGTTCGTCACCAGGGTCTGGAACGTCTTTATATCTAGCAATTTACTTTCCAGATCCTGCCGGTAGTCGGCGACGTTGTCGTAAGTCACATGGACGATGTTGGACTGCGTGGTCATGCCCCACCTGACGGTCTCATCGACCCACATCTCGACAACGTCAAACAGGGGCAACAACCATGTGTGGCGCTGCCCGGCGGCGACCTTTAGAATCTCGATGGTTCCCTTGAATACGTTCAATTCACCCGAGAGTCTCTCCAAGTCGTCCATCAATTTTTGCGCCGCTTGGCTAAAGAACTGTGAGGACGAGGCATCTTTGTCATCTAACATCTTTGTATCGTCGACGGGAACGGTGGCAGGTTTGTCTGGCATCTCTGTATTGTCGACGGGAAGGTCGTAGACCTCTGCCGCCACCGCAGCACGTAGCTTAGTACCAAAAATCTGGGCAGCAGTGGCGGCAGCGGGTATATCGTCATCGTCAACGGTGACTTTCATCGAGATGCCTCTGTTAGAGACGATGACGCGGTGAGCGTTTGGTCTGATTGCTCTGGAAAACAACGCCGAGGCGGCGGCGGCGGCCTGTCCACCTTTGCGGTGAGTGGTGGCGTCGGCGCCGGTGACCGCGATGGACATGCTCTGAATCAGCTTGGCGTGGGTGCACACGATATCTACGTCTCCGCAGTCGTCGCCGCCGCCACCTCGGGGCGTTGTAGGCAGCCGTTTAGTCTGTAATTTTTGCCATATGCAGAAGGGCGAGTGCGCAATCGACCCGCCGCCGGCCGTGATTGAGAATCTGTACACTCCCGTGGCGCCGCTCAATTTTTGCAACGAGATCGCGTCGCCCAGGTTGCACACCGCCCACAGACTGCCGTCGGGCGAACGGAACGACGCCCTACCGTTGAAAGGTAGACGAAGTTTGGACGAACCGGTAAAGCTGTGAGCCTGCACGTCCAGAGTCACCTCGCCGTGGGAGTCGGTCCCCATCACTAAAGTTTTTTTTACTTATCTACCGTGTACGGTGCAGACGTGGGGAGGGGGGGGGGGCTGTGGTCGCGCGCGGAATGTGCCTCTATTACGCATCGATTACGCAGGGCCTCAAGTGTCCCGCCGGCGACAATCGCCCGAATTGTCCGATAAGACTTGCGTAATCGACGCGTAATCTCGGCCGATTCCACGTTGCGGCATCGACCGGTGCAGCCTAGGACAGGACAGTTTCCGTTTTACTGCGTCGGTCAACGACAGTAAGATGAGTCGGGCTATAGTCGCTCCAAAGTTTGACGATGTTTACGAACGTTTCATAAATCACGCTGCCAGAGAGGTCGAAATGACGACGGCCGCCGCCATGACCGCGCGCAAAATCGACGGCGGCGCTCTCATCAGTGCCGACAGACGCGTCGCCGCCGGTCGTCTCGTATCGCTCGGCACGACTGTTCAATTGACCGCGCCCACCGCCGCGTTGGTGTACATGTTGCTGGCTGACAGAGACGTGGGGATTTTGACCAAAATCACCGGCTTTGGCTTGCTCGCGTTGCAAATGCTGATGGTTCTCGACTGTTGCCGCTCGGGGGAGGGTGGTTCGTTGCCGTCGTCAGGCCGCCGCGACGACGCTAATCGGCAGATTCATGTTATCGCCACCGCCAACCGCCCGACGACGACGGACTAGTGACGCACTATTATATCTCGCCATATCGCTCTGATAAAAAATATATACCAGCATCGCATGAAACAATAAGACTGTTTGGTGTGACTAGACACATGACAGTAAAAGTTATTAATTTAACAACTTGCACGAGTACCTAATTGTAATTTTTTTTTGTTTCAGGTAAGTTTCCAAACGTAGCGGTAAGTTGTTGACCATAATGTAGTGTAAGCGGTCAAGCAGTTTTCGACGCTACAACGTAGAAAAAATCATACAAATCCTAAATCGCGGTATTACAATTATTTATCTTTTAGCATTATATACGAGTTTCAACGCTTCTCAGTCGGACCTCGGTCCCCAGGCAGTACACCTTGCCTGGCTGGGAAGATCTTTCCTTTTCCACGTGACCCCGACGTGATATGAACACGAAACACCCTTCTGACCATCATCGTCTATTGATAATCCCCTCCCCCCCCTTCCTCACTCCCAACAGCTAGCTCCACAAGCTACGCCACATTCATGCTTTTCCGAGTCCACCTGGAACTGTCCACGTTCACTGGATTCCTCAGGAGCTAAAACCCCAATTCCGCTAGCTCCAACTCATTGCGAAATTCAGCGAAGCGCACTCGTCCCGACTCATCGAGGACTGTGCATACGATACTAGTGTCGACTCACCGCAGACTTGAGCTCTCACGGTACGAACGAAATCGAAATTCGGACTTAGGGGGGGGCGGGAGTTCTGTTGCGGTCAAGCAATCGAAAATTGCTTGACCGCTACAACATAGAAAAAGTCATACAAATCCTAAATCGCGGTATTACAAATCTTGTAACCCTATATACAAGTTTCAACGCTTCGCAGTCGGATCGAGATCTCCAGGCAGAGTACCCCTCGCCTGGCTGGGAAGATCTTTTCTTTTCCATGGTTGCGTTATGTCATCAACCTTCACAGTAATGACGTCACCTCCATTATCATCACCCTGACGGCAGTATGTAACTGAATGGGGGTACCTAATAACCGACCGCAGAATACTACTCTCACCGATGTATACTTATGCCGGGATCGCAACTTCGCAGAAGCACGATGTCGCCTCGAATTTAGGATACGGTTAGTCCCAAGCGGGCCACCTACGTTTTGTCTGCGAGGTGCATACTCCGCGGCCAGCACAAGCTTCCTATTAGCGCAAAGTTATGTGGCTTGACTTGCACGTTTTCATAACTTTAACAATTCACATGTGGTAGGGTAAGAAAAAATACATTATGAGGTGTCTACGTTGTTTATTACAAAAAAAAAATGAAATTAAAAAATACAATATTCAGCAGTAGCGCTTTTCATTTTAGTATGATCAGTGCCTTGATGGCGATCGAAGGGAACAAAGTCGTTTGATTGTATATGCCCATCCGCGTAAACTCGGCCAGCATAATGTCGGCCCGCTGGATAGGGTTCGTCGTCATGTCCATCGTTTGCACGGTGAAGAGCTTGCTTCTCGCGTCAATCGTGATCACTTTGGTTGCAAATCTCGCCTTGCTCACTTGCACCTTGCCGGCGATTTCGTAGTCGCCGGGCAACACTTCAGCGTTGGCGATGGTCAACAAAGGAATGTGCTCGGCCTCTTGAAAGTTACAAGAGACGCTTAGAAAATTGTGATTATCGTAAGCGACTTGCTTACCGACCATGGTCACGTTGGTGGCAGTGAAAGTTTGCGGGTTCTGCACCCACAACTTGTCGCCATTGCTTTCCTTCAGACGCAGCGGATCCAGGCCCGTCAAAGGCCTCATGTCCGTACTCAGGGAGCACAGAGGGTGTACGGCGACGTACAGCAGCGTTACTACATAGTAATCGTTGGCTTCGTTACCCATTTCCTCGATCAGTCGGTCGTAAATGCCCCTTGACAATCTCATGGGTACGATCGATCGGTTCGTTAAATCGTGCCAATCCGTCCTGGTGGCGATGATCGACTCGTCGTTGCGGTCGGTGCAGGCCTCCAATTTTTCGACGACAGCGCGTATTTCAGAGTTGGCGGCGATGGACCCTTGCGCCGTATTCTCTAGCAACAATCGATGGAACTTGGCGTTGGGATTATGCGGACGAGCAGGCGCGGTGGCGGCCGGTTCATCGGTAAATACCAGTCTTCGCTTGGCCCGGCACTCGTCACGATTCCGGTCGACAATTTCGTCATCTTCGAATCCCGGCTCTATTTGCAAAAAATAAGAGCGTTCTTCGTCCCTCGTAGACGCCACCATGGAACGCTTCTGGGCCGGCTTGGCGCGCGTTACGCGTTGTGGCGGAGTCTGTTCTGCAGAAGTCGAGGCTGTGGCTACGCTTGAATCCATTGTCACGTATAAAAATCTTGTAATCGCAACGGCTTTAGAGACACAAATGAATAATTGAGGACAGCGTTAACCTCATTTATACTCTGCCCTTTTACTATACGGACCGTACGTACGTACGTACTGTCGTCCGCGGGCGCCGACCGTCCCCGATTCCAGCTGATGATGGGAAGGAACGGGCATCAGTTTAAGCAACAGTACCGCCATTTTTATTCGTTTCCATTGTGGGTATATATCCGCGTAAACTCGGCCAGCATAACGTCGGCCTGCCGGACAGGGTTCGTTGTCATGTCCATTATTTGCACGGTAAAGAGCTTGCTTCTCGCTTGCTTGCTTGCTTCTTGTCAGTTAAAGAAATATAAATTATGATTCCCGACTTCTAGTTTCCGGCTTACCGTTCCCCTCAAACGATGCCGTTACTTTTTATTACAGCAATAATATACAGTGCAAGTTTTACAAGTTGAATCTTGCGGGTGCACACCTTCATCATGTGCGTTGTTGGTTGCCGCAGTGCGACACGAGCCTGTCGAGTAATCTGTCAAAGTCTTCTAACCAAAGAGCGTTCATCAAGACGTTGGGATAGCAATGAAATGAAATGAAATGAAATGAAAAATATTTATTTGCAAGAATATGGGTGTCACAAGTTATTAAAATAAATTAAATTACCATCATATTCTACCATAATATGGCGTGCAAACATTTTAATTTAGGTCGATTTCTTTATAATTACTACCGGAACCGGATCGGAACGCGGCCACACACTGAGAAGATCCGGCGGAAGAAACTCAGCGGGCTTCTTTTTTTCTATTTCACGTATTACAATTGTATGTATTACAATTTACTAGAATTATTTCACATCAAAAGTTGTTTTTATAATTTACAAAATATGATCTTATGCTCAATCCAAATTTTTACAATTTACAAAAATTTACCATTTAACAAAATTTGCCGTTCAGTTTTTATTACATTTAAATTTCAAGGTAAATTGTACAAGCTTATATTTCTGTTTATTAACATTTAATCTTATCTGCTAAAAATTCTCTAATATCATAGTATGTTTTATTTAACAGTAAATCAAACAATTTTTTGCGAAATTTATTTATAGGTAATAATTTTAGACTATCAGGAATATGATTGTATATATTAATTGCCATACAATATGCATTTTTTTTATAAATATTTAGTCTTTGGCTTGGCACATGTAGCTTCTCACTGTTTCTAAAATATGAGTTCCCTAATACTTGAGCATTTGTTTTAAACAAATGTTGATGTTTTTTTACAAATATGCATACCGACAGTATGTAAAGACAAGGTAAAGGTAGTATTTTAAGAGTTTTAAATAGGGCTTTACATGAATGTAGTTGATTAACATTACATATTGCACGTATACATTTCTTTTGAATTCTGAAAATCCTAATTAAATCAACTGAGTTTCCCCAAATAGAGATTCCATATTGCAATACAGATGAGACATATCCGTGATATGCCAGCAATGCAGCATTTAAGTTGGCTACTTCTCTTATTCTTCTCAAAACATAGATAAATCTGTCAATTTTTTTGCAAAGAGAATCAATGTGCGCTTTCCAATTGCAATGGTTGTCAATAAATATTCCTAGAAATTTAGTGTATTCAGTATTTTCTATATTTATATTGTTAAATAATATATTTGATTTTTGAACTTTATTGCTATAACATGTTTGAAATTCAACTATCTTTGTTTTAGTCAAGTTAATTTTTAAATTATTACTTTTTAACCATTCCGAAACTTTAAGTAAGGTTTCAGTTGTTTCTTTTACTAGATGATTTTTATTTTTACATTTAATGAGGAGTGTAGTGTCATCTGCAAATAAGAATGACTCATGTTGCATAGTCTCTGGAAGATCATTAATGTAAATTAAAAAGAGCAAGGGTCCTAAAACACTTCCCTGTGGTATTCCACAGTCACTACAACTATAACTTGAAGTATATATTTTTTTATGTGTCCCAGAAATTTTTGAAATTTCTACACACTGTTTCTTATTTTCTAAATAACTTTGTATCCACTCTAATGATTTCCCTCTTATACCATATTTTTCAAGTTTTGCCAACAGAATTCTATGAGAAACAAAGTCGAATGCCTTACTCATGTCTAAAAATACACAAAGTGGATAACTTTTTGTATTTAGGCATTCCGTTATACTCTTTACCAGTTCAAAGCATGCTAAGGTTGTCGACCTACCTTTTCTAAATCCATATTGATTATTTTTTAATATATTACATTTCAGTAAGTAATTATGAAGTCTATCATACATAACTTTTTCAAAAATTTTTGAGAGAATCGGAATTAGTGTAATGGGTCTATAGTTATTCATATCGCAAGGATCACCTTTTTTAAGTATTGGTCTAACTATAGACTTTTTTAGTCGTTGTGGGAACTTCCCTTCTAAAAATGTCAAATTAATAATATGACTGAGCGGCTTTGATATTACAGCAGCAACATTTTTGAGTAGTTCTGTACTAATATTATCATAACCAGTTGCACTTGTATTTTTAAGGAGTTTATGATCTTAAATACTTCATGCTCATCTACTGGTGTAAGAAACATAGTTTTACTGCTATTAGGTAACCCAAGTATTTTTGAAGTGTTTGTGAATTTGTCATTGTTAATACTTGTTTTTGATTGGTTTATAAAAAAATCATTAAATAGGTTACAAATTGATTGGGATTTTGTATACTCTGTATTGTTCACTCTAATTTTCTTAATTTCTTGTATATTTGTTTTATTCTGGAATGTGTTTTTAATTAAATCCCACGAAGCTTTGCATTTATTGGAAGATTTTTCAATAAATTTCAGAGATGATTGCCTTTGTGATTCTAGTATACATTTTGATAAAATTCTTTTGTAACGCAAGTAATTATTTTTATTTTCATTCTTATTAGATTTACCAAACCGATAATTTAAATATAGCTGACGTTTGACTTTACAACATTTAAGAAGTCCTTTTGACAGCCATTTATTTTTAATTGGTTTATTTGATACCTTAGTACGAATTTTTGGAAAGCATAGCTCAAAAAACAATAAGAATATGTCGTGGAAATTATTAAATGCCTCTTCACAATTTGAACTTGCAAGAACTTCATTAAAACTTAAGGATGATAGACATTCAAAAAACTTTTTCTTATTTTCTTGACTAAAAAGTTGTTTTGTTTCAAACCAAAAAGCTCGTTTTGGTTTAAAGTTTGAGATGGACTCAATATTTACTTTTATACTCTGGGCTGTCTCATGGTCAGATAAACCGAGATAATGAGTGTAAGACTGAACATTTTCCAAATTGCTAGCAATTACATCTAAACATGCATGCTTCCTAGTGGGTTTAAGTATGTGCTGATTAATATTACTATTTGATAGAATGCCTGTTAACTGCTTTTGAGTATAATTATCCTGTAACAGATCTATATTCCAATCCCCACATAGTATAAATTTCTTCTTAGAGTTTTTCATTATATTTTCTAACAGTAATTCTAAATTATAAAGGAAAGTTTCAACATTTGAGTTGGGTGTGCGGTATATACAAATTATTACTAATTTATAATCTATAATTTCAACAGCGCAGCATTCAAAAGAGAATGGTAAGCGTATTTGTAAATCAAGAGTTTTGAACTGTAGATCATTTCTGATCAGAATACAAGTGCCACCCCGTCGTTGGTTTTCACGAGAAAAATAAGATGCCATAGAGTAACCTTCTATTCTAAAATTTTGTTCGGAACCTTGTTTAAGAAATGTTTCAGAAAGGCAGATAACATCAATTTTGCCCAATTCATCACTAAGCTCACTTAAAGCTACTTGCAAATAGTCTCTTTTACTCAGAGCACCTGCTATATTTTGGTGTAATAATTTAAACTGGTGTTTATTTCCGAAAAAACTGGTCTTTGTTATCTATATTTTTTATATCACTTCTCGATTTAATATTAAAGTAATATGGTATGGTACCCTTTTTTATTACATTATTTGAAACTGAATGTTTTAGGTTGTTTTCTACTTTATTTCCTAGTTTTTTACTGAAATAATAAGGTATTGTACCTTTGTTTATCTTAGGGGTAGGATATTGATCATTTTTGATACTAATTATTCTACTAGACACTAATTTTTCTAAGTTTGCTTTATATTCGTTGAATGTAAATGTCTGTTTATTTAATTGCTTATTATTATTTTCACTATCAGTTACTTTATTAATTTTTTGTTTGGAAAATGACAAAAAGTTATTTTTGTATTCCTGATAATCCATATTAATTTTTAATTTGTTATACAAACAGTCTATATAGGTTTTATGCGAATAATGATTATTATATTTAGACAAATAAGAATCTAAATCAATAAAAGTACAGTTGTTATATTGTTTTACAATTAAATTTAACTTATAATTTAGTAATCCTACATTTAGATATTTATTCGACTCTACTTTTATTAAAAACACTTGTTTACACACTTTTAGTTTATCTAACATATTACACAAATTAGTGAAAACAGAATAAGGTTCTTTGTCATTGGTACCAATGCCAAGTATGGTAAAGTCTTTGTTACTTAAATTTGAATAATCACTAAAACTATTTAATATATTCAATGACTTCGCATTAGGTTTTATTGTAGATAAAACTGAAAACTCACTTGATTTGTATTTCACCAATCTAGTAGATAGGCCCCGGAGTCTTTGATCTCCTAATATAAGAATCTTATTTTTTTGTGTATTTGAAGGATTTTGAGTAGACTTTTCATAACACTGTTTTAGAGAAACACACATAGAAACCTGCTGACTAGAGTTCTTCAATTTCTTAGATTTTACTTCTTCCTTTTTTTGTGTCTGAATAGTGTTTGAAATCTTAGAATTTGATTTTGTTATACTACTTGTAGTGTCCTCAGAGTTCAAATTTAAAGATGTAGAAATACTTGTTTTATTTTGAGTTTTATTTGACTTCACATACTTATTTTTTGGTGTTGAACACTTATAACTTTTGTGTTGTGTGGATATCTTGGAAGGTGTATTTTTTGTTACTTTTTTTAAAATTTCTATGTTTCTAGCTTGTTCTTTGTTTACTTTGCGAAGAGAGTTATTTTCTAAAATTAGATTTTGTATTTCACAATGAGCACTTTCTAACTGACACTTCAAGGTATTAATTTCCTCACGTAATTCTTTGTTTGTGGTATCGCTTACAGCTGACAAATCCGGAAGACTCCTAGCTAAGTAGTCCGAGGTAGTTGTTTCGAAGGATTCCATAGAAGTATTAGACAGGGATATGTTTTTTCTTCTTAAAGTGACATTTTCGAAAGTGAAATCCATTATGATTATGTCCAGTACTGAAAGATGTTAAAATATTTTAATATAAAATAATAAATGTTATAATTATCTAGGACGCAAGGGACAATAAGTGTTACGTATTTTTGATTTCTTTTTGTTAATATTATAAAAATAAAAGTGAATTTTGGTTAGACAAGTTTGGTTGGTTAAGTTTGGTGTCTATAGGTAAATAGCAATATTAATGTATCCACGTATTTTTCTTAGATGATTTGAAGATATTTATTGAATTGAAAATAATTAAATGAAATTAATGTTAAATTATAAGCAGTTAAAATAAATAAGAACGTGATAATTATAATAAAACTAATACTCCCCGGGTTTTCCGTTTCAGAATTTGAATTGTTCTATATCCATTGTACTCGGTGTCGGTTAACTTGTTAACACGATTTCTTGAAATGTTTGTGCTTTTTACTAAAGTCCTTATTATTGTAATATTATAGTTTGTTTATTCGTTAATTTTACGCACTTTTGTTATTGATTTAAGCTATATTAAAATAAATTCTGTAAAAATTTTCGCAGCTGTTCGAATTCGATGTTGACAGGCTTAGTGTTGCCAGCTTCATCTACAGCAGAGCATAGCAGAGAACCGTATGCATGATGTCGGTGCGCCCGAGCACGGCGAAAAAGTCTCGCGATCCTTCGAACGTCAGGCGACACTCGTGCTCCACCCCCGCCTGGTCAAGCACGAGTTCTACGGTGTTGACGCATACTGTCAGCTCGGGCATTGATTCGCTGGCGCTTATCGCCGACGTGGCTTCGGTGAGCAGTGCCTCGTGCCGGCAGCGACCCGCTGCGCCGCGAGCGGCCGCGCCGCAGCGCAGACCTTCGGGCGGCCGGCGCTTCAGCAAGTCTAAATTGCACACTTTTTGATTGCGCCCGTGTTTCTTTCCTCCCCCGCTGAGCCACAGCATCGTCGACCAGTCGTCGCTGGGTGGCAGCGATGTGAACGCCGCGTTCGTGGACCGTGTTCGGGCGCTTGCCTCGCGACACAGTCTCAGAAATGTATCGTTGAGTTCCCGATAGAAACAGAGAGCGTTCTCCGTGTAGTGCACGGGTCGCAGAAACTGTACGGAGCCACGACCCGCGATTGTCTGCGGCAGGCAAATGTCGAAAAAACTCGTGGGTCTCGGATACAGGCCGAGCGCGGCGTGTATCTTACGACTCTCGTCGACCAGCAGCTTAAAAGTGGCCAGAAAGCCGGTGGCTCCTCGGCCCTCGGCGATCACCTCGCGCCACCCGAGTAGTCGCGCCTCGCCGGGCCTCGGCAGAGGTTTCGTGACACTCACAGTGTTGTGGTCGTACGACTCTACGGAGACGATGAGATCCGAGTTGTCGAGATCCACCCGTTCGTATATTGCGCCCCCAAAATCGAAGGTACAGGGCTGGCCGTCGATCGTGTGCTCGCCGGTAACGTCATCGAACCGGCACGTCATTTTGGCGTGTTGGAGTCGGGCGAACGGGCATTCTTTCATACTTATTGACGATGTGAAAAAATAATAAGCAGCAGTATAGGAACTATGCTGTCGTGGTTATGGTGGTTGTGCTATTTTACCATTCCGCTGATGGGACTGGTGAGGTGGTCGTTCATGTCGTGGGACGCGCACAAGACTAGTCTACCGCCGGCGCTGCAGAATGTATTCTCGCTTTTTTCATCTTTTGTCCCTACACCGGCGCCGCCACCACCGCCGACCACTATGCCGCTGGCTGTCGTACCAATTGCGCCCGCGATCCCTCTACCGACGCGCAGAGCGCACAGTATATCCATGCACAACAAGGACGACGCAAATGTTTCCACGCGCGACTCGAGATCGTCACCTCCGACTCCTCCGACGTCATACGATGCAGTCTATCCACATCTCTACCCGCGACTGGATTCGGAGAATCCTTTCATTACCTAATTTTTATGACATTGCGGGCCGAAAAGACAACGTGCAAGTCAAGTCACATGACTTCGCGATGACGGGAAGCTTGTGTCTTACGGTCGTTACGCGGAAATTGAGTTTGTGCTTCATGGTGGCACGCCGGCCGCGGAGCATGCATCGTGGATTACGGTACGTACGGCCCGTATAGTAAAAGGGCAGAGTATAAATGAGGTCAACGCGGTCCTAAATTATTCATTCGTGTCTCAAAAGCCGTGACGATTACAAGATTTTGATACGTGACAATGGATTCAAGCGTAGCCACAGCCTCGACTTCTGCAGAACAGACTCCGCCACAACGCGTAACGCGCGCCAAGCCGGCCCAGAAGCGTTCCATGGTGGCGTCTACGAGGGACGAAGAACGCTCTTATTTTTTGCAAATAGAGCCGGGATTCGAAGATGACGAAATTGTCGACCGGAATCGTGACGAGTGCCGGGCCAAGCGAAGACTGGTATTTACCGATGAACCGGCCGCCACCGCGCCTGCTCGTCCGCATAATCCCAACGCCAAGTTCCATCGATTGTTGCTAGAGAATACGGCGCAAGGGTCCATCGCCGCCAACTCTGAAATACGCGCTGTCGTCGAAAAATTGGAGGCCTGCACCGACCGCAACGACGAGTCGATCATCGCCACCAGGACGGATTGGCACGATTTAACGAACCGATCGATCGTACCCATGAGATTGTCAAGGGGCATTTACGAACGACTGATCGAGGAAATGGGTAACGAAGCCAACGATTACTATGTAGTAACGCTGCTGTACGTCGCCGTACACCCTCTGTGCTCCCTGAGTACGGACATGAGGCCTTTGACAGGCCTGGATCCGCTGCGTCTGAAGGAAAGCAACGGCGATAAGTTGTGGGTGCAGAACCCGCAAACTTTCACTGCCACCAACGTGACCATGGTCGGTAAGCAAGTCGCTTACGATAATCACAATTTTCTAAGCGTCTCTTGTAACTTTCAAGAGGCCGAGCATATTCCTTTGTTGACCATCGCCAACGCTGAAGTGTTGCCCGGCGACTACGAAATCGCCGGCAAGGTGCAAGTGAGCAAGGCGAGATTTGCAACCAAAGTGATCACGATTGACGCGAGAAGCAAGCTCTTCACCGTGCAAACGATGGACATGACGACGAACCCTATCCAGCGGGCCGACATTATGCTGGCCGAGTTTACGCGGATGGGCATATACAATCAAACGACTTTGTTCCCTTCGATCGCCATCAAGGCACTGGTCATACTAAAATGAAAAGCGCTACTGCAGAATGTTTTCCTTCGATCGCCATCGAGGCACTGATTATTCTAAAATGAAAAGCGCTACTGCAGAATGTTATATTTTTGTTTTTTTTTTCTTGTAATAAACAACCTAGACACCTCATAGTGTATTTTTTCTCATCCTATCACATGTGAATTGTTAAAATTACAAACACTTTTTGTTGAAGAGGGCGGGCTACACCAGTACCAGTGTGATTATTTTTTTTGTTTTTATTTACGTTTTTTATAATAAAACATGAATAAAAATGAACTCATTTCTTTAAATAATCTTACCCGTATTCATACATGCGACTGTTTGGACACTTACCTGAAACAAACAAATGACACTGATTAATCATATGACTTGTCTTTCGTTTTGACGTTTGCCCGACTAAAACCCCGCCCACTCATCCACGTCGAACAGAAACACACATACGCCGCTCAGCATGACGCCGATAATCTCGGTGGTGGGCAGCGACGGTTTTACGGCCGGCATGAACCTACGCGTGAGACAAGGACCGCAGAGAGACCAACTTTAATTCTGCTTGCGAGTACGTTGCATGGGGGGAGGGGGGCGAGCGCTGCCGACTGTGACTTGGGTCCATTCCTACATGTGTGTATTCGGTTGGCGCAGTGCGACGCAAAGTCTGTGAGATGCTAGATAGAACATGGGTTCGCAGCGACGCGGGCCGTCCATGCTCCGTGAGTACCAGTGAAACAAGGAACGCAGCGGGACCGGCTTTAATCCTGCTTTACATGGGGATACGCGCTGCCGACTGTGACTCGGGTACATTCCTACATGTGCGATGTCGGTTGCCGCAGTGCGACTCAAAGTATGTGAGGTGCTAGATAGAACATGGGTTCACATAGACGCGGGCCGCCCGTGCTCCGAGAGTACCGGTGAGGCAAGGAACGCAGCGAGATCGGCTTTAATCCCGCTTGTGATTACGTTGCATTTGCACCGCCTTAGCCGTCGTCATCACGACGCCTTTAGGTAGTGTATCGTAATGACGTCATATGCTTGTTGTTTCGTTCATCTGATTCGTGTGTCACTCTTCGTAGGTGACGAGCGACTGAGCTATTTTCGGACCCCCCACTCCAAAATCATGAAATTGTATGGAGGGTGGGGATAGCCTTGAAATTTTCTATATATTGAGCGATAGCTTCGCACGCGACTCACTTCTAATACGGCAGTTGTCCATGTTTAAGGTATTAGAATTAACTGAGCCCTGACGCCTGCCTAAAATAATTTAAAAAATATATATTACGATTCCCGACTTCCGGTTCCCCTCAAACGATGACCTTTATGTTTTTATTACAGCAATAGTATGTATATGACATAGTGCAAATTTTATCATTTCATTGAACGACTCTTTCACCCTTCATCATGTGCGATGTCGGTTGTCGCAGTGTGTCTCAAAGTTTGTGAGATGCTAGTGAGAACATGGGTTCACAGCGACGACGGCCGCCCGTGCTCCGAGAGTACAGTTAAGACAAGGAACACAGCGAGACCGGCTCTAATCCTGATTTAGATGGGGATACGCGCTGCCGTCTGTGACTCGGGTACATTCCTACATGTGCGATGTCGGTTACCGCAGTGTGGCTCAAGGTATGTGGGGTGCTAGATAGATCATGGGTTCGAAGCGACTGCGGGCCGCCCGTGCTTTGTGAGTACAAGCCAGACAAGGACCGCGGCGAGACCGATTTTGATCCTGCTTTCTCCTTGCAAGCAGGAATGAAACCGGTTTCATGTGCACCACCTTAGCCGCTATCTCGGCGGTAGGTAGCGGCAGTTTTATGGCCGGCATGAGCTTGCGCGCGATCGACGTGGGCCGCCCGTACTCCGAGAGTACAGTCGGGGGCAAAGACCACAACGGGACCGGCTTTAATCCTGCTTTACATGGGGGTGCGCGCTGCCGACTGTGGCCCGGCTCCACTCCTACATGTGTGTTGTCGGTTGGCGCTGTGCGGCTTAAAGTCTGTGAGATGCTAGATAGAACATGGGTTCACATAGACGCGGGCCGCCCGTGCTCCGAGAGTACCGGTGAGGCAAGGAACCCAGTGAAACCGGCTTTAATCCTGCTTACGATTACATTACATGGGGTGGAAAAGGGGAGGGGTACCTACTGTGTCCCAGGTACACACCTGTATGACGTGTGTTGTCGGTTGTTGCAGCGTGACTCCAAGTCTATGAAGTATTAGATAGAACATACGTTCGCAGCGACCCGAGCCGCCCGTGCTCCGAGAGTACCGGTGAAGCAAGGAACGCAACTAGATCGGCTTTAATCTCGCTTACGAGTACGTTGCATTTGCACGGCCTTAGCCGTCGTCATCACGATGGCTTTAGGTAGTGTATCGTGGTGACGTCATATACTTGTTGTTTCGTTCATCTGATTCGTGTGTCACTCTTCGTAGGTGACGAGCGACTGAGCCATTTTCAAACCCCCCAATCCAAAACCATGAATTTGTATGGAGGGTGGGGATAGCCTTAAAATTTTCTATATATTGAGCGATAGCTTCGCGCGCGACTCACTTCTAATACGGCAGTTGTCCATGTTTAAGGTATTAGAATTAACTGAGCTCTGACGCCTGCCTAAAATAATTTAAAATATATATATTACGATTCCCGACTTCCGGTTCCCCTTAAACGATGGCCGTTATGTTTTTATTACAGCAATAGTATGTACATGACTGTGGCCTCAGTCCACTCCTACATGTGTGTTGTCGGTTGGCGCTGTGCGACTCAAAGTCTGTGAGGTGCTAGGTAGAACATGGGTTCGCAGCGACGCGGACCGCCCGTGCTCCGAGAGTACCGGTGGGGCAAGGACTGCAGCGGGCCCGGCTTTAATCGTGTTTTACATGGAGGGGGGGCGCGCGCTGCCGACTGTGGCCCGGGTCCACGCCTACATGTACGTTTTATACAACACTCATGTGTATCCATTTTTGTGCTGGTCAACTATAACGACTATTGAATGGTGAAACATAGCGCCGTTCCACCGATCTAGACTTCGTACCTACGTGTGCGCAGACAGACACCAACTCGGTTTGAGGAAAAGCCGCGGCCCTCACCGCCGGGCCAGTGTGCGTCGAGAGTAGCTTACTGCACTATATATATATTGCTGTAACGTTGCTGTAATACTCGGTACGTCGAGTAAAGATTTTCACTATTATAACGTACATTCATTCATCAAAAAAAAAGACTAAGGTGGAAACCACTCGATGGAATTTACGTTTGGTTCGGCGTCGTCGAGCGGCCGACGCAGGGCTACTCGGCGATCCGACCACCGGAACGAGGAAAACCTCGGTCAGTTACTGCAGCGAGAGCACGCTGCGAGCGAAAAGTTTATAGGCGAGACCGTGCGGGCGGGCGAGACCGAAGCGTTCATCCGAGTGTTGGAAAAGTTGAGTGCCCGGTGCGACGAGTGGAACCGGTCGATCAAACGCTTGAAACGGCGCATAAAACACTTGCGACCCGCCAACATAGACGACAACGACTACTACCAGCGGCTGCAGAGCGCCATGCACACCTTGAACCGAAATATGGATGCGCTGACGCGGTTGCAAGAGGAGCGCGAAGCCATCGACGAGGACGAGGCGCGCGACACGCTGTTGGTAGAACTCGGCGCGACAGCCGCCGCCGGCTACGGTCGAGAGTCACAGGCGCGCCTCCTGCGACTGTTGAAGCGCGCCAACGGTGAACACGATCTATCGATCTAGTAAGATGTCTGATTGTATCGTAGTGCGATTTACACCTCTTTGTGGGTTCAAAAACGAAGGCGGCGGCAAACTCGTCAAGTTTACCAGTGTCGCGACGCCGGTCACCCTGCGCTTCGCCACGCGCGAATCTCTCCATAATTCCGTGGAGCTGCTCAAGTTCATGTTAAACGGTGTGCCCGGAGTGAGTGCAATGCAAGAGACGCTCGACCGCGACGCGATAATCGGTCGATTACTGGAACGTCTAATGCCCGGCACGTTGGACGAGAGCGTGGCCACTCTGAGCAGAGAACACATCTTGCCCTACTTGGAAGCGACCAACCGTTATTATGTCCGGTGGGCCTGGCCGCTCGAGTCGGAAGACACGCGCGCGGCGCTCGCGGAGGCTAGGCTGTCGGCCGACCGGGGTGATCTGGCGGGCGAATTCCGGAATCTCTACACTTTTCTGAGCGATTGCGTCCAAACGGGCGGCGTGACGAGGGCGCTGCAGCTGATCCTCGTCTGGCTCCATTTGCGCACGACGACGACCGCCATAGAATGCGAAGGCGGCGATGGCGATGGCGACGGCCCGCTGACATTCTGGGACATTGTTGCCAACGTGGCCGTGACTTCGTTGAAATTGTGGCTGTTGCAGCCGTACGACATACCGTGCGTATTGTACGCCACCAAGGTGCTGCTGCCACCGCGGGTGTACGCGGCCATTGCGGCCAAACGAGCCGACACGGTCGACTGGGGGGCGCAAATAAAACGTCTGATCCGCGAGCTGTGCAAGCGAAATCGTTGCTTCGGCGGTCCCAGCAGCGTGGCGCTCACGCGTTGTGTGAGCGGCGCCGTCGCAGGAGCGGACGTACCGTACTTTGACAGGCTGGTGGACATGTACCGCAAGTATCCGTCCCACTTTGAACCGTTTCTAGAGTACGGCGAGGAGTTTGCATTCAGCACCGTGCTGTGCACCTATCTGGGACTGCGGCCCCGACTCGCCGTACTGCTCAACTACTATCGGTGGCGCGTCAAGCTGTTCGCCTCCGCCCTCACGGCCAGGTGTGGTGAGGATAAAACGAAGCGCCTCGACCGGGCCGTTCGAGTCGCCATCGATCACATGAACAAGATTTGCGAAAACTGCATCAATTGCAACTTTGGTCTCGCCAACACGATCCGCAGTAGTGTCACCAAAGAGTTAACGGAGAGCTTGAAATATCTGGCACACCTGTACATCTACCATGAGTTTTTAACTATCGTTCTCGCTAGCGACGGTGACAAATTTTTGTATGGAAAACTGTGCAGCGCCACTGGCGGTCACTTGAAGAACTAAAATCGATACCATGAGTCAATGCGTAAAAAACCTATCGAATTCATAACTCTAGCGACTCAAGTATTCTAGTTGTTGACATACAAATTCCGTACCATGAGTCACAAATTTGACAGACGACAGTGAGAAATACCGTATCGAGGCAAGTTAACTGTTTCACTTGCAAATTACAGCGTGAAAACATTACGATCCCATAGTGTTTTGATATTTTAAGTTATATTTTGAAAAAAAATAATGTCCGGAAGGAATTATTTGGCGTGGAACATGTTAATGGCAGCTGCGTATGAAGACGAAAGAAAGGAACAAGGGAACTTTCAAGCTACTTTGAGAATGATTATTGGAAATCCTCTTGAAAATATTAGTGAAAATAATTTTATAAAAGAATACAGGCTCAGTAAAGAAGCTTTCGAGGATTTGTGCAAGTTGCTATGTAATCACACGGATTTGAAATCCACACAAAGAGTCTCATTGCAAGAAAAGGTAACAACTTACAAACTTCTTTTTGTTTGTAGGACATATTAAGTTTGATTTTAGGTCATAAAGTTATCAATCAAAACTTACTACAACCCTTGGATTTGCAGGTTTTATGTGCATTACTATTTTATGCACACGGCAGTTACCAGCGTGTCACTGGCAAGGCACACCATTTTTCGCAAGAAGCGATGAGTGTTTATATTGATGAAGTAACTGCTGCATTAAACCATCCCAACATTGTTAAGAAATTTATAAAATTCCCAATGACAAGGGAAGAAAGGGATAATATTAAACAAAGTTTCTTCAGTAAGCATAGAATGCCAGGAGTGATAGGATGCATCGATGGCAGCCACTTTAAAATATTTACCCCCCGTAAAGAAGAAGAGCATCTATACTTTTGTAGAAAAAACTATCACTCAATGAATGTGCAAATGGTATTATTTTACTTGCTTATTATACGTATTTTGTATTCAATTAGGTATGAGTAAAATTTAAAAAAAATAATCTTTCAGATATGTGACTCAAACTGTTTAATTTTATCCGTTAATGCTAAATTCGGAGGGTCCACCCATGACTCCTTTATATGGGAAAATAGCAGCATTAACAGCTATATGCAATCTTTGCACAGGCAAAATGAAATTGTTTGGCTTTTGGGTGAGTTATAATTGTATTGAGTCTGAGTTAATCAGCTTTAAATTTATTTATTTTCTTAATCTTTATAACTAATATATATTTTTATTGTTCAACAGGTGATTCTGGTTATCCTCTAAGGCCATGGTTGATGACTCCCTATTTAGACCCAGCTCGAAACTCAATGGAGGAAAATTTCAACACTATACACAGTTCTGCCAGAGTTCTTATTGAAAATACTTTTGGGCGACTGAAAAATCGCTGGCGTTGTGTACATAGAGATAGGACATTACATTATCAGCCAGAAAAATGCTCACGCATAATTATTGCGTGTTGTGTTTTACATAATATTGCATTAAAATATAATATTCCTGACCCTGACGATGACTCTGCTCATGCTGGTCAACACCAAGATCATATCCAAGGTACTTTCAATAAATTAAAAGTAAAAATAAGATCAATAATATGCAACAAATTAATTTATTGTTTGAACTTTTTACAGAACCACTTGAACGCCATGAGGTGGTGGCAGAATACGAAGGTGGAAATGATTTATTAATGGGTAGAGTATTACGGGATCAAATAGCTAGGAGACTTGCTCAAAGATAAATATAGTCTCACTTATTATAAACGAGCTGTTGCCCACGACTTCGTCCATGCGTACTTTGTTTACTCCGCACAGCACCTCCCCCGTAGGTGATAGCGTGATAATATGTAGCCTATATGTTGACCCGACCTGTTAGTAATATTCATGCAAAATTTGAAGTAAATCCATGCAGTACATTTTGAGTTTACCCCGGACATACATACAGACAAACAGATAAACAGACAAAAATTCTAAAAACTATATTTTTTGCTTCGATATCGATTGTAGATCATGCCCCAAGTATTCTTTAAAAAAATATTCAATGTACAGTTTTGACTTTCCTACGATTTTATTATATGTATATGTATATATATACACACATACACACATATACATATATACACACATATATCCATTAATAGTACTTATATTTGTACTCATCTAATACTAATGTATAAATGTATAAAGAGGAAAGATTTGTATGTTACTTACATACAAATCCTTCCTCTTGTAACGAATTGGCTCAAAAATTACTAGACCGATTTTAAGAATTCTTTCATCATTTGAATGCTACATTATCACTGATTAAAATAGGCTATTTTCTATATTTGTATGACTATACGTTTATCACAATATGTTTAAAAAATAAATGTCCACCCGTGCGAAGCCGGGACGAGCCGCTAGTAGCGAATATAGGCAAATAAAGTTATAGATTGTTGTAGGTACATACAAGTAGTTCTTAATAATTTGTTCTAAATTTATAACTATTAAATTTAGAACAAACTATTATTTAAACCTAATGCATATTTTGTAGTATCAATGAAAATTGGCAGAAGTAATCTGATCAACTTTAGAATTAATTTTGTTTTTAAATGAGGAAAATCATATAGGTTTCAAAATAATATAAAGTATTTTAAAATGAAAAATGATAGGAAACTAATCGACACCGTCAGGTTTTAGGTTGTTAAAAAGCTTCCAAACAATGCCATTGCAAGGGTCATTTTGTCCCTGTCAATACCTCTCTGTCCATGTATTTTGCACAATTTTTGCACCAAGTTTTAAGCCAACCAGACCTCACAGCATGAGGAAATTAAACCAAATTACCTTACCTTAGATTTTATCTATCTTATAGTTGAGTTAAAATTGTGCTTGATCGATAACACAACTCTTACCTAAATAATAATTTTCAAAAAATATTTTATGTATTCATTTATTTTATTTGGCACGCAATATATGTCACAAACAAAACTATATTATCATAATTATATAAACATAAAAAAAAAGAAGATCCGAACTGGTTTGTAACATACCTAGCTTAAGTGCGCACAGCAAAAATATGCAGTGTTGAGCAGACTATACTGCCGTCATATGGTAAAAGGCCGTAACTAGCTAAAACTTAATTTAAATAATTTAAAAAAGCAAAATTTTCAAGTATTATTATTAATATTTAAAAGAAGGTGATTGTATTAAAATAATTAGAAAAATGTACTATTTTTATTATCAAATGTTTCGTTTTGGTAGCTACTGGCGATACATAACTATTTACCAGTTTTTCCTTTTACTGTAATAAAAAAATTAGGGAAAATAGCACAATACTAAGATGAAAGGAAGTAACTCGACAGTTAAGGCTTTTCGTTCAACTTCTTAATAACGCCTCACACACGAGAGAAGTAACATGTTTAATAAGTATATCTCTAGTGTGCCAATTTTATTTTTAGGAAACTTATCAATGCAATTAAGATTTTACTAAGATTGGGGTAAAAGTCATAATATATTTAAAACAAAACTACTGCAAAAACTGTTTTATTAAAAGTTTCAACATACTTAAAAATTTAAATATACGTAAACAGTCAGTTCTAATCATAACATAACATATTATATAATCACCAGCAACAATATATATTAGCTCACTTATCCATATTAAAATTTAATGAAATTAAGAATATAACGTCAAAAATCACAGAAATTGTAACGCAACTAATCAGTCTCTTACCTTCTATGTAAAATAATTAACATAATTATAATAGGAACGTAATTATTATTATACAACATAATTATAAACTTATGCATGTGGCATTAGACCTCGCCACAAGATAACAACACACCATTAACATCTTTGGTGTCTATAGGCGATGGTTGACTCTTTCTATCAGGAGACCCATCTGCTTGTTTGCTATCTTATGATATAAAAAAACAATCACAGAATATAATATCTTATAAAAATATAAAATTGTTCATTGTTACAATTTTGATCAATTCGAACTTTTTGTACTTCTGCAGAATTGGTTTTTAACAATTGCATTATCTTCGAACTTTTATGACTTCTTTTCACTATCGTCTAAAAATGATATAAATGCATACTGTTAATTTCATTAAGTTAGGAAATAATTTATAATTAGTTGACTCCGAGTAAGTGAAGACCGATATCCCCCGTGTTGGTCTGGGATTTTGATGTAGAATATACCTCTGCCTCCCACCAACAGGGTCGGATTTAGGGGTTTGAGTGCCCAGGGTGAATTTGGGGCCTTCTCATACAAAAATCATATTACAAATAATTAGTGTTCTGATTAGAAGCATTAAGCTAAGCTAAAAAAAGGTCATCACTTTCAAACTAAGCACCCCTTAAAAATCTGGCCCTGCCTACCAAGTAACTCATAAGAGGCGAACAAAGATAAAATATATCACTTAGACAACATAGACACGTCTGTTAGATAAAACTTACTATGATATTAAAGAGTTTTTAGCCAATAAAATGTTAATGGATAGAAATATAAGTTTGTTGAATTGTCTTTAAAAATAATTTCAATGTAGTAAAATTTTGTAAATGGTGAACATTTTGTAAATTATAAAAAATTTAATTACAAAAAATATGAAACTTGAGATTATAAAAATAACTTTTGTAATATGAAATCATCCTTGTGCATTTATAATAAGTACATAAAATAGAGAAAAATAGACCAGCCCGCTGAGTTTCTTCCGCCGGATCTTCTCAGTGTGTGGCCACGTTCCGATCCGGTAGTAATTCTAAAAAATTGATACAATGTTTTAAATGTAATATTATATAATGATAATTTTTTAAATATTTGCACACCATATAATCAAACAAAATTCAAATTCGATATGTTGGTAATTTATTTTTAACAACTTGTAACACCCATATTCTTGCAAATAAATATTTTCTTACTTTCTTACGAAAAATTTAATTAACTGCCATTAATATATTAAGTTTACTTAGATAACTAATATAATTACACCGAAGTAATTTTAATTTTCATATATTGTCAATAAAAAAATATAAGTAATAAAATAATTCTTAATTTAATTTTTTTTTATTTATTATCTAAATATCTTCGTCCTAATGCTAAGAGTTCTGCAAACAAATCTTGCCAACGTTCTTGACTCCTTATTTCTAACTCCCTTAACCTATTCCTCTCTCGCTCCGTTTCTTGTTGGAAGGCCCTCCATTCAGAATCAGACCTAACAAAAGCTTCTCGTGCCAATTCTGACTGAGTCTGCGTGCGAGTCCTTCTCCGGAGAGGAGATGAGAGGCCATGACCTCTCCGTCGCCGACGAGGTGTGAGCGGCAATGGTGTAGGGCTCTGTGGATGCAAACCACGCCTGGCACTCGTACGAGGCAACGGCGGTGTTCGAGCGGCAGGCGCGCTATCTGCCACATGGAGGCCTGCAATAATAAAAAATCTTTAATTTACATCATACTTCTAATATTAAACACAATTATTATATAGTGATAATATAAGATGGCCAAATGGGGATTCTTTTTTCTAGATCATTATTAAGATGATTTTCATATCATCCGTAATGTTGAAATGTTGTTCATTTGTTGGCTATTTTTTCTAAGAACAAGTCTAATAATACTTTTTATTTGATTCTTATTGCCTTAATTTTAGTCCCATCAGTAAATAAGTTAATAAATGATATTCAACAGTAAGTAGGAACCTGTTTCTGTTTGTGATTGGCTGGCAACTGGATCTGGGTTGTCCACTTCAGCTGGTGCTCTGGTGTCCGAGCCCAGCTCACATGGCATGCTCAGGTACAGTGGAAAGGGCTGCGCAGATGTGCTTGGCAGATTTATGATTTCAGGTGCTATAACAAGAGAGAAACCATTTAATTGTTTTATCTAATTGTCCACTGACATGGTTAAACGCAAAATTAAATTTTAACTATAATAATGAACTCTCTTCATGAAAAAATGGCTCAATAATTTAGATGAAATTTGAAATGGAGACAGCTCAACTTGGATTATCATTATTGGCTACTCTTTTGTTCCATAAAATCTATTATCACTGTGAAAAGCTAGATTAATTGTTTTTTTTTATATCATAAGATAGCAAACAAGCAAATGAGTCTCCTGATGGGAAGAGTCAACCATCGCCTAAAATAATAATAATTCTTTATTTGCAGGAAATAAATAGAAATAGACAACAAAGGTGTTAATGGTGCATTGCTATCTTGTGGCGAGGTCTAATGTTAAAAAATAAGTTTACTGGCTACCTTACCCTCAAACCGGAACAAGACAATGACAAGCACTAACGCTATTGTGGCAGGAATAGGTAAGGTAGTGGTACAAGAACCGTGCGAGACAATGCAGAACTCTACAAACCAGTAGCCACGATGGTAGTAACCCGCATCGCCAATTGGTCCCTTTTTATGACCGGCAGAACGGCAGTTGGTCTATTCTTCAAGGGAGTCCGGAATCAACACGGGGAAAAATATAGTAGCAACAAATCTTACTGGAATAAGTTTCTGGGTTATGCAGCTGGCTAGTTGTGGTGTGGCAGTCATTTGTGTCTGATAATGGTAGCGGCGGTTCAATATCTTCCTATAACGTTAATATAATTTTAGTAATAAAACATTTGAATGTTTTAAATGACCTCATTTATGAATTATAGAAATAATCCTCACCTCCAAACCAATCTCTGGAATCTCAACGATTCCTGTAGCAGATCGGGTCCCTACTATGCTCATTACCCTCTGCTCTAAATCATTCAGTTTTATATTAGAAGAAGGACCACCACCAGTACCCCGTGCAGCTCGGAATATGCGAGCAGCTTTTTTCTTAGTATTATTTTTGTAATCACTCCAAACCTTCACTCAACACACATTGAAAAAGAAAGAAGCACAAGCAGAACATGAAAAGAAAATGAAGATAATTAATAATTTAAAAAAATCTATCTTTTATTTTTTTTAAATGTATAATGAAGCACAAGCAGAACATGAAAAGAAAATAAAGATGATTAATAATAAAAAAAATGTATCTTTTATTTTTTTTAAATGTATAATGAAAGCATAATAACCACGAAATAAAGAAAACAACTTGTTTTCTTTATTTCGTGATAATAACTAATGTGGGCACAGAATTATTCCAAAACAAGGTTTGAATTTTGTGCAGAGTTTTTTAATCATTTAAATGCTGTAATTTAAATAAATAAGTCTGTTTAAGACATTTTATGCCCAGTACTAAGAACACCTTATTTTGCAATAAAATAGATGATTTATATGCACTTTACCAAACTTAGTGTCAAGGAAGTTTAATCTTATTAGGTAGGTGAGTGAATGGTTATTCTTATGAGGTTAATAAATAATTGCACTAATAAGTAATACACACCTTTCTCCATTTTTCTGCTGTCTTTGTATCACCAGTTGCATCCGCATTTAATAAATTGGTTAATTGAGCCCAGTGCTGAAGATTAGTGGCCCTTCCTTGCGGTCCTTCAGTGGGTTTACTAAGGTCTCCATTTCTACAAAAAAAGATATCTTAAAGTATAGGCACTCAAAACCGCATTCCCTAACTTCAACTATCCACTTGAGAGCCACTTGCAACAATGTATTTTTAGAAAAGGTCACAAAACTGCTTAACAACTGTACAAAATCGTAGCACTGTATTTAATAATGTGTTTTTTTGAATATATTTCCTGCATAATCTCTAAATTTTTAAGTAAAGTATTTGTATTTTAGATTAATTTCGTTACGTGAAAACATGTAATTGAATAATAGTATGTTTATGTGGCTATAAAAATTATTTCTAATCCGAATAAAATAAAAAATGTATCAAACATACCTTTCCATGTACTCCACCATTAATTGGAATTGCGAAGCACTGGTACGCATTGTAATTGTAAATAATAATAAACAAAAACTTAAAAACAAACAATAAATAAACAACAGCAATCGTCCAACCAATGTGTCAAGTGTCAAAGCAACGAATGAAAGGGAAAGGAATTTAAAATAAAACTTCTTTGACAGAATATAACCAATATAAATTTAAAATCCGCTGACTATCCCTGAGAAAGCACTTAAAGAGGACGGTTTCAATTAGCAGGGCTACTTTTAAATACGAACACTTTTTCCGGATTGTAGCTTACTCTGTCTTTTGAGTAAAGTTGGAATGAGACAGCTTTATTCGGTTTGAAGTTAGAGACATTATTAACCGTGTACCAACATGACCGCCTAAACTACTCGATGGTATCGAGCTAACCGTAGCGAGTCCGAAAATACTTTACTGACTCATGGTACGACATTTATTGAAATCTATTCGATTGCTCGTTTATGCGTGATCGAGTACAGTAATTTTCTATAGCAACTCATGGTAGATGTACTGGTCAACGACGCCGCCGCCGCGTCCGACACCGGAGAACGGCGGTATTCACCATAAGAAAGCAAACGCTTGTCATCGACGATGGCCACCACGACGCTGGCGATAGAGGTCGACGGCCTGTTGGAGAGGCAGCGGACATACGTTCGCCTGTTTGACGACATATCGTCGGCGTTAAAAGGTATCGTCGACGATGACGTCGTCGGCGACGTGGACGTCAATAGAATCAGAGACTACAACGTGGCAGCGTACGCCCTGTATCAGTTGGCGCTGCGAGATCTAGACCTTTTGAACTGGTGGTGTGCGCTGGATGAAATAATTCGTAAACACGCTTTAAAAAAAAGACTGTTTGAAAAAAAAGCGTTTATTTTTTTATTGACTACCTAATAATACAGTAATATTGTTAACATACATTGTAAACGAATAAAATATTTTAATTTTTTATTTTATTTAAGTAAACATTTGTTTCATCTTCAAGTCAAGGGCTTTATTGTGCCGTCGTGTGCGGCAGAGCCAAGCGAGACATGTCGAAGCACCACCCGTTAGCGTCAAGAACGTAAACAGCGCGATATAACTGTACATGTGACCGACATAGGGAACGACGGTGGCAGGAACGGGATTGCTGGTCGTACTGGTAACGGTATCCACGGTATTTGGTGCGTCAGTCGACGAAGTAAGCGGCAACGGCGACGTCGTATTCATGATAGTCGTCGAAGAAGGCGACGTTGCATTAACAGCAATTCGCTCGTCCGTCGGCGGCGATGCATACGCCGTGGTCACGTTTGGCAGTGCGTGCGTTGGCGAGGTCACATTAACAGTCATCGGCGTGACATCGGTAGTTGACGCGTCCGTAGAAGACGGCACTGGCGACGTGGTATCATTCGAGATAGCCACGGTAGGCGGCGCGGGTGTGTCCATTGGCATGTCCATCACCTTCGGTGAGGTATCATTTGCCGTAACTGAAGAATTTGTAATACCATGCGCTCCCCACAAAAAGCTCAGCACAGTGATCACCACCGCCCTCTTTGCCATCCTGATCGAGGATATCTCTTATATTTAGTACCACTCAGAATTCAATACCACAAGTGCGGTGTCAGCTCGTCCACGCTTCGTGCGACTATATAAAAAAATGACGATCGGCCGTATAAATCCTCCTTCTCCTCCCCCCCTCCTCACAAACTATCCCCACTCTCTCTGTCCATGTCTTCGTAAGCTTCGACGCCGTCGTCATGGCCTTCCCCATCGTCGATATCGTCGTCGTGAGCTTTGTTATCATAGGCTGCCCCGTCGTCGTGGCGGGCGCTGCCGACGGCTCCTTTTTCGTCCTCATGGGCTTCTTCGTCGTCGTCGTCATTGTCGTGATGGGCGCTGGGGTCGTCGTCTTGGACTTCTCCGTCATCGTGGCGGACGCTGGTGTTGTCGTCGTTCGCCTCGCCGGCGTTGTTGTCGTCATCGTCGTCGTTCCTGTTGCGAGTCAAACTCTGACCTTTGCTGCGGCGCGGCGAAGGCGGTTGTGACGACTCGGAGCAGCTGGTGGCGTCATCGTTGCGGCGTTTGCGGCTTAGGGAGGTCGCGTCGAGGGTTCCCTTGCCACCGGCGGCGACACAATTGTCTTGACTTGACTTGAGCGCTTTGAAAATTTTTAACATTGCCGCCATCACGCGATTGCCGGCTTGCAGCGCCAACGAGTCTATCGTGCTATATAGTTCGTCTATGTCGACCGATCCTCTCAGCAGAGTCAGCGTCTTTCGCTTGGAGTGCCACGTGACGCGACTCTCGCCCATCAATTTCACTACATTCACTCCGAAGCCGTCGAAGGTGTCACCCCAGCGCCACTGCTTGCACTTATCAAACTTTTTGACTGATTGCGTTTTCGTGGGCAGGTGAATAACTCCGAATGTAGTAACATGGTTGTCGTAGTCGGTAGTCGCTGTAGTGGTGTGCACTGGCTCCAATATGAGCTGTCCAGTCCGGTCCGCCCGTTGACAAAGGTGATACTCCAGGTGGTTCAATTGGTATCTTAGTTTACAGATTGCCGCGATTTGATCTTTTATACTACAGTCAGCCATTATATATGATTAGACTACCGTACTGGAGCAAGTTTCACCACGGTATGATTATTTTTCGACTTCTTGGTGGTATTTATTGCTAGTGATTTGCTGTTGCCCATCAACTTTACAATATTAACTCCAAGTCCGCTGATGCCCGTCGATCCGAGTGCCACTGCCTGCACCCCCCTCAAACTTTTTGGCCGATTACTCTCTCGCGGACAGTGTGAATCACTTTGCATTTTGCTGGATTGTGGTTCACGGGCTCTAATATGAGACGTCCTGTCGGGCCCGTCACTCGGCAGAGATGGTGTTCCAAATGCGCCAACTGGTCGCGATTAACTTGCGGATTGCCGCAATGTGGTCAATTAACTTGCAGTCTGCCATTTTCTATTTATATTTCCAATTGCCAGACGCCACATCTAAGCCAGATGATGTACTGCAATGCAACGATTCAGAGTAGGCTGGGTGGCGGTCTTTGCGGCAGTGGTGTGTACGGGCGCGTAGGTACATGAGCCGTTAGGTCGGGCTGCAAATGCTCACAACACGGACTCGTCGAAATCACCAATGAATTTATTGGCGAGTTCCTCCAGTATGTCCGTGTCTACGACCTGGCCACTGTCATCGTGAGCTTCACGGGTTTCGTCTACTCGGTCTTCGTGAGCTTCATCATCGCTTGACTCGTTGGAGTCCTTATCGTCATCTTTGCTGCGCAACGGTGGCGATGCATAGCAGTCGGTGGCGGTGTCGTCGTTGCGGCGTTTGCGCGTTGCGGAGGTCGCGTCACTACCGCGGGCACTACTAGTATCTTCGCAACCACGGCTGTTTAGTTCTTTGTATACTCGCTGCCTTGTCGCCATAATGCAATTGCTGGTTTGCAATGCCAACGAATCTATCGTGCGATACAGCTCGTCGACGTCGACCGTGCCTCGCACCAGGGTCAGCGCCTTTTGTTTACAATGCCACACGACGCGGCTCTTGCCCATCAACTTCATAATACTGACTCCAAGCCCGCTGATGCTCTCGCCCCACTGCTACTGCCTGCATCCCTCAAACTTTTTCGCCGATTGCTCTCTCGCGGACAGGAGAATCACTTTGAATTTTGCTGGATTGTTGTTGACGGACTCTAATATGAGACGTCCTGTCGGGCCCGTCAGTCGGCAGAGATGGTGCTCTAAATGCGCCAATTGGTCGATTAATTTGCGGATAGCCGCAATGTGGTCAACTAGCTTGCAATCTGCTATTTTATAATTATATTTTCAATTGATAATGTAGTCTGAGCCAGACGATGTACTGCAATGGAATGATTCAGAGTAGGCTCTGTGGTAGTCTTTATACGGTCCCGGAGCGGTGTGTTCCTGTAGATACAGTACTACTATTAAATTACACTACCATTCATAGGCACGGTATCGGCGAATGACAGATGCGGTTCGGAATGTGTGTATTATGAGTAAGCGGGAAGAGTGGGGGGGGGGGGGGTTGAGAGCGGGCGATACACACAATGGTACCGTGCAATGCTCACGGTACGGCACTATTAGAATGTGCAGCGGTGAGCGAGACAACGATACTCGGACAGTATCTGCAGCAACTTGTCGACCGGTATTCAATACTCAATACTCAATACTCAATCATTTATTGCATTATATGTTACAAACAATTTTAGGTATTACAATAATAATTAGTAGATAGTGAACATATACACCCTATTAGGGTATTGCAATGTAGGACTGGACCGATCCATTTCATGAAAGATTTATGTGATTGTCATTAAGGAAGTCGTTAACGGTGTAGTAACATTTTTCTATCAGGAGATTTTTCACAAGTTTTATAAATATACGGTCATTTTCTTCCGATTTAATTTTATCTGGTAATTTGTTATATATTTTCAAACACATTATATTTGGTCCGGAACTATGCATTCTTAATTTTGATTGTGGCAATTCTAAATTATACTTAAATCTACTTTCGAAGCGTCGTGGAATATCCATTTGATTTTTAAAAAATTGAGGATATTTTCTTATAAATTTAATTGCTTCCATAATGTATATTGACGATAACGTTAATATTTTCAGGCTTTTAAAATATGGTTTGCAGCTTTCAGTGTCTTTGATATTCTTGAGAATACGTATACATTTCTTTTGGGAAATAAATATATCTTGTACTTTCACACTATTTCCCCATAGTAGAATGCCATATGTAAGCCATGAGTTTGCATATGCATAATATGCGGACAATGCGGTGTTAAGATCCGTTGCTTTGCGAAGTTCTCTTAAAGCATAAGTAAAACTCGACATTTTTGTTTTAATTTTTTTTATATGATTTTTCCAGTTTATATTTGAATCTATGTCCAAGCCTAATAATGTGAACGTATCAATGCATTCTATTTTTATATTATTATATTTAAAGTTAATGTCAAGGGGGATTTTTTGATAGGGTCTGAATTGAATTAGTTTCGTCTTTGAAAAATTTATGTCAAGGTTTTGGTTTTTCATCCAGTTATTTAAATTATTAAAAATGTCAGTGAGTTTTTGAATTAAATTTATATTATTTTTACATGATGTCAAAAGGGAGATATCGTCCGCAAATAGTACACAATATTCATTAATTATTTTTGGAAGGTCATTAATGTACAATAAAAATAGGATACATCCCAGTACACTTCCCTGTGGGATAGAATTTTCTATTTGTATCATTTTAGATTTTGTGACATCAATTTTACTGTTTTTGATATCAAAGTTTTCAATTGTTACACATTGCTGACGGTTACTTAAGTAAGATTTGAACCATTGTAAAGGTACGCCGCGAATTCCTATGTCGTAGAGCTTTTGTAATAGGATATTATACTGTACTTTATCATATGCTTTAGTCATATCCAATAAAATCCCTAAAGCATATTTTTTTTCATTAATTATGTTAAGTGCTTCATTTATATATTTATATACTGTTAAGTTGTGGAGTGGTTTTTCTGGAAACCATTCTGGGAGTCGTGGAATATTTTGTATTTTTCACAGTAAGCATTTAAACGTTTTTGCATTACTTTTTCAAAAATTTTTGATGAGGTAGGTAAAAGCGCTATAGGCCTATAATTCTGTGGGTCTAGCTTAGACGCCTTTTTGTGGATAGGTTTTATAACTGATATTTTTAGCATATCTGGGAAGGTACCTTCTTGGAACGATTGATTAACTAGTAAGTAGTAAGGTAAGGTTAATTCTGTAGCGCAATATTTTATTAATTAATTTTGGCGGTAATTCGTCTATGCCGTGACTATAACTACTTTTTAAGTTTCTAATGATATTGAATATTTCGCAAGGCTCGACTGGACTGAGGTACATGGAGTTGTGCGTGCGCGCTAGTGGCGGCCGGCTACGCGCCGTATCCCCACTACTCATCTTACCTACAGATGCGAAGTACTCATTGAAGTGATCTGCAACTTCATTCGGATTTGACGTTATATTATTATGGATTTTTAGTTTGATATTACTTTTTATCTTTTTAATATTTTTATTTGTGCGTTCCTTAATTATTTTCCACATTGCTTTTGATTTGTTTTCTGAATAATTCATTTCTCTGATATACTGATTTCGTTTTGATGTATTAACAGTCTTTTTTAGAATTTTTGTGTATAGTTTATAATATCTGGTAAGGGCTGGGTGCTTATAGTAAACTACTAACGATTTTAGGAGTCTTTTATTTTTACTTGACATTTTTATGCCTTTAGTCAGCCATGTGTGTTTTTTATTTGTTTTTAATGTAATGGGAGTTTTTGGTATACATTTATTTAAGATTTCAGTTAATTTGTTGTTAAATATGTTATAGTTTTCATTGATGTTTTTATTTTTATTTAAAATAGTTTCCCATTTTATTTTTTGTAATTCCTTCTTAAAAAAATCGATGTTGTGTTTATTAAATAAACGTTTTTTTAAGTGCCATACGATAGGTTTTGTTTTTAGATTATAAACATGTTTTAATTGACAACTAATGCTTTTGTGGTCTGAAAGACCATAGTCATGTACGTTTGTATTTATTTTACATTTATTATAATTAGAAAATACTAAATCTAAACAACTTGACGTCGATTTGGTAACACGGGTTGGTTCTTTAATATATTGAGTGAAATTATATTCCAGCATTATGTTTAATAATGTATTCGATCGGACATTTTCAAGCAAGGTATTCACATTAAAATCGCCACCGATAATAGTATTCATTGAATTGTATTTTTTCTTAATAACTCTAAAAGTTTTTTTAATTGTCTATAAAATAAATCGGTCTGCCTACCATTCCAATAAATAACAATCAATAATACATTTATGTTAGTAATTTGGACAGCACAAATTTCAATCACATATTCTATTGACAGGTCCACAATATCATTTCTTTCTTCATATTCTAAACTGCTTTGTAATAAGATACATACCCCACCTCCTGCATAGTTTAGTCGACAAAACGATGACGCGACGGTGTATTCATTTATATTAATTAATTTTATTTTTTCATGAGATAACCAACTTTCTGTGATGCACAGTGCGTGGTAGCTGGGTACTTCTTCTAGGAAACAGGCCAAAGTATCTCGTTTATTATATAAACTCTGCATATTCTTTCTATGTTGATCAGCCTCTCGACGTCCGTCGCGCTGAATATTAGACCGGTCGGTCGGAACGCGTCCAAGGCTCCGATTTCACTACCGTTGTACAACAACCGGCCGCCGCCTTGCAACTGTAGACCGCTCCACGCCGAGTACGTCTTGAACCAGCTGTAACCGAGGCGGGGCACGAGCATCGCCGACACGTCCATGTCTCGGATGACGCCGGTGAACTTTGCGAAATCTCGCTGCTGCGTTGCCATCCCCGCGGTCGGCGTGGTCGGCGTCAACATCAACGTGTTGTCGACAGAGTGCAACTTGTCCATCAGAGACGTGTACTCGGTCAAGCTCGACTTGGCCCCGCTCGCGGCGATGCGACACAAAAGTTCGCAGGCTAGGCTGTCGCCCAGCGTGGACCAAACGGTGCGAGACACCCGCGTCACCAGAACGTTGATCTCGTCGAACAGCTCGTATGCGGCATCCGAGCCGAGGTGCGTGGCCACCAGAAGCGCGGTCGCGTCCAAGATGCGGCGCGTAGGCTCGAACCATTCGGCGCGCGCCTCGGGCATATAGCGACGGCGAAATTCCTCTACGACCGCCGTCGCCACCGGGCATTCGGCGCGCACCACCTCCACGTACCGCGCGAAAAGCGGTGACAGCAGGTGCAAGCGCCCTTGCATGTAAAAGACGTGCACCTGGGAGAAGGAAAGTCGGGTGGCGACGCCCGTCTTGAGGATCATCGAATTGCGAGGATGGAGCGCGCAACGGATCTCGTCGGCGGCCGCACGCGATTCCACAATGTACACACCGTACACGTCGCCGTCCACGTCGGCGTTCTTGTGGCCCATGGTGAGCGGGGACACGTAAAAGTTGTCCCGCTCGGTGACGGCGACGCGCGACACGGTCGACACCGACGCCGGATGGATGCACGGGTCGCGCTTCACAATCACACCCAGCCGCTCGTCGATGGGGTACACGCACTCGGCCGGCAGCCGATCGGCGTCGATCCGCGTAGGGTCAACCGTCACGTACTCGCCGGCCGTCAGACCAAAGTCACGCGCGAACGTCTCCGGCACCACGATCGTGTCGGCGGCCACTATAAAGTCGCACAGAATCTGCGCACGTAGCCCCCGCACGTGCGGTGCCAGCATCTGCGTTTGGATCACGCTCTTGCCGCCCTGTAGATAGCTCTTGATGTCGCCATTTTTGTACTCGATTTTGATAAATTTGCACAACGTCGTGTAATTATCGGGGCCTATGGCCTCCGGTCCCCCCGGTCTCAGGGTGCGGCAGCGGCAGCGTTTGCCGTCGCACGTGCACGCCGGCCACTTGATGTCGTGCATCAGCAGCGTTTGGAGGTTGACGAGGCTCTTGTTGTTTCGGCCGCAACTGAACATGCCCACGCTCGGTATGACGAGGCACCGCGCGTCGTAAAACTGTTGCGGCGTGATCGAATCCTTCGCTCCGGCAGCGGCGAAGAACGACTTTGGAAAGTACGCCTTGTTGGTGGCCACGTACAGCGGGCCGTCTAGGTACGGGTGAGTCGCAAACAGCGCTCTGGAACGCGCCGCGTCCTGCCACCACAACTTGACGATCCGTGCCATGTCGTACGACGATATCAGGCGTTTACCTTCGGCTTCGAGTGCGGACCGTGTTATGGGCTCGATCCTGTACTCCATGATGGTGTGCGCGTGTGCGTGTCTGTGTGTGCGCGCGCGTGTGTTTCGACTTGGATGTCGGGCGCCAGGTGACACGGATGAAATTCCGCCGCCCGCACAATATTATTTCACCGCCCAAGCCGCCAGGTGCCTGTAAGCTCGTGACGATGATGTCATGATATGTCTTGTCGTTTTGTTCATCACATACGTGCGTCACGTTTTGTGGGTGATAAGCGACTGAGCTATTTTTGTACCCCCCACTCCAAAATCATGAAAATGTATGAAGGGTGGGGATAACCTTAAAATTTTCTATAGATATATAAATATAAATGCAAACTAGTCACTACCGTACTCTATACTGTATATTACGGTTCTCAACTTTCGGTTTTCGGCCTGCCGTTCCCCTCAAACGATGCCCGATATTATGTTTTTATTGCAGCAAAAATATATCATGTATAGTGCAACTTTCACAATTCATCGAACGACCCTTGATGTCGGCGTGCGCTGCCGACTGTGGCCCGGGTCCACACCTTCATGTGCATTGTCGGTTGCCGCAGTAGGATACGAGTCTGTCGTGACTAGAACGGTCTATCAAGGTAGCGGGTAGCCGCAACCCTCAACCCGAACGTGTAGTTATAAACAAGGGGTTTGCACCGGAGCGAACATGGACTCACTGAAACGCGAATCGCCCGTGCTCCGAGAGTACAGGCGAGAAGACAAGGACCGCAGCGAGACCGGCTTTAACCCTGCTTGAGAGTACGTTGCATAGGCGCCGCCTTAGCCGCCCAAGCGACGTGTCCGTGAGCTCGTGATGTGTTTCATATGTAGTATAAATTAGGGGTTTACACTGGAGCATTTCTGGCTTGCCGTTCCCCTCAAACGATGCCCGATATTATGTTTTTATTGCAGCAAAAGTATATCATGTATAGTGCAACTTTCACAATTCATCGAACGACCCTTGATATCGGCGCGCGCTGCCAACTGTGGCCCGGGTCCACACCTTCGTGTGCGTTGTCAGTTGCCACAGTACGATACGAGTCTGTCGTGTCGCGACCCGAACGACCTAACCAAGTGGCGGATAGACGGGTGGTGGATAGTCGCAGCCCCAACCGGAACGGTTTGCACTGGAGCGAACATGGGTTCACTGAAACGCGGATCGCCCGTGCTCCGAGAGTACAGGCGAGAAGACAGGGACCGCAGCGAGACCGGCTTTAATCCTGCTTGAGAGTACGTTGCATAGGCGCCGCTTTAGCAAGGCGACGCGGGCCGCCCGTGCTCCGAGAATAACAGGCAAGAAGACAGGGACCGCAGCGAGACCAACTTTAATCCTGCTTGCGAATACGTTGCTTGGGCGCCGCCTTAGCCGCCCAAGCGACGTGCCCGTGAGCTCATGATGTGTTTCATATGACTTTTCGTTTTGTTCATTAGAGACATGTGTTGCTCTTCGTAGTTGAGGAGCGACTGAGCCGTTTTCGTACCCCCCACTCCAAAATTATGAAAATGTATGAAGGGTGGGGATAACCTTGAAATTTTCTATATATTGAGCGATAGCTTCGCGCGCGACGCACTTCTAATACGGCAGTTGTCCATGTTTAAGGTATTAGAATTAACTGAGCCCTGTCGCCTGCCTTAAATAATTTACAAAATATATATTACGATTTCCGACTTCCGGTTTCCGGTTTGCCATTTCCCCTCCCAAAGGATGCCTGATATCATGTTTTTATTATAGCAATAGTATATGTATAGTGTAAGTTTCACAACAAAATAAAAAGAGGATGTCATTTACAATGATTTTATTATCCAATTTTAGTAAGATGTACAATATGTTTAAAGCGTTTATTTACTCGAAACTCGGCGACACGCTCCATCATCACACCAGGTTCCCGTTCTTCGGCAACGACTCAAAGGCAACGCTCGGTGACCTGTGTTCGGCGATAGAATATTGGATCAAGTTGGAACCCATCTACGTGAAACACCCTCGCATCGTGTTCACTAGAGATGACGATGACTACGACGACGACGACGATGACGAAGGCAAAGATAATGTCGATGGGGACGAGAAATCTTGGATTTTGATCAACAAAGCACCTGTAGAAGTGCGCTTCAATAAGTGGTTGCGAATGCCACCCGGGATTGACGGTATAACTATTCAGGTGCCGCCGTTGTTGTATGAGAGCCAAACGGTGGATCCACAGAGCCCGGCGGCATAAGCCGTGCGCGGCAACCGCAACATAGCCGGCGGCAGTTTTTAAATTCACGTCATACACACTGAACTCTTGAACTTTTTTGCCACTGGACTGTGAGGATCCGCCGAAACACTCGAGTCGTCGCACTCGTCACTTCCTATGTCACGATTATCACTATCGTCGACGTAGGAGAGGCGCGGCGCCGCAGCCGCTAAGCGGCCCAGCCAAAAATCGCGAGCTCTGTTGGCACGGCGGGTCTCCCGCTCCTCCTCCTTGTCGTCACCGTCGTCGTTGTTGTCGGTGGTGGTGGATCCGTTGCACCAGACGTACCGCACCCGTAGTGTTCGGTACAGATCAAAGATGAAACGCGCCCGGTGCGCACCCAGAAACGGAACGGGTTCCGACTCTTGCGATTTAAGGTAGATGGTCACGTTCAGGTCGTTGAGCATCATGATTATGCGCGTCAGCTTGTCGAGTTTCATGTAACAGTGGGTTTTAAACTTGCTCGACTGGTTCTTCAAAAGGTAATAGGTGCACGCGCCGATGCGAGCTCGGCCGTCATCCGACTGCGCCACCGTGTTGGTGGCCCACTCCTTGAGTTGTATCAGCGGTCGCCGCGACAGCACGCTAAACGCCAACACGAGCACGTCGGGTACGACACCGCCAACCTTGTACTATTCCAAGTTGGCAAACACGCACAGCCCCTTTTGACCGCTCAAATTACTCAGTTTCATGCCATCGTAGCGAGGCACGCGGTACTCCAACTCCAACAGCATGTACACGTCCGAGTTCACGCGCGAGATGCGCACTCGCGTCGTGATCGCGTCCAAACTCACATCCAACAGGCTAGCGTGCGCAAAGGATTTGTACACCACGTACACGGCCTTGTCGACCTCCATCAGGGATAGCTTGGAACTCCAAGGGAGGACGATCGGCCGCGGCGAGTAGACGGTCGCCAGGGTCACGATCAGGACGTCGCGCCGGCGACCTGCTTCGCCGGCATCGACGGTCTGGCGGATCTTGTTGTTCGGCGGGCGGTGTCGGATCACAACCTGCCCCTCGTGGTGCGGCATAGTGAGGTCGTACTTGTTCTTGATGAGCACGTTGAAATTGAGCCGTTCGTTCACCGCGTACGCGTCCTCATTGAGCATTGGCGATGTGCAGAAGAGCGTCTTGAGACGAAACGTCTCTCCGTCGAACGGCGCGAGCTCGTCGCACCGCGCCGCACCCTCAAACTGCGGCAGCTGGCCGTCTTCGCACACATACACGCCCGCCAGAATGTTAGTGGCGAGCGAGAACAGATGCGCCGTACTCGCACTCGTCGCCCGCGATCGCAGCTGTGACATGGCGCTGATGCTCTTGGACACCTCCTCGTATTGGTGGTGCAGTTTGAGAGGGGCCGCCAACAGGCTCAAGCAGGTGAGCGACCGCGAAGCGTACACCGACGGAAACAGTACGCGGAGCTCCCAATGCGTCAGATGGAGTGCACGCTGGCCGAACGGCGCGAGGTCGACGCGTTTCAATGGAGTGCCGTTGATGCTGGCGACGGACACGCGGCTCAGACGCTCGTCGAACTGTACCTCGACGCACGAATCGACCTTGCACTTCAAACGATAAAAGAGGGTCATGAATTTGGCGTTGCGGCGCGACGTCGGCTCGTCTTTCTCGATCGCGAGGAAATAGCGCGTGGGCAGCAAGCCCAACAGCAAAATGTGGCCTGGTAGGGCTCGCGGCAGCATCCCTGTCACCGACTCCACGCGGACCTCGGGCGTGGCGCACTCCAGCTCGGAAAGAATCGTCTCATGAACGCCGTGCGGCGCGCACAGCACCCGCACGTCGGGCACCAGAGCCATCGTTTTGGCGAAATTATCAATGTTGCAGCTGACGTCGTAGTGGCAGAGAAAACCCTTGGCGTCGTCGGGGAACCCCTTGTTAATCGTGACATATCTGCGTATGGGGCGGAGCACTTGGTAAAAGGACGCGACCGAGGCGCCGATCTGGGTGGCGTCGGGCCGCCGGTTGTTGTTGGATTCGAGCGACACCAGCTGTTGCGACGACCGCTTCGTCTTGGCGCCGTAATACTTGGCGGTCTGCGAGAGGAAATAGGAAAAGAGACCCTCACGCACGCACCGACGCATCTGGCCCACGTTCCTCTTCTTGCCCTTGACTACGGTCCTCGCGAGCAAGCTCTTGAGCATCACCGCCGGTGACAGAATAATTTTGATTTCAAAGTTATCGATCGGAGTTTTGGGGGCGTGTACCAGATTATAGAGAATCCACCGATCGCACACGGTTAGGTGGCGCAGTGACACGTCGAGCGCGAGCCGCGGGTCGAACGCTGTCGTGATCTGGGAGCCATAGTGTTCTTTCGCGTGTTGGTCCCGGAACATGAGCTGGGGCAGGTGGTGCCACTTTTTGAACACGCTGCCGCGTTCCGTGGCGTTGTACACAAAGATGACGGCGGCCGAGTGACGCCTCTGTTGTTTCTGCACGTGTACCTTTTCGCGATTATTTGTCAAGAGGTACGGCATGTTGACCACCTGTCCTCGCACTATAAAATATCCGCGCAGCAAGCGACGGAGGCGTCTGTCACAGTACAGACTCCCCGGCGGAAAAGGAGGAGGAGGAAAAGGCGGTGGCGATGAAAGAACCTCGGTAGAGTCTTCTTCGTTGGCATCGCACCCGTCGCACAGCATTCTGTCCAAGCGCGAGCCGATCATTACGGGAAAATAGTTGCATTCGTGACAGACACGCCCTCCTCGCGCGTCCGGAAAGGACACGCATGCCATGTACGAACGTTGATTGCGAACGAGGCGTCTGAGGACCGCGTTGGCCGGGTGGTAGTCGTCGTCGTAAAATATTATCAGTATGTAAAGAAATCTGTCCCTCGAGGGGAAAAAGTAATCAAGATTGAAATTTACGACACTGACAATCTATCAAAATCCGAATCGCAAATGTGCAACTGCGAAGCTGATGTGTGTGTTCAGCATGTTGTGAAATTTACTAAATTTGACGACATATACACTGGTACGATAGAATTGATGGCCAAAATTCAAGATGCCACCGAAACGAGGTCGTAAGTGTATCAAAGCTGCACAAAATGTATAAAAATAAAATAATACTAATACCTATCATTGAATTTGTTTCAATTTCACCTCCCGGTAGGTATCGGAGGCCAGAAACGAGCCGATCCTTGGAATTTTACCCGCTTACCTCGAGTCTAGCCAGCCGGGTAAGTATCTGTGGGGGGAAGAGAGTCAGGTTGCGAGAGGGCGGCACACGGAACACGGACGGACGGTGTGACCGCACTGTCCGAGTCCTGCGCCCTCGATAGGTCCGGCCTAGATGGGTCGCGGCGCACAGCCGTCTGTATAGGCGCGAGCCGATTCCCGCGCTCCACCAAAACCCTCATCCACCCAACTTTTTACCACCCGCTCGTGCTTAAAGTATTTAGGCCGGGCCCATCGATGAGGGCGCGGGCCTCGTGGACAAAAAAAAACACACCAGCGGTGGCGGTCACTTGTGGGGTTTTTGGTAGGATCTACTTGGCTACTACGTGAACGCTGCTCGTGCCCGCTATGACGAGGTAGCATCCGGAGCCGCTGCAGTTGAGCGAACTAAGCGCTTTCCCGTCTTGCGCTGTCAGCTGAAGCTTGTTGTCGGCGACAGGTTTGATGGTAAACCCGTCGCGCAGTGGCACCGCTGAACTTGAGTCGACCATGATTTTGTTGTAGAAGAACACGGCCGACGCTTGCACCTGGTGCCGCGCATCGACCACGAGCACGTTGACGGTGAACGTCGTTTTGCCGAGGCCGATATTGTACTCTTTGTTGATGGGCAATTTGATGGGAACCGACATACTCATGTCGAACGGAGGCGTCTTGTCGGTGGCCGCTTTTATCAATGCGTCGTAGTGTTCGGGTGACTTGACCATGGCCTCTAAACGTTTGCATACGCTGCTGCCGCACAAACCCACGATCACGACCACAAGAAGCGCGAACCACAGGCGCATCTTCTTATTACAGTGTGAATTATCATTGATCGATAACTATTGTGAGAAATAGGCAGATACAAGATAGCGTTCCTTCTCCTCGAGCGAGAGAGGTGTGAAGGCGGCGCGGTCGAGTTTCCGCAAAAGGGAGACCAACCGAGAAAACGTTATCAATCTTCTTTCGTTCGCCGGCCTTTTGGCATAGATTTCGTACAGAGTCTGCGGTGATGGCAACTCATCGTCCTCCAAGAGACGAGCGTATTCGGTGATAATGCTTCGCAAATTAAATTCATTCATTGTAGGTCCTTCCTTATACATGCGTCGTGCGGTCGAAAGCTCGCCGCGCGCTCGTGATCATAACGATATTTGAGTTCCGCCACGATCTCCCAACTGTAGACGAACGCGGGCTTTGTCGTAAACAGGTGCGTCGTCCACATGGAGACGTTCCGTCGGCCGAAGCCGAACGTCGTCTCAAGCACACGCGCCTTGAGGTCGCCGTTGACGTACACATTGGAGCCGGCCGGGATGAGGCGGCGGATCCGACGCCGCACGTGATCCAATGAACAAAACCCTCCAGTGAACGGGTATCCGTGATAGTGCTCCGCCCAGCGCACCGTGGCGGCTTCGGTGGGCGTCAACTCCGATTCTGGTTTGTGGGGGAACAACACGAATCCGTGCGTTTGTCGGTCGCGGTTGACGCCGCACTCTAACACGTTTACAGCCTTTAAAATCATTGGCCGCCCTTTAAACACGAAACCCTGGACATCTATAATAAAGTCGCCCATTATAATATCGTGTCGATACAGACAATATTCTTACTACGTACTTCTTACTGCTAGATCATGCTCCCTTAATAGTTAAAAACGGGTCATAATGGGTAGGGAAAATAGGTACGCCATGTTGTTTATTACAAAAAAAATGTACATGATACAATAATCCGAAGAATACCAGCGTCGTAGGTCGGTAATCACATTGACGCACAGTCGCACATCGGGCATGGGTGCTCGTTGTCCCTCGACACACAAGGCTCGGGCTTCGTCTGTTGTGCTGCGTACTGTGACGATACTGCGGCTGCGGCGACCTCTTTGTATAACGAGTCTATTCGAAAAAAACGACTTTCGGTCTTCAACGTTGGGCGCCGGTGCCGCTTCGGCTTTGTCGGTTGTACGGTTGCGCAATACATCACCTAGTATAATTGTGTTTTATGTACCGCATACCGTATCGGTCCTCGCCCCCCTCCTTCATCCTCACGGACCGTACCAATGTCAACTAAGACATGAAGGCATTTTGACTTATATCTTTCACATCCTCGTAGTCCTGTTTCAAAACTAGCGCCGGAGGGTTTTCTATACCTCTGGTCCCTGCCGTCTCATTCGTCGGTGTTGTGTTACCAGCCGATAAGAGATTTATTTTTACCCGTTTACCGTACAACATGTCATAAATGCTGGTTATCGGACGTTTCTCTTGAACGCGGTCGAGATCGTCGTTCCGCAAGGCGGGTAGCATGCGCGGTAGCTTCTTTGTGGCCATCTTCAGTTCGGGCACGTACAACGACTCACTGTTGAGATTGGAGTGGCTCATTCGCGTCACCATGGGATACATTTTCGCGACGTGCGCCGATGTGAGCCACGCTTCTTTTGCTTGCAGAAGAAACATATTAAAGTGTGGCACCAACATGTGTTTCCCCACTGTGACTGGTAGAAACGTGTACGTTTCCAAGACGGTCTGTGTGTGGGACGACAGAAAGTTACAACACCCCGGTTCGAGCTTTATGTCCGCGTTCGGCGGCGGGATCGTATCGAACGTAAAGTATTGATTTAGGTATACCTCCATCTTAATTTAGACATGCGGCGGTATATGCCTGAACCCGTCTTCCTCCCTCTGTTATAAAAGGTCCCACACATGGTGACCGACTTTCATTCAGTGGTTATCATGCGGTGGGTCGACTTGGAGGACGCTGTAGCGCTCCATTTTATGTTCGACTCGAAAACGCACCTGCAAGCGTTCCACGGCTCTTTAGATTTTTGTATTCATCATAGGTTCGATACGCAATCACATTGGATAAAAATCACCGGAGCCCGCGAATACAAGTTTCGGTTCTTCGACCGGCTACAGAAGCGTTCCAGTCGGTTAGTTTTGACACCGGCACCGACAACTCTTTTTGCGCGGCAATTAGAAATCCTTCTGTGGTTCCAACGTGACGAGGGCGGGAACCGTCTGACGGGCTATTTGCGCGCAACAGGCAAGTCACCAGAATTAGTGAAATATTTGAATCTCACCGAATACATCCAAGACACCGCCACCGCCGACGATGTCCGAGTCGAACGACAAATCGATGGACCCGAACGCGACCAATAGACCGGGAAGTCCTAGACGGACCAATACGTGGCGGAGTTTACTGATACCCTATCAGATGGAAGTGGTATATTACCAAAAGCCGGCGACCCGCGGCGTTTCCGAACCCATCTACGAATACATGCTCAACGGTGAGCTGCAATGCGTGCCGCAGACCCTTTCGCTGGAGTCTCTCAACCAGTACACGCCCCCGGTGACACGGAACCAGAAGTGGCAAATTTTTCGAGGTCCGAGCCAATATCTTCTTTCTGTATGTAGATTGTCGGACGCCGCGAGCAAAGGAGAAAGAACGCGTCCACCTCTACCTAAAACACCGAGATTAATAGCTGCAATGAAAAAGGCGAACAAAAAAGCCGCAAAGGCGTACGAGAAGGCTGCGCAAGAGGGATTCCCGGCTCAATATCGACCGACCGAGGCGCTATTGAACGCCTACGATCTGAATGCACCGCGTCCGTGGCGCAAGTCTTGCAACATTGAACCGACCGCCACGCAAGCGGCAATACTCGAGCACCTTGCGCGATCGGCCGCCGACTCGTCCACGTACGGAACTACGATCCTCGTCGAAGGCCCGGGCGGTTCCGGCAAATCGCAGTTGATTGAATTTTTGCAAGAGGCGGGCCGTAACGTCTTGTATTGCACCGTGAAAAATTCCCTGTGTCGCCACATGGCCAACACGTTTGACTGCAGGAGCATAACGTTCGCCTCGCTCTTCTTGAGTCTATTCGGGCTGCGCGTCTCTGAGGGTTTGTATGATTTTCAACCGACCGTCAACGGTCTCGAATTGGACACCGTCCAGGCGTTGTTCGACGCGGCCCGTGAGGTGCAACTGACGGCGACGTGGTGTTTCCCCCCGGATATCGACGTTCTGATCATAGACGGGTACTCGACGTTGGCCGTGTCCATGCTCAAATTGGTGCTGCTCCGCTTACATCACGGACGAGAGGGGACCAAGAGGCGGTTGGACATTGTGCTCTTGGGTGATCCGTACCAGCTGCCTCCCATTCAATACAGATACGAGGCAAACAATTTTCTAGTGCGCGACTTGGTCGATTGTGTTTTCCAATTGTCGGTCACGTGCCGTTTTTCAAACCCCCGGTACGCAGCCCTCATGGAAAAGGTCAGAGTGTCTCCCTCGATGCGAGCCATCTACGGACACTTGGCTTCGTACATGCCAGCCGAAGTGTGGGCGGACCGTACGGTCGTCGAATTGACTTATCCGTTTGACGATCCCATGCCAGCGTGCCGTTTCACCAAAAACGGAGCAGACGTGTCGCCGTTCTCCGGAGAAGTATTTGCAGATTTTGCGCTCATCAACAAGGCGGAGATTATCGAGTGGTTGGCGCGTTGGCACGCCGCGGTGAACGACACGCTCTTCTTGGCGCGGCGCAATCTTAGCGTACACCGACTCTGCATGACCTACGCCCATCTGATCCATTCGCACTCAACGGACAGCGTCGAGTTTGTGCCCATCCGATTCGTGGCGCACAACCAACGAGGCGAACAATTCACTATCTTTTCGTTCTTCAAGCAGGACTGTGCGCCTCTGTTGCCGTTGATACGCGGCGCCGATTACATTTTTCTACAGAACGACAGGGCCTGCAAAAGAGGCGAGGTATTGACGTACTTGGGGCGAAACGACGAGCGGCTAGTGTTGCGCGACGCGCGCGGTCTTTTGGTCAGTGTGCGACCTCAGCTGTTCCAGATGCGACTGTTTTGCTCCAACAAACATGTATATTTGAGCGCACTGGACCCGGATACGAGAAAGAAGTACGGGTCGACAATGACTTCGCGCGAGCTGTACGGTTACCCGCTTCAGCTGGCCGTCGCCCAAAACATATACCAATGTCAGGGACGCACTTATACAAATAAAAAATTGTACATTAACGCAAACAAAGCTACCAAGGAAGAAACCTACGTGGCGCTTTCCCGCGTAGTCGACGAGAGACTAATAAAAAATATTTTTCTGTTGTGGTACTTGTCTATTTTTTTCTTTTCGTATTTTTCCTTTTCCTTCATTCCCGGTGACGCTTCAGCCCGAAGAGTTAAATAGGATAAAAGTATGATCGGCGGCGGCCTCTCCAGAGACTGGTGGCGTGGTCGTCGTAGCCTTTGATTTGTACTTTAGATAGGTCACAAACACCGGTACGAGTAACAGCAAAAGAAACACGACAAACACAATCCACTTGCGGTTACCGCGCAAAACGTGGCTCCAACTGCCCGAGACGTGAGCGAATCGATTGGCATCCACCATCTTATTGTAGCCGTCTGCACATGCTACCGACCGCCACGTGAGGACATTGCCAAATCGAGTAGGACCGCTGCGCGCTCTCGACTTTCAAGAGGGTCCCGCAACACACCATAGCCACCACCAAAAAGACGATGTGCGAGGTGCAGCCGTATAGGAACAGGGCGCCCAACATGCCCGCCGTGCACATTGTTTCGCCGACGTACCCCAATTGTATTTGACAATTGTTGAAGACTAAATTGAAGCGCGCGTCTTGTTTGAAATTTCGCTCCATAAACGCGCGTGAGCACAATGCACACATTTCCAAAATCCCCGACACCGTGTCGCCGAGGCGCTCCGACTCTCGTAGGTCAGTGATGATGGGGTCGTGCGGTGAGCCCGGATGCCAAGTATACGCGTCAAACGACAGATACACGTGAGTGAGGACGGGCAGCCTGCGAACTTTACGCCGTTTCAATAGAAACACGGTCGATGAGCGCGACGCGTCCACCACGGTGGACGGGCCCGTCAAACGACTGACATAGCAGCGGCCGTCACTGCCGTCGGCGATGGGCCAGTGTGTGTCGAGAGCTTGCCGCACAGCGGAATCCGAGTAGCGCGGAAGGGTCATGTCGCGTTGTTGGAGCGCTAGCTCACTTATGCGAGAGAGGGGAAGGGCTTGACTGACCATGTTGTTTATCCTTTATTATCAAGAAAAGACGTCCTCGACTTTCTCTGTCGTCGTTTGCAAGTAGCTATTAGTGAGCTTCGCGACACACTAGGTATAATTGATGTTATATGTCTTTCTGAAACTTTTCTTAAGCAAGGTTCTGAAACAAACTTTAAACTTGATGGTTACACTATGGCATCTCATTTTTCTCGTGATAATAAACGTAGGGGTGGAACATGTATTTTAGTTAGAAATGAACTTGATTTTAAAATCCTGGACTTACAAATACGCTTACCATTTTCCTTTGAATGTTGCGCTGTTGAAATTGTTAATTATAAACTAATAGTAATTTGCATTTATCGTACTCCCAGCTCAAATGTTGATATATTCTTAAATAAATTAGAATTATTATTAGAAAATATTATGAGATATTCAAAAAAGAAAATTATTTTATGTGGAGATTGGAATATAGACCTGATGCAGGACACTTGTAAACATAAAAATTTAACAAGCATTCTTTCAAATAACAACATAAATCAACATATTATAAAACCTACTAGGAAGCATGCATGTCTGGATCTAATAGCAAGTAATTTAAATAATGTTCAGTCTAACATTCATACACTTGCTTTGTCTGACCATGAAACTGCTCAGAGTATACAAGCCAATATAGAGAGAGAGAGTCAGTCTTAGAATTTAAACAAAAAAGAGCTTTTTGGTTTGAAACAAAGCGGATATATGGGCAGGACAATATTAAAAAGTTTCATGAATGTTTATCAAGTTTAAGTTTTAATGAAGTTTTTACAAAGTCAAATTGTGAACAAGCATTTAATGAATTTCATGATATTTTACTGTTATTTTTTGAGTTATGTTTTCCTAAGGTCAGTGTAAAAGTTTTAAATAAACCTATAAAAAATAAATGGTTAACTAAAGGTCTTCTAAAATGTTGCAAAGTAAAACGCCAGTTGTACCTTAACTATCGTCATGCTCAATCTAATAGGAAAGAAAATAAATGTAAATATCTACATTATAGGAAAATTTTGTCTAAATGTATATTAGAATCACAAAAACAGTCTTCTTTGAAATACATTGAAAATTCCTCTAATAAATGTAAAGCTTCATGGAATCTGATTAAAAGTACATTTCAGAACAAAATAAATAGTAGAGAAATAGAAAAAATCAAAATAAACAATTTAAAGTACACAAATACTCAAACAATCTGTAATCTATTTAATAATTTCTTTATAAACCAAACAAAATCAAGTAGTTTAAAAGTCAAATCTACAAATACTTCAAAATCATATTTTTTACCAAATTGTAGTAAAACCATGTATTTGACACCAGTAGATGAGCACGATGTGAAAAAAGTTATACATTCATTGAAAAATACTTATGCTACTGGCTATGATAATATTAGCACAGAATTATTGAAAAATGTTGCTAGTGTAATATCAAGACCTCTTAGCCATATAATTAATTTGTCATTTTTGGAAGGTAAATTTCCAGAACGATTAAAAAAGTGTATTGTCAAACCATTATTTAAAAAAGGAGATATGTGCGATATGAACAATTATAGACCTATTACTTTAATTCCAGTTATTTCAAAAATATTTGAAAAAATTATGTATGAAAAGCTCTATAATTATTTACTTGATTTTGGCCTACTAAAAAATAATCAATATGGATTTAGGAAAGGTAGGTCTACTACATTAGCATGTTTTGATTTAGCGAAGAGCATAACTGAATGTCTCAATAAGAAAATGTATCCACTTTGTGTATTTTTGGATATGAGTAAGGCATTTGATTTTGTTTCACACGATATTTTACTATCAAAACTTGAAAAATATGGTATTAGAGGGAAGGCTTTAGATTGGATAAAGAGTTACTTAGAAAATAGAAAACTATGCGTCGAAATATCTAAAATATACGGAAACCGTAAAAAATATTTACTTCAAACTACCGTGTTAACAACTGTGGTGTACCACAGGGCAATGTTTTAGGACCCTTGCTATTTTTAATTTATATCAATGATCTTCCTGATAGTTTACAACATAATTGCTTTTTATTTGCTGATGACACTACCATACTTATTAAATGTAAAAATAAAAAAGACTTGGTAAACGAAACAACTGAAACCTTACTTCAAGTTTCAGACTGGTTAATTAATAATAATTTAAAAGTTAATGTAACTAAAACAAAATTAGTTGAATTTCAGAACTACCACAGTAATATTACTAAAAACACAAATGTATTTTTAAATAAAGTAAATATAGATGATGTAAATTATACAAACTTTTTAGGAATAATTATTGACAAATATTGTAATTGGAAAGCACACATTGAATATCTATGTAATAAGATTGATAGATTTGTCTATGTCTTAAGAAGACTAAGAGAAGTAGGAAACGTAAAAGCCTCCCTATTAGCATATCATGGATATGTATCTTCTAATTTACAATATGGAATTCCTATTTGGGGAAATTCTGTTGAAATGATACGAATTTTTAGAGTCCAAAAGAAATGTATTCGAGCAATATGTGGTGTTAATCAGTTACATTCCTGTAAACCACTTTTCAAGTCTCTTAAGGTACTTCCCTTACCATGTTTGTATATTTTAGAGGTATGCGTATTTGTAAAAAAGCACCAAAAGTTATTTAAAACAAATGCTGAAGTCACTGGTAAATCAAATTTTAGGAATAGTAAAAAATTATATGTGCCTAATCAAAAATTAAATATTTTTACAAAAAATGTGTATTGTATGTCTATTATTATATACAATCATATTCCTGATAGTCTTAAATCATTACCTATAAATAAATTTCGCAAAAAGTTGTTTGATTTGCTGTTAGATAAAACTTATTATGATATTAAAGAATTTTTAGCCGATAAAATTAAATATTAATGGATAGAAATATAAGTTTGTTGAATTGTCCTTAAAAAATTTCAATGTACCTAGTAAAATTTTGTAAATAGTGAACATTTTGTAAATTATAAAAAATTTAATTGCACAAAATATGAAACTTGTAATTATAAAAGATTCTTTTGTAATATGAAATTGTACATTTATAACAAGTACATAAAATAGAGAAAAAAGACCAGCCCGCTGAGTTTCTTCCGCCGGATCTTCTCAGTGTGTGGCCGCGTTCCGATCCGGTAGTAATTCTAAATATTCGATAGAATCTTTTAAATGTAATATTTTATAATGATAATTTTTTTAAATATTTGCACACCATATAATGGTAGAATATGTTGGTAACTTAATTTATTTTTAACAACTTGTAACACCCATATTCTTGCAAATAAATATTTTCTTTCTTTCTTTCTTTCTTCTTTCTCGCCCCCCGAGGCAGAGAAGGGAGGCGGTTGTTTCAAATCACCACGAGCGACTCCAGCCTGGGGTGAGAAGGTAGAACATGTATCCGCTGCGCGTCAATGTCCACTTTAAAAACGTTGTACTGGGGCGCCGTCGGTCGCAAGATACCGTCCTTGATCTCCAGTGGAGATTCTCGGCTCCGATCGGGGTTCGAGCACTTTTTAGCATTGTCGCTCAGACGCGTCCAAAAACCCAGGTTCGCCACGGGTGGTGGATGCGTGTGGTCAGGAATGGAGAGTATCGTGTCGTCTTCGTAGTAGGTGTCGTCCAAGTCTCGGGCCAAGTAGAATTTTTTACCTTTGACCAAAAAGTGCTTGAATCGTTCGAAACGACTCTCGCCGCGTCGCCAGACAATCATTCGCTCGCCTAGCGAGCAGCGCTCGTAGAACGGGCCCTCCACAAAGCGATCCTTGTAGCGCACGAAATAGACAATTTTCGGAACGGCGGGATGGGGGCGCAAATGGAGAAGGGCGTTGCACCTGCGGCCGCCGTTGTTGGCCAATCGATCACTCGTCAAGATGACCTCGGCATAGTCGTACGAATCGCTCGCACACATTTCCACGCCTTTGGCGGATTTCACTTTGCGCCCCGCGTCGACGGGTTCCGGCGAGGCAAGAGATGTGAATATCATGTTGTAATATCGTTTTATCGATAGAAACGCTTCTACAATTTACAATGACAAACTTGTTGATGTTAAACATCGATGAAGTATTTGAAACGGCAAAAAAGTAGCAGCCACGGAACCTTTATTGTCTACAATCAATTTTACAATTATGCAATTTTACAGCGTTTACCTAAAAAGATGGGAATCAAATGTTCGATTGGCGTATCAATTGCGGCTGAGTAATCGATACTCGATAGTAATAAATAAGTAGCTCTGCACTGCACTAGTGTATGAGCGAAAAAACCAAACCAAAAGTATTAACCAATAAATGCAACCGCTGTAAGGGTGCCTTTACACAGGCTAATCACTGCTTTTGACATCATTGACTCATTATACATTTTAAGGAATTTTTAACCTAGACGAATCGCTGAATGAGTGTTGTTTTAGTGAAAGAGGTGGGTTTTTGTCATTGTCGTATGGTAATTCGGGCCTCAAATTGTTGTCATCACGGTACAGAAGTACTTAGCAGATTACGTTGCATGTAAAACCGATTTGGTTGTTGGTAAAAAGTTATGGGTGAAGGTCTACTCAACACCTGATCATTAGATCAGGTGTTAAGTTATCAATCTGTTAAAAGTCGTTGCAATCGACCGAAAAGAATCATAAAGTTTAAATTATAAAAGTATAAAGAAATTTATTCCAAGGAATACACAACGCCAGAATGTATGTTAGGGCTGCATTTGCCACATCTTTACAATTCAGCTTACCATTTGATTCATGATTATCCACCAAATGTGATTAATAACGTGTTAATACAGAATAGATACTCAGTGATGAAAAGTATTCTTTTATTGGTTTTTAATGTCAGACACCTACTTACTACTTACTAACTTACTAGTTACTAAAAGTCATACTTTCCTAGTGGTGCAGTCTAGGTCAGTCTAGACAAAAACAATCCTCGTGTTGATCCGGGCCCCTTTTTGAAGAATAGATAAAGTACCTTACAACTAGGCATCTCGTAAAAGGCGATAAAAGGCCTAAAAGTTATTATCTTCGGGATAAATGACTAGGTAATAGATTTCTGCAACTTCTCTACAGGGTCTTTTATCACCGCTTTATCTGTTCCTGCCGCAAAAGTGTTAGTGTTTGTTGCTGTGCGTGTTCCGGTTTGGAGAGTAAAGTAGCCGGTATACTTATCCATGTTGCATTTCTACAATTTTGTAACGATAGCAACGCACCATTAACATCTTTGGTGTTTATAAGCGATGGATTTATTCTTTTCATCAAGAGAACCATCTGCTTGTTTTCTATTTTGATGTAAAAAAAGCAGTGACCGCAATTCAATCAAGTGTAAATGTACCTTTAGAACTCGGTTACAACCAAAGGAGTTCCGCCATTTGGGAAACTCCGCGGCGATCGCATCCGGCGAAGGTCAACGTCGCGCCGGTAAATTTCACACTATTACACCGAAAATGAAATTATTACATTTAATAGATAATTGACCTCTTACCGATATTACGCATACATTAAATAAGTATACAGTACCCGGCGATAAATATTGCACATCGAACTTTGGAAAGAGACAATCGGATAATTTCGGCTTCGTAAAGCGTTATCTCTGTCCCACACTACCTATGTGACGTTTAGTCAGTCGTTGTTCAAGTACGATAGAGTGTAGTCGCGTCCCGAAAAAAATATTTATCTAGAGTTGATAACACCCACAAATTTAAATAATTTAAAGTTGTAATATGGCATCTTTCGGAAAAAGAGGGAAACCTTTACGAGGTCAGTCACGTGAAATTATCTACAATGTTTATAAATACTTTGTAAGCGAAGCTGATAGATTTAAAAAAAAAGTAGATGAAAATGTAAGTTGTTATTTTAAGAAGATTCAAGAGCGAGTTGCAAATGCCACAGGTTTGCGATCATGCAATCAAATGTGAGAATGAATATAGAAGCATTCAACACAGTTTAGACAATTACACTGATAGATTAGTAATAAATACGGCTGATAGTGACAGTGATATTGACCTCTTTGAGAGCACAGATAGTGAAATGGAAGTAATTGAGAATTAGAATTATTATTTTTATTGCAATGTCTCATTTTAGCAATAGGTATAATGGTGTTTATTATGTACACTAAAGCTGTAATGTTCCAAAATAATTAAATACGTAAACATAATGTAAAAATGTTTTTTTATTTTATTTTACCCCAACCTAAAGCCATCACTTACAGAAAAATTAGTGTATTTTATACAAAGAATAAAAATATCAAAAGAAGCAAATCATACTTGTTTTAACAGCTCCTAATAGGTACCGGACTGTTTGTATTTTGTGCGACAGAGATAACGCTCTACGAAGCCGAAATTAGCCGATTGTCTCTTTCCAAAGGTCGATGTGCAATATTTATCGCCGGGTACTGTAATTTGCGTTTATTTAGGTTAAAAGTTAACTACGGATAAAATGTACTTGGGTAATAATTTCTTCGTTCTGGACGATTTCTGAAAACCTAATTTCTGGACGATGATCAATTGTAACGACTTGTAATTTCTAGCACATTTTTTTGTGCGTATGTGTAAATGCGGTTTCGCATAAGCGGTGTCTTTGATGACTGAATAATACCTCTTCAGTCGAAGTCTTGCGTTTGACGTGGATAATTTGTTGTTTTGTTGCTTTGCTTTTTTTTAAATTTATTAATCATCTTAACTTTGTATTTTCTTAGTTTTATTGTGATAGTGACACTGGATTTTTTATTATTTAAGTTTTTTCTTAACTACTTGTTTATTTTTTCTTGCGTTTTAGTGTTAAGGTGTTAAGTGTTTATTGAACAAAATGTCTTTAGACGCAAGTAACTACTTGGATTTAATAATATTGTATGTTGAGAGTGGCTATAATGCTCGCGAAGCACTACGGGTATATCGTGAAAGATTTCCTCCACCTCATCCCACAAATCCTCGTGTCATTTTAAATGCGATGTATCGGATTAGAAATAATCGCCCAGTAGTGCCACGAACCTCTGTTGACGACCAACGGGGAGGCCGGTCTAGTGCGATACCGGCTAGAGTAGAAGATAGAATTTTGCAGTATTTCGATAGAAATCCGAGATCCAGTTCTCGCTAAGTTGGTCGTTTATTTGGTGTAAGCCACACGACCATTTTGAAAATAATGAAAAAAAATAGACGACGGCCATTTAAAGTACAAAAAGTGCAAGCGCTTTTACCGCGAGATTTGCCAGTGCGTGCTGCTTATTGTCGTTGGATGTTAGATAACATCACAATCAATGACCACTTCGTGGAACAGATAACGTGGACCGACGAGAGTACATTTACTAGGAATGGCCTGTGGAACCGACAAAATGAACGCATTTGGGCTCAAGAAAATCCTCACGCTCATCGTCATACTGCCCATCAACAAAGGTGGTCTGTTAACGTCTGGGGTGCTATTCATGGCGAAAACCTCATCGGACCGGTTTTTTTGCCACCTACGTTAAATAGTCACGGTTTTCTGAACTTGCTCAATACTGAAGTAGCGGAATATTTGAGCCATCTTTCGCCAGAAGATCGACGCACGGCGTGGTTCCAGATGGACGGTGCTCCTAGCCATTTAGTATCGGAGGTGCGCGACTGCCTTAATTCACTTTTTGGTGATCAGTGGATCGGTCGTTATGGGCCTCATCGGTGGCCAGCTCGCTCCCCAGATCTCACAGAAATGGATTTTTTTTGTGGGGAACGATAAAAGATCGGGTTTATGCTGATGTATGTGAGACACGAGAGGAGATGATGGAACGTTTAGTTATAGCGTTTGATCATCTGCGCCAAAAAAACCGAGAAACCGGGATGTTTTCGCGAGTGCATCGGCAGACAATCGAGAGAATAAGAGTGTGCCTACAAAGAGAAGGAGGACACATCGAACATCGTCTTTAGGTAAGTGAATACATAATCTGTGGTTGAGTTGTGTTGTGTATCGATAGACGCGGACGGGCGAGTAGGGTTGTCAATGTGTAAAAATTACAAAAAAAAATAATACTTTTAATATTACAACATACTATAGAAGCATAAAAAACAATTGTTTGTAAGATTCTAAATGTAATATTTGGAGGAGTGTCGGTGGATCTATTTCACCCTGTATATATATATATATATATATATATATATATATATATATATATATATATATATATATAAGTCTAGTCATCTATCTATATACGTCTAGTCATTACTAGACAGATATATTTTGCTGTTTTTTTATTGATGTATATGTAGGAAGTGGGTCAGATATGATAAATAAAATGCGAATGTGGTAATATAACAACTCTTTACATTTTGTTCAACTTGTATCAAATAAATATCATAAAATCACTATTAAAGCTTTCCATCACTAATGACTAGTTCTGGTTTAACAATTCCAAGTAACTTAATTATTCCTTATTACAAATAAGTCATAATTTAAGCAATAAATAGTCAATTATAAATTGTACTGCGACTAATTTATAGTTGACAATAATAATTAACTTGTTTGCACAAATTAATTATCCGAGAGTCAAGGATAAGCTACTAGCAAGATACAACAAGTGTACCGAGCCACGCCAGAGCCTAGACTGCCTTATCGACGGGCGCTCAGAGCCTTTTATACAGGTAGCAAAACAAGTTGAGTAGTAGGGATATCGAACGATGCGCTTGCCGGCCCAGCCCCCTTAGACAAGTGGCAAACGCTCAGTAACTATTCAAATATTACGCTTTGGCGATATTTAGGCCAGATTGTTAGCCAAGTGGATCATGGCTTGTTCAACGTTTGTTCCATACGAACTTTACGAAGTATATCGAATATTGTCTCTGAATTGACGGTAAACGTCACCTTGAAGTACTATTTTCACCGAGGTTATAACTTTTATTTAAATGAAAAGTGTATTAAAAGCAAAAATTACTTTCCTCCAAGATGTGGCATCAACGCTAGTACAATAGAAAGAGAAATTTATGGATTTGTCATTAGCTGTTGACACGAGCGTAAACGAATTTGTAATTGGTAGCCAAGTGTCATTCGTGAAAAGAAACGTTATATTGCATCGATCATTTTTGACAATTCTCGTACAAAACTGTAGCCAAGTGGCACTTTTGACGAGCAAAATAGTAGCGAATTATCCGATAATCAGCGAACGCTAGAACCCTGTAGATTACGCTTAAAATGGCGGTTGATCACTATTATTCAATCAGCTGTTCTAAAGCGTGGATAACATCTGTGAGAATTTTTTATAATTTTAAAGTAAAATTAACGCAAATTAAGGCTTTTGGTGGCACATTATTAATGGTGCTTTGATATCCTTGTAGCGAGGGCGGGGTGTTAATGTCACATGCATACATTTACCGGCTACCTTACCCTCCAAACCGGAACACGACAGTAACAAGCACTGTTGCTATTGCTGCAGAAATAGGTGGGCCAGTGGTATTAGACCCGGGCGAGACAATGCAGAACCCTACCACCTACAAGCGACAATACTAGTGGCTCGTTTACCCAATTGTTCGCTTCTAACGAACTGCCTAGCCACATTGTAAGTAGTGATAGGTTTGCAAAATGCTGACAATGTATTAATGATGATAAATATAATATTTCGTCTTTAAATATTTTACAGACACTATAAGTTCAAGTTATAAACACTACATTCTTGTTACAACCCTTGTATTTTGTAAATTTAATGAAACAAAGAAAGATAGTTTATTTTCAGTGTAGCAATAGATTTCGATCAATTTTACATTTCTGTAAATATGTATGCCAAAACATACGTAAAAAAGAAGTTTTGTATGTTCAGTTTTGCATATTTTTGTTCATTTTTAATAATAAATTTATCATCTGCTTTCATAAATCTGAAACATAAGTTTTAAAATGTGACTATCGATAACATTTTGCACAATTCTACGTTCACTTGTAATGTAAAGAGGATTTACTTAAAATAGGTTAACACAATCAAATTTGGTAGCAAGGAAGATAAATACATAAATCTTGGTGACAACTCTTTAAATTGGTAGTACTGACAGAGTTTGACATGTTAGCTATATAGAAACTTACGGCATGACAGTAATTAAGAAGAAAAGATAGTATATTTTATCTCCTTCGGACTTACGCGGTACATACAATCAAAATTGAATCAGATATAGCGACTCTGTTCTTATTTTTTTTATAAAATTTATATATTCCATCCATGTATATTATTCATCCGAGATTGATTCAAGTTGTGAAAATAACACTTCAAACTGACATCGCCGTCGATTCACAGACAATATTCGATAGACCTCAATAGAATGAACGTTAAACAAGCCATGATCCACTTGGCTACCAATTTGGTCTAAATGACGCCAATGCGTTATATTAGAATGAACAGAGAGCTCGGTTGGCGGTCAGAGCGTGCGCAGGACTTAGAAAAATTTTGGTGGAAAATTTCAACCCTATATAACACCCCTTTTTTGTTGCATCATTGCGTGGAGGGGGTAAGGGTCACCAACTTTTGTCAAGGTCACTTTGCTCTGAGTTAATTCCCCGTGGAGTTAGGAGATGAAAACCGAAATCCATTACAAAGGCGTCTGCGACTTAAAAAAAGAAAATGTATTGAAATCCCCCTAGTTAGGTTAGGACTCTTAAATTATGGCAATTTGCGTTCATTATACTTTAAAATTATCAAAAATTCTAACAGATATTATCCACGATTTAGAACAGCTGATTGAATAATAGTGATCAACCGCCATTTTAAGCGTAATCTACAGGGTTCTAGCGTTCGCTGATTATCGGATAATTCGCTACTATTTTGCTCGTCAAAAGTGCCACTTGGCTACAGTTTTGTACGAGAATTGTCAAAAATGATCGATGCAATATAACGTTTCATTTCACGAATGACACTTGGCTACCAATTACAAATTCGTTTACGCTCCTATCAACAGCTTATGTCAAATCCATACATTTTGTTTTCTATTCTCCTAGCGTTGATGCCACTTGTCTTGGGGGGCAGGCCGTGCATTTGTTGTTTACACTTTACAATATTCTTGCATTTGACGACGCGGACGCCGTCATTTATATATATATATATATATATATATATATATATATATATATATATATATATATATATATATATATATATATATATATATATATATATATATATGTATAGATGTTTATTAATCTTATACTTTTAGCTGAAATCTTCGTCGGATAATTCCACGATGGGGTTGACTCGAGCACGACTTCTGTTGTGTCGATGTGGCGTTTCCAACGACCCAGTGGCGCCAATATCCTCAATATCAATTAAATCGACCATGTTTGTATTCATTCCCAAGTTAAAACAACACAACACAATCAAAAAGTCGATATAACCTAAATGAGAAAAAGACAGATCCGATTTAATGATTTAGACCATCGCTAAACTAGGGGTCGCCGACGTTTGGCATTACGCCATGATAATATAGTTTATCGCAAAACCACCATTTGTAATAACGTTTTTGTTTAGACCGTAGTTTATAGAAGTTTAAACCAGGCTTATTAGATAAACCGATTTTTGTAATAAGACCGTAAGTCATTAAGAAAATTCGTAATTGGTATGAGGGTGGAGGTGAAAATACATAACAAATATTATGGGTCTTTTATTGAATTTATAAAAAATAACCGGTATTTAAAAACAGTTTTATACACCAGCCTTTATTCTCAAAGTCCGCCGTTCACTTGTTATATGACCAATCGCAAAATTATCAATACTTTTGTAAATGTGTGTTGGTTAAATTAAATTCCCTGTTGGTTCCGGGCTCCTTTGAAAAATAGGCCAACAGCTGTTCTGCCAGGCAGGTCGTAAAAGGCAACCGAGTGGCTATGCGCGTCACTACCATCGTCACTACTAAGTGGTAGAGTTCTGCATCGGCTCGCCCGGGTCTGGTACCACCGCCTTACCTATTCCTGCCGCAATAGCGTCAATGCTAGTCACTGTTGTGTTCCGGTTTGGAGGGTAAGGTAGCCGGTAAACTTATGCATGTGGCATTAGACCTCGCCACAAGATAGCAACGCACCATTTACATATTTGGTGTCTATAGGCGATGGTTCTCTCTTTCCATCAGGAGACCCATCTGCTTGTTTGCTATCTTATGATATAAAAAAAAATGTTTAACGATAACTGCAAACGAATTCTAAAAGTGTCGGTGTCTGCGAAAATCAATGAGCATCCACTGTGTCGTGGTCGGTTTAACTGTAATGAGGCTGTGTTTGTGATTCACAATCAAATGAACGTGATGACAATATACACTGCATTTCTATCAATATTGTTTGCACCAGTTTTATGAACAAGATCATTATCATGAGTATACGCCGTCACGTCATCCTTGTTATAATTTTCATATAGGTACCTCAAGAAACCCTACAGGAATATGGGGAACTTCGCAGAGGCTATCATGGGCGCACTTGTTTTCTAAAATTGCGGTAACTTTTAAGGAGCCCTTATATTTTGAGTTAAGTTTCGTTTAGTGTCGTTCTACATTCCTAACAAAGACAAAGTCACCTACACTAAAAGGTTTAACCTTTCATTACCTCTATTCAACCGTAAAATGTCCGATTGGGCTGATCTTTTGATTCTATTGGATACACTGGATCTTCAAAGCTTGTAGATACTTTTGCGAGTTTTTGTTAGTTGCCGAATGTCAAACCTAATGCTGCTGAGCGCGTGTTAAATATTACCTAACAGCTCTTGCCATAATTCGTCAGAGAATTATACTGCGCTATCATTATTAAACCCTACAAGATTCGCATCACATATTCGGAAGCTCTATATGTGCCTGTCGCAAGAAGATGTAAATCTGTATTGTTTTCTTTTTTTTTTAATATTAGTTTGAGTTTAGTTGGTTATAAACTTTAAGATTGCTTATTAACGATCATCAAAGGGTCAACTAATTCAATTTTTTAGCTCGACGAATTTAAGCCCGACGGATTTAATTCAATTGGTTGTCAATTGTTTTTAAAAATATCTACCAAGCGCTCTCTATCTTTATCTACAAGGTCAGTGTTTACCATACTCTCGCTAGCAGATTTTGAAATTGAGCACGATTAAGTGTTTAGGTATTGCTAAGCATTAACCTGTTGTCGCTTAGTTCCTATTCTACATTGGTCAAAAATTTTGCGGCCTAACGAAACCTTAAGACTTATCAGGTCAAACGTAAAACTACTTCCGAATTTAAATTTTGCCTTGTGGTTAAGCATTTGATTTGTTCAGTGGAAACTACATCAAAACAAGCGACTATTTAGAGATTCTTGTTCATAAAACCGTTCTCTTACAAAGGAATCACAACAGATTTGTTTGATATGGCTACACTCAAATATAAAAGATAATTAAATTCTCCTTAGTGTAGTACACCATGTAACGCTCTGGAACATAATATGTTGACTGGTTTTCTGTTTTTCGGAAATCGAAGTGGCAACTTCTTTCTTCTTGTAGCACATCGGACAAATGGAAGGTTTGTGGCTGGGCCGGGGTCACAACATACATAGCAGACCACTGGTGGTCGGCCACTGGACACGCCACCAGAGATAGTGGTAGATGACCTGCTTTCCCTGCAAGCAAAAATTATTTGAGATAAATTTCTGTTTATCACGACAATCGTTGTCACGATGTTCAATTCTATCACAAAGATTTCAACTTCCTCGAAATGCTGTGGTGCTCTTAAATCGGTTCATATCTACGTCTAAAAGAATATAGTTTGCCAAGACAGCAGTTTGTGAAGTAGGTGACGGCATGACTCTTAAGTGAGTGAGTAGGTACAATGATTTGATCTACCCCGTCTAATTGTTTCTTTTCTATAATAATTTTACTTAAGGCACACCATCTAGTAAGGTACACCACAAAAATGCTATGAGACAGATGAAGTGTCTTTGGAATGACAGAAGCATCTCATTAAAAACCAATCAGAGGCTGGTTCGTACGCTGGTGTTCTCCATATTTATGTACGACGCAGAGTCATGGACACTAAGAGCTGCAGACAGACGTCGCATTGATGCGTTTGAAATGTGGTGCTGGAGGAAAATGTTACGTATCCCTTGGACAGCACACAGGACCAACGCCTTCATACTAAAACAACTTGGAGTAAAGACCAGACTGTCTGCTACGTGCCTTCAAAGAATTCTATAATACTTCAGCCACATCTCTAGAAAGCAAGGAGACAATCTCGAAAAGCTATTCATGACCGGAAAAGTAGAAGACAAAAGATAACGTGGTCGTACTCCTATGCGATAGTCAGACCAGGTTTGCACCAATCATATGTCTAAAGTGTTTTATGATGCTCTGCACGCCGCTGAAGATAGAGTCCAATGGCATAATATTGTGTTATCAAGAACAATCTAATGAGGAGGTTACGACCCTCAGTAATGAAGAATACGAAGCTAGGAGGAGGACACCAGTTAGTCATATCGTCTGCTTCATCAGAATCAAAGTATATCAACTTAAGGGGAGTAGATGCATTTACAGAACGTGAATTAATATTTTCTGCTATTTTTCAAAGAATAGTTTCCATACCACAAGTGAAAAGAGACATTTACTGCTCTACATAATTAACCGAAATAGATTGATGCTGAAGTGGGAGTGAATCCGATCCCACTTCTGATGTAGGAAATGGGTCAGATATGATAAATAAAATGCGGATGTGGTAATATAACAACTCTTTATATTTTGTTCAACTTGTATCAAATAAATATCATAAAATCACTATTAAAGCTTTCCATCACTAATGACTAGTTCTGGTTTAACAATTCCAAGTAACTTAATTATTCCTTATTACAAATAAGTCATAATTTAAGCAATAAATAGTCAATTATAAATTGTACTGCGACTAATTTATAGTTGACAATAATAATTAACTTGTTTGCACAAATTAATTATCCGAGAGTCAAGGATAAGCTACTAGCAAGATACAACAAGTGTACCGAGCCACGCCAGAGCCTAGACTGTCTTATCGGCGGGCGCTCAGAGCCTTTTATACAGGTAGCAAAACAAGTTGAGTAGTAGGGATATCGAACGATGCGCTTGCCGGCCCAGGCCGTGCATTTGTTGTTTACACTTTACAATATTATTGCATTTGACGACGCGGACGCCGTCATATATATATTATATTTTAATACTTGTTAGACTATTCTAGGCAAAGTCAACCCAAACCTAACCCAATTGGCCCGATCGTTTTTGACTTATAAGTGGTTTAAATAACATGAATTTTTTATATAATATATAAATGAAGAGCTAGACTGATGTTTTTTACCAATTTTTTATTGGTGAAAATAATATTATAAAAACGTTATCATTAGGTTCTTCAGTCAAACAGCAAAATTTTTTTTTGAATAAATTTTTTTGCTGACATTACTAATTTCACACTTGTGGTATGAAGTTGATAACAAGAGCGATCCTATTCTCAGTTGGAATGCATAGTACATTAAATAGCTGCGACTATGACTTTTAATTAGGTACTAGAAATTTAAAATAAGTAGGTACTTTATATTAAATATCATATATTGTTGGTCTAGTGGTTAGCCTTTTAGCCTTTAAATCAAGAGGTCCCACGTTCAAATTCGGATGGGACAATGTATCGATGCGAGTTTTTTTTATATCATAAGATAGCAAACAAGCAGATGGGTCTACTGATGGATAAAGTCAACGATCGCCTATAGACACCAAAGATGTTAATGGTGCGTTGCTATCTTGTGGCGAGGTCTAATGCCACATGCATAAGCTTACCGGCTACCTTACCCTCCAAACCGGAACACGACAGCGACAAGCACTGACGCTATTGCGGCAGGAATAGGTAAGGCGGTGGTACCAGACCCAGGCGAGACTCTTTAGCCACACTATAGACCATTGTGCACGTATACATATGCGCATGTAGGTAATGGTGACTAATCCAGCCACCCCAGCTCAGTTCAAGTGTTCAAGTCACTGAGTTTGAGTAGCTTCCTGGTTAGTTTATTGCAGGAAGTGCATGTTTAGTATGTCTGCATCCTTCTTGCATTTCCCAGTAGATTTTGTGTTTTATTTGGGTTACTTATGATTTTATCTCATTGAAGGGTATTGGGATTATGGGTTCCGGGCCCACTGGCACTGGCATTGGACATAAGAAGGGGTGCCCCTTATGTTGGTCTCCCTTCTTTGAGAAATCATCTGCGGTGTCATTTCCTAAGAAGCTGCAGTGCCCTTTTATCTATTGCACAGTGACATTGCTATTTGTACACAGTGCTTGAAGTGTTTCTCTTATTCTTACACTAGATTGCTTCTCATGTAGGTTTCATTTAGCGCTTTAATGACAACTGGGCTGTCTATAAAAAATTTTAGGGTTTCACCATGTACTCTCCGGCTCAACATTGCTCTGGCAGCTTGTGTTAGACCCAGACATCCTGCGTGACATGTAGTGTTATGTTTATCTAAGCTCACAGTTAGCATTATGTTTAGTTCTGGACAGAAAGCCCTAGCTCCCATTCCTTTCTTGATCTTTGAGCCATCTGTGTATATTCTTATTTATTCCAGATCTATCATTTAGCTCTTCTTTTATATTTATATCTGTTGTCAGAAGGGTTTTTAATTGTTCTCTTACATGGTGCTAAAATAAATATATTTTGTTTTGACATTGGGTTTATTACATCTAAGTGTGGGGAAGTGTGGGCATCTAAGTGTGCTAGATCAATACAGGATGAGGTAAGCTTGTTGTTTATATGTCAGCTCTTATTTAGTTTATTATCCAACATGACGATCAGATATTTGAGGCCCAAAAAAAGCTTTAGTGGTGATCCAAAAACTGTTTTCATTCTTCATTTCACTATCTTATGTGTGTTTGTGAAAAGGATTAGTTCAGTTTTTTGTGGATTTACAGTTAACTCGTATTCTACACACCAGTTTTTTATTAGTTTCAGACATCTCCATCATTTGATAGAGAATGTAGGTATTAACTAATTGTTTCCATTGATTAGTATGATGAGCATATCCCACTGTTGGTTTACTCGATTCTTTGTTTAGGATTCTTATTAGGATGTCAAGGGCCAGATTCCGTATTGTGGGAGATAGTATACCTCCTTGTGGACATCCTTTCATTGCTATCGTTTTCCTTTAGATGTTTACCTCTAGTCGGATTATTTTGTTGCTAATCTATCATTTCAGTGGGTTTGTTGTGGGTCACTTTAAAAAAAGGTTGTTTTATGGAAAGCTCCTTCAATGTAAAGCAGCTATAGCTTGATATTTTGTTTTCAAGTGCTGATTCTATTTTTTCTGCAACCTCATGTATGCGCATGTTGTCTGGGATGCAATTGGTTATCTTTATATCCTTTCCAAAGTCTAAAAGAAGGATGTTAGGCTAATTGGTCTGTATTGCGATGTGGATGGAATGAATCTCATTAAAGTTATATCTTCAAAAAAAAAAGCAGCCGAACGATAACATCTCACCACCTAATCTAATGATAATGCATATGTTCACAAGTATCTTATAGCTTCTATCAAATTCCACAGTTATGATGAATTTGATATTTACAAATGTTTATCTAGAATGAGTATTTGAGATTGAATTTTGATGTTATGTGCTGCTTACACAATTCAAGAAGAATTTTGAGTCTGAGTTCTGAGAGTATGATTCTGATTACCTATGTGTATCCATTGAGACAAAATTTTAATGAGTAGAGTTTGGTTTAGTGGTTACCAGTGTAGGCAGAACCCTATATTTGGCAATTAAAGTGGTGCATGAGAGAATATAATTTAGTAGCTATGGCAACGGCCAGGTTCCGCCCTTGTATTAAATATTAAGGACTGCCTTAACTAATTGAAACTACGTAATCAATTTATATTACATTTGTATTTTCTTTTCACATTGTTCATAATTCTAATAACGTTATTTTATTCTTTAATTCTACATTCCATTTATCCTTATACTTATAATATATATAATGAAATATAATTTATCAAATACATTACCTTAAATTATTTATGCACGTTCAAGAATGATATCAATGGAGGCCAACTGTTGGGGACGACATGCTTTTTCGAGTATCTATTCCAAAGTGAACGTCTGTTAAAAATATTTAACAGACGTTTTTGAAATTTAGGGATGCCAGTGCAAGAAAACAAGTTCGCACATTTATAATATCGGGCAAAATATTACTTTATTAAATGAAAACCTAACACTCGACCATCCTGACCTCGTGCATGTCCTCATGCACGCTCTTTTCCAAAACCTAACACTTGGCCTCCTTATTATTTGCTTATCTACCTAGCAGAGCTATTTGCAAGAATATTAAATACAATGTTTAATACATTTTTATACATATTTGTGAATAAATAATTGCTAGCAACTGAATCCACACATAAGCTTAATATATTATAACAAATAATTGGTCCATAATTGCGATTGAACTATATTGTAAAGCGAAAAATATCTTTAAATATACTTACATCAACATTTTTTTCCCACTTTAATACAATACAATGGATATCTAGTTAGTGGAGTTATTTACAAGATTTTTTTTCAAGAATTTACAAGATTTACAAAATTTACAAAAATTTACAATAATTTACAAAATTTGCAATGCAATAATTTTTATCCATATTTATATAGGTACCAATAATTATTAGCCAGTAAACCCTAAAACCATACATATAAACCTGATATTTTAAAACAATTAAATAATCAGTAATTACAATTGAACTATAATAACTTTAAGTGAAAAATATCTGAGTATGTCTACACTAAGATCAACATTTTTTCATATTTGCTTACGACTTTAATACAATACAATGAATAACAAGTATCTACTTAGCGGAGCTATTTACAAGAAAGCTAATTACAATGATTTAATGCACTAATTTGATACATATTTGTATACTAATAATTACTAGCGACTAAAACCATATATGCAAACTTAATAAATTATAGCAGTTAAATAATCAATAATAACGTTTGATCAATAATTACAATTAAAATATAATTTTATGTGAAAAATATCTAAAATATGTCTACACTTACATTTTTATATTTGCTTACAATGTTTACTTTAATACAATACAATCGATATCTATTTAACAGTGCTATTATGAATTATAACGTTTTAATACTATACATTTTTATATACTTATGAATTTTTTTTCCACAATTTCTTTTATTTCCCTTTCCAAATGAGAAATATTCTTTTAATGAATAAAACCAACACTTGATTAAATAAATTATCTCTAAAGGTTTACTTTTAGGTAGAGCGTTGCTGTATGTCTTTATGTTACAATCTTGTTTGTAGAATGTACCACATTTCCTATTCATACCCATTTCCATAATAATTCATTCGATTAATATATATTATATATTATATTTGTTTACAAATATTGCCTCATGGAAATCTACATGCAGCAGCTGTACATTTAATAATTAAATCAACATAGAATTAAAATAGATGTTAAATTTTAAAACAATTTCAATTTTTTTTTTCTTTCATGTATTTAATTTAACAAGTATATAATTTTATAACCAAACATATTTTAAATTAATTTCAGATCTTTCAAAACTTATGCTTATATCAATATGATTTGTAGTTGTAATACGATATTAATCGTTAATTAAATTAAAAATAATTTTTAATACATATACTCGTTCAAAAAATCATTTAACAATGTGATAAAATGTGGAAATAAAGCCAATAAAAATCTATACTATGTCAAATATTTTAATTTATTAATAAAAGAAATAGTATTTTTTTATATAATCCAAGGTTCTCCTATTCTCTAGTAACAATTTTATGTCACAACAGACTCGATAAATCATGTGAGGGTAATCGAGTTCAAAGTTATACAGAAACAGTACTTTCAATCACTAAATTATTTGATATTACAAAAGTGGCTTTAAACAACCTCCTTTTTTAAATTGTTCTGGCATTTTATTGGTATTTTTCGATGTAAAAAAATTTTAAAATAAACTTTAATGCTCATCAAATAAGCAACTCAATAAACAATCCAGAATGTTTTTTTTTATACTACATAGATCAGAATCTCTTTTGATACATTTGGCAGATTCTAGAATATACATAACTGTCAAGATTAATATTATAATAAAAATAAATATATAGATTCTATCATATATTTATTTTTAATACGAGTCTATTCAATACTCTACAAATTATTTCACCCGTGTCTTACTCTCATGTTATACGATCACAATATTTAAGTCCTCCCGGCTGAGGCTGAGGGCCTCATAGCTATCAAATAGATGTATCTACTTTACAACATTAACTTATTTTTCCCAAATAAATTAAATAATCATACATTTTAATGATCATTTATTTTTCATAACCATTCATCATAATCTACTGTTGTGACTCTCCCAAACTACAAAGTATATTACGTAATCCTCCGTCTATGTTAGTGGAGCGAGTTTTCCTATCTCACAACCAAAACCATAGTATCATACATATCAATCATATAGGTACATTAAATAAACCATCCCCCATAATACTGTTGCGACACCCGAGTCTTACACAAGAAACCACCGGGTCTTACACCAGTTTTATCATATTAATCGTAATCCTCCCGAATCACGACCATATCTCACATTCAAATATTTTTATGTTCACCTTTCCTCATTAAAATCGATTAATTCTTATATTAATTATTTACTGATATGAATTCAAGGAAAGTGATTAAATACTTCTACACTTTTTATCGTCGGCACTTGGTGAAACTCCATTTTAACACAATATTTGCTAGCTGATCACACTTGTACTGTTTCACAATATAATATTATATTTAATTTCCGACCGGTTTCGCTTACACAAGCATCCTCAGGGTATTTCATTAAATACTAACTTTCATTTATTTTACTATTGAATTAAACAATCGTTTTCACTAAATTTATCATAACATAATATTAAGCTTTAACTTGGCATCATTCTGTAATACTTGAAAAAGATCTATGCAAAGTATACAGAAGTCCTCCTTTTTAGCCATTGTAGTTGAAAATAGTTTTCATGATTATTTTGACTTCTTTCGCTATAACGAGGAGAAAGGCCCCTATTTCAATTGTAAAGCCCCGTGTGTTTAATCTGATGTATCGAACACTATTGTCTCACACCTCTTACGTAATAACAGTGGGTGACTTGTAAAATCTAGCTATTCTCTAATTTTCTTCATATCTGAAGAAAATTAAAAAACGACATCTCGTACAAAAATTGCATTAATTAATAGAATAACGCATCCGAAGAATCCGAATGCCTTTCATCATTACTTTGGCTTTGCACCAAACCAAATTTTAAGTAGTGGGATAGTGAGAGATTAAATCGTTGACTAGCCACAGTAACAAATTTGTAACTGGTCAATACGCGTTGCAGATTTTAATTAAAAACAAATGAAAAGTCATTACTTGAGAAGCAGATTTCATTTTTGTTTTGTCCTCTATTGCACGTCGAGGAGTTTCCATCGATATACTACTAAGGATTTAACCTAAAATATAGGCTCCATTGTACTGCAAAAAAAATTTATGTTCTTAATATTTTAAATTTAATATTATTCCTTATTTCATCCAATGAAATTTTCTCTTCCTATACAGCTATATCTCTTTAATGCAATCGTTATATCTAATATAATTAACTTATTTATTGTGCTATCGTCTATTATATAATAGGCTATTATTTATTATTTCTATCTATTCTTATTATTGTCTGTCAAATCTAAAGAAAGGTTTCACAAATCCTATGCAATTCGAAATGGGGCCAATAGCCAATTTTCAGCTTTTAATGACATAAGTGGTGAAAATTGTCTGAACTACAACGATTACCTATGCTACAGTTAGTATACTGGGTGTCTAGGAGTTCACGCGAGACATTTTTACTTCCGGTTGATATACCACATACAGACATTTGTAACAAGCTTCCATACCATCTTGTTATACGAGAGACAAATTCATATTTGATAAATGTTGAACTCACATAGTATACTATTATATATTTGTGGGCTTAGTAAAACAAATATCTGCCAATCTTACAAATAAAAACATATTTACATATATTTTATTCTTATGATATATTGAACACTAAAAAAAACTACTAGATGGTAAGGCTTTAAATTCACGCAATCTCTGTAGCAATACACCATCGTTGCTTAGTTTTCTCCCATCCAAAAGCAGTTCAATTTGTACCATCGGGTCACAAGGCAATAGTGGTAGCGTAGCTAAATTGTTTTTCAAATACCTAAATGGCTATTCATGCTCGTTACACTATCTATTTATGGCATCCCTTTATATAATTATTAAGGAGACAAGATAACGAGACCTATAAATAGACCTATAAATACAAACATTGTATGCATTGTAATTTAGTTTCATAATAGTTGAATCACGGTTGAAGTTGCTTTTAAGACAAATATTTAAAATGGGGTGCACAGAGTACTTATCGCTGACAGTAAACGAGTTTCATTCCTAAATATTAGAATTATCCCTCAACTGTTCAATCTCACCAGAAATATATACTCTGTAACTATAATTTCAATACTTTGATGAATCAAAAGTAAAAATTTGCCAATATGTCTATTTCAAAATTTTGTCTATTCTTTTTAACTATCACCAATTTTATCAAATTTGGAATCTGATTCGTAAAAATAGCTACCCTGACGTAGATATTGTAAAAGATTTACAAGTAATTTAATTAGTAAACTGAACTTTCATACTCTGACCTAAAATCAGTCTTGGCTGTAGTAATACCATGTCAAGCCCCGGACTACATGATACATTAGAACTCATAGATCCAAAAATGTACTTGACATTGTTAATCACTTATATACCACTGAGCACCTATGCAGTAAAATGTGGCTAGTATAGAGTGCACGAAAGTCTTTAGGACAGATAAAAAAATCTAAAAACCCACAGGTGTGCTTCAGTCAGCGTTGCAGTATTAAGAAAAATATTAGTTTTTTTTTGCCTAACTATACCTTCACTGTAATATGCGTCAAAGCTGTAGACCGATATTCCAATATAAACAAAATTCGATATAGAAACCGAAATATGGTCCAGCTATCGTAACTCACAATGTTTACATAATATTTTTGTTGTGTGAAGGTAGTTGCTAGAAGTTATTGCGTATGGAATATTTTAACTACCATGTTATAAGTTCTTTATTTAAATAGAGAAAACTAAATTAAGTAGAAGTGAAAAGTGAAGTGTTATATTATAAAACTAAAATAATGTCATATAAGAGAGCAATATGTCTGCCGATAAACTGCTAACGGTTCGGCGGAATTGTAAGTTTTTTTTTTCTTTTATGATGTTATTTTTATTCGCAAACAGAAAAAAAGGCACCCGTTACGTCTGTTTTGAAAATCATCTTTTAGCAGCACATTTTAAAATTATGACTAACTATAACTATTGCTCTATAACAAGGTTTATCGGGAAAAACAATAAATCTGATTATTCTGGGTTCAATCAAGGGATTTTCTAGTGGAATAGTTACTAAAAATATATTATTTGTTTCAGTTTCCTATTTTTTTTTAATTATCATAAGACAGCAATTAAACATATTATTGATTTCCTGATATAACCAGAATCATCGTCTATAAGTACTCTGTCTGAGAAAAACGACACTAACATGTTACACGAGATCTTCATAGTTACTTTACCCTCTAACTAAATTTAAAAGAATTCTGTCTTTTGTATCAAATTATGCCAATCTACGGAAAGTCTTAATTTTAAACAAAACATTTATTTAATATCCTAATTTGAAAGTAATATAGGCGGCGGTTAGATAAACAGATACTGGGCGGTGACGAATTGCCTACTGATACCGATTGGAGTTTTAATTTAAGGAATTAAAATATCTAAAGGCATAAGTGTTCCTACATGTCACCTCTATTCGCAGTTCGCAGCTTCACAGCCACCTTATTGAGAATTCTAACTATGTTTCTTAATGATCCTCCCTGTTAAATCATCAAAGTAAGTTACCTCTCTACTCATGCTCTACTTCATATCCGTAGCAAAAGATGTTCTGCTTACACGAGGAAAACGGATTCTGGTGACAGCAACAGCACTTATTACGACTGCAACTATTTCTTATTCAACACCTTCATGTTCTTGTGACCACTCCACTGTTACGAGTGATTCATTTCAGAGAACTCATCGATCTTCAACGACGTCGCATTATCTGAAACTTAAAGCGACAAAGCATAGTATATTCTTCGTACCTCCATCCTATCAGCGTCCGTTTTTTTAGGACCAGTAGAAAAAGGGGAGAAAATAAATTAACTGTTATTGACTTATAAGAAAAAAAATAGTGAATTATATCGTTTTAAAAATAATATTTGGTGCTTTAACAGAATATAGAAAAATAAAATATTTTTCATATAAAACGGTTACGGTGCAAAAATATTATAATATTTACAAAGGTGTTACATATTTCTAAATCACCATACTTCACTGGTAATGCACGTGTGCAAAATATTATAATACAAAAGTTTTACAGATTTCTAAATCGCCGTAGTCTACCGGTAATGCACGCGTGTGCAAAGTTATAATAAGTCTACTTTTTACTAACCAAGAAAAAATGTATAAAATAAGACTCACTACATACGAGAGAATGTCACATTATATATTATTAGTATTATTACCAATTATTAATATTTACAATTAATTCATTTATAAGCGTGGGGTATCCCACTTCTGAATTGTAGGCAGAACCCTATATTTGGCAATTAAAGTGGTGCATGAGAGAATATAATTTAGTAGCTATGGCAACGGCCAGGTTCCGCCCTTGTATTAAATATTAAGGACTGCCTTAACTAATTGAAACTACGTAATCAATTTATATTACATTTGTATTTTCTTTTCACATTGTTCATAATTCTAATAACGTTATTTTATTCTTTAATTCTACATTCCATTTATCCTTATACTTATAATATATATAATGAAATATAATTTATCAAATACATTACCTTAAATTATTTATGCACGTTCAAGAATGATATCAATGGAGGCCAACTGTTGGGGACGTCATGCTTCTTCGAGTATCTATTCCAAAGTGAACGTCTGTTAAAAATATTTAACGGACGTTTTTGAAATTTAGGGATGCCAGTGCAAGAAAACAAGTTCGCACATTTATAATATCGGGCAAAATATTACTTTATTAAATGAAAACCTAACACCAGAATGAAATTTTTTATTTTATGTAATGTCACTATTTTTTTATTTCAATTGTTAAGAGGTAACTTTGATTTAAACTTAAAATTTAAATATTTTCTTAATAACAATAAAACACAATAATCTATTTAAATATTATAAATGCGAAAGTTTGGATGTTTAGATGCATGTTTGGATGGATATTTGTAACTCAATCACGCAAATTATTTACTGGAATTTAAATTACTAAAAAATAATCAATATGGATTTAGGAAAGGTAGATCTACAACCTTAGCATGTTTTGAGTTAGTAAAAAGTATTACGGAATGCCTGAATACAAAAATGTATCCACTTTGTGTATTTTTAGATATGAGTAAGGCATTTGATTTTGTTTCTCATAGAATTCTGTTGACTAAGCTTGAAAAGTATGGCATCAGAGTAAAATCATTAGAGTGGACACAAAGTTATTTAGATAAAAGGAAACAAAGGAAATTTCAAAAGTATGTGGCAATCATCAAAAAATATTTACTTCAAGTTATTGCTGTAGTGACTGTGGAATACCACAGGGAAGTGTTTTAGGGCCCTTGCTTTTTCTAATTTATATTAATGATCTCCCAGAAACTATCGAACATGAATCATTTTTATTTGCAGATGACAAAACCCTCCTTATTAAATGTAAAAACAAAAATCTTTTAGTAAAGGAAACATCTGAAACCTTACTGAAAGTTTCAGAATGGTTTAAAAGCAACAATCTAAAAATTAACCTGGGTAAAACAAAAATAGTTGAATTTCAAACATATTACAGTAATAATATCAAAAGTTCAAACATATTTTTTAACAATACCAATATAGAAAATACAGATAATACTAAATTTCTAGGAATATTAATTGACAAACATTGTAACTGGAAAGCACACATTGATTCCCTTTACAATAAAATTGATAGATTTGTGTATGTTTTAAGAAGAATAAGAGAAATAGCAAACTTAAACGCTACCTTGTTAGCATATCATGGATATGTCTCATCTGTATTGCAATACGGAATCCCTATTTGGGGAAACTCAGTAGATTTAATAAAAATATTTAGAATACAAAAGAAATGTATACGTGCAATATGTAATGTGAATCAACTTTATTCTTGTAAACCACTTTTTAAAAAACTTAAAATACTACCATTACCTTGTCTTTATATCCTGGCGGTATGCGTATTTGTAAAAAAACATCAACACTTGTTTAAAACAAATGCTGAAGTATTAGGTAATACATATTTTAGGAATAGTGAAAAACTACATGTGCCCAGCCAAAGACTCCACATTTTTAAAAGAAATGCCTATTGTATGGCAATTAATATATACAATCATATTCCTGATAGTCTTAAATCCTTACCTCTTAATAAATTCCGCAAACAACTATTTGATTTACTACTAGACAAATCTTATTATAATGTAAATGAATTTCTTGCTGATAAAATTAAATATTAATCTAATAATAAATCTTTTATTGTGTATAATTATAAAAAACGTTGTAATTAATAAATTTAAACTAACATGAATTAGAAATTACTCTTTTTAAATTACTAGTATGTAATTTATAAAATTGCATATTAAAAAATTTTAGTTTATAAGGTAGAACATGTTGATAAATATACATTAAATTGTACAACTTAACTAAATTGATACAAATTATCTATTATCTTTCTTCTGTGTTTAAACTTTGTAAAATGTCAATATTTTAATTAAATAAAAAATTAATTTTGTAATTCATAGAAAAATATTTTAATTAAATAAAAAATTAATTTTGTAATTCATAGAAAATTCATAGAAATAATAATATACTTTTTAACTAAAGATAAATTTTATCTTTCTAATTACTATAAAAGACAAATAGCAATTTCGCTATATTTTTATATTTCTAATAAAGCCAAATGCTTGGCTAACACAGCTGCTTCTATTGAGCAGCTACGTAATTTAAGTAGCATTCCTTTGCGCGTGGAACATGTTCCACATAATTTAAATTAGTAATTAAGACAATGGAGTCAACCTCTTGCAATGCATTATTTGGTACTAATAGACATTTAAATTTCAGTGTAAGCGAAATTGCCATTGATACACAATATGTATGTTATAAAGGCAAATGTAAAGAAAATGTACCATCAGCTAATAATAAAAAAGAATTAAACTGTCGGTTAAACCTGGTTCACCAAAATATTCAAGGGCTGATGGGTAAAGATTTGGAATTGGAGTTGTTCATGAACTGTAATAACGTGGACATTCTTTGTATAACAGAACACTGGCTTAAAAGTCATCAGATCATGTTCAGCTTCAATAATCACATAGTTGGCAGCTCGTTTAGCAGAAGTAAGATGATACATGGTGGCTCTTTAATTATTGTTAACAAACTAATTAAATTTAAAGAACGTAAAGATATTGTGAGCCTTTCTGTTGAACGAGTCATCGAGATTGCTTGTATTGAGTTCGAGCAATTTATTGTAATAAGTGTATATAAGCCTCCTTGTGCAGCTTTTGAGGAGTTTTCTAACAAAATGGAGGAGGTTATGTATAAAGCCTCAAATTCAAAGATGAACATTGTTATCTGTGGAGATTTTAACATTAATATTTTAGAACAATCTTCTTTATCACATAAGTTTATAAATCTATTCAAATCTTATAATTTACACAAAATTTTCTATGAACCAACTAGAATAACTGCCTCTAGTGCTACTTGTATAGATAACATATTTTCAAATATAACACCTACAAATAGCTCAATTATAAATACATTAGATTCAGACCATACTGGGCAATCAGTTCAATTTTTGAGAGTACCAAATAAACTTCAGAGAAAAGAAATTGTTTTTGTTCCTATAAATAGTAGTCGATTAGAACGTTTTAAAAAAAATTTAGCTGCAAAATTGCCTGAGATGCCCTTTCAAGAAAATCCAAATAATTTATATGATACATTCTTTAATTTGATAGATACAGAATATAGGCAAATATTTACACCAAAATCTATATCTGTAAGTAAACGCAGAGGTTTTAGTGAGTGGGCAACTGCAGGAATTTTTAAAAGCAGGAATCGGTTATTTGATTTATATTATGAAAAATCTTTTAATCATAGTACTGAATTCAAAGAGTATGTCAAAAATTATTCAAAGATTTTTAAAAGAGCTTGCAATGCTGCCAAGTCAATACACATAAAAAATATGATAAAACACTCTTCTAACAAAATAAAGGCAACATGGAACATCATAAATTGTGAAATTGGCAAGACTAGTATTTTTGATGAAGAATACCAATTAAATGTAGAAGGAGTCAATGTTACGGGATATTTGGAGGTAGCTAAGGAATTTGAAAAATTCTTCTCTAATGTGGCCATCAGAACAACCCAAAGTCTAAGCTCTTCAGCCAGTACCGCGGAATTATTATTGAAGCAATGTGTCAACAAGTGTGAATCAAATTTTGAATTTTCTTTTATTGATTCTAAAGATATATTAAATGCTTTCAAAACACTAGAAATTAAAAAAAACTGCAGATTTATGGGGCCATTCCCTTAAAATCATTGCCTCAGTAATAAATATCATTGCACCATACTTAGCTGTAATATTTAACTGCTGTATAACAAATGGTGTTTTTCCTGATTTAATGAAACTCTCAAGAGTAATTCCAATATTTAAGTCTGGCTGTAAATCAGATCCCACTAACTTTCGGCCTATCTCGGTTCTGCCTTCCCTGAGTAAAATATTTGAAAAAATAATTCTTAATCAAATGTTAAAACATTTTAACAAATTTGAACTGTTTCATCCTAAACAATTTGGATTTACAAAGGGTCGCTCAACCGTAGATGCTGGTGTGGAATTATTGAAAAAAATCTATGAAGCCTGGGAGGAATCACATGATGCAATTGGAGTATTTTGTGATTTATCTAAGGCATTTGACTGTGTTCATCATAATACTTTAATCAGGAAATTACACTACTATGGCATTAGAGATAAGGCCCTCGATCTTCTGACTTCGTATTTGAATGGAAGAACTCAGAGGGTCGATATCAATGGAATAAGATCAAACGGTGCCACTGTCACCATGGGTGTTCCACAAGGATCCATTCTTGGTCCGTTTTTGTTTTTGATATATATAAATGACTTGCCCTTCTTTGTTGGCGATAGGCATGGAATCGTACTGTTTGCGGATGACACTTCACTTTTATTTAAAGTGAAAAGACGAGTTGGTAAGTATGACGAAGTGAACATTGCGATTTCAAAAGTTGTACAATGGTTCAATGTTAACAACCTCCTATTAAATGGAAATAAAACCAAGTGTATTAGATTCTCAACGCCTAATGTAAGGCATATAGATACCAATGTACAACTTAACGGGGACAAATTGGATCTTGTGGACTCTACTGTCTTTTTAGGGATTACGATAGATAAAAAACTACAGTGGGGACCACATATCGACAAATTAACGAGTAAACTGAGTTCAGTGGCATTTGCAGTTAAAAAAATGAGACAGATTAGTGATGTAGACACTGCGAAAATTGTGTATTTTAGTTATTTTCATAGTATTATGTCTTATGGGATTCTACTATGGGGAAATTCCACTGATATAAATACAATCTTTGTTTTACAAAAAAGAGCTGTAAGAGCTATTTACAATCTCAGTCCACGAGTTTCCCTAAAAGAAAAATTTAAAGAAATTAATATTTTAACCGTACCATCACAGTTTATATTTGAAAACTTGATGTATATTCGTAAAAATATTTCTTCATTTAAGAAAAATAGTGATGTACATAATGTAAACACAAGGAACAAAAACAATCTTGCTCTGCATGTATCACGTCTCCACAGAATAAGTAACTCTTTTATGGGGCAATCTATACGCTTTTACAATAAACTTCCAAATGCTATTAAAGATCTACCAATACACAAATTTAAAAAATGTATCAAATCGAAACTTTGTAAAAAAGGTTACTATAAAATATCTGAATATTTGGATGATAATAAGGCATGGGATTAATTGCTCCTCATAGCAGTCTCATAATAATTATAATATATTATTCATAAATACATTGTAATTGTAATTGTAATAACATTGTTTAAAAAAATGTACATGCACAAAAAAAGACAAGCCCGCTGAGTTTCTTCCGCCGGATCTTCTCAGTGTGTGGCCGCGTTTCCGATCCGGTAGTAACTCAAAAAATGTTGACTCGTCAAAAGTGCCTGTAAAGGATAATTTGAATAAAAATGTTTTGACTTTGACTTTGACTTAAGTTGTGATGTCAATTAATGTGTGTAATTGTATCATGTTTCTATAATTAAAAAAAAAAAAAACAAGCCCGCTGAGTTTCTTCCGCCGGATCTTCTCAGTGTGTGGCCGCGTTCCGATCCGGTAGTAATTGTAAAAATCGACTCACAACATTTTTAGTTTAATGATAAATAATTATAATTTTAAAATATTTGCACACCATATCATGGTAGAATATGTTGGTAACTTAATCAAATTTTAATAACTTGTAACTCCCATATTCTGGCAAATAAATGATTTCTTTCTTTCTTTCTTTCAAAAACTACTGAACAGATTTAAATAAAATTTGGCACACAGATAGATGATGTCATGAAATAGCACATAGGCTATTTGTTATCCCGGAAAAATTAGGTTATCCCGCGGAATTCTCGAAAAACTTTTATATTGCAGCGGGCTGCACGCTGCAGGTAGTAAAAATATAAGTGTGAATGAGACTATAAATGTCAAATAGGCTCGTGTTAGAAATGGACTGCACAAATAACTTATTAATTCAGAAAAATAGGTACAAAGAACTAGGCATGTATAACTATGCAGGACGGGAGTAGTAGTAGGAGAAATGAAATGAAAATATTTATTTAAATAATTAATTATTTCAATGTCAACTTTAAACAAGCTTTGAAAATTAATATTGTTGGTATTCCGTCTGTGTTTGGTTGAATATTTGGAGTTCAGAAAGTCACTAACTATTCGTAGCATCAGTGTTAATCTTGATCTACTTGTATTTGTAATTTTTTTAAAGCTTTACCACTTAAAAAGATTTTACAGGCACTTTATTCTGTGCCTGAAAAAATGACTATTAAGTACATTTTCTGGACAGCAGACATGGGTCTAGTGCTGTTCGTCGATGACAAACGCCGACCACGTTTCTGTCCCAAAGTTAGAAGTTAACACACATAATAAAACATGCACACACACGCGTGTGCACACACACGCGTGCACACACACACACGTGCACGCAATCACGCACACACACGCGCACACACACACACACACACATACACAAACACACACACACGCGCACGCACGCTCACACACACACGCACGCACGCACGCACGCACGTACGCACGCACGCACGCACGCACACACACACACACACACACACACACACATACACACACACACACGAGGATTACAATTACCAGTGGTATAATTGGTTTTAAATAAGTTTTTTAGGTTTTTGGTAAAATGTAACTTGTGCCTAACTAAATATGTGCCCTATTTGACGATAGTCAATAATTGTGGGTATGTTCGTACGTACGAGTTGCATTTTTGCCTACATAGTATTTTTATAATAATTTTTAAGGTTTTTTGTTATTTTTTTAAAATATGAGGGTCCAAGTAAATTTTTTTTATATTTGCAAATAGAAGGTAATAAACAATTTTAATCTTTTATTAATATTTAACAGGTTCTTACCCAAATACCCCAATGTTTTTCTTTCATTAATTTTTTCTCTGTATTTGGACAATAGTTACACTAACTATTTAAATAGTAGGTAATTCTAATTCCATGTTCTAGCAATTAAAAATATTTGTTCTTTAATTTGTGTTACTGTCAAAGTGAAATCATACCCGTTCTGGGTATGATAAAATTACACCTTTGCTAAAAAAATTCAAAATAATTTATTGTATTAATCAAAAATTTTTTGTTTACAGAGTTACAGAAACAAATTTATAAGAAAACTTATCAGCAAGCTACAGATATCACCAACCAGTCTTCAGATGATTTAGATACAACAACTCTGAGTAGTTTTACTCACCAATTAACTGAAGACACCAACATACTTAAAGTAGAAAGTACTCAAGATATACAAGCTCGTTAGGTTCCTTGGCGTAAACGTTCTCAAACTAGACTCAGTCAAAACGAAGAGAAATCAGAGACGAAACATTGGAGGAAAAAGCGAGATGAAAAAATAAAAACCATTAGTACAGAAGATTCAAACCTTCTCATCATAGATGTTACAGAAGCTAAAGACAAGTCAATACTTAAAGAAAAATCAGAACCCGAAACAAAAGATTGGCGCAAGCCCAGAGAAAACCTAAAGCTATCAGAAACAGTTTCTTCCCTTGATTTACAAAAAGATGAATATTCAGTGGAGGAACAAAAGCAAGAGCCAATACCATGAAATCAAGATATTATTAAATTACGGCCTACAAAAGTTGAAAAAACCCCAGTCACAAAAAAAAGTTAGAACAAGTAACACTGAAACAAACAAGAAAAGAATCTTTGACAAAAACTGCCACAATAGTAATAAATAATTTCATTACAACTGCTGAAGATTCTCATGTGGTACAAGAAATTACTCAAGTATTACCAAAACGCTTACAAATAAAAGAAGTAGAAAAAAAAAGAGCAAAAGCAAGAGCCAATTCCTTGGAACCAAGAAGTTATAAAATTACGTCCAACGAAAGTCGAAAAAACTCCGGTTGCAAAAGAGAAGTTAGAAGAATTAACTTTAAAACAATCAAGAAAAGATTCTTTACCAAAGACTAGAACCGTTGTGATAGATGAGACTGTTACATCTGTTGAAGATACTGTAATATTACAGTTACAAAAATCAGAGGAAGTATCAACGGAAAAAAATATTACTCAAGATGTTGCACAGTGGCGCCGTCAAATTACTCGATTACCTAAGACAGAAGTAGAAGGACAATTTAATCAAGTCACAACACAAACGATTCTTGAAACTGAAGAATTATCAAAACAACTTCAACAGCCAAGCTGGAAGAGTGGTAGAAAGAAACCAAACAAAGACGTCCCTGCAGAAGAACTAATGATTAAATCTGTACCTAAACAAAAAGAACCAGAACAAGAGCAACCAGAAGAGGTTCATCTTAAACCAGTAAAGATAGATAAGCCAACAGAAGATCAACCGGAAGAAAAGAAATGGTCGACCGGTAGAAGAAAGCCAAAAGAAGATGCTCTTACAGAAGAGGTTGTTTTGAAACCTGTCCCCAAGCAAAAGGAACCAGAACAAGAGGAGCCAGAAGAGGTTCATCTTAAACCAGTAAAGAAAGATAAGCAAACAGAAGATCAACCGGAAGATAAGAAATGGCCGACCGGTAAAAGAAAGCCAAAAGAAGAATCACCGATTGAAGAAGTTGTTCTAAAACCTGTGCCCAAGCAGAAAGAGGCAGAACAAGAGCAACCAGAAGAGGTTCATCTTAAACCAGTACAGAAAGATAAACGTACAGAAGATCAACTGGAAGAAAGAAAGTGGCCAACCGGTAGAAGAAAGCCAAAAGAAGAATCACCGATTGAAGAAGTTGTTTTAAAACCTGTGCCCAAGCAGAAAGAGACAGAATAAGAGCAACCAGAAGAGGTTCATCTTAAACTAGTACAGAAAGATAAACGTACAGAAGATCAACTGGAGGAAAGAAAGTGGCCAACCTGTAGAAGAAAGCCAAAAGAAGATGCACATGCAAAAGAGGTTGTTTTGAAACCTGTCCCCAAGCAAAAGGAGCCAGAACAAGAGCAGCCAGAAGAGGTTCATCTGAAACCAGTAAAGAAAGATAAGCCAACAGAAGATCAACCGGAAGAAAAGAAGTGGCCGACCGGTAGAAGAAAGCCAAAAAAAGAGGCACCGATTTTTTTTTTTTTTATATCATAAGATAGCAAACAAGCAGATGGATCTCCTGATGGAAAGAGTCAACCATCGCCTATAGACACCAAAGATGTTAATGGTGCGTTGCTATCTTGTGGCGAGGTCTAATGCCACATGCATAAGTTTACCGGCTACCTTACCCTCCAAACCGGAACACGACAGCAACAAGCACTGACATTATTGCGGCAGGAATAGGTAAGGCGGTGGTACCAAACCCGGGCGAGACAATGCAGAACTCTACCACCTAGTAGCTACGATGTTAGTGACTCGATAGCCAATCGGTCGCCTTTTACGACCTGTCTGGCAGAACGGCAGTTGGCCTATTCTTCAAAGGAGGCCGGGACCAACACGGCGAATCACCGATTGAAGAAGTTGTTCTAAAATCTGTACCCAAGCAGAAAGAGGCAGAACAAGAGCAACCAGAAGAGGTTCATCTTAAACCAGTACAGAAAGATAAACGTACAGAAGATCAACGGGAAGAAAGAAAGTGGCCAACTGGTAGAAGAAAGCCAAAAGAAGAATCACCGATTGAAGAAGTTGTTCTAAAACCTGTGCCCAAGCAGAAAGAGACAGAATAAGAGCAACCAGAAGAGGTTCATCTTAAACTAGTACAGAAAGATAAACGTACAGAAGATCAACCAGAAGAAAAGCAATGGCCAACCGGTAAAAGAAAGCCAAAAGAAGAATCACCGATTGAAGATGTTGTTCTAAAACCTGTGCCCAAGCAGAAAGAGGCAGAACAAGAGCAACCTGAAGAGGTTCATCTCAAACCAGTAAAGAAAGATAAACCTACAGAAGATAAACCGGAAGAAAAGCAATGGCCAACCGGTAAAAGAAGGCCAAAAGAAGAATCACCGATTGAAGAAGTTGTTCTAAAACCTGTGCCCAAGCAAAGAGGCAGAATAAGAGTAACCAGAAGAGGTTCATCTCAAACCAGTACAGAAAGATAAACCTACAGAAGATCAACCGGAAGAAAAGAAGTGGCCAACCGGTAGAAGAAAGCCAAAAGAAGATGCACCTACAGAAGAGGTTGTTCTAAAACCTGACCGCAAACAGAAAGAACCAGAACAAGAGCAACCAGAAGAGGTTCATCTTAAACCAGTAAAAAAAGATAATAATAATAATAATAAAAATTTACGGGACAAATTACACTTACTGATCTAACCACAAAGTAAGCAAATTATTTGCTTATGTTATGGGTGTTAGTCAACGATACTAATAAATAGAAATACATATATAAATACTAAAATATATATAATAAACACCCAAACCCGGAAATACAAACATTTATGCTCATCACACAAATGCTTGTCCCCGTTGGGGATCGAACCCGAGCCTCGTTGATTGCGTAGTCAGGGTCTCTAACCACTCGACCAACGGGGCGGGGGTAAAAAAAGATAAGCCAACAGAAGATCAACCGGAAGAAAAGAAATGGCCGACCGGTAAAAGAAAGCCAAAAAAAGAATCACCGTTTGAAGAAGTTGTTCTTAAACCTGTGCCCAAGCAGAAAGAGGCAGAACAAGAGCAACCGGAAGAGGTTCATCTTAAACCAGTACAGAAAGATAAACGTACAGAAGATCAACTGGAAGAAAGGAAGTGGCCAACCGGTAGAAAAAAGCCAAAAGAAGATGCACCTGCAGAAGAGCTTGTTTTGAAACCTGTCCCCAAGCAAAAGGAACCAGAACAAGAGCAGCCAGAAGAGGTTCATCTTAAACCAGTAAAGAAAGATAAGCAAACAGAAGATCAACCGGAAGATAAGAAATGGCCGACCGGTAAAAGAAAGCCAAAAGAAGAATCACCGATTGAAGAAGTTGTTCTAAAACCTGTGCCCAAGCAGAAAGAGGCAGAACAAGAGCAACCAGAAGAGGTTCATCTTAAACCAGTACAGAAAGATAAACGTACAGAAGATCAACTGGAAGAAAGAAAGTGGCCAACCGGTAGAAGAAAGCCAAAAGAAGAATCACCGATTGAAGAAGTTGTTTTAAAACCTGTGCCCAAGCAGAAAGAGACAGAAAGCCAAAAGAAGAGGCACCTACAGAAGAGGTTGTTTTGAAACCTGTGCCCGAGCAGAAAGAACCAGAACAAGATCAACCAGAAGATCTTCATCTCAAACCAGTAAAGAAAGATAAACCTACAGAAGATCAATTGGAAGAAAAGAAGTGGCCAACCGGTAGAAGAAAGCCAAAAGAAGAGGCTCCAATTGAAGAAGTGGTTCTGAAACCTGTGCCTAGGCAAAAAGAACCTGAACAAGAGCAACCAGATGAGGTTCATCTCAAACCAGTAAAGAAAGATAAACCTGTAGATCAACCAGAAGAAAGGAAGTGGTCGACTGGTAGAAGAAAACCGACAGAGGAACCGCTCCCAGAAGAAGTTGCATTGGAACCGGCACCACAGCAAAAAGAACCAGAACAAGTGAAACCTAAAGAAGTTGCTCTAAAACATATCGAGAGAAAAGATAATTCAGAGGAGATACTGGTAGAAGAAAAAATCTTCAAGCATGTGGACGCACAAGAAGTTTCCAAAAAGGATAAGCTGAAGGAAGTAGAACTTAAATCTGATAAATTAGAAAAACAAGAACATTTAACTGTTCAAAGTGAAACATTTGAAGAAGTAACTAAAAGAACAGTTAAGCAAAAGCGAACAAAAACCAAGAAAGTGGCTGTTGACAAAGATATATCTCAAGACGTAGTTGCTGAGGAGTCTCTTACACAGCAGCAATCAATAGAACAAACTAGAGGTAATTTTTTTATAGTTTATTTAAAGTTGCATGTGGCCATAATGGTACTCTCGTAGTATTTTTGTTGTACTCATCGTGAATTTAATTGCTAACATCTTTTTTTGTTACAAATATCCAATTATTTGCCCTTTTTATTACAAGTTTAGTATTTTATTTGTTTGTCAGTGTTTTTATGTTTGTTCCTATGTATTAATTTTTTTAGTCCTGAATTCGTATAATGTAAATAATTACTATTAATGAAGTATTACTACTATTTGCATTAACACAAAAATATTTTGCAGAAGTCGGGCCTATCATAACAAAACCAATAAAGGCTTTAACTATAGACGATAATAGTACATTTGAGCTTGTAGTTAACTTTAGAACAAACCGGGAAGATTCTGTTACATGGCATTTTAACAATCAGCCACTACAACAAAGCGATGCGGATGAAAAGAAAACGGGCAAATACGAAATAGTCATTAAGAGGGGGAACGTTGTGGCCAAATCTGGAAGTTCTGTCTAGTTAGCAAAAGCATTAGAAGAAGAGAATATTACACCGCCAGAGTTCTTAAGAGTTTTGTTGCCTAAGCATGTCCGTCTTGGAGAACTTTTACTCCTAGAAACCGAAGTAATATCTAGCCCTTGCGCTTCTTTTCAGTGGTTTGTGGGAAATCGAGATATTGTTTCTTATGCAAAGGAAAAAAAAGATACATAATATATACGTTACGAACCGAGAAAACGTTTCATGCCTTTGCATTGAAAACTTAACTCAAGAATTCATGGGAGTTATCACTTGTAGAGCAGAAAATTTTGCTGGATCGGTTTCATGTTCCGCCACTATGTTGTTAGAGGAAGACTGGAAAGAGTCAGGAAAAGCTCCACAATTTGAACACCCCTTGAAGGCGATAGCGGCGATGGATGGTGATCCGATTCTGTTGAAATGCACTGTTGTTGGAGAGCCCTGGCCTCAGATAACTTGGTTTCATAACGACGAACCCATACAGTGGGCGCGAGATATTACCTTCGGTCGGCAAGAGTCGGGTTTGACCGAGTTATGTATAAAAGAGGCATTCCCAGAAATGTCAGGAATTTATACTTGTAGAGCTGTAAACGAATTCGGTAGTTGTAGCTGCGATTGCTATGTAAATATAGAAGGTAGCCTACCATTTCCTGATAAAGTAAAAAAAAACACTATTTGTGTGTGTGCACTAACCGTAGCCAATAATCGCACGTTGAATGTTAATGTTGTTCATCAGCCAAGTGAGGAAAAGTAGAGGTACAGATCTGGTGACAATGCCAAGTTGTGTATTAATAATGTTCTATCCTGTAGTACGGCAAGTTATTACCATAAATTGTAACTATGTCTCCTTTATTTATACATAAATGACCAGTGGCTATTGACCTCTATTTTTCGATTTGTTTAGTTTACTAGTTGCAGTATGGCTACGAGAACGAGTTCTTTTTATCAAAACACTATTTTAAAAATTAAGCTTGCATAAGTACTTTATTTTTAATTAAAGAAAATTTTGAACCATAGTTGTTTTGAGCACATTTGAATGAAAAAAGTGTAATTGTAAATGCTTAGTAGATTGCTAATTAAAAGTCATAATGAAAAAAGTAGCTTTTACTCTAACTAAAGGTTGGTCTGCAGGTTCGCACAACTTGAATTACAAGACTAGGGACTATTAAAGTCAGCTATAGTATTTATACATGAACTTCGTATTGGCAAATTTTGTATATCAAACATTAATTAGTACTATCGATGTGTACCGAAAAATTTTAATTTATTGTGCGCAACCTGCCGCTCGTAACTGAGCAAGTGGCGATTTTCCCTTTGTTAGAAATATGTTTAAAAGAACACTTTGACCCTTTTGCAGTAATCTGATATTTTTGAATTTTCAGGAACAATAATGATAAATATAGAACACTAGTGCCGTGATTAAATTATAAAACTATAAAGCGGTTTAAACAAGGCCTGATTCCAACTCCAGTTTCAACAGCCATCGGACAAATATACGCAGTTTTAGTACCAATTGATGTTTACAAATACAAGTGTGGACATTAATGTAGCCGACTGTATCGTAATAATTATAATGCTATTACTTTTAATATGTGTCTCACATGAAAATTGTATTTCAGCGTACGAATATGTACCGAGCGCTTCTGAAGAGGACGTACTAAGCGACGAAGTGAGTATGAAGTTTCATTTGTTCAATTACATGGGACTTTATACAGCCGCTAACTGACGACCATCGTTGGTGTCAACAGAATTAATCGCTCTCTTGGCGCATGTACGCTGGATCCGAACCTGGCACCTAACACTAGTTACAAGCACTGCGTAGGTGGCACACGCCGGCAGGGACAGATAACGCGGGGGTGCCGAGCCCCTGACGGGATGGCGTGTTTTTTATATCGTATGAGGGCTAACAAGCAAAAGACTCTCCTGGTGGAAAAAAAAAGATATCCATAATCTATAGACACCAAAGAGGTTAATGGTGTGAGGCCACCTGTGTGAGGGGTTGTAATATCACATGTAAAAGCTTCCCGGCTAACGTTAACATTACCATGCATAGAGTTCAAGTAAGTTTCTAAAGTGCGCTGTAACAATTATAGTTATCTTGTACTGGTATACACTAGATTCAACACTAGGCAGATGGGCTCCCATCTCCGGGCAGTGCATTTTGCTTGCCTGGAAAGATCTTACATTGTGATATCTGCGCGACATCGTTAACCCTCACACCTCTTACGTACCCTGATATCTGTGACCTCAATACCTCCTGGCGCCAAGCTCGACGAGAAGTCGCACAACTCTACCACCTAGTACTTTTCTATTACCTCTACTTAATGAAACAAAATTTTTCTATCTTGTAATCGAATTTCTATATGAACAATAATTTCAATAATTGATTTTCAGAGAGTCAGTGACATTGAGGAGTTTTGTCCGAAAATTGTGAAGGTGTTACCTACAGTCGTACAAAGCACTGAAGGAGAACTAACAAGGTAGGTGTATGCCACACCGTGCGCCCGCATGCATTCACATGTAGGTAAAAATTGCTTCACTTATTATTGAAAATTACTACTAGTTTGAACTTAGATTTTGAAGATTCAATATTTATTGACTGGAAAAAGAAGGAAACAGTAAAATGGGACATTGTATAGTCTCTCGAAATGTAACAATAATAATAACTAAAATAAAATACATCAATAATGAGTGTTGTCAGCTTTAGCTTAATGGCAGCTTGGGACCGAACAGTGAATGAGATTGTCGCCAAGATGTCGCTTAGGTGTCAGTTTCCTTTTTTGCCTTATAATATAACTAGCAAAAAGCAGAGCTTTGTAAGGCCTCGTAAAGTTATACTATCTAGTAATATTGTTAGAAAAGTATTTTTATGAGAATTACATCTTTTAATATATGGACTTTATTTACAATTATCTAACCTAAAAAACCCAGCGCATTTTCATCTAAACATTACATTCGCATCAAAGGCGTCGTCAGGCTTTGGACTAGGAATATTTGTTCTATTTTCAAGGAAAAATGGGTATTAAAAATGAAGATTGATCTTATAAAAAAACACATTTTTAACATTTTACTGAAATAATTGATTTTTTTTCTAAAATCAGTAAGTTCCTGGTTTTACGTCGATTTACGAAATCAAAATCAAAAAATGTTTTATTTAAATAAACCTTCAAAATTTTTGGACTTAACGCAGGCACGAAGAATTGACGGTAGACACTCAGCGAATACATTTTTCGAATTTTTCTCTCAGAGAAACCACCGGAGTTCGATTGCAGAGTCAGGCAAATGAAAAAATGTGTTTTTTCAGTTTTCTGATAAAAACAACTTTGCCCAGGTTTAGAAAAGTGCCCTACTGGCAATAGGCTGGCCACCTATCACATTATGGGACTTAAGTATCTTCGGCTAACCGTGGATGCACACGTTGTACCTCTACCTACTTTCTGGGATACGGGCGTGAATATACCTTTTTTTAGCTTTTTACACTTGGGCTAAGATTGGGAATTGATCTCAATACAGTATAAATTAATTAATATATCTGTACTGTTTCACAATAAGCATTTTGTGAAACTCAGAACATAACATCTTTGGTGTCTATAGGCGATGGTTAACTCTTTCCATCAGGAGACCCATCAGCTTATTTGCTATCTTATGGTATAAAAAAGAACTCTCTAACGCTCTATTTACTCTGTTCCCTGCAAACATCTCTGCTCTAGACCTAAATTCCCCTTGTGCCTTCCACAACATTCCTTCGAACTTCCCTTGCATTCTTCTTTCAATGATTTTATCATACACCTTCGATGCCAGGCTGATCAAACTGATGGCTCTATAGCTATTGCAGTTTTTACATGAACCTCGCCTTTATACGAGGGCACGATGACCGCGCGCCGTCAGTCAAATATGAAGAAACAATTCATGAAGTAGTCTCTTAATAAGTTCAAAAATTCTAATACAAAATGTATCTTCTATCAATTTTAACTCGTTACTTTAATAAGAGATGGCGTTAGTAGTAATAAAGTTCTAATACAAATTGTAACTTCCATTTTTTAATGTTTATAAAATGGTATTTTTATGGTAGATAACAAATCTAGGCCTGAATATAAGCTACCACGTCGAAGCTCAAACCTAAAAAATGCGATGGTTTTTCAGTAAAATATACCACAAAAGTGCACAGATCGTGGCCTAGTGTAGGGCTCGCTGCGCTCGCCCTAATTAAAACGGAGGAACGCGGACAGAAATTCTATCATTTGTAAAGTCATTAAACAAAACAAGCTGCTGTCGGGTATCGCTCCAGCTATTTCCGAACTGAGTTTTTTTTTATAGAAAAATGGGGCAAACGGACATGATGTTCACCTTGTTGGTAAGTGATTACCGCCGCCCATGAGCAACTACACTATCAGAAGTCTTGCAGTTGTGTTGCCGGCCTTTTAAGAAAGAGTAGGCTCAATCAGCGTCTTGCAAGACCTATTAAAACACCACCTTTGCTCCAAAAATAATTTCCCTTAACCCTGAAAATTAAAGATAAACATCATGATTGCCATAAATCGGTCATTAACTTTACTCTAGCTTGGATCCCAAGCCACAGTGGGATCTCTGGTAATGAGGCTGTGGACTTTTGCGCCAGACAGGCCGTCTTGAATGGTTGCCCCCACATGCAAGTGTTTTTCCCGAAACCTTTATTCTATAACAAAACCCCAGCTACTTAAATCACTATGGTAACCAACTATGGTCTAGGATGGTTAAAAAAATACATTATGGTAATTTATAACCCTTCTGCTCCATGGTTTTTCAAGCACCGAAATCTTTTTAAAATAAATACATCTGCGATAATAAGGATACGCCCGGGCCATGTTTGTAACTCCTATGTTTTAACTAAATTGAGGATCAGAGATCACTCGATTTGCGAATGTTGTCTGGGAGAGAGCTCTGTGATTCCTATATTCTTTGATTGCCCCGTACTACTACTAGTCCCCCTATATGACAAGCCAGGCCAATTAACATTAGTTACTTGCTCACCTTAGTCCACAAGGCGCCATGAACAAACAGTATGAGTAGTTTTCTTTTCGTTCGTTTGGCAAATAACGTAAATTGTGTTATGGACACGGTGATCCTTTCCGTATTTGGAAACGATCCGCGCCGAATGTAATCCGATATTAACAGTTGTTTTGATTTAGGTTAGAGGCTAAAGCTATCGGTATGCCTAAGCCTGAAGTGAGGTGGTTGAAGCAAGGCGTAGAGCTCAAACATTCTCAGGAGTACCAGATAGAAGAGCTGGACGACGGCACCTCCATACTGATAATACCGGAGTTGTACCAGAACGACACGGGGGAGATCACGTTCGAGGCGTTCAACCCCCTCGGCGTCACGTTGCATTATCCGTCTCTAGTAAGTGTGCTGCTGCTAACACGACCAGAGCGCGCCATTTCTAAGTGTGAGAATATTTGAAATCATGAACGTATTATTAATCGCTTAGGCAGAAATATTGGGCACGGTAGTAATATTAATAATATTGTTTAGACTGATTGTGCCTGAGTGAGAGCAAAGACCGCCAAGTGGCAAGTGCACGTACCAGCACTGCGGCGTCAGTCGAGTAGGGACGTGTGTCGCCCACAAACTTAAATTGTACTTTTACTGGTACCGTCCTCATTCATCAAGTTGTATGTTCGGAATGCGCATTCATTTTGATAGTTTCTGTGTCAATAGATGAAGTTTGGATTGAGGTTCGGACAAGCACCATTTACACGCAATTTTTCCTGATCAGTTGTTTGGTAAAAATGAATTGTTAATTAAAATTAATAGTTTGTTTGTTATTGCAGCCATCCGCCGCAGCGTCGTCGCGGTGGCAGTGCCCCCTCCCTCGCTCCGCCCCCTTCACGCCACACACACACACACTGCACACTCTCTCCACACGTACTTGTACATGTCCGCGCACATTTGATGTGTACTGACGAGTGTTCAGTTCAGTTCATCAGCTTCAGTGGTCAGTTGAGTGCAGCCGAGAAAGCGTAACAGACAAAAATAACACTTTCGCGCCAACACTTGTAAATTATCCCAAAATAATACGGGATAATTTAGTGTCCCTTTAGTGGAATAGTTAGTGGTAATGAGTACGCAGTCCATGCTGGGACAGGCGCGTCGGTTGGGAATGTGTCGCACTGTGATAAAGCGTGGTGTGTGTTTGTGCGACAGCGTGCCAGGCGGTGCCTACGTTCGTGGTGCAGGTGCTGGGCGCGCGCGTGGACGAGGTGTTATGTATGCACGCCTTAACGGGGGGAATGTGTATCAACCTTTACGTGATACACAACTGATCTAGATAGTAGATGGCAGTATTAAACTAGCTCCGAATTATAACGTGCGTTTTATTGTCCACTTACAAACACATCATTGGCGACGACAAGGTACCCACTAATTATTATTATTATATATTAAATATGGCTGGATTTATTGGGAATATTTCAAATTTCGATCCCAAAATTCAAGATTGGAGCGTATTTGAAAGCCGTTTACGGCAGTTTGTACTTTTGAATGCCTTAGAATCAAACGAACAAAAAAGGGCCGTTTTGTTAACGCATTTATCAGATGAGGCGTATAAGTTGTTAAAAAATTTAACGCATCCGAAGTCAGTGGAAGCAGTTTCTTATACGGAGCTATTGCAAATACTCAACGACCACTTCACACCAAAAAGATCTAGTTTTGCGGATAAAGACAACTTCTATAGGGCTAGTCAAGAAGACGGTGAGTCGGTAGAAGACTGGGCGGCTCGACTCAGAGGGCTCGCTGTTCACTGCGAGTTCGGGGGTGCTTTGGACACAGTTCTTCGGGATCGATTCGTGCTAGGTCTGATGATGGGACCGGAGCGCGACCGGCTTTTTGAGCAGGACGCCAGGCAGTTAACTCTGGTGAGGGTTGTGGAGCTGGCACAACAAGCGGCGTGCACGCTGAGGGCTCGCACGGGGTCGGTGATGATCGGCGAGGGCAGAGCGTGTGAGCAGGTGAAACAGGAGGCAGTATACTGCGCGAGTGCACGGCGGACGGCGGTCTGAAGAGTCAACGGTAAAATGTGAAGTGTGTGGGTTAAATCATGTGTCAGAAAAGTATCGATACAAGTCGTATCGTTGCTTGAAGTGTAATGAGAAAGGGCATTTGAAAAAAATGTGTAAATCTCGTGCTAAAAAGGTGTATAATATAAAGCCTAACGACTTGGAAGACTGCGATAAGTGTGAGGAATGCGATCTTTTTAATTTGAGGTACGTTAACAATAATCCTATTTTGTTACCGGTAACTCTTAACGGTAATTTAAATTTAAATATGGAGTTGGATACCGGATCGGGTATAAGTGTCATTTCTGATAAATTATATAACAGATATTTTTTGAAAATACCGTTGAATAAAAGCGATATGAAAATATGTTTTTATAATGGCCATAAAATAACTCCTTTAGGTTATTTTAATGTTAAAATAAGGTATAAAAACACAGAATATTTTATAGAATTGTATGTTATTGAAAACGGGGGACCTCCCCTCTTAGGGAGAAATTTTATGGCGCAATTTAATATGGTTTTAACGTCGGAAAATAATAAAATAAATTGTGAAGGTTCTAACTACCCATATGTACAAGGGTTGATTGATAAATTTAGTGATTTATTCCTGGATGAATTAGGTTGTTTTAAGAAGTACCAGGTAAAAATTCATTTAAAAAAAGACGCTATGCCAAAGTTTTTTAAAGCCCGTCCGCTTCCGTTCGCGATTAAAGATAAAGTAGAGGAAGAAATTCAGCGGTTGGTCCGGATTGGGGTTTTAGTACCGGTTAGCTTTTCGGATTATGCATCGCCTATTGTACCAATTATTAAAGCCGACAATAGTGTAAGGATTTGTGGCGATTACTCAATAACGGTTAATAAAGATATCTATATTGATAAATACCCGTTACCGCGCATTGAAGAAGTTTTTGTAAAACTGGGAGGGGGAGAATTATACTCCAAAATTGATTGTAGCCAAGCCTATTCCCAATTAGTTCTTTCACCAGATTCCCAAAAGCTCACAACCATCAATACTACTAAAGGTTTGTTCATGTATACACGTTTAGTTTACGGATTGGCTAACGCGCCTGCCATTTTTCAACGCGCAATTGAAAATTTGTTGGTAGGCATTAAGGGCGTGGCAGTGTTCCTTGATGACGTGTGTATCACAGGAGCAACTAAGGAAGAGCATTTAAAACGATTAAGCATGGTTTTTCAAAGATTTAGTGAAGCCGGATTAAAATTTAAAAAAAAAATAAATGCGTATTTTTTCAAAAAAGCGTGAATTATCTAGGTCATATAATCGATAAGGACGGTTTGCACAAATGCCCAAAGAAAGTAGAAGCTATAAAAAAAGCACCAATGCCGACGAACGTAAGGGAATTAAAAAGATTTCTCGGGATGGTTAACTACTACCGGAGTTTTGTTCCCCAAGCATCTTCAATACTATATCCTTTAAATTATCTTCTACGTACAGATGTAGACTGGGAGTGGAGCGATAACCAACAAGTCGCATTCGAAAGAATTAAGGGGGAATTGTGTTCAGAAAGAGTTTTAACTCACTATGACCCGAACGCACAATTAATACTAGCGGTAGATGCAAGTTCGACAGGGCTAGGCGCGGTACTTTCCCAAATCGGAGAGGATAGGGTCGAAAGACCGTTAGCATTCGCTTCTCGTTCCTTGTCTGTCAGTGAGCATAACTACAGCCAATTACACAAGGAAGCAACGGCTATTATTTTTGGGGTCAGTAAATTTCACCAATACCTTTACGGTAGGGAACCTTTTATTTTAAGAACGGATCATAAACCTCTGTTAGCAATTTTTGGCGAAAACAAAGGTATATCCGTTATAACAGCGTCAAGATTAGTTCGTTACTCAATTTTTTTATCAGCGTACAATTATAGAATTCAATACATAAGTAGTAAAAATAATGTAGTAGCAGATTACTTCTCTCGTTCCTCGCCGACTAGCGTAGTAAAGCCAAGTACCACTGACAATAATAATAAGTGTAATTGTATTTCAATAAATTTATTGCAACTTCAAAATCTGCCTATTAAATATACTGATATTAAAAATGCAATGGCGACGGATAAAATTTTAATTACAGTGCGTAAATACATGCAATACGGATGGCCTCGTAAGATCAAATGTAAAAACATAATACCGTATTTTCGATGTAAAAACGAACTACAGGTAGAAAAAGGGTGTCTTTTGAGGGGGCATCGCGTCGTTATTCCGCATTATCATCGCCAAGCAATGCTAAAGGAATTGCATAGGTCACATATGGGAATTGTGAAAACAAAAAACGCGGCACGTTCACGAATGTGGTGGCCAGGCATCGATCGAGATATTGAGCAGTTGGTCGGTGCTTGCGAAATATGTATTAGCCAGCGGGCGGCGCCGCCCCGCGCGGCCGCAGCTTGGCCACGTTCCGCCCAGCCGTGGGACCGCGTACATATTGATTACATGTCTGTAGGGCAAAAAGTCTACTTAGTACTTAAAGACGCGTATAGTAAGTGGCTCGAATGTATAGAAATGAAGACAGGCACCCGAACTCGTGAGTTGATTTTAAAACTAAATAATTTATTTTCGACATTCGGGCTACCGCGAACCATTGTTTCCGATAATGACGCAAAAATAGCGTCAAAAGAATTTTTACAGTTTTGTCGGGCAAACGGCATACAATATATAACATCTCCCATTTACCACCCGTGTAGTAATGGTCAGGCCGAAAACTCTGTCAAAACGTGTAAAAAGATGATTAAATCAATCCTTACGTCATCCAGGAATAAAGTAGATGAAGAATTACCTGATTATTTATTTGAATATCGTAACACAGTTCACTGTTCTTCGGGAGCGACTCCAGCCAAGTTAATGTTCGGTAGGAATTTAAGAAGCCGACTCGATTTAATTACTCCTCCACCAGAAATATACAAAAAAAAATCGAATATCAAAGAACGTAAATTTAAGGTCGGTGATGTAGTTTGGGCGAAAAATTTTACAGAAAAAAATATATTTTGGGTTAAAGGAATAATAAAAAAAAATCTAGGACGTAGAATGTACCTGGTGGATATTGAGGGAAAAATTAGTAAACGTCATGTGGACCAGTTGTTGCGATATACAAATAAAAGCCAAGAAAACCACGACGTACAGCAACCGTGTTCCACCGGTTATCTTCCACCGCTTCTTTCCGTGCACGAAAACAACGTCAACGAACAATCTAGATGTGTTGATGTTTTAGACGATGGGCAACAGCCAATGTCAGATCAGGTGGAAACAGGTGAATTGTGGACGACGCGAGGAGGACGCGATTGCTCCTGACTCCGAAAAAAATTCGAGTCCAGCCTCAGTGCAGGAGGTTCAATCGGAAAAGGGTGATGCAAGAGATCTCCCAGGAATGTTGGAAAATACTGAAAACATTCAGAGCAACTCACCACCTCCGAATGAGCCACCTTACAAACATATAAATCTAAGACCTAGAAATAAGAAAATTAGTTATAAACTATAGTCAGTATTGTAAATAGTTATTAAGTTATAAACCTACCCATTCCTTAATTGTTGTCAGGTTTCCAAGCTAAGGGTGGAGGAATGTTATGTATGCACGCCTTAACGGCGGGAATGTGTATCAACCTTTACGTGATACACAACTGATCTAGATAGTAGATGGCAGTATTAAACTAGCTCCGAATTATAACGTGCGTTTTATTGTCCACTTACAAACACATCACGAGGGCGAGCCCGTCACCTTCGAGGCGATATTCAGCGGGAACCCCAAGCCAGGTACGCGAGCTTACCTCCGCCGCACACGGTCTTATATCCGTGCGCTGGCAAACCCTGGCCACAAAATACTGGAGACTAACAGAAGTCAATGTTCCATACAAGTGATATTCGAGCAACGCACACTAGACACTTCTCACGGACGCGATATCTCGGACTGGTGCGGAACAGTTTGCTCTGCTCGAATATTACTTATATGGAACATTGCCTTCTGTTAGTCTCCAGTATTCTGTGATGCGGGTGACAGTTTCAGTAACGTTGTATAGTCGATGTTTATTATAATAATAACGTATATTGTGCGTACGGTAATTTTTATTGTTAAAAAGTCTATAATTATACAAATGAAACAACTGAAATATATACGGTAAGGTTGCTTAGAATGTTGCTAACATTTGAATATCACTAAATTCATCATCTGTATCTGTGACGGATACGACGGATCGGAACGACGACTCCATTATCTATACATATAATAAAATCGTAGGAAAGTCAAAACTGTACATTGAATATTTTTTTAAAAGAATACTTGGGGCGTGATCTACAATCGATATCGAAGCCAAAAATATAGTTTTTAGAATTTTTGTCTGTTTGTCTATATGTATGTCCGGGGTAAACTCAAAAAGTACTGCATGAATTTAGTTCAAATTTTGCATGAATATTACTAACAGGTCGGGTCAACATATAGGCTACATATTATCACGCTATCACCTAGTGGCCGGGTGCTGTGCAGAGTAAACGAAGTCCGCGCGGACGAAGTCGCTGGCAACAGCTAGTAGTCAATATGGATGTCATGGTCCCAATCAGACATTATGTCCTTTTTTGTTTTCTTCACGCGACCTTCGACCAGATTTCTCTTGTAGTAAGGCCAACATTTTATTTTCCGTAAATTGCGACCAAGTATTATTTCTTGCAGTGTGACCTAAAAATAAACGAACTTATGAAAATAATATTTTAACTCAATCAATCATTCAATCAAATAATCATTTATTTCATAGATAAATGCTAAAGATTGCCATTGAAATACATTTGTTCTATTATCTAGTAATGTTTTCTAACTATATGCTATGTTCGAAAAACTGATTTTTATATAAAGCTTCAAAATGGGATTTGTAATTAAAAGCATACTTTTTATTTGGACCCAAATTAGGGTACGTTGTCCATTATTATGATCATAGGCTCTTTTAAATTATGTAATAGACCTGTGAACCAATATTTATAATTTTCGTAGTTCATCTCCTCATGATACTTCGTTTTTTTTTTTTTTTTTTTTTTATATCATAAGATAGCAAACAAGCAGATGGGTCTCCTGATGGGAAGAGTCAACCATCGCCTATAGACACCAAAGATGTTAATGGTGCGTTGCTATCTTGTGGCGAGGTCTAATGCCACATGCATAAGTTTACCGGCTACCTTACCCTCCAAACCGGAACACGACAGCGACAAGCACTGACGCTATTGCGGCAGGAATAGGTAAGGCGGTGGTACCAGACCCGGGCGAGACAATGCAGAACTCTACCACCTAGTAGCCACGATGGTAGTGACTCGATAGCCAATCGGTCGCCTTTTACGACCTGCCTGGCAGAACGGCAGTTGGCCTATTCTACAAAGGAGGCCGGGACCAACACGGCGGAAAGTCGTAGTTTTTCTGACTTAAAAGCCAGCAAACAATTAGAGACTAATACACTTGCTGTGCCTGCGTGACAAATAACAAGGCATCCGCCTTTGCCCTGCGGCACTTTAGTACACGACTGTGCCGTATCATCGGTCCAACTTGTGTGGTTGGCATTCAGCCACGTTTCTTTAAAAAATATAACTTGCTCCAGTCATTATTTACGTTTTTGGCCTTCTATAAAATGTACGTCTTGTTAGGGCAATGTCAGTTTTCTCCAGCATAATCTTCCTTTTGTTAATAAGAAGACTTTTTTAACAAGTCAGTCCCTTTCGACGATTTTAGAACCTTAAGCATTTGTTTGTTTGTTATCTTATGAAATAGGAAAGGGCAGGCGCGGCCTGAGGCGCGGCCCGACGAGACCACGGAGCCTCTGGACAGGATGTCGCCCGACACCTGCGAGGCCATCGTCGCCATGGTGGAGGAGGACGCGCGTGCGGTCGCCGAGATCACCGAACTGTTGGAGACTATCAACGTTGAAGAATTCGGCGACGGAGAATCTCCTCTACGAGAACTGGCGAAAATCGGCTACATGGTCAGAAACGGCGTGACCTTGTCGCAAGTGGACAGCTTGTACGAGGCGCAGTACTTCCCGGCGCTGCGGCGCGCGACCGCGCAGGCGGCGCTGGTGCGCGTGCTGGAGCGGCGCGGGCGCGCGGGCCTGCTGGCCGAGCTGCTGCAGGCCGACGACCGCCGCGCCGCCCACGCCGGCTTCCGCGCGTTCATGCGCATGATACAGGAAGACCACCGTCGAGGAAGTGATCGCTCAGTTCCACCCCGAAGACTTCGAACCACACCGGTGGGAGCAGGAGGAAGCGCAACAGGTATGCACGCTATTTCGAAAACTTAACAAACAAAAATATCGACACGACAGAAAAATCTGCAACCTTGCCTTTGGCCGGCACGCTCTAACCAACTAGGCTGCCGTCGACAGGTTCGACGTGGCGAAATTCTTTGCTTTGTGATCAATTATGTTGATTGTAGTGATCACTAAATATACATATGTACTTATATACTAACTATCTGAGCCCATCGTCACAGGTGACATTAATATTTATAAGATACATGGACACTAGTGTTTCTAACTGTGTGCGGCGCGGGCCACAGTCGCCGAGCCCGCGCCGCACTCATCCGCCTCCCGTATCTTTTTTAATTTTCGCCCGCCCGGATTTATACACTGCTTTACCTACTCACTGTAGTTTTTTAGCTTGGAAGGTAAGGTAGCCGGTAAACTCATAAATATAGCACAGGTGTGACGTTACCGTTTCGCGACATAGGTAGCGCTAACACACAAGAATGTTTCATGTCCATAGACGATGGTTTTCTCTCCATCACTCGAGCCATCTGCTCGTTTGTTATCTTACGATATTATGTAAAGAAAATTGCGATCACAATTTTAACAACTTGGAATAAACAACGCAATGTTTTGTCATCCCACACCAAACAAGCGAGAGAGAACCTGCGACGATCCTCCCGACAAGTAGATAAGAGGTTGACACAGCCGTGACCAGTAACACTCGAGCAACAATGCTCTCGCAGTTACTCCAGTTGGCCGCTACTTATTTACATCCAAGTGATGTAACAATCAAATGTGCCGCGGGTTGAGAACCAAAACGTAGAGAAAAAATGTGTAAACGGTTGACCCCGCGGGCCGTCCCTGAAACTTCCTGTCAAATTCACGAAACTCCTTCAAAGATTAATGTTACTTGATTTTACAAGTGTTACATTCCATTTTAAGTCACTCACATCACAATATATCGTCAACACAAATATAATTCATTTTTGTATTACTTATCATGAAGATTATTTGATTTTAACCACTTAAACGTTAAAAAACGATAAAACTTTTGTTTACATAATATGTTTATTACTCAATTCAATTCAATTATTTATAGTGGCAATGCCCATCTTTTCTACAGAAGATGATTCTGCCAGTATCTTGTATTAATATTGCGCGTACTTGTTACTTCCACTACTTAGTTGTTGCTGGGGTTAGTTGACAACTGTAACAACAGACACAATAGATAAATACATGTTAAGCGAATATACTAAATAGAACATATAAAGTTTTTGACAATAGGCTATTATTTAAAAAGCACAAGGTTTTTTGATTTTGTTCTTTGCAATGAATTTAATTAAAAGCTTTATCAAATTATAAGATGAATGGGTTAATAGAGAAGGAAAATGTATAGGTAAAGGAATATTTAATTTATGTAACTTGTCATACATTAAGAAAGTGGTATTGTTTTTTGGACATGAGAAAAAAATGTGATCTAAAGTACCTTCGTCCATGCCACATTCACAGAGCGAGTTATCCTTCACTCTTATTTTGTTTAGAAATACCGGTGTATAGCAGTGGCCCAATAAATGGCGTGCAAAAAGAAAAAAAATATATATTTATTTTTATATAAAATTACAAATTACGTTTAAATACTTTTAAAATCAATAAAACTCAAAAAAAAAGAAGTCAGAATAGATTTAAAAATTAATGTCAAATGAGAATTGAAATAAATTAGATTATAATTAGAAATTGTTATTTTAAAAGAACATGCGCTATAGTAATTGTGATTACATCAAAAGAATAAATATACTCCTATGTTTTTTTTTTTTTTTTTTATATCATAAGATAGCAAACAAGCAGATGGGTCTCCTGATGGAAAGAGTCAACCATCGCCTATAGACACCAAAGATGTTAATGGTGCGTTGCTATCTTGTGGCGAGGTCTAATGCCACATGCATAAGTTTACCGGCTACCTTACCCTCCAAACCGGAACACGACAGCGACAAGCACTGACGCTATTGCGGCAGGAATAGGTAAGGCGGTGGTACCAGACCCGGGCGAGACAATGCAGAACTCTACCACCTAGTAGCCACGATGGTAGTGACTCGATAGCCAATCGGTCGCCTTTTACGACTTGCCTGGCAGAACGGCAGTTGGCCTATTCTACAAAGGAGGCCGGGACCAACACGGCGGAACCTGTACCTAACACGTGGTCGGGGCTACTCTCCGATCGTGTTATCCCTGTACCTTAACACGTGGTCGGGGCTACTCTCCGATCGTGTTATCCCTGTACCTTAACACGTGGTCGGGGCTACTCTCCGATCGTGTTATTCCTGTACCCATCCTGTACCTTAACACGTGGTCGGGGCTACTCTCCGATCGTGTTATTCCTGTACCCATCCTGTACCTAACACGTGGTCGGGGCTACTCTCCGATCGTGATATTCCTGTACCCATCCTGTGTTTAACACGTGGTCGGGGCTACTCTCCGATCGTGTTATTCCTATATCCATTTTATACATCCTTAACATGATTAATTAATTTATGCTTAAAGATAGCATTTGAGTTTATTTGTTACAATTAATCAAATCTTCAAAAAAAAAATGATAGTAAAAATTTAAAATAATTTACATGTCACTTCTAGCTACAAACAATACATGATCGTAGCCGCAGTATCATCCGATGGAATGTAATAGTATTTTGTTAAAACTACCCACATGTTTGATAAGTATTTCTGAGAACCGAGTAACTGTTTTAAAAATTAATATTAATAGCAAACTCAAAGTACATACAAAAGCATTTCGAGCGTTCGAAAATTACATAACTTCAATTGTCTTAATAATATAGTTGTGTCCTGCTATACGTGAAATAGTATGCTCGATGAAATAAGTTATTTCAATTTTACAGTGTAAAGTAAAATATATTTGTGTGTTCTATACCAAAGCATAGATTTTTGAGCAGCTTATAAAAAATTAGAGTATTTCAGTTTTTGCGCAGTCGTATATTTTCAAAATGATCGTCGATTTTGATCTTTTGAATAGCACTCTACTCAATTATTTGAGTTCTAAAACCTTTTATTAACTTCAAAATTGATTGAATGGAAAACAACGAAATAATGTCAGTCATGTATTAATTTTTAACAAAAAAAATATATCGTTGATAAATTCCAAACGAATTGAGCAAAGAAAATGAGTAAATCCTATTTACGTTATTTGACTCAGTTTTTGAGATCAATTTGAAATCAATCTGTTTACTAGTAATTGTAAACAATCTTATATTTGAAAAGCTATAACTTAACACAACTTGATTCGGTTTTTATTTTGGTAGGGCAACTGCATCAGTTTTTAAATATTTTAATATTGTAGACATCGCAGAACATTATATACATCGAGATATACTGAAAATAAGCCATGTAGGTGTGCTTGTTTAGAGAAAGAGCCGAAACCATGTAGGTGTGTTTCGAGATATACTGAAAATAAGCCATGTAGGTGTGCTTGTTTAGAGAAAGAGCCGAAACCATGTAGGTGTGTTTCGAGATATACTGAAAATAAGCCATGTAGGTGTGCTTGTTTAGAGAAAGAGCCGAAACCATGTAGGTGTGTTTCGAGATATACTGAAAATAAGCCATGTAGGTGTGCTTGTTTGGAGAAAGAGCCGAAACCATGTAGGTGTGTTTCGAGATATACTGAAAATAAGCCATGTAGGTGTGCTTGTTTAGAGAAAGAGCCGAAACCATGTAGGTGTGTTTCGAGATATACTGAAAATAAGTCATGTAGGTGTGCTTGTTTATAGAAAGAGTCGAAACCATGTAGGTGTGTTTCGAGAGATTACAAATGAAATATTTGTGAGTGCTTAGTTTGGCGAACTAACTGAAACCATTCACAAGGCGTGCACCGTAGATGAAGAGACAAAATTAGAATGATGTAAGGCAATAGATAGTCCGTATGAGCAGCTCGAAGATTTCATTTATGCGTACTAGAGAGAAATTGGAATTTAAGTGTGGCGGTAAGCGATTTAAAAGTAATGTACCATGTACGAAAGATCCTACGTTCACGGCGTTCAACAAACGTCAGCCACTAAAAATGATTACAGCAAAATGAGATACGGTCAAACTTACATAAACAGAAGGATTGGGTAATGTGATTTTTCATGGACATCGAATCGAAACTTTATAATTGACTAGCTGCTGCCCACGACTTCGTCCGCGCGGACTTCGTTTAATCCGCACAGCTCATCTCCATAGGTGATAGCGTGATAAAATGTAGCCTATATGTTGACCAGACCTATTAGTAATATTCATGAAAAATCTGGAGTAAATCCATGCAGTACTTTTTGAGTTTACCCCGGACATACAAACAGACAAACAGACATATAGACAAACAGACAAAAATTCTAAAAACTATATTTTTGGCTTTGATATCGATTGTAGATCACGCCCCAAATATTCTTTTAAAAAAATATTCAATGTACAGTTTTGCCTTCCTACGATTTTATTATATGTTTTTTATATTTTATTATATTTGATACCGGATATCAAAAAATATATATTTTATGAAATTATATATTGATGGATACTTTCAGATAAACCCGACGAGCTTTATTCGAAAACCATTCAATACGCAATTGGCGTAAGATTTGGAATCGTAGATATCAGTATCCGTCTGATAATATAGCAATTTTAGTTTATCGGCGCACCCACTCTGCTGTCGCGTCATTTTGTCTCGTTGCAAGATTCAGTAAATATTTGACAATATAGTGTTTCGTCAATATATAGGTAGTTCTAGCTTAAACTAATATCCGATTTACAATATCGTAACGATGTACAGTTTCAATATCTATACATTTTGTATCGCCTACTCCTAGTAAACAAAATATAAGGCGAATTGACTGATAAAAAGCCTCAAAGTTTTGGTTGTATAGTTCATTATGACAATATCTGATCTTATAGGAAAATGCATTATTCTTAACTACAGTCATTCCAATTACATATACACATACTTAAAGGCCGTCCACGCGGACATATTCAGAGCTGCAAACACAACACACACGTACATAGACAAGAGGATTTAATAAAGAGTTTGTACTGTTATCAATATTAAATTTCAGCAATGGCGGATTCTTCGGCGCCTGAATATAAAGCGCCGTTATCTCTTACTGGAAGTCAGATCCAGAAAGCTGTAGAGCTGATGTCGTCGTTGCAATCACCGAGACAAAGTCGAAACAGATCGCAGGCGGAAGTCCCAAAAGAACCTTAGCTATCGGAGTAATCGTGGGAAATGTAAGAAAATCGACACCAATAATATCGAGTGTAAAAAGAAGATTCAAAGACGTAGTTACTATTTATTCGCGGGAAATGCTAGAATGATGTCAAATTACACTAGTTGACCAGCCAATTAATCTCGATTGTTACTCAATGTATGAAATAAAATGTTTTCAATAATATGACGTTATTTCACATTGGATTATGTTTAGTTAAATTCATGATTTTTTTGACAATTATCAGTTGTCACTCTTTGTAGGACTAAGTATTAATTTCGATTGAAATTTCATGTTCCTGTAGTATTTATAAATACTAGATTTTATATTATATGTAGTATGCGTATTATAGGTAGATTTATTGTAATAGTAAAATCACACGTTCATGTATGTACTTGGGATTAAAATCAGAAATTATTAAACTATAATTTATTCCTGAGGTTGACTTAAGGGTACGATGTAGGCCATTTATGACTGGTACTAACAACCTAATTAACATTACTGTCAATGTTAATATATATCACAGACCACAAAATACTGTTAGGTTTTCATTTAATAAAGTAATATTTTGCCCGATATTATAAATGTGCGAACTTGTTTTCTTGCACTGGCATCCCTAAATTTCAAAAACGTCTGTTAAATATTTTTAACAGACGTTCACTTTGGACATAAATTGCTAATTCCAAAATGTAATGTAAGATTGTTTCAGAAAAATGTTTATTTTATGGCCATTAAAATATATAATACAATACCAAATAATATTAAGGATCTACCAATTAACAAATTCAAGAAAAAAGTAACGACATGGCTGTTAGATAAGTGTTTCTACGATGTGAACGAGCTATTCTCTAATAAAATGTGAAATGAACACATACTTAGCCTAGGTTAATAAAAATAACATTTATTATTAAATAGAAAGTTTTCATTATTAAAAACATTTGTTTAGTTATTAAAACGTACTCGTAAGTGAAATCAGCACTTAACAATAAACCGAGAATGAAGTTAAATATGGTTATTTTTATATGATATGAATTTATTAATTATATTGTAAGCTTTTTCGTATTTCAAATATTTTTATTAGTATGAAATGTTAGTTTTGTAAAAGCTTGCATGCTTGTTAAATATTATAGTTTTGCTAAAAATACATAGGTACTAACTAAAGTTAAAACAAAAATTTGCATACCAATTGATGGTGAAGTAGGAAGGATTGTTACTTTTAGCTAATTAAGATCTATTTGTACTCCTATTTCATGCAAATAAAGAATTATTATTATTATTATTATTATTAATAGATACTCGAAGAAGCATGACGTCCCCAACAGTTGGCCTCCATTGATATCATTCTTGAACGTGCATAAATAATTTAAGGTAATGTATTTGATAAATTATATTTCATTATATATATTATAAGTATAAGGATAAATAGAATGTAGAATTAAAGAATAAAATAACGTTATTAGAATTATGAACAATGTGAAAAGAAAATACAAATGTAATATAAATTGATTACGTAGTTTCAATTAGTTAAAGCAGCTCTTAATATTTAATACAAGGGCGGAAACTGGCCGTTGCCATAGCTACTAAATTATATTCTCTCATGCACCACTTTAATTGCCAAATATAGGGTTCTGCCTACAATACTAATAGACGTGGCTTTAGGCATTGAACGTGTAGTCGTACATATGAGCGAATGTTCATATCAATGTCAAAAGTGTGGCAAATTATATAGGCAAATTGACACTAACTGTAATTAGGTTTTTATTGTTGACGTACTGTTGTATACATTCTCGTATTTATGTCGGTTCAAAATTTAGCTACGATTGACGTCTAACAAATGTCTTAAGAAGGCGCCTCCTATTTTATTATATATTATACTAGCGGCCTGTTACATGCTTCGCGACGTATCGTCATTTATTGAATTCATTTGTTACAAAAAAATGTGATAAATGAAGAACCGCTGTACCGATTTTGTGCAAACTTCTCTTAAACCATCTACTAAACAGTCCGAACAAAGCCTAAACATTTGGTTTGGATAGGTGAGCCCGTTCTTGAGTTATAAAATTACAACGAAAAATGGCATTGATTTTTATAAATATATATAGATTAATTTATGTTGACATGTAAGACAGATATTGTGGCACTTATTTCTCTCTATGTGACATATGTTTATTAAATCTGTATTGTAATTTGTGCATCTGCAAGCAATGAATATTGCCACTCGTTGTCTGGAAGAATCACTCTTTAGCAATAAGTCTCTCTATTTGTGCGCTTATTTTAAGTGTTATGTAAATGCTACTTGATTATGGTGTACATAAAGCATTAAATTATTAAATTAAATAAATATTAATGAACAATGTTACTTAGAACTTTAAATGAAATAATTAGTCAAATGAAAAATAATTTACAAATCAACATGAAGAAAAGGCAAAATTATTACAATTGAAATTTAATATAAATATGATTATCCTATAGAAGTATAATATAGATGATCAAAGAAATAACAAATCGACAATATTTGTAACATTTAAGACTAAATTGTATTTGCTCTCCGTAAAATTAAATATAAATATATAAGGAAACGGCAATAACAGGCTTTGGATATGTTTCATTAGTATTTTCTTATGGACTGCTTATATGAGGTGACTCTGGATTTGATGGGTAAATGCTTTTACAGCACAAAAGAATGAGTTAGGGCTATATGTAACATGAAACATCACACAAAAACAAACTTTAAGCCTATTTTTAAATCTGAGAATATTAAAACTTCCTTGTATGTAGAATACAAAGTATATAGTTTATAATTAGTAAAATTTCATTCAAATCCGTTCTCTTCAATCAAATCCGTAGTCTTGGCGTGATTGAGTAATAAACATCCATACATCCAAACTTTCGCATTTATAATATTAAAATAGATGCAGATTAAAAGCTGAAGTGAAGTTTTGTTTATATTTACGTTTACTATAACAAATATAATATATTACAACTTAAATAAAACTAAAATAATGTTTTGTTTAAAATTATATTTACTATGGATCAACAGAATATATAAAGTAATACGCTTAATAAAGTACTGTTACATCCCTATTTTCCATGTAATAATGCTGAAATGCATATAAGCTGGATAGTCAGCAATATATGTGTATAAATACTCGCTGTTTCCCAAATATTCTTCAGTTAGATATTCTCTAGCCTAAACGCTGCCCAGCTACGGACCTGGTTTCTGCCCGCCGGCCTGGACACAGCGAATAGACTAGTGCTATATCCATACTCCGGGTCGCTATAACCCTTCACAAGGGAACCGCGAAAAAGTGTGATCCAAGTTAGAGTGTTTATAGTTAAAGTCCCATTAGTTAGTAATTGTAGAAAGTGAAATAAATAACTTGTGTTCCGAAAAAGTGCTTTTTTTTTATAAGTGCTCGGAGGCGCAACCTAACATTGGTGTCAGAAGAAAAGGGGATTGATATTCCCTTGGTCGCCTACTCCTGACGACGACCATCACCTCTACAACAAGGGCTAACTAAGCGTTTGGCCACCTGCTGTCTCCGCCGTCTCACTGACGCTCTAGAGATCGCCGCCGACGCCGTGGACTCTACGTTACCTGTCATCTAAGCCGCATAGTGCGTGAGGGTTATCTGCCCAGCACCAGGCTATACGCTGCCAAGGTTATAACGAAATATTTGAAAACACGTAAATAACTCGCACTTCGCATCGACCCGTAACTGCAACGCTGCAAATTCCATCGCCGCATCACCTCGCCAGTAATAAGACGCCGCTGACTCAATTCCATGTTCTACATACTACTGTTATCGTGAGTGTTTGCCTGTATTATAATAATTTATTATTTTTGCCATAATTTTGCGTTTGGGTTATTTTTTCATTTCAAGTTTCAATTCCGTTTTATACAAATTCCAACCTAAATCTTATTAAATATATGTTCACGCCGTATCACTTATACCGTAGTTAGAGAGAGAAACCATTGTGTATTTTAATATTTTATCAATCTTATCAAATATATCTTCACGCCGTATCACTTATACCGTAGTTAGAGAGAGAAACCATTGTGTCTTATCGAATATATCTTCACGCCGTATCACTTATACCGTAGTTAGAGAGAGAAACCATTGTGTATTTCAATATTTTACTAACCCTATCGAATATATCTTCACGCCGTATCACCTATACCGTAATTAGAGAGAGAGGATTAATTGTGTATTTTAATATTTTGATATATAAACGGCTTAAAAATGGTAAATGAAACTAGCAAACTTGAAAAGAAAAACGTCCAGTCGACATCTAGTTTACCAAACGTGGGTATGGAAGAGCTAAGTTTCTCTATTCTCACGAAATTTGTCAAGTCATTTGATGGGGATAAAACAAAATTGTCTCCTTTTCTAAGAAATTGCGAGAATGCATTAAATTTAGCCTCTCCCTCACAACAAAACATTCTCTTTAAGTATATTTTGTCACAATTAGAGGGCAAAGCTGAAGCAGCTTGTTCTCTAAAAATATTTGAAAATTGGCATGAATTTAAACAGTTTCTAAAATCAACATTTGGGGAAACCAAACATCGCGACCATCTATTACTAGATCTGCAAAATTGTAAAATAAAACCAGGCGAATCCGTTACCCAATATAGTTTAAGTCTGGAAACTTACCTAACTCGGTTACAAACAGACATAACACATTCGACTCAGGACGCTAGCGAAATAAAAGGCCGGATTGCCAGTACCGAAGACCTGGCACTCCACACATTTTTATTGGGGCTCCCTGGTGACATCTCTAATATTTTGAGATGTCGAAACCCATCAAACCTGAATGAGGCTATAAACCTTGCTTGCCAAGAGGAAAAGCTACAAAATTATATAAAATCCTCGCGGCATGAAACAAAACCTAGCTGCAGAATATGTCATAGGGTAGGACATTCAGACAAAAACTGTTATCAAAACAGACCACAACGTCCTATCCTTAATCTTTCCCAAGGCCCATCGCATAATCAACACCGTCCTTTTCCTAATGCTTCACCAGTTGTATGTCGATATTGCAAAAACCTAGGCCATGATATTAGTCAATGTAAAAAACGGCAATATAATAATTCGCGACAGAGACATATTCCTAATTCTCAAAAACAAATTAATAACTTCACAGAATTAAGCAATAACGATAACGGAAACAATTTTACCTATAATCCTCCTGATCCTATTTATACAAATTCTCATTTAAATGACGCTGATCTAAATTTAAACTAAAGGTGATTCCGGTTCCGCGTCGTACGGAATCGCCTAAACAAACCGACGCTTTCGATGTATTACAAAAACCTAATAATTTTGTTAGGCCCACTGTGCCTGCTAATTATACTAATTATCCTAAATCTAATATTGTTACTACATCCACTGTATCTTTTAATCCTACTATTTCTGAGAAACCTTTTCCTAATGCTAAGTCTACTAAATCTACTAAACCAACTAAATCTATTGAATCTACTAATTCTAATTCTTCTAAATCCACTGAATCCACTGTATCTCTTACATCTACTAAATCTACTAAACCTACTAAATCTATTAAATCTACTAATTCTAATCCTTCTAAATCCACTGAATCCACTGTATCTCTTACATCTACTAAATCTACTAAACCTACTAAATCTATTGAATCTACTAATTCTAATTCTTCTAAATCCACTGAATCCACTGTATCTCTTACATCTACTATATCTAATAAACTCACCGACTCTACTATATCTGACATGTGTATCGAAATCCCTAAATCTTCTATATCTAACAATACTCAACTAATTATGAATAACCCAGACAGTTATTCTAATATTCATGAAATTCATTATAATAATAAAACACATTTGCCACACATATATGTTAAATCAAAATATTCAGATAAATTGTTAGTTTTATTAATCGATTCGGGTGCAGGTATATCACTAATAAAACGATCATCATTACAAATTCAACCAGAATTAATTCGCGAAACCATACAATTTAAAGGAATCGAAAAAGGTACTAAATATTTAAATAGTCTTGGTCATTTTAATTTAGATTTTATATTATCAAATAATAATACTATTCTTAGTAAATTTCACCTAATACCTGATTGTGTCAACATAGAATTTGATGGTATTATTGGAAACGATTGCCTTAAGTTTCATAATTGTAACATAGATTATAAAAATAAAACCTTAGAGATAAACAATTATTTAATACGAATTCATTTTACTAAGCCTAAATATACTGTTCCAGCTCGATCCGAAATGGTCATTGAGTGTAATGTCTTAAATCCAGAAGTAATAACTGGTTACATAAATAAATGCGAAATTCAAAAAGGCGTATATTTATCTCACTGCCTCGTAACTATTAAGGAAAATAATCACGTCAATGTTTCCATTCTAAATACTAATAATAATGATGTTTTAATTAAACCATTATGTTTAGAATTAATTCCTTGTGATTTATTAAATAACTCATCGGAACCTATTAATTCTGTAAACTTTACTAACTCAAATAATCACTGTTCACCTGCAGATAGGTGTTCAAATGTCTTGAAACAAATAAGAACTTCGCATCTTAACCGTGAAGAATCGGAAGCTCTACTAAATCTGTGTTCAGAATATTCTGATTTATTTTACTTAGATGGAGATACTTTAACTTGTACAAATACTGTAGAACATGAAATTAAAACTACTAGCTCACAACCTATCCACGTTAAAACATATAGATACCCTGAGTGTCATAAAGAAGAAGTCAATAAACAAATACAAAAAATGTTAGATCAAAAAATAATTAAACCTTCTAATTCTCCTTGGTCTTCTCCAATCTGGGTCGTCCCAAAAAAGCAAGATGCTTCTGGCCAAAAGAAATGGCGCATAGTAGTTGATTATAGAAAACTCAACGACATCACTGTTGGAGACGCCTATCCTATTCCCAACATTACAGACATACTAGACCAGTTAGGACATAGTAAATACTTTACCACTCTCGACCTGGTGTCAGGTTTCCACCAAATTAAAATGAGTAAAGACGACTCCCCTAAGACAGCCTTCTCCGTTCCTAATGGTCATTTCGAGTATACAAGAATGCCATTTGGCTTAAAGAATGCACCTGCGACCTTTCAAAGACTTATGAATACTGTTCTCTCCGGTCTCCAAGGTCTGCACTGTTTTATTTACCTGGATGACGTCATAATCTATTCCCACTGTCTTATTTCTCATATTGATAAACTCAAGCTAGTATTCGAAGCACTCCGCAAACATAACCTCAAGTTGCAGCCTGACAAATGCGAGTTTCTACGACGAGAAGTCGCATATCTAGGCCATGTCATAACTGACAAGGGTGTGTCTGCTAACCCCGATAAGGTAAAAGCCGTGTCAGAATATCCTACACCAAGAACTCCAAAAGAGATAAAGTCTTTTCTTGGCTTAATAGGGTATTATCGTAAATTTATAAAAGATTTTTCTAAGATTACTAAGCCCCTAACTTCATTATTAAAGAAAGATACGGAATTCAACTGGACAGACAAACAGGAAGACTCTTTTAACAAACTAAAACTAATGCTGATCAATGCCCCTATCTTACAATATCCAGATTTTTCAAAAGAATTCATACTCACAACTGACGCCTCTAACTATGCTTTAGGAGCTGTTCTGTCCCAAGGCGAAATCGGAAAGGATTTACCTATCGCATTCGCATCCCGAACTTTAAATCGTGCTGAAGGAAATTATAGCACAACAGAGAAAGAACTGCTAGCTATAATTTTTGGTACTAAAACTTTTAGACCGTATCTATACGGTAGGAAATTTAAAATAATAACGGATCATCGTCCCCTTATCTGGCTGTTTAACTGTAAGGACCCAAGCAGCAAATTAGTAAGGTGGCGCTTAAAGTTAGAAGAATACGATTACGAAATCGTATATAAAGCAGGAAAACTAAATAGTAACGCCGATGCTCTCTCCCGTCCTCCGATTCATGCAATTGACCTATTGATTGATGATATAGATACCATCACCTATGAGACCTTTATGCGTAAAAGATCGAGTCCAACGGTCTACGATACGATAATCACTGAAACAAATCAAAACCTTTTAAAAACACCGTGCAAGGCAATTGCTTATCCAACGTCTGTCGATCTCGATAATTCAAACCCCTATTGCGAAGACATACTTAATCTATTAGAAGACAAAGAATCATTCTTATCATCCGAAAAGGAATTATATACTGTCAAGTCTTCTACGATAAAAGACAAAACGTTTTTTCACATGTTCATAAAAGTCCATCACTTTGATTCCGCTAGCTACAAGGACATATTTAAAGTCCTTAAGGACTTAAGAAATAACCTTATAATTTTTCATTCTGAAATAAACGAAATTGCCATCTCTGATTTTTCCAATCCCTTTGATAATTTAAGATTTATTTTAATTTATGATATGATATCTTTTATATTTCATAATACTAGTATCAAGATTAATGTTTATCACAATAAATTGATTTATCCTAATCCAAGTGAAATACCCACCATACTTAAAGATAATCATGATTCACCTATTGGTGGTCATATGGGTTCTTCCCGTTTATATAATAAGTTAAAAGAATCCTATTACTGGAAAGGTATGAAAAATGACATCGAGACATATGTAAAACATTGTCCCAAATGCCAACAAAATAAAGCATTACGCGCTTGCAACAAAGCCCCTATGCAAATCACTTCTACTTCCTCTGAACCTCTCCAAAGAATATCCACCGATATAGTCGGTCCCTTACCTGAATCCGGTCCTGAAAAATATAAATACATCGTTACCTTTCAAGATGACCTAACCAAATATTCAATGGCTTATCCTATTACTAATTCGACAGCTGAAAAGACAGCTGACTGTCTAATTCAATTCATTTGCCACTTCGGAATCCCTAAGACCCTTTTATCCGATCAAGGTGTTCATTTCATTGCTGATGTGTATAAACAAATAACATCTTTGTTTAAAATTAAACACCTTTTTTCTACTCCTTACCATCCCCAAACTAATGGTGCTCTCGAAAGAAGCCATGCTACTCTGAAAGAGTACTTGAAATCCTACGTTAATGACAATCATAGTGACTGGCATAAATTCCTTCCAACTGCTATTGTCTCCTATAATACATCAGTACACTCATCCACAAATTTTACTCCCCATGAGTTACTGTTCGGCTGTAAGCCTCATATTCCTAGTTCCCTCTATGATATTGATCCAACAGTAACATATCCTGACTATGTCAAAATGCTAAAACAAAAACTAATTAATACTCGTAACATAGCCAGAGAAAATATACTTCGAAGCAAAGAGAAATCTAAAATCTATTACGACAAAGACACGAGAAATGTCTCTTACAAAGTCGGAGATATGGTTTACTTAAAACAACATCACAGATTACGGAAAGCTCTATCCAGTATATGGAAAGGCCCATACAAGATAATTAAGATTCACAATAACAATAACGTCACTTTACTTATAAATCGTAGATATGTAAGACATCATTTCGATGAAATCAAATTAGCCCATAACAAACCAATTTGCTCATCGTCAAATTCAAATACGGCTATAGCTCCCTTAGATATGCCTATTTTAGATTAATTAACTTTTTAGCGATTTTCTTTATATTTTAGATGTTATATTATTCTTAACTTTTTGTTTACTACATATTTACTATAAGCAACTCATTATATATTATTGTAAGTTAGTCAAATCCTTTTATTCTAGGGCCATCGCGCCGGGAATCTTCGCAACGTCAAACCTAACTACTCCGATAGTTAACAGCCCAGGTCTCTTCTACGACCCTATAGGAAGCTTAAAGTACTATAATGATCACTGGAATATCGTAACATTCTCTGACTTATCTTATATTCAGCCTCATATTAAAACTCTTCAAAATATACTTAATACTTGTAAACAAATTTGTGACACACATAAATCGACTAGTGTAAAAACTGATTGTTTGAATGTTCTAAGTCCGTTAGAAAGTTTGTTTACCAATGTACAGAATAACTATATTTCACTTGCTCATATAACCGATAGAAATAGTTCTGAAAGAATTAAAAGATCAGCTTGGTTCGGAATAGGTGGTCCAATATTAAAACAACTATTTGGCTCACTAGATGAAGATGACGCCAAATCTTTTATTGACGCTATTAATGCAATTCAGGATGATCAACGACATCTCGCTTCTATATCAAAGGAAAATATACATATTATAAGTTCTACTATTTCTTCTTTTAACAATACTATTTCCAAATTAAATTCAAATGAAAACATTCTTAATGATAATATTCAAAATCTAGGGAAAATTTTAGACACTGTTTCAACAAATGCCAATAAATTAGAGGTAGTTTCTCATCTATCAATGGTGTTCAGTGCCTTGGAAAGCTCTCTAATGATACTCAATTTTAGTTTACGAGATCTTATTGATGCTATTCTATTTGGGAAACAAAACATAGTTCATCCATCAATACTAAGTCCTATGCAACTATATAACGAATTAAATTCTAAAAACAATGATGTTATTCCAAACCTTCCGTTACACTTAAATCTTGATAATGTTCATAAAATCGTAGATATTTCTGAAATTTCTTCTTTCATTAGCGATAATAAACTAATTTTTGTTATTAAGATTCCTCTAGTTGCATCTTTTGTAGACTATACACTGTATCATATTTATTCGCTACCAACCCCACATGATATCCATAATCCTAATACTTTTGCTTTAATTAATCCATCCGCAAAGTTCTTGGCAATAACACAAGATAAATTATTATATTCCACGCTACAAGACCTAAGTGAGTGCAAAGTGATAAACGGCAATTACTATTTGTGCAAACTAGGAAATATACAATCTAGTGTCGGAAATCCAATTTGTGAAGTGATTATTCTAACCGAACACGTTAAAGGTATCCCAAACTCTTGTAACTATAAGACTATTGTTGGTGAAATAGATATATGGCAAAAACTTAATAATAATATGTGGATATATGTGCAATCAGATATAACAAAATTGTCTATTAATTGTAATGGTAGTATTAATGATTATGATATAATTGGCACAGGCATTATGAAATTGCCAAAATATTGTAAGGCTTATCATAAGTTATTTCAGTTCATTCCATCCCAGGAGTTTGAAATTAAAGTCTATATTCCACATCCAAATTTTAACATAATAGAAGATGATTGTTGCTCGAAAACAAAGTTGAATCAAACTATACCATATCTGTCTCCTGTTAAATTATCAAATGTAAACTTAGATTATTTGCAATATGCTTCTCATAAATTAAATCAAGCCGATGACGACTTAACCAAGATCGAAACTCAACCATACCATATTAAATATAGCTATTATTTTAGTATAATAACTACTTTGTTATCCGTTTCTGTATTTTCATTTTGTTCATATAAACTTTATAAATGCTTTTGTTGTAACAAGAATAGAAATACTTCATGTTTTGTTAAGATTATCAACAATTGTATAACGAAACCAAAATCAAATGTTCATGCCAGATCGAGTATCGAAATGTCTAATCGAGACTATGATACTGCAAGTACTGATTCAAGTATTACGCCCAAAAGGAATCTTGAATTGTTGTAAATTTTATTTTTTATTTTGCTCTGTCTATTACTATTTTGATGTGTTTAAATTAAGTTATTTTTAATTAAGGTTTATAAATGATTTTCTTTATTGTAATAAGTATTTGCTTACATTTAGTTACTATTTCTAGTTCTGTTGAAATAAAATTTACTAAATCATTGTTTTCTATTTCGTCTATTCAAATGCTATTTTCTATTTCATGTTTTTACTATATCGTTACATTTACCTTATAAGCTTAATAAATCTCAATTGTTATATTTCACTATTTCATTTCGATTTCGTGAATATTTATAATTTTATAATGATAACTAATTCCATTCAAATGTTATTTTCTATAGACTCTTTCCTGTTATTTACTATATTGTTACATTTACATTTAAAGTTTGATAACTCTTAATTGCTATATTTTACTATTTCATTTCGATTTTGTGATTATTTTGAATTGTATAATAATTAATGATAATTAATCTTCGCTGTAATTTTCTATGTCATTATTTTTTATATTGTTATTTTAACTGTTTCTATTTCTTCTTAATTTGGATCATACTCACATTCTATTTTCCGCATGTTCCGTTCTAAAGGGGGGAGGTGTTACATCCCTATTTTCCATGTAATAATGCTAAAATGCATATAAGCTGGATAGTCAGCAATATATGTGTATAAATACTCGCTGTTTCCCAAATATTCTTCAGTTAGATATTCTCTAGCCTAAACGCTGCCCAGCTACGGACCTGGTTTCTGCCCGCCGGCCTGGACACAGCGAATAGACTAGTGCTATATCCATACTCCGGGTCGCTATAACCCTTCACAAGGGAACCGCGAAAAAGTGTGATCCAAGTTAGAGTGTTTATAGTTAAAGTCCCATTAGTTAGTAATTGTAGAAAGTGAAATAAATAACTTGTGTTCCGAAAAAGTGCTTTTTTTTATAAGTGCTCGGAGGCGCAACCTAACAGTACGTAACACCAAAGTAAAATAAAGTATTATGTATAATTTTTATAAATTTTATATAACGTATAATATAAATTAAAATAAAATTATGTAGCAAAACTGCTTACAAATTTTTGCTTTCATAGAAGATATAAATAACACTGTATTATTACTTGTTTTTAAATAATTATGATTATGATTAGTAAGTTATTGAATGTTAGGATTGTGTACAAGCAAATTTTTTTTCCTCATAAAAAAAAATATTTGTGTCGACTTATGGCGACTTAGGGCGAAGGTAATGATTTAACTTGTTGTACTTTTGCATCTTTAATATTTCCTAATTGATGCCCTAAGGATTTACGGAAAAGTTAATTTTAGAATTGAGTAGTGTGCCGGGAGTCACACTTTGCCGGATGGCCGAATGTAATGATTTAACTTGTTTGTAATGGTTTTATTCATCAAAAGAATATGTTTCAATTGTGTTATATTAGAATAAGTGACAAAATATGGCAACACTAGGCGTCATCTTCCTATTCGTTAAAGTTGTAAAAGCTAAACGGCGGGACAGAACGCGGCAAGATGGCGCGTAGTGGGGCTTACGATATGAGAGACCTCATTTTCAGCGACAGACGGTTCTGAGCCATGAGCTCGACAACTTGTGAACACTCAAGTCTATAATTGTAATGTTAAAATAGTCTGCAAGAAGTATATTAAAGAAATATCAAGCTTGTATTATATTTTATTCACGAAACTATTGTTGTTTGACTTTGTCTTAGTTTTGAATGTTGTTGGGAGGAAGGGGTGGTTAGGATTTGATGAGGTTGCATTTGTTTTTTTGTAATAGCAGCATAGCTACGGGATACAGGAGGAAAGAGTTTACTCGCTTCTACATATGATATAAATTTTTCGGTCATTGCTAATTTAATAGATTTCTGCCTTCCCAGGTCAGGGCATCCCTTGCTAGTGGCAAAGTGATTTCCCGAGCAGAGAATACAAAATGCTAGTTCTTCTGAAATTTAGCAACCTTCATTAGTATGACCTTGCCCACAGCGTAAGCAACGAGGCTTTGAGCGACACTGTTGTTTAGTGTGGCCAAAACGACAGCAGTTATAACATTGTATGGTAGGATACTGGTACGGTTCTACTGGTAAAGCTGAGTAGCAACAAAAAACTCTTTTAGGTAACACCTGCCCATCAAATGTTACGACTACTATCTGTGTTGGTTTCCACTCAGTTCCATTGTCTGTAACTACTTTCCTGTTAATCCTACGCACCTTTAGAATTGAGCCGCACCCTGTCGGGACATTGATATTTTCTTTGACTTCAGAGTCAGACCAATCAGCTGGCACCTCCTTTACTACCCCCATACGGGTCACATTAAAGGATGGTACGGAAGCTTCATAGTTATTTTTTATTAGGGTAGAATTTGTAAGAAAAGCATTAGCATCTTCAGGGGTTTTGAATTCCACTGAAATACGGTTGCGTCCGATTTTTTTAATTCCCCCTTATAGGATATTTTGAAAGTTGTTTTTAACCAAAAATAAGCCAAATTTAACGGGGTGCAATGAAGTGCCTGCTAAAGGTTCCAACTCTCTTTTAACTACATAGACAAGATATGGCGGCTTATCTTGAGCAGAGTAAAATTGTCTCCCTATGACAATCCGAGGAAGCTTGGATGGTAAATCTTTTTCTGCCTCTCTCAATCTTTTTCTATTAAAGGTGTTTCCTATTTCATTATATTGAGCTAAGGGGGCTGTCAACACAGATGGATACTCAAAATTGTTATCTGTTTCTGTATGTTATCTGATCGGGAGGGTCGGGAGAATCGGGTGGTTTCTCTACTTCCATCCTTAGCTTTTAGTAATAGCTTATGTACAAACCTTATGTAAGACGATTAACACAGACAGCACAACACAAAGAGCAACACTAGTGTACTAATTATGATGAAAACTCGTGAAATTTCACAAAATAGCAAAAACACATGTGCTCGGCTCGAAAGGCAGAATCTCTTCCATGTTTATTACTCGCTCACAGCGTAAATAGATTTGTTGAAAAAAACAAAAAAAACACTTGTTTTTTTTGTTTCTTTCGGATGATGCTAAGAGTTATTATTTATACGGCCTTCTATTTTGTAGATTTCAATCATAATAATAAATATTTTCATTTTTGTTGCATTTTATACAATAGTTTGTTTAAAATTTTACGTCTTATCTATCCAATATTTTTATAATTTATTTGGTTGATCAGAAATAAAAGAAAGTGTTAACTTTATGGCAGAAAAGAAAAATCTTTGCTTGAATTAGTAATTTTAAAAAAAACGTACAAGTGTTAGGTTTTTATTTAATAAAGCAGGATTTTGCCCGACATCGTTGTTGTGCGAATTAAAATGATTTACTCTGGTAACACAGAGCTTGCACGAAAACAACAATGGCGGGTAAGACGGGTTGAAAACTCGGACATTCAGTCTCCTGCATCGGTCAGGGTAACACACATTGGCCTCCGTTTAAAAGTACGATAATATTTAAATAAATTCAGAACGTGCATAAGCAATTTAAGGTACATGTATTTGTTAGTTTATATTATTATATTATATTGTATTTCGTTATTTCATCATGATAATTTAAAGATAGAATGTTTGTAAAATAAAATATAAAATTGTAAGAACCGATTACGTTTGTTTTAATTAGAAAAGGCAATTATTAATATTTAATACAAGGGCGGAATCTGGCCATTGCCCATTGGTATTCTCTCATGCACCACTTTAATTGTCAAATGTAGGGTATTGATTACATTTCAGAAGTGGTCTACCCACAGTTTACACAAATCAAAGGTTACATTATATAACTAGATTATCAAATATTAATTAGTGACATTCTCTCATATCGATATTCTATATTTCGTGAATCTCATTTCATATAACATGTTTTTGGTTAATAAAAAGTAGACTTATTATAATTTTTGCACACTGGCATTACCGGTAGACTATTTCAAAATACGTAACACCTTTGTAACCGATTTTTATAAAAAAAAAAAGAAATTCTATTCTTCTATATTTTAAAGTACCAAATATTGCTTTAAAATCGATATAATTTAACAGTTAATTTTAAAAAAAAGTACGTTGTTAGATATGTAGGTACGAAGAATATACTATGCTTTGTCGTTTTAAGTTTCAGATAATTTAAATACTTGAAAAATCACTCGTAACACTGGAGTGGTCACGTGGTAACGAGTGAAAGAAATAATAAGTGCCTTGCCGTCAACGAAGCCCGTCTTCCTCGTGTAAGCAGAACGTCTTTTACAACGGATGACCGAGTATGAGTGGAGTTTGATACGACAGGTAACACTACTTTGCAAATTCACCAGGAAACGAACTTACTTTGATATTTCAGCAAAGAGGATTATTAGGAAACATAATTGGATTTCCCAACAAGATGGCTGTGAAGCTGTGAACTGTTAGGCAATTCGTCACCGCGCAGTATCCGTTTTTATGACCACCGCATATATTACGTTTGATTTAAGATATTACATGAATGTTTTATTTAAAATTAAGATGCTCCGTAGATTGGCATAATTTAATACAGAAGACAAAAACAGCTGCTGGAGGGTTAAATAAATGTGAAAATCATGCATTACGTGTTAGTGCCGTTTTTCTGTGATGGAGTAGATGACGATTCTGGTTATATCTGGAAATTCATTCGTCTTACGATATTATAAAAAAAAAATAAGTAATGGAAACAAATGTTCTTTTAGTAACAATTTCACTAAAAAAAAAATTACTTGGCTGAGCCTAGAATAATCGGATTTATTGTTAAATATTCCTGTTTACCTTTGTATAGGGTAATAATTATAGTAGTCAATTTTAAGTGCTGCTATAAAAATGATTTTTAAAAAAAAGGGTACCTTGGAATATCGGTTTAGTGATGTCGCATATTACATTGAAGGTATATATAGTTTAAGGGGTAAAAACTAATTTTTTTTGAATATTGTAACTGGCTGAAGCACACCTGTGCAATAGTTATATTTTTTCCTCTGCCCTAATGACTTACTACCCGTAAACTCTATTACACATAAATAAATTTTACTACATAGGTACTGAGTACGTGGGTGATTGGCAAGTACATTTTAGAATCTATAGGTTCCAATGTATCATGTGTACTGATTTTAGTCCTGGGCCTGACGTGGTATTATTTACAGCCCGGTCTGGGTTCGGCTCAAGAGTATAAATGTTCAGTTGACTGATTTATTTATTTTTAAGTCTACTACAATATCTAAGTCAGTGTAGCTATCTTTATGAGCCAGATTCAAAATTTGATACAATCGGTGATGTTTACATAAGATAAAGAAAATTTTGAAATAATAGTACAGGCAAATTTGACTTTTGGCTTATTAAAATATTGTTATTTTAGTTACAAAATATATATTTCTTTTAAGGTTGATTAGTTGAGTGATAATTCTAATATTTGAAATTACTGACAGAAAACTATAATTATTATCATAAGTAGGTTCTCTGCGCACCGCATTTTAAATATTTGTCTTAAAAACAATTTCACTCGTGATTCAATTAGTACGAAATTAGGTCACAATGCATACAATGTTTTTGGCAATTATACGTCTCGTTGAATTCTTGGAAGACTTATAGGAAATTGCACAACTTTATGTTGTCTTCTTAATAATTATGAAAAGGAATGGCACGAGTGGATGAGCTATTTGCAAAACAAATTATCTGAGCTACTATTGCCTATGTATGACCCAGCGGTACAAATTGAACTATTTGTAGATGGGAGTAAACTAAGCAATGATGGTATATTGCTCCTGAGATGGTGTGGTTTAAAGCCTTGCCATCTAGTAGTTTTCTTTAGTGTTAAACATCGTAAGAATATATATGAAAAATATAGGTTTTTATTTGTAGGCATTGGCAGTTAATTGTTTTACTAAACCCAAAATACAGAGTATATGTCCTGGGCCTACTGTATAGAATTAAAACTGATTGCAATATTCTGTTTTCAACATTTATCCATACTGAATTAGTCTCTCGTACAACAAGATGGTATGGCAGCCTGTTGTTATAGATGTCTGTGTAGTACATGATATCAACTGGAAGTAAAAATATCTCACGTGAACTCCCAAATACCCAGTATACTAATTATATTATAGACTAGCTGACCCGGCAAACGTTGTTGTGTTTTTTTTTACTACTATTCTATTTTTTTTATGTATATTTTCTCACCTTTTAAACCTTTCCTGGACTTCAACGATTAATTCAAAACCAAAATTAGCCAAATTGGTTCAGCCGTTTTCGAGTTTTAGCGAGACTAACGAACAGGAATTGATTTTTATATATTAGTTCGAACAATCTTCACCAATTAATTCATTGCAAACAAAATTTTTTTTTGGGCGGCGTTTCGAAATGCATAGTATTTAGGAAACCTCATGTCTTTCAGATGATATCAAGAATAGGAGATAGAAATAATAATTAAATCTATTATGTAATAGATAACATAACTTATATTAGGCTCAACGATTGTATAAAGTAAATTGTATAAAGTGTAAATAAAGCTGTATAGGAAGGAAAAATTTCGTCGGATGAAATATAAAAAAAGGGACTTTCAAAAATACGGGCACTATTAAATTTAAGTCATCGGGAAACATAATATATTTCTGTAGTAAAATGCTTAACTGGTTACAAATTTGGTATATGTATAAGTACTGTGAATTAATCTCTCTACTAATTAGATTATCGGTAAGACCCTTCGGATGCAATATGAGTTATTCAATTGGTCGATGCGATCTTTTGCACTATATCTGAAGAAAATTAGAGAATAGCTAGACTATATATAATACCAACTTAACTGTCATAAGGTAATAGGTTTACAACGATATAAGTTTGCAATTTGCATATCAATGCATCCGATTAAACACATGGAACTTTACAATTGAGATAGCAGTTTTTCCTCCTCGCTTTAGCGAGAGAGATCTAATGGAAATCACGAAAATTATGTTCCGTTAGAGTGGCAAGAATAAAAGGGACTTTTATACTTCACATAAAATTCTTTCAAATGTTACTAGATAATGAACCAATATGACATGATAAAATTAGTGAAAAAGGCGGGGTTTTCACGTAACTCGCAATGCGAAATTATCGTAATTGTTTAGTTGTTGCAAGTGACATAACAGCCTTGTACATTAGTGGCAGTTTTTGCCGCATGATTAGTTTTGGTGCTGTGACACTGCAAAAGTGCATCTAGTGACCAGTAAGCAATTAGCGACGTTTTAGATGATTTTTTTTCGTTACGCTTAAAGGTCATTGCTAATCGCTGGCGAATTGCAAACGTTAAGTGATACGCCAGCGGTTGATTACTAATTCAATAAAAAAGAAAACATAGCAAAAGTATAAGGGTTCCTAGTTTACTTCGGAACCCTAAAGAGGGTAATTTAATATTTATTTACTTTGTTTTGAATTCATAGTAACATTCCAATATAAGAATTAATGGATTTTATTGGTTCCACGTATGTATAAAAATACTTCAATGGGAGAAATGGTTGTGATTCAGGGCGAACACGATTATTATGATAACATTTAAGATATTTTGGTTACAGTGGTGAAACACGGGAGGTTCACTACAATATTATGGAATTACTGATATGTATTACACTATGATTTCGGTTGTGAAAAATGATTTGCACCAAAACAATAGACAGAGGATTAGAGATATTGTTGAGTCGGAAGCCACAATAATATTATAATTGAAGAATGTACGATAGTTACGGTAGTAAAACCCAGGAGGGTTATAGCAGTGTTAGGGATGGATGGATAGATTATTTTATTTAAAGACTAGCTGTTGCCAGCGATTTAGTCCGCGCGGACTTCGTTTACTCCGCACAGCCTCACTCCCGTAGGTGATAGCGTGATATGTAACCTATATGTTGATCCGTCCTATTAGTAATATTCATGCAAAATTTGAAGTAAATCCAGTACTTTTGAGTTTACCCCGGACATACATACAGACAAACAGACAAAAATTCTAAAAACTATATTTTTGGCTTCTATGTCGATTGTAGATCACGACCCAAGTCTTTTTTAAAAAAAAATATTCAATGTACAGTTTTAATTTTCTTACGCTTTTATTATATGTATAGATTATCGATATGTATGATACTACATATTGTTTTGGTTGTCAAAAAGAAACTCGCCACTAACAAAAAAACGGTCGTGGGTCGGTAGAGTCGCAATAGTATATTATACAGGTATGAATAAATAAATAAAAAATTTATTTATTTGATTAATAGGGTTGATTGTAATATATGAATATTATTTAATTTGAAAAAAAAATATAGTTCTTGGGTTAAATTGGATATATGTATTGGATAGTTATGATGGGACTGGGAAAACTATATCTACCTATATATTGTAATAAATTGTATACATGATAATAAAGGACACGATCAGTTGATTTTGCTGAGTTTAGAATTAAAGAATAGAATTATATTAAAAATAAATATGTGACAAAATTTATATATTTATTTTTATTATAATACTAGCGATCTGCCCGCGGTTTCACCCGCGTAGCTTTTGTTCCCGTGAGAATATCGGAAAGGTTTATATACCAAAACCTTCCCCAAGAATCAGTCTGTCTATCAAAAAAACCGCATCATAATCCGTTGCGTAATTTTAAAGATTTCAGCATACATAGGGATATAAGGACATAGGGACAGACGGAGAAAGCGACTTTGTTTTATACTATGTAATGATTGGTCTTATCGGATATGTATGTTCTGGAATCTGCCAATTTTATCTAAGGAGATTCTGATGTATGTAGCAAAATAATAAAAGAAATAAAATACATACATATCGATTATTTGAGTTATTTGGTAAGCATTAAAATTTATTATGAAATTATTTTACATCGAGAAATACCAGTAAGTGTCAGAACAATTTGGAAAAAAAAAAGTTAAAACACCAGTTTTGTAATATAAAAGGATTCAATAATTTAAAATATGGTGTTACTGTATCGATTTGAACTCTTACTTCTTTTTACTTTCACATGGTTTACTTAGTCTGTTGTTACATAAAGTTCTTGCTTACTAGAGAATACGAGAAACTTGAATTATAAAGAAAAATATTATTTATTTTATTAATAATATGAAAATTTGTTATATAGTACACACTTTTATTGACTTTGTTTTACATCATTTTATTGCACTGTTGAATGATTTTTTTTGTATATGTATTAAAATTCAACCTAATTTAATTTACAATCAGTGACGTATTAGAACTTTGTTATTAACGAGTTTTGAAAGAACTTAAATTTAATTAAAATATGTTTCAATTTATGCAAGAAAACAAAATGAAATTGTTTTAAACTTAAGTGTAGATCGATTGTAATCCTATATTGGTTTAATTATTAATTCTAAACCTGCTTTATGTAGATTTCCATGAGGTAATATTTGTAAACAAATATAATTGATAGCTAAATAAATGACTATGGAAATGGTTATGAATATGCAATGTTCTAGTGCATTCTCCAAACAACATTGTAAGGCAAAGATAATAGAGAAATAAAATAGTTCTATCTAACAGTAAACATTTAGACATTAAAAACAGACAACTTTCATCAAAGAAATTTGTATGTGGTTTTTCGAAAATTTGCTTTATTCATTCAAAGAATATTTTTTTTCATATAAAAAGGGAACCATAAAAGGTGTAATCTATATATGGTATAAAAACATTGTAATGACTAATAGCTCTGTTAAGTAGATATCGATATAAGAAATAATGTGGATGTAAGTATAGTCATATATTTAAGATATTTTTCGTTTAACGTTATAGCTCAAACGTAATTATTGATCAATCGTAATTATCGACTATTTAACTGCTATAATTTATTGGGTTTATATGTATGGTTTTCAGTCGCTAGTAATCATTAGCATACAAATATGTAGTGAAATTATTGCATTAAAACATAGTAATTATCATTCTTGCAAATCTCCCCGCTGAGTAGAAATCAGTCGAACTTTATTGAAGAAAATATTAGATGTAAGCCAAAAAAAGGATTTTTGTAAGTGTAGACATATTTAGATATTTTTCGCTTAACATAGTTCAATTGATATAATTTGATTGATTATTTATTTGATCGATTATTAAATTGTTACAACATATTAGATTCATACGTATGGTTTTAGTAACTCATAATTATTAGTGCCCAAATACGAAAAAAAAATATTACGTTAAAACATTGTAATTAGCATTCTTGTATGTTTAATATGTTTCGTTTATTTTATAATTCAATTTTAATTATTGGTCAATTGTAATTATTGATTATTAATTGTTATAATGTATTAGGTTTAGATGTATGGTTTTAATCACTAGTAATTAGTAGTATATAAATAACTTGTACTAGTGGACAACATATAGCAGAACATTGAACCTTTCTTTTAAGAATTAAAATGTTCTATGCAATGTAATAAATAAAATAAAATAAATGAGAAACTAAAACATTGAGGAGGCCAAGTGTTAGGTTTTGAAAAACGAGCGTGCATGAGGACATGCACGAGGTCAGGATGGTCGAGTGTTAGGTTTTTATTTAATAAAGCAGGATTTTGCCCGACATCGTTGTTGTGCGAATTAAAATGATTTACTCTGGTAACACAGAGCTTGCACGAAAACAACAATGGCGGGTAAGACGGGTTGAAAACTCGGACATTCAGTCTCCTGCATCGGTCAGGCCTCCGTTTAAAAGTACGATAATATTTAAATAAATTCAGAACGTGCATAAGCAATTTAAGGTACATGTATTTGTTAGTTTATATTATTATATTATATTGTATTTCGTTATTTCATCATGATAATTTAAAGATAGAATGTTTGTAAAATAAAATATAAAATTGTAAGAACCGATTACGTTTGTTTTAATTAGAAAAGGCAATTATTAATATTTAATACAAGGGCGGAATCTGGCCATTGCCCATTGGTATTCTCTCATGCACCACTTTAATTGTCAAATGTAGGGTATTGATTACACAAGTTTGTTTAGTTTCATGACTTTCCGACTAAAATCCTTTTAAAATTAATTTGCTATTAAAAAATGTCCGTTGAATTCTAATATTGACTTATTGTGAATAAAATTAATTTAATAATTTCGGTTGACACTATATTCTTGTAGTCCATTTAGGCCGGTCTCATCACTCTCCTTTGCTAAAAACAACGAAATTTCAATATTTAAAAAGCTGTAACTTTTGAAAATTAGATTCGATTTTGATTTTTGAAATGGCATTCGACGTAGTTTTTTTAGTATTAAAGTATCATATAATACCAAAAAATGATTGGTTGACAAATTTCGAAGTTATATCGCAAAAATGCTTTTTTCAAAATTTTTCGTCAATGATTACTTCCAAACGGATAAAGCGATTTTGAAGCAATTTATGCATTAGACGTAGGTTTTTTTAAATAGAGTGGATTAGTTTTTGTACTTAATCGGTACCGGTAAAATTTTTTCGGGATTTTTCAAAATTTCTGAAAATATCTTGGGCCAACTTCATTGGTTCTGATTTTCAGAAAGTCTAAGTTGAGTAGAATTTAACCAAATGCCATCAACCGCGTTTCGATCGGTCCAGCCGTTCAAAAGTTACCAGATGTTTGCATCCACATGTACACACACACACATACATACATACATACATATAGACGTACTGACGTCATCGTGAATATAGTGGCAAAAGGTTCCTTGGACCTCAAAACGTGGAGGTTTGGTGAAAACTCGATTTTTGGAAATCGCGGCAAAATCAGTAACTTCCTTATATACATAAAATGTAGCGGGAAGTTAAAAATTGAGAAAAAACATGTCTCTCTGTGCTACAGCGCACCAGCGAACAGTACGACGAACGTGCTCCGTGACCATTATTAGCTCTCACTAACCAATGAGTTGGTCGGCCAAAGCTGTCGAGTACCCGCGTTTCCAAACCGGCAGTAACATTATCGACGCGTCACGATGACCTGTACGAAGTTTTAATCGAATAAAGTATTTCTGAATTGCTTCTCCCGTCATACCAACTGAATTTAAAGTGCACAGCTATAGACAGTGCTACACAGGTTGTTGCGAATGCATTGCTTTAATTTGATTAATACGTGGTGTAAGGGCTCTCCAGGAGCAACTTTGTTTTAAAACTCCTTTTCAGCTAACTGTTATGCTATATATTATGTTAGCCTATTTTATTGCGAACATCTGTCGGCAGCATCAAACTACGCCACCCGGAGCGATCTGAACGGACACGCTAGCTCATATATTTACGCGGTCACGTAATTTCTTTCATTTTCGAATAATAGGTGTATATTTTTCGTATTTAAAAATTTCAACGGACGAGTAAACGGAGGAGGTTCTCAATTGACAACATTTCAAAATTTTAAAGTCGCCATAATAAAAATACCATTTCTTTATTTTTCAATCCCGATTAGTAATATTGTTACGAATAATCTAGAAGCGTGTAGAGTTGGAGCGCGCGCGCTAACTATCTAGAAATAAAAGAAAGAGGTAGCTACTCCTATTGACAAATAGTTGACCTGGGCTATGCCATAATGGACTTTGTGGGATATAGCATAAGGTTGAAAGTAGCGTGTACTAGGATTTATGACTCATAACATGTTTACAATAAGAAGTGATTCATTGTTTCCCGATACATTTAGATTTTTCTGGATCCAGCTAGGACTTTACCCTGCCTATAAATACAACGGTGTTGACAAACACAAGGCAGTTTTTATCAAGCGATCGAGAGCGATACATCAAGTGACCAGTGCGAAGCGAGAAGTGTTTTATTGTGTAGTGTTCTAAGTTCAGTGATAGTATAGCGAGTGACTGGGGTGTAAAGTGTATTTTAGTATTACGTTGTGTTGTGTTGTGTAAATACACGGATTTAATATAAGTGGTGTTTTCTTACAAGTACGAACCCGAGTACGTAACAATATAATGGAAAAACGTGTTATGGCGTCACTTAAACGGCAGAATGAAGTGATTATTTTGCTTTGCTAAAAACCTATAGTTTAAAAAGCATAATGGGAATGTCACCATACGATAATGTCAAATATTCTGTATTGTTTATTTATGTTAAAAATTATCAAAGACCTGCTTCTGCGACTCCACTATGTTCTATTTGTAATCAACACCTGGGGGGTTACCATCAACTTTTAAAAAAACGCTCAATTCCCAGTCAGTTCAAAAGCAGGCCTGCTTTTGGCCTGCTAGAAATCATACTACGAGGGCTAAAAAGGTGAACGTTTTTTGCGTCAAGGTGAACGGTTATGCTTATCTATGGCCTGCTATAATATCATTGCGTTTTATAACATCAGTTTAGAAATTTGAATCGTATATTTTTCTAGTTTGTCGGTTTTCTGTTTATTAAGGTGAAAACATGATTTTGTTGGATATTTAAATTTTTTTAACTATAATTTATTGGCTATATTCACGTAACTGAAATACTAAGTAATAAAAATGTAAGTTCACCTTAATAAATAACTAGCCTCAAAGGTATAAAAATTTACTTGATTCTGAACGTGACACTGATAGATATCTGAACATTTTAGGCGCGTAAATTAAATGTCTTGTCTTTTTTTATCTAAATTTCACCACTCAAAACTTTGGTCAAAACCGAAAACAATACATAGATTCTCAAGTATTTCTTTTTATAAGCTTTTAGTAGGTACTTAATAATGTGCTTAATAGTTTCTTTACATAAAGTTACGTAGTACTCTAATTGAGGAGCGTCTGTTCAAAAGGAGCTATCTACGTATCGGATTGTTTATACGTTTTTATTATGAATTTCACTTGCTATCCAAGATCTTATTATGCACTGTGTTTATTTTTGATCAAAAGTGCCTATTTCCGCTTTAAACTTCTACCTTATTGTACGGTTCTGATCAAAAGGTGCTAATTGTAATAGGTTCTAACTGGTTGGTAAACACCAATCACAATTCTAATCAAAAAGGGTTATGTTTCATAGTAATTTCGTTAATTATTTATAGTTTGGTACAAAAAGAACTATTTACTTGCTACGAAACAAACGAAGTGCCAGTTCTTCTGTTTCTTAAAGGACGCGAATCCAGGCCAGAAAAAAAGATATTTGAATGACCCTGAAGTTAGCGGACAGCAAACAGCAGCAGAAGTTTCTAAACAAAAAATCATAATATTTTTCAATGAAAATTTCAGTGTCAAATTATTGTTTAAGTCAAAGTTACATTTTACGCGCCTCTCGTGCAACTGTGTGTGTGTTTTACTGATCCTGCTTTAATTGTATAAATATCAGCAAATTCATGAAAAAAATCTTGAAATTCCTAATAAAATATGGATGTGGAGACGTAAAAAGAAAGACGTAAATATTTTACTTGTGAAGCAATTAGATGACTGGGCTGAGTTACTGGAGTTGTTATTCTTTAGGAACATTATTCTTGATGATCAAACAACGATAACCGGTGCTAACAATGAAGATCACCAACATGATGAGTCTTGTGACTGTTTAGAACATGACATTAGTCAAATTAGAATATAGAATTACTTTCACCTTTCTATTTTTCTTTTATTTTTTGTCCTAGACCAAACTTGTACTCTAAGCATTACTGATCAAAAGGCGCTATTTATTCTTGGTTCAGATCAGAAGGTGCTATTTGTTATCATTTCAGAACAAAAGGTGCTATTTTCAGAATAACTGATCAAAAGGTGTTATTTACATTATTTATAATTTAATATTGTGGTCTTTGTTAAAGATACAAAAAAATATTTTAGTCATAAAGTTAAAAGACTGACAAACATTCCATGATCAGGTTGATCGAGTACTGTCCGAAGATGGTGTCAAAAGTCTTCGCAACCGGCGTGTGTGTATGAAGAGAGTGATGAATGTAGAGGAATCGAGACAAGCCTGCAAGGATCGTGATGTATGGCACTCGGCTCTCTCTGCCTACCCTGTGAGAGGTCTGGCGTGAAGATATATATGTATGTATGTATATCCATTCATTACACTCCGTTCATCCATTGGAACGCCCAACAAAACACAAAGGGTGTATTACTGGCGAATGCCTAAACTCAAACTTCTAACAAAATTGATATAACATTCCCAGGACACTTTATAGATAGTAAGACATAATCCAAAGCCGCCATTATACTTTGTAATTCAAGACACCTTTGCATAATTCTGACCACTTTTAAAATCATGAATCATCTCAATTAAAAAAATACACTTGCCTCATACTAATTTCAGGACAAAAAGGCTTTTAAATTATCTAAAATGTGGTTAGCATATAAATAGCCCTTTTTGAACAGACGCTCCTCAATTGGTCTGTGCATAAAGTGATATCTGACAATCGTACCTGGTTGTCTTAAAGAAATTGCTTTGTAATGCAATGTAAATGTATGTAATGTAAATGTGGCATCTTTAATATATTTATGTCGGAAGTTATTATTTATAAATAAAGCAAAGAAGATATTATAATCACTACGTTTTAAGTAACAAGTTTATAACATTCTGTTGAACAAATTCATTTCTTTTTCCTTTTTTATCCACGTCTTGTTGGTTGGATGTAATCAACTTCTTCATCCCAAGGAATTTCAAAACAACCATACTGATATTGTGTTTAAAGCAAATTGATTTAAGCTTGGGATTATTTCAGGCAATTGTGGCAAAATGCTGCAAGTATTTTTCTGGCCCCGAATAAGGACCTTTGTCATTTTTTTATGAATAAGGTGTTCTTTTCTGTATCCTATAATGGATTCCGGGTGAAAATTTGTATTGAAGTAATAATATAATAATGATCTCAGTGTAAAGTTGTTATAAATTTAGTGTTTTGTATCAACATATACCGAATAAGCAAATGATTTTTGTAACAATATTAGAATACCCTGGCCTATAAAGGCAAACTACACAATTATTGCTGATTCCATCATATTGCTATTTTTAGAGCTGGGATGTTACACATTATGTGTATATTTACGATAAGTCTTACTCCTAATCAATAAATGTTAATAGCAGTGGACACTGTAACTACAGTGTCCAAAGTCCAGATGCATAAAGCTTTGCTCACTACAATATGAAGCCAGAGCATCATAACAAGCTATGTTTGGAGGTCATCTCATGTAGTTTTTTTCATTGTTTTAAACTTGTCATACATCCTTTAATTAAATTATACAGTCTGACATTTCCTATTTTTTATAGCATGAGTGTTAGTAACTGCAATTCCTATTTTGCTTTTAGAATAGGATACTTGAAGTTCAATCACCTGATAAATGACAGTAGATAAAGGACAGCATTATATACTTAAAATCAATTTGCTGTAGTAGATTTGATTGGTGTCCAAATTGACCTATTCGTATCACATATAAGTATAAAAATTGCATAATTTTAGTATACATATATTGTGTTGATACAGTATATGTGTATTTTCTGCCTTATTGATTTATCATTAGTGTCCATACTAAAGAACTAGAGTACAAGAACTGAGTAGTTCAAAAATAAAGTGTTCCTGTATAAAATATCAAGAAATCCTTAATAGCAGCCAGGGTGTAGGTAGTCATAGCAAATTCTCAATCTCTTAAATATATTGACTACCTAGTACCTACTATATTTTTTTAGGAATTTCAAGAATATATTCCAAATCCCAGTAGTACATATCTCCAACACATATTCTAGTTGGAGCCTATTAATCTGGCAACTGAACCCAGTGAAGTAAGATATTTGCTAACAATATTGTGCATGTTTATACAATGTCAAATCTTTTGTGGGAAAATAATAGGGGTTACTGAAATAAGCTTAACAATTGTCACAAGCAACTCATCTTGATTTTGTATGGGCTAAACCTGCCTACATAATATGTCCATTTGAAATAATTTGACTTATGTAATGAAAGATTTTTTCTAACAAGCATTTGTTAGAAAAATTCTTTCAAAGTCTAAGTTTTGGTCATTTTCCTCCGCATATAAACAAACTTACAAAATCCACTGCTTTTTTACATGCATTGTGCTATTTCTAATTTTTTTTGTTATACAGCTTTAACCACGTCTTATCATTAAAACTTTTACTTCTTTTGCTCAGTCAGGTAGCGAATGTGTTGATAGCAATGATGTGTATAAATATTACCACACATAATTGGTTGATAGTGTTGCTTTCTGTCCATAAAATTATTAAAATCGATTTTGTAGTTTGGCTTTTATTAATTACAAGCAAATTTTACTTCAATAATTTATCTAGGTTGAAAAATCAGGCAAGGTTAGGTTAGGTTGAAAAATAAATTTATCATATAAATGTTAATTTATACAAGAAGTCAAGAAAAAATATAAAGTTCGTCTTATTTTTGAAGCAGATAGCTATCTTGATGACATTACTGCATAACCATAGGATGATAGATGTTAAGCTTCATGTGTTAAGATTACCAGAACCTTACCCTCCAAGCTAAAATATGTCTATTCCAAACACTGGATATAGACAGGATAAACAAAGCTTTATACGCAATAGTGTCGCATGGAGGAAGCCTTTCCACAGTGTTTTAATGTCCATACCAATTGATGCCAGGGTGCACTGCAAGTCAAGTTGATATTAGGGCAGTAAGGGTTACTTGGTCAATCCCTTTTACCCAGTGTTGGGTTGTCGAATATGATACCCTTTAATGTACTTTTGAATATAGAGAAATATCAAAATACCCAAATAGTATTATAGCTTCTGTAGCATCCCAATTGCCTATTGGTTATGGTTACAAGTAAGCACCTTCTACTATTTGGTGAAACAGATATACCATATTCACCAAGGTTTTTTTTATATATATCGCAGTGAAATTGTCAATAATCGTTAGATTATAATCTACCTAGGGAGGTTATAATTTGGTTAGGTTAGGTTAGCAGTTAAATTATAATATCACTTAGTTAGATTATAATCTAACGGTATTGACAATTTCACTGCGACATATATATCACTAGCTGTTGCCAGCAACTTCGTTGCGCGTGGACTTAGTTTACTCCGCACTGCTCTGCTATATGTTGACCCGACCTGTTAGTAATATCCATGCAAAATTTGAAGTAAATCCGTGCAGTACTTTTTGAGTTTACCCCGGACATACATACAGACAGACAAAAATTCTAAAAACTATATTTTTGCTTCAATATTGATTGTAGATCACGCCCCTTGTATTCTTTAAAAAAATATTCAACGTACAGTTTTGACTTTCCTACGATTTTATATGTATAGATTAGATAGCAAACAAGTAGATGGCAATGCCACCATGCCATGCTCCTGATAGAAAGAGAAACCATCACCTATAGATTGCTATTCTTGTGGTGGGATGGCAATGCCACATGCATAAGTCTACTGGCTACCTAACCCTCCAAACTGGAACATAACAATGACAAGCATTTATGCTGTTGAAGCGGGAATAGGTAAGGCAGTGGTAACAAATACCCGGGCAAGACTTTGCAGTACTATACTACCTACTAATCACAATGGTAGTGACACATATAGCCAATTAGTCGCCTTTTACGACCTGCCTTGCAAAACAGTCGTTTGTCTATTCTTCAAAGGAGGCGGTCAACACGGGGAAAAGGTTATAACACATATAAATATTAAAAAACATTTAATTTTATACCAAATAAAATATTTATTAAAAATAACAAACTGAAAATATAATGACAAAACAGTATAAGTTTATGTAAACAAATACTCTAAAACTTCATAATATTCTTTCTAGACTCCCTGACGCAACTGCCACAAGCATGTAACAAAGTCCTACCTATGAGCAATTCCAGCTTGTACTTCATTGTTGGATCCAAATCCAAAATTAAAGGAAATGACTTAAGTTTCCCATTGCATCTCAAAGTCGCTGAGTTCAGAGACAGATGAACTGGCTGCATTACAAATTTTATGCAGGGTATGTGCATAAGACATTCAACCAGCTACATGTGGTTGGTGATACAGCATTCAAGGGCTGACTAGACCTATGTTTAGCTTTTAGAACACTAATGAACCTTTCAATAACATTTTGGGCCTGGATATGTTTGGCCATATAATATGCTTCTGGAGAATCTAGTTCTGCATTTCAAATTAGTGTTATCTTTTTTTTTCTGAGTGGATTCTCAGAATCTCCTAGAATAAATATATAGTAAGATTTTATTTTGTATTTATTATTATTTTTTTACTTTATGAACATTATTTTTAAATATTGAAAATTTAAGTTCCTGAAAATTTCTAAATAATTAGTATTATATTCTACCTACATAATATGTAATTCTCTTCATTATATTCAAAATTTGTGTTCTTAGTAAATGATAAATTATGTAATAAATATATTGTGATTGTATATTTTTAATTGTTAAAACAATTAGAACTTGGATCTATGTATATCGTTTCTTAAAATAAATGTTCATTTGTTTGTTTAAACTATTACTGCCATTCCATTGTGTGTATGAAACCGAAATCCAAAATTGGCTTGTTTCATGTGTAATCATATGTAATCGATTAATTGAAAAATGCTGTGGATTTGTTATTATTTAAAGTAAGTAAATAAATGCAAGTTAAAGACTAGCAACTCGATACCACTGTTACAAATCTTAAAATAAGTCAGGTATTATGTTAATATAGCTGATATGTACTTAGTTGTAATATGAAACAGAAATATGAAAATGTATGGATAACTTTAAAAAAATATAAAATGATGAATTAATATCATCATATTAGTCCTCTTGTAAGGTAGGCAGAGGGAAGCATATGTCAATAGACAATATCATATGTCAATTAAGTCATCCATTGTACTGTAATTGTGCATAAATTTAAATAAGTAGACTCTGGTTAACAAGTTTGTCGGTTAGCGAGATATATGGTGGTCCTATTGCCACATTTTGCTTTATTTGTAGAGGTAAATTACGTGGAGTCACTAGCCCACTAGACATGATATTTTAAAAATAAATATATAATAAAATGAATAAATTTTAATAAACATCTTTAATTTGCAGGAATTTGACCTTTTTTATTTTCCTAAAACTTCAGTAAATAATATATTTATTTTAATACTTTACCAATTGACATTTAAATAATGCAAAGAATGGTAGTTTTCCTACAATAAATTAGTTTTTTATGTTTAGTAGGTCTTATTCTGGTTGTGTGAGTCCCATCAATAGAACTTTAATGCAAAATAACACACATGCCAAACTTTATATGATATTTTCATCAAATCGTAATTTATTATCAAATGTATAAAGATATTTTTAAATCCACACTAATATTACAAATTCTTACTTACTTTCACAGCTAAATCTCAATTGATTTTAATAAAATTTGGCATGAAGATAATTGCAGATCTGGGATCATACACAGGCAAACTGTTTTTTCAAAAATAAACTGATAAGATGCTAAAATAGTGAATGAAAGATTTTAATAAAAACTAATATAGTTTTTTATGAACAGTGTGTTATAATATCCACAGGCAAAGCTTGCAGGTCAGCTAGTTATTTATTTCATTGATATTTAACAATTTTAGAAACTGTACCCTAACTTATTAACCTGTCACCCTGCTGCAGGATGGGGAATTATATATTTATTTCTAATTGCATATTATTCAATGCAGAAATAACTTGTGCTAGTAATATTGGCTGTACAACTTTTTGATCTCTGTGGGTCTCTGATATGAGCCATGTGCATTAACATAGATTGCTGTAAAACCTGCCAATGTGTAAATAGGAAGTTATGGGCAAAATAAATATATAATAAAATGAATAAATTTTAGTAAACATCTTTAATTTGCAGTAATCTGACCTTTTTTATTTTCCTAAAACTTCAGTAAATAATATATTTATTTTAATACTTAACCAATTGACATTTAAATAATGCAAAGAATGGTAGTTTTCCTATAATAAATTAGTTTTTTATGTTTAGTAGGTCTTATTCTGGTTGTGCGAGTCCCATCAATAAAACTTTAATGCAAAATAACAGACATGCCAAATTTTATATGATATTTTCATCATTTAGATAAATGTATAAAGATATTTTTAAATCCACACTAATATTATAAAATGCACGTTTACTGTCTTACACATTCACAGCTAAATCTCAATTGATTTTAATAAAATTTGGCATGAAGATAATTGCAGATCCGGGGTCATTCACAGGCAAAGCTTGCAGGTCAGCTAGTTATTTATTTCATTGATATTTAACAATTTTAGAGACTGTACCCTAACTTATTAGCCTGTCACCCTGCTGCAGGACGGGGAATTTTATATATTTATGTCTAATTGCATATTATTCAAAGCAGAAATAACTTGTGCTAGTAATATTGGCTGTACAACTTTTTGATCTCTGTGGATCTCTGATATGAGTCATGTGCATTAATATAGATTGCTGTAAAACCTGCCAATGTGTAAATAGGAAGTTATGGGCAAATTTTCAAAACTTTGGTATTGTGTAAACTTAACTTTAGACTTCTGGGTATTTATTTTCATAACAGGTACCAAATCCTTGCACAAACTATACAATAAATCCTTGAATATCCTTAAAGGTGTAGTTATGAATTGAAATGAAGTAGTTTTGTGGAAAATAAACACATTTTTATGTTCATAGCTAAGTATCCATATTTATTTACAAATTCTCTTTTGTACAATTGAAAAGGGTCGGCCAACTCTTTAATTCGACGCCGTCGGTTTCTTTTTCTCTCGAAAAATTGATATTCGTCACATATCCACAAAAACAAAACGGATATATTTCACCCGCTTCACAACTTCATAAAAACAAACTTTTAAGTGGGTTTCACACATTAAAACATTATCACAAGTAAGTATGCACTTTAAATTCCAAAATTTAATTTACGATCAAAGTCGATAGTGCTAGCAAACAGTTTATTTTGGTTTATTTAAAGACCTCTACAGCAAAACAATTCAATAAAAGCTGGTTAAGAGTAACTTTTTAAGGATTGGTTTATCTGACATTAGAAACATTGTAAAAACGCTTTACTGTTGTCAAATAAAGTGTCATGGTACGGATAGTCTATATGAAAAAAAAGGTGAACGGTTTTCATAGACGTCAAGTAGCAGGCCTGCTATTGGCCTGTTAATAAGGTGTCATGGTAAGAAAAAGCAAGGCAGTTCAAATTCTGTCCTGCTTTAAGAGCTCGTAGTTACCCACCTGAATTTATTTGATATTTCGAAATAATTTTACTGCAAACTAGAACGCTTTATAGAAATATGATCGAATCTTTGATCAAATGTAAACAGCGGTTTAATGCTTTACAATACTTTATATTGATTTGATTAATGTCATAGATGACATATGCTTTTTGGTCAGGTCACAAAAAGCAAAGGCGTAATATCATTCAGCCGTATAAATGACGTTATTTGGCTCTTACGTCTATTTAGAATACGAAGAATTTTAAAAGTTAAAATTAATATCAAAATGAATGAATTTTGAGAAAATAAAAAATACCGGTACCCTATTTTTCAATCTAATTTCAGTTAAATATATAATATAAGGGTGTTAAAAAATGAAATGTTGTCATTTCGATGCGTATATTATTAAGGATTTTCAAAAGTTAACCACAATTTGTTTATTTGAAAATACAAAGTAACGACATTCAAGTTTACTAATATCGCTTCCTCAATTATATCCTTTCATTTATCTCTATACAAATCATAAAGTTTTATAACAATAAATTGCACACTTTATGACACGTAGGTATATATTTTTTAAATGTTAGAGCACGCATGACTTGTTACAGAGTAGTCTCATTTTAATAATTATTTCTTTATTGGAATAATTATACCTCGAGGGTAGTCCCATTTTTTTTTTAAATTTGTACCGATAAAGGCACGTAGACAAAGAATGATTTTTGAGATTTTTGAGAGTGTGTGTAGCCGGTAAACTTATGCATGTGGCATTAGATCTCGCCACAAGATAACAACGCACAATTAACATCTTTGGTGTCTATAGGCAACGGTTGACTCCATCAGGAGACCCATCTGCTTGTTTGCTATCTTATGAAATAAAAAAAAATTAAATCTACGGAATCCTGCATCAGACCTTCGCCAAATTAACATGAGACCACACGGAATGTACTCTCCCAACCATAAAAGGTATTTTCTAAATTGGTTCATACAACACCGTGTTTTCAGATATATAAGTAACATACAGGGGATAACCTCCTCCTCCTTTTGGGAAGTCGATTGAAAATGGCTCAACGGATGTGTACGTAAATTATTAAAATAATGTACGTCCGGACTTTATAAATAGGTTTTGTTTACTTCATAGAATTCACAAAAGGCTTGAAAAGGCAAAGGCTTGAACACGGAGCGTGTTCCTTTGTGTAGCCTCTATAAGTCAACATGAAAGATGGTCCTTCTTCAATTCCAGGAGAAAAATAAAATGTCTAGCGAGATACTCACTGATTTCAATGTATAACTTTTTACAGAGTGATCCAATTTTAATAATTCTTTTCTTGGATAGAATATAGCCCGAGAGTTGTCCACCCATATCATTTATAAAAAAAACCCAAAAGGGTGCGAACAGGGGATGATTGATCATGCACTCACTGATTTTAACGTATTACTTTTCGTCGGTTTAATTTTTTGATAAAATAAAATAAAAATATATCATTAAAGAAAACTTTCAAAGTGTAATTTCCTTACAGTCGTTGTGAAACAAAGCAGTGACATCAAAATGAGATAGATACGTATTTGGCTATAGGACTAGAGTGAGATACCCAACTAATGTAAACGCTTGCATTGTGTAGGTCAGTGGCGGTGAACAGATCGGTCTTTGTGTAGTCCCACGAGTCCGTCTCAATTCCTGACATTGAGGAATGTTTGTGTGTTGTGTCACACGCCATGTATTGACACGTGTTGCGTTGATTACAGACTGAGGTGGAGTCGTTTGCCGAAGAAAGAGTTGAAACCACAACGAGGAAGGTATTCAAAGGTAAGTGGAAACACATCCGCGACAGCTCCACGTGTATCTGACATCGACGCGACTAGAAAATCTCTAAAATTGAACTAAGTCACTTTTTAACGTGACTAAAGGCGCAACAAGCTCTAGCCTTAGAATGAGAATGCATCACGTTCATTTGATTGTGAATCACAAACACAGCCTCATTACAGTTAAACCGACCACGAAACAGTGGATGCTCATTGATTTTCGCAGACACCGACACTTTTAGAATTCGTTTGCAGTTATCGTTAAACATTTTTTTTATATCATAAGATAGCAAACAAGCAGATGGGTCTCCTGATGGAAAGAGACAACCATCGCCTATAGACACCAAATATGTAAATGGTGCGTTGCTATCTTGTGGCGAGGTCTAATGCCACATGCATAAGTTTACCGGCTACCTTACCCTCCAAACCGGAACACAACAGTGACTAGCATTGACGCTATTGCGGCAGGAATAGGTAAGGCGGTGGTACCAGACCCGGGCGAGCCGATGCAGAACTCTACCACTTAGTAGTGACGATGGTAGTGACGCGCATAGCCACTCGGTTGCCTTTTACGACCTGCCTGGCAGAACAGCTGTTGGCCTATTTTTCAAAGGAGCCCGGAACCAACAGGGAATTTAATTTAACCAACACACATTTACAAAAGTATTGATAATTTTGCGATTGGTCATATAACAAGTGAACGGCGGACTTTGAGAATAAAGGCTGGTGTATAAAACTGTTTTTAAATACCGGTTATTTTTTATAAATTCAATAAAAGACCCATAATATTTGTTATGTATTTTCACCTCCACCCTCATACCAATTACGAATTTTCTTAATGACTTACGGTCTTATTACAAAAATCGGTTTATCTAATAAGCCTGGTTTAAACTTCTATAAACTACGGTCTAAACAAAAACGTTATTACAAATGGTGGTTTTGCGATAAACTATATTATCATGGCGTAATGCCAAACGTCGGCGACCCCTAGTTTAGCGATGGTCTAAATCATTAAATCGGATCTGTCTTTTTCTCATTTAGGTTATATCGACTTTTTGATTGTGTTGTGTTGTTTTAACTTGGGAATGAATACAAACATGGTCGATTTAATTGATATTGAGGATATTGGCGCCACTGGGTCGTTGGAAACGCCACATCGACACAACAGAAGTCGTGCTCGAGTCAACCCCATCGTGGAATTATCCGACGAAGATTTCAGCTAAAAGTATAGGATTAATAAACATCTATACATATATATATATATATATATATATATATATATATATATATATATATATATATATATATATATATATATATATATATATATATATATATATATATATATATATATGACGGCGTCCGCGTCGTCAAATGCAAGAATATTGTAAAGTGTAAACAACAAATGCACGGCCTGGGCCGGCAAGCGCATCGTCCGATATCCCTACTACTCAACTTGATTTGCTACCTGTATAAAAGGCTCTGAGCGCCCGCCGATAAGGCAGTCTAGGCTCTGGCGTGGCTCGGTTCACTTGTTGTATCTTGCTAGTAGCTTATCCTTGACTCTCGGATAATTAATTTGTGCAAACAAGTTAATTATTATTGTCAACTATAAATTAGTCGCAGTACAATTTATAATTGACTATCTATTGCTTAAATTATGACTTATTTGTAATAAGAAATAATTAAGTTACTTGGAATTGTTAAACCAGAACTAGTCATTAGTGATGGAAAGCTTTAATAGTGGTTTTATGATATTTATTTGATACAAGTTGAACAAACTGTAAAGAGTTGTTACATTACCACATCCGCATTTTATTTATCATATCTGACCCACTTCCTACATCAGAAGTGGGATCGGATTCACTCCCACTTCAGCATCAAACTATTTCGGTTAATTATGTAGAGCAGTAAATGTCTCTTTTCACTTGTGGTATGGAAACTATTCTTTGAAAAATAGCAGAAAATATTAATTCACGTTCTGTAAATGCATCTACTCCCCTTAAGTTGATATATTTGATTCTGATGAAGCAGACGATATGACTAACTGGTGTCCTCCTCCTAGCTTCGTATTCTTCGTTACTGAGGGTCGTAACCTCCTCATTAGATTGTTCTTGATAGCACAATATTATGCCATTGGACTCTATCTTCAGCGGCGTGCAGAGCATCATAAAACATTTTAGACATAAGATTGGTGCAAACCTGGTCCGACCATCGCATAGGAGTACGACCACGTGGTTTTTTGTCTTCTACTTTTCCGGTCACTATTAGCTTTTCGAGATTGTCTCCTAGCTTTCTAGAGATGTGGCCGAAGTATTATAGAATTCTTTGTAGGCACGTAGCAGACAGTCTGGTCTTTACTCCAAGTTGTTTTAGTATGAAGGCGTTGGTCCTGTGTGTTGTCCAAGGGATACGTAACATTTTCCTCCAGCACCACATTTCAAACGCATCAATGCGACGTCTGTCTGCAGCTCTTAGTGTCTATGACTCTGCGCCGTACGTAAATATGAAGAACACCAGCGTACAAACCAGCCTCTGCTTTGTTTTTAATGAGATGCTTCTGTCGTTTCAAAGACCCTTTATCTGACTCGTAGGATTTTTGTCGTGTAACTTACTAGCTGGTGTACCTCAAGTAAAATAAATATAGAAAAGAAAAGATTAGACGGGGTTGATCTGATCATTGTGGCTACTCACTCACTTAGGAGTCATGCCGTCACCTACTTCACAAGCTGCTGTCTTGGCAAGCTATATTGTGACTTGAAGATCTCTTCCTTTTAGACTTAGATATGAACCGATTTAAGAGCACCACTGTATTTCGAGGAAGTTACAATTTTTGTGATAGAATCGAACATCGTAACAACTATTGCCGTGATAAACAGAAACTTATCTCAAATAATTTTTGCTTGCAGCGAAAGCATGTCATCTACCACAATCTCTGGTGGCGTGTCCAGTGGCCGACCACCAGTGGTCTGCTATGTATGTTGTGACCCCGGCCCAGCCACATAGCTTCCATTTGTCCGAAGCGCTACAAGAAGAAAGAAGTTGCCACATCAAGTTCCGAAAACAGAAAACCAGTCAACATCTGTTCCAGAGCGTCACATGGTGTATTACACTAAGTGAAAATTAATTATTTTTTATATTTGACTCTGGTTCAGAAGGCCATATCTAACAAATATCTTGTGATTCCTTTGTAAGAGAACGGTTTTATGAACAAGAATCCGAGTAGTCGCTTGTGCTAATGTAATTTCCACTCAACAGATCAAATGTTTAACCACATGGCAAAATTTAAATTTGGAGGTCATATTTCACGTTTGACCTAATGAGTCTTAATAAAAAAAATTTAGTTAGGTCGCAAAATTTTGGAGCAAGGTAAAATAGGAACTAAGTAACAACAGGTTAATGCTTAGCAAAACCTAAACACTTAATCGTGCTCAATTTCAAAATCTGCTAGCAAGAGCATGGTAAACACTGACCTTGTAGATAAAGATAGAGAGCGCTTGGTAGATATTTTTAAAAACAATTGACAACCAATTGAATTAAATCTGTCGGGCTTAAATTCGTCGAGCTGAAATCGGATTAGTTGATCCTTTGATGATCGTTAGTTAATAAGCAATCTTAAAGTTTATTACCAACTAAACTCAAACTAATATTAAAAAAAAAAGAAAACAATACAGATTTACATCTTCTTGCGACAGGCACATATAGAGCTAACAGTCGGTCCGAATATGTGATGCGAATCTTGTAGGGTTTAATAATGATAGCGCAGTATAATTCTCTGACAAATCACGGCAAGAGCGGTTAGGTAATATTCAACACGCGCTTAACAGCATTAAGGTATAGGGTCTCTGGATTTGCCCCGATTGATTTGACATTCGGTATTCAAGGCAACTAAATAAAAACTCACAAAAGTATCTACAAGCTTTGAACATCCAGTGTATCCAATAGAATCAAAAAATCAACCCAATCGGACATTTTACGGTTGAGTAGAGTTAAAAAAAATATTTTAGACCTTTTAGTGTAGATGACATTGTCTTTATTAGGAATGAAGAACGACACTAAACGAAACTTGATTCAAAATATAAGGGCTCCATAAAAGTTACCGCAATTTTAGAAAACAAGTGCGCCCATGATAGCCTCTGCGAAGTTCCCCATATTCCTGTAGGGTTTCTTGAGGTACCTATATGAAAATTATAACAAGGATGACGTGACGGCGTATACTCATGATAATGATCTTGTTCATAAAACTGGTCCAAACAATATTGATAGAAATGCAGTGTATATTGTAAATAGTTAAACAGTCAGAGTTTTTAATATCTTCGAACTACATGCGAAGGAGATTCTCTAATCTTGTAATTGTTAATTTATATAAAAATAATAGGAGTGAAGTACACCTAGCACCACCTAGTGTTAAGTATGTGAGTGTCATATAATAGTTTTAGTTTCTCTGCTGTTTAAATAAAGTCGTTCAATTCGTTCCGAGTTGAAGAAGAAAGCACATCGTTTTATTAGGTTATGGACTCAGATTTACAGCTTCTTAAAATTATATTACTAATTATCGCGAAAGTTAAAAGTTATCAAGTTTTTAGTGTGATAATAAATCGCAGTAGGATAATTAGATTAGATAGTTTAAGCATTCGGTTTTCATAATAGTCTACAGCAAGCTAACCACGACGACGTCAACATGGCGGCTAACTACATTGTCAATGTACCGAAGTTACGAGGCAGAGAAAATTACAGTGAATGGCTATTTGCAGCGGAAAACTTCTTAATCCTAGAAGGAATGATGAAATGCATCAAACCAGAGGAAGATGTAAGATTGTTTGCCGAGGATGACGCAAAAACAAAAGCGAAACTGATTGTCACGATTGACGCTTCATTGTATGTGCACATTAGAAATGTATCTACTACCAAGGAATTATGGGAAAAACTAAAAGCCTTATTTGATGATTCCGGATTTACGAGGAGAATAAGCTTACTACGAAATTTAATTTCTATTAGACTCGAAAATTGTGGATCCATGATTGCTTATGTGACACAAATTATAGAAACAGGGCAAAAGTTGTGTAATAGAGGATTCGACTTAAACGAAGAATGGATTGGTTCATTATTACTGGCAGGGCTTCCTGAAAAATATGCCCCAATGATAATGGCCATCGAACATTCAGGTATTCAGATAACAACGGACGCCATTAAAGGAAAGTTACTTGATATGGAAACCGGAAACGGAACGAATGGAATGAACGATGAATCGAATGGCGCTTTAGCCAGCGGTTATAAAGGTTGGCAGCACTCATTGACGGCCAGGAAGTCTATGGTTAGCAAAAACAATCATGGCGGCCAAAATAGATTGACAGTGTCAACAAAGGCGAAGAAAGACATTAAATGTTATCGATGCAAACAAATAGGTCATTTTAAGTCACAATGTACTGCTGAAGTGTCGAATAATAAAGGAAATGAACGTAAACAAACAAATGCGTTCAGTGCAGTCTTTTTAAGCGGAAACTTTAAAAATGAAGATTGGTATCCATGATCCAGAGCCAGTGTACACTTGACGCCGAATAAACAATGGCTCACAAATATATCTTACGAAAAAGAAGGTGAGACTATTACAGTAGCAGACAAAAAGAAAGTGCCAATTGTGTGTTCCGGTGATATCAAGATTTCTACCATAGTTAATGATTGCAGTTTTGATGTGAACGTAAAAGATGTGTTTTGTGTACCAAAATTAACAACTAATTTACTGTCAGTCAGTCAATTAATTCAAAAAGGAAATAATGTCGTATTTACCACAAATTCCTGTGAAATATATAACCAGAAGGGTATATTGGTTGCCTACGCATTATTACAAAATGGAGTTTACAAGTTACAACTTTTAGAGAATATTTCTGCAGCAGCGACCATATCCGGTGAGCTCTGGCATCGAAGGCTGGGACATGTAAACAGCGAGTGTCTCAATAAAATGCAGAATGAGGTTGATGGGTTAACCTTAAAAGAGAAGGTTGACATTACAAAGTCTACTTGTACCGTGTGCTGTGAGGGGAAACAATCTAGATTACCTTTTTATCATATTGGTAAGAGAAGCACAGAAGTGTTGAATATTATTCACACAGACATCTGTGGTCCTATGGAGTGCAATTCTATTGGAGGTTCTAAATACTTTATTTTATTTGTTGATGATTTTAGTAGAATGACAGCTATTTATTTTTTGAAAAATAAGAATGAAGCCTTGAAAAGGTTCAAAGAATACCAATGGTTAGTGGAAAATCAGACAAATAAAAAAATAAAAATTATTAGAAGTGACAATGGAAGAGAATTTTGCAATACCGAGTTTGACAATTACTTAAAGAAAATGGGGATAGTTCATCAAACAACATGTCCATACACGCCTGAACAGAATGGACTATGTGAGCGTATGAACAGAACCTTAGTCGAGAAAGCAAGGTGTATGATTTTTGATGCACAGTTAAGCAAGAAGTTCTGGGCTGAAGCTACAAACACAGCGGTTTATTTGCATAATCGCACAGGTTTATCCATATTGCATGGAAAAACACCTTATGAATTATGGCATAATGTCAAGCCAGATATAAGTAATCTGAGAGTTTTTGGCAGCAAGGTGATGGTACACATAGCTAAAGAAAAGAGACGAAAATGGGATAAAAAAAGCTCAAAGAGGTATTTTAGTGGGCTATGCCGACGGAAGTAAAGGCTATAGAGTGTATGATCCAGCTAAGAATGTTATAGCAACTAGTCGAGATGTGATAGTTGTGGAGGAAGAGAACACTACCATAGCAGTAACAGAAAAAGAAAATTTAAATAAAACAATTAAGGATACAGACCAGCCATCTTCAGTGGGGGATATGGAAGAAAAACTATCCGATACTCTAACATCCCATGAAAAATCTATAAATGACTCTGATTCTGAGTATGCACCCAGTGAGTATGAAGATGTAGAAGAAAGTTTACAGGATACTGTGACAACTACACGGGAAATTCGAACCAGAAGACAACCAAATAGATACGGTTTTAGTAGCCAACAAAATGTCTGTCTTCAAGAAACTGGAGACTTAACGTTGCAGGAGGCGTTGACGGGACATGAAAAAGAGTATTGGCAAAAAGCATTAAAAGAAGAACTTCAATGTTTTGAAGAAAATCAAGCCTGGGAGTTGACCGACGCTCCAAGTAGTGGTTGTGTGGTTCAGTGTAAATGGGTCTTAAAGAAAAAGTGTGATGTGAATGGTAAAGTTCTATATCGCGCACGTTTAGTGGCAAAAGGTTTCACTCAGAGGCATGATGTAGACTACAATGAGACATTCTCTCCAGTAGTTAGATATTCCACATTAAGATTATTGTTTGCCTTGACTGTAAAATTAGATTTTAAGACAACACACCTAGATGTCAAAACAGCCTTTTTAAATGGACATCTTGAAGAAGATATTTTTATGCAAAAACCAGATTATTTTGATAATTTAAATGATGGTAAGGTTTTAAAATTAAAGAAGGCCATTTATGGGTTAAAACAATCTTCAAGAATGTGGTATAAAAAGGTTGATGACTGTTTGTGTAACATTGGTTATGTAAAATCTAAATATGAACCTTGTTTGTTTATTAAAAGAAACAAAAAGTGTGTAACCATAATTGCTTTATATGTTGATGATTTTTTTATATTTTCTAATGATTGTGATGAAGTCATAAACTTGAAAAAATCTTTAAGAAATAATTTCAATATTAAAGACATAGGTACTATAAGACAATGCTTGGGTATGCGAGTTGTGTGCAATAAAAATTCTGTAACATTAGACCAAGAGAGTTATATAGACCAGTTGTTAGGTAAATCTAATATGTTAGATTGTCACACGTCAAATACACCAATGGAATGTAAACTAAATCTCAGTATAGGTAGCAAATGCGATATAAACATACCGTATCAGTGCCTGATAGGTAGTTTAATGTATTTGTCCGTTTTAACTCGCCTAGATATATCATATTCAGTTAGTTATATGAGTCAGTTTAATAATTGTTTTACCAAAGAACATTGGCAATATGCTAAAAGAATTTTGAGATATTTAAAGAAGACAAAACATTATGCGTTAAAGTATGACTCATAACTTAATTCTGAAATAATTGGTTATGTTGACGCCGATTGGGGCAGTGATGTTATTAGTAGAAGGTCATATACAGGTTATGTGTTTAAATTATCTGGTGCTGCAATATCTTGGGAAAGCAGAAAGCAAAAGGTTGTTGCACTTTCTAGTACAGAAGCAGAATATATAGGAATCTCAGAATGTTGTAAAGAGGCTATTTACTTACAAAATTTGCAATGTGAAATTACTGACAGTTTAAATACTATTATTCTGTACAATGACAACCAAAGTGCACAAAAATTGTTATTAAATCCTGTTTTCCATCATAAATCTAAGCATATAGATATAAGATTTCATTTTTGTAAAGAAGTTATTGCTCAAAAGTTAGTAAATGTTCAGTACCTATGTACAGCTGAAATGCCAGCTGATTTGTTTACAAAAGGTTTAAGTTCAATTAAGCATAACACTTTTGTAAATGCTGTTGGTCTAGTTAAAAATTAAATTATGTGTATTATTTTTATATAGTGGGGGTGTTAATTTATATAAAAATAATAGGAGTGAAGTACACCTAGCGCCACCTAGTGTTAAGTATGTGAGTGACATATAGTAGTTTTAGTTTCTCTGCTGTTTAAATAAAGTCGTTCAGTTCGTTCCGAGTTGAATTAGAAAGCACATCGTTTTATTAGTAATAACTAATGCCACTGTTCATAAGGCTGCATCATCAGCAAAAAAATATGATATAAAGTAAACGAAAAAAAATGTAGTAAAATGATGATAAAAAAAATATGACACTAAAAAATGTAAGTAAAAGAAAAAGCAAAAAAAAAATTAAAGGAAATGGGAGTCTTATAAGAAAAGAAATCAATGTAAAAAAAAGTAAAAGAAGTAATTTAACAAAAAATTTAGGATTGACAAAAGATGCGGGACTGACAAAAAATGTAGGATTGACAAAAAATGTAGGATTGAAAAAAATGTAGAATTGACAAAAAATGTAGGATTGACAAAAAAATGTAGGATTGACAAAAAATGTAGGATTGACAAAAAAAATGTAGGCTTGACAAAAAATGTAGGAAGATTAGAGTCATTGAAGGGAGTGTCCGGTCCAATGACTCAGCTAAAGGGGTTCATTCCGGTCTAACCTTTTGGCTACAGGGATTGCAACCCGGTCTAGCATTAGCTACAGGGATTTCCGGTCTAGCACTGTCAGCTAAAGGGATTTCCGGTCTAGCATTAGCTACAGGGATTTCCGGTCTAGCACTGTCAGCTAAAGGGATTTCCGGTCTAGCACTCTCAGCTAAAGGGATTTCCGGTCTAGCATTAGCTACAGGGATTTCCGGTCTAGCACTCTCAGCTAAAGGGATTTCCGGTCTAGCACATTAGCTAAAGGGATTTCCGGCCTAGCACACTCCAGTCTCCGGTTTTAAACTGATGAGAGGGAGTTTAGTACACTCCAGTCTCCGGTTTTTAACTGATGAGAGGGAGCTTAGTGCACTCCAGTCTCCGGTTTTTAACTGATGAGAGGGAGCTTAATACACTCTAGTCTCCGGTTTTAAACTGATGAGAGGAAGCTTAGTACACTCCAGTCTCCGGTTTTTAACTGATGAGAGAAAACTTAGTGCATTCCAGTCTCCGGTTTTTTAGCTGATGAGAGGGAGCTTAATACACTCCAGTCTCCGGTTTTTAACTGATGAGAGGGAGCTTAATACACTCCAGTCTCCGGTTTATAACTGATGAGAGGGAGCTTAGTAAAATCCAGTCTCCGGTTTTTTTTAACTGATGAGAGGGATTCCTAGCTTAGTAGGATCCAGTTTCCGGTTACAAAACTAACGAGAAAAGTTTAATAGTTGTAGTTGCTGAAGGGGTTACTGGACCAGCACAATATTGTAACATTTCGCTAAAAGATCACGCTAATTATAGAGTTGTAAAAAAAAGATTATGTTTAGTTTTCTAAAAGATATGTCAGGATGAACGAGGCGTTCATTGTCCTCAGATGTATAAAGATTCGCACACGAGGACGTGTGCATGTCAGTATGGCCGTGACGGCGTCCGCGTCGTCAAATGCAAGAATATTGTAAAGTGTAAACAACAAATGCACGGCCTGGGCCGGCAAGCGCATCGTTCGATATCCCTACTACTCAACTTGTTTTGCTACCTGTATAAAAGGCTCTGAGCGCCCGTCGATAAGGCAGTCTAGGCTCTGGCGTGGCTCGGTACACTTGTTGTATCTTGCTAGTAGCTTATCCTTGACTCTCGGATAATTAATTTGTGCAAACAAGTTAATTATTATTGTCAACTATAAATTAGTCGCAGTACAATTTATAATTGACTATCTATTGCTTAAATTATGACTTATTTGTAATAAGGAATAATTAAGTTACTTGGAATTGTTAAACCAGAACTAGTCATTAGTGATGGAAAGCTTTAATAGTGGTTTTATGATATTTATTTGATACAAGTTGAACAAAATGTAAAGAGTTGTTATATTACCACATCCGCATTTTATTTATCATATCTGACCCACTTCCTACATATATATATATATATATATATATATATATATATATATATATATATATATATATATATATATATATATATATATATATATATATATATACATATATATATATACATATATATATACATATACATATAATATATATATATATATATATATATATATATATATATATATATATATATATATATATATATATATATATATATATATATATATATACATATAATAAAAATGTAAGAGGTCGATTTCTGTACATTGAAGATATTTAAAAAATTTTTTTTGGGAGATACTCTTTAATCGATACTGAAGCGAAGTATATATTTTTTTGTCTGTCTGTCTGTCTGTCTGTCTGTATCAAGGCCGCGCATCACGCCGAATCTACTGAACGGATTCAAATGAAATTTAGCATAATTAGAGTTCATACTCCGAAGAAGGTTATAGGATATTTTTTATCCCAAAATTCAGTACGGTTCCCGTGGGATAGGGGATGAAAACAAAAACGTATATTTAGCTTTAATTCATTAACCTGTGGTCCGAAATCCTTTATTATTTTTTTGTTCAAAAGTAAATACTATAAAGATTATCCCTTAAAAATTTCAAGGTCATGAATTTTATAATTTAGAAGTTACAGACATCACAAGTTTCAACGGTTTCGGGTGGTAAGTCCAGTTGAACGTGACACCCGGAATATATACAAAACCTTTGAACGCACGGCTCATTATAAGTTAGCGTTATCATTTCATAGTTTTTGTATGTATGTATAGTGTTTGTATGTATGTATAATGTTTGTGTAATGGATATAATCCGAGAGAATCAGTTCAAGAATGTGTACTTTTTTATTAAAATGTTATAAATGCAATTTTACTAAATATGTGTAAAATATAAATCTATACATTTTATTTATTTATATAAGAATAATTATAATATATTTGAAAATAAAACTGGTCATTTTTTAGGTTTTTGCTAATACCTCAGAAAATATACATCTAATCGAAATTGAGTATAGGTACTAATAGAATTTGTTCTTTATAAATTTATACTTTTCATCGTCGGCACTTGGTGAAACTGCATCATATTGATTATATAATATAAACACTTGCACTGTTTCACAAATGTAATTTAAATTTTATTTATTACACAATTACTTTTAAACTTACAGTCAACCGGTTTCGCCTATTAAAGCATCATCAGGGGCTTTCACAACGAATGTGAAACAGTACAAGTGTTTATATTATATAATCAGTTCTTTATAAACGTAAGGATAGGCTATTGCGAAAATTCACTATTTTCTTTTTACATTACATAACGTAAAAAGGGGTAAAAATATAAGAATAATTATAATATATTTGAAAATATAACATGCCAATTTTCAGGTTTTTACTAATAGGTATCTCAGAAAATATGCATCTAATCGAAATTGAGCATACTAATAGAATTTGTTCTTTATAAAATTTAACGTAAGGATAGGCTACTGCGAAAATTCACTATTTTCTTTTTACATTACATAACGTAAAAAAGGGTAAAAAAGTATCTACACGCCAATATCCCGGAATACTTAGGCAGAGGTACAAGAAGTGTACCCACGATTAGCCGAAATTACTATCTCACACAATGTGAAAGGTGGCAAGCCTATTGCCAACCGGGCCCTTTCCAATCCCGGACAACGTTGTTTTATCAGATAACTGAAAAAGCACATTTTGTTTTGCCTGAGCCGGAAATCGGACCCGGGACCTCATATGGTCAACGGCGATACCAGACCACCAGACAACACGGTAAATATTTCAAAATTAGATACATAATTACCTGATTGGGTAACTTTTAAAATGAATGAAACTTCTGCAAAGTGTAGATGTTGAAGTGCCTTATCTACTTAGAAAAATTTAGAAAAATTGTTAAGTAGAATATACGAACATGTATTTATAAGTTCAGTCCAGAATAAGATCACATCTTAAAGAAAAACTTTAGACACATATAACTTCATCAAAACAAATTCAATCAAAAGATACTTAAAATTCCTTTATTTGTGAGAATCAAAAATCAAAAATGTGAGAACAAAATACGTGGCGTTGTTGTTTTTTATTAAAATATCATCACGCCCGATTCGCTTGCTGCGTAGGCAGAGTAAACCGACCGTCTATAGACTTTCCGGTTCACCGCGATTCACCGATTTATCGGTTGGTGAGATAAATGGTAATCCTTATCGCCGCATATACTGACACGTTAACGATTATCGACTATTTTTAGCGATAACTGGAACTGAAAGTTTTACGTGCCCATCCGAGGTACGAGAGTGGTAATATATATATATATATATATATATATATATATATATATATATATATATATATATATATATATATATATATATATACACACCTCCGCCAGTTTCCGAGTTGCTACTGAGATTTTAGATTTTCGAGAAAATCCTCGAAAATATCTCAATAACATCTTTGCCCAACCCGGGGATCGAACCCGGGACCTCATGAACTGAGCCGAATAGGCTGTCCAGAGAGAGTTTGTTATAATAATTTAAAAAAAACCCTTGACCTTATTTTGCTTATTGAAAATGATACAAATTTACATTAAAAATATCTTTTAGAGAATTAAATTAATAATAAATTTAAGAAAAGTGCAACAAGATTTTTTTAATTGCAAATTGTTTTCAATAAGCTTCTTAGTCAAAGGCTTATTTTTTTATTAATAACAAACTACAAAGCCATGTGTTAATTAATTAATTTTTAACTTCCCGCTACGAAAATTGCCTTAAGTAAATAAAAATTATTCAAAAAATAAACCTAAATAAATAACTTTTCATCTTTCTAATTAGATATACATTTTTAACTTCCCGCTACGCATCTAGATAAGGAAGTTACTGATTTTGCCCCGATTTTCGAAGATCGAGAGTTCACCAGATCTCCACGTTTTGTGGACCTAGGAACTATTTTCACGATGACGTGTGTGTGTGTGTGTGCGTGAATGTGTATGTGTGTATGTAAACATTTAATAACTCTGAACGGCTTGACCGATCGAAACGTGGTTAATGGGAATCGATTGGATTCCACCCAACTTAGATTTCCTGAAAATTTTAACTAATTCAGTCAGTTTTAACTAATTCAAGGAGATTTTGAGAAATTTTGGAAAACCTCACAAAGGTTTTTGGCGAAACAGTATTTTTTTAATACAATTTCCAGATTAATGAATAGATATAGTACAAAATTTAATCAGCTTTACTTCTCAAAAACTGCATCCAATGCATAAATTGCATCAAAATTTATTTATCCGTTCGGGAGTTGAAAAATTTTGCAAACATGTTTTTTCGATATAACTTCGAATTCTTTTAACTAATCATTTTTAATCTTCTGCAATATTTTAGTACTTACTAAAAAAACTACATTGAATTTCAAAAATCAAAATCGAGTAAAATTTTCAAAAGTTATAGCTTATCAAACATTAAAATTCAATTTTCTAAAATCGGGGTAAAATCAGTAACTTCTTTATCTACATACGTAGTGGGAAGTTAAAAAAAATCCCACGCGGACGAAGTCGCAGGTACAGCTAGTTGTGCAATAAAAATAGTGGACCTAATAAGGGAAAATTTAACTAACAATGCTCGCGGATGCCTTGTGACTTTAAAATTTGGGTAATGTAAAAAGAAAATAGTGAATTTTCGCAATAGCCTATCCTTACGTTTATAAAGAACTGATTATATAATATAAACACTTGTACTGTTTCACATTCGTTGTGAAAGCCCCTGATGATGCTTTAATAGGCGAAACCGGTTGACTGTAAGTTTAAAAGTAATTGTGTAATAAATAAAATTTAAATTACATTTGTGAAACAGTGCAAGTGTTTATATTTCAATATGATGCAGTTTCATCAAGTGCCGACGATGAAAAGTATAAATTTATAAAGAACAAATTCTATTAGTACCTATACTTGTCGGCGCAAAGAAACACGTGCACGGAGCGCCAGCCGATCACTTCGTAAACAATGTGACTCATCCCTTTCACTTGTGTGGCAGTAGGGACGGATGCAATAAAAGCAAGCGCTCGCCACTCTTGAGCTCAGATGCGAGCTAGCCGTCGTAGAGAACGGAACGCTCCTGCGATATAATAACGCTCTGAGTTTTAAATTATTTTATTATTATAATTAATTACTTAATTAATATCGTTTAGATTATTTCAAGTTGTTGATCTTATTTAAAAATATAATAAATAGTTTACGTGAGAAATACTTATTAGTCATGAACCCAACAAATACTCCAACATCAGAAGATGGGACACCACGCGATGAGCAACACCAAAGTGACGTCATCCAAATTATGGCAAACGCATTTAAATCTACAATGAATGATATGATGACTCAATTATCGCAAGATCATCGCACCACTTTGGCAGAATTGATGAGTATTATGAAATCGGAGGAAACCCAGCGCATACGTATTTCTGATGTCTATTTTCCAGCATATGACCCTGACACTGGAACTGATGTACGGGACTGGGTTGATCTAATATCCCGCACTCAAGCCGAATATGGGCTTCGAGATCATGAAGTACGACTAAAAGCTGCCAGTGTACTAAAAGGACGTACAAAAACGTGGGCTGATAGTAGTCTACTCAGAACTGCAACTTGGACGGAGATGCGCGATGATATGCTGCAAACTTTTGAGCCAGAATCGAGGTACTTTGCTGATGTTCTACGCTATAGAAATTATGGGATCGATGATGCGGAAAATGTTCAAGATTTTATCTCAAATGTTTGGCTAATGTTTAAAAGGATAGTCAAACCTAATTCAACGGAACAAGATGCAGTAGAATTTGTCATAGGAAGTATTAGTGATGAAAGGATTCGTACAGAACTACTAAATAGCAAATCAAATACGGTCCCCGAGCTAATTGCTATTGCCAAGACTTTTCGTAAACGAAAAAGTGCACCAATAAAAGAAAACGAATACCGCAAAAGACCGCGCTTAGATTTAAATCGTGATAGACCCAATCTGACCTGTTATGTATGTGGAAAAACTGGTCATTTTGCTCGATATTGCTCAGAGAACGCAATACGGCGTGGAACATTTTCAGCGTCGTCTACATTAGCCTCATCATCGGGTAAAGCTACGCCTTCTCAGACCGACAAAGAATGTTCCTATTGTAAAGGATTACGGCACACTGCTGAGACGTGTTTCAAAAGGATTGCAGATGAACAACGGAGTAAAAATATTAACTTTTGCCAGGATAGTAATGCTAAATTAGTCAATACATTAAAACTTCGAATTGAACAACATTCAATGGAATGCATATTTGACAGTGGAGCAGACTGCTCTTTAATTCGTGAATCTGTGGCATCACGCATTCCAGGGCAAAGAAAGAACATTTCGAAATGTCTTAAAGGAATTGGCCCAGTTCCAATTTACTCTCACACACTAATTACAACTTATTGTAAAATTGACAACATTTCAGTTGAGATGGAGTTTTGTGTAGTACTGGATCATCAGTTACCCGTGGAAGTTTTGATTGGAAATAATCTTCTTAAAATTCCGGGAATCACTGTAGAGTTGTCAATAAAAGGCATTGTTGTAAGCCGTAATAATAATGAAGAGGCTGTCATCCTTCAACTTAACACTACCGAAACCAACATTGGTACTGATTTAAATGAAGAAGAACGCAACGCTTTGATGAAAATACTAGACAAGCACCAACATACTTTTGTTGAAGGCACTAGTTCTAACAGAGTCACTACTGGAGAGCTCAACATCAGGCAGAAAAATCCAAATAAAGTTGTGGAGCGACGACCCTACAGAATGGCTCCAGTTGAAAGAGAGAAGGTGAAGTTAATTATACAGGATCTTTTGGATAAAGGAATCGTTAGAGAGAGCAACTCTCCATTTGCAAGCCCAATAATCCTAGTAAAAAAGAAGAATGGACAAGATCGTTTATGCGTGGATTATCGCGAGTTAAATGCAAACACAGTTCGAGATCATTATCCATTGCCTCTTATATCAGATCAACTGGATCAGCTCGCCGACGCGAAATACTTCTGCTGTCTTGATATGGCTGCTGGATTTCACCAAATTGCTGTGGCTGAAGACTCTATTGAGAAGACCGCCTTCATTACCCCCGACGGTCAGTATGAATATTTGAGGATGCCATTTGGATTAAGTAACGCCCCATCAGTTTATCAAAGATGTATAAACAAGGCATTGGGATCATTAAGAGGAGATGTCGCTTTAGTCTACATGGATGACGTTCTCATACCAGGAAGAACAGTTGTTGAAACGTTGCAAAGGTTGGACATGGTACTTCAAGCACTAAGCGACTCAGGATTTGCGATAAACCTAAAAAAATGTTCATTTATGAAGAGATCTATACAGTATCTTGGATATGTAATAGCTGATGGACAAGTGAGACCAGATCCTTTGAAGGTAGAAGCTTTAGCGAGATCCCCTGTTCCAGAGAACGTTAAACAGCTCAGACAGTTTAATGGATTAGCTGGATACTTTCGAAGATTTATACCCAATTTTTCCTCTGAGATGGCACCATTGTACGAGTTAACAAAAACTGGGACCAAATGGAAATGGACTGATCGTCACGAAGCAGCACGGATGAAAATTATAAACTATCTTACATGTGCGCCACTACTTACCATATTTCAAGAGAATTTACCAATTGAACTTCACACAGACGCAAGTTCGTTGGGATTTGGAGCGGTTCTGATCCAAATTAAAGAAACACGTCCACATGTCATCGGTTACTTTAGCCAAAGGACAACCAAAGCTGAATCTAATTACCACTCATATGAATTAGAAACTTTGGCTGTTGTGAGATCAGTAAAACATTTTAGACACTTCTTATATGGGAGAAAGTTTACAATTATAACGGACTGCAATGCCTTAAAAGCCTCTCGATACAAGCAAGAATTGCTTCCACGTGTCCATCGTTGGTGGTCTTTTCTCCAAAACTTTGACTTTGAAGTCGAATACCGCAAAGGCGAAAAGTTAAAACACGCAGACTTCTTTAGCAGGAATCATATGATACAAAACGTTCTTAGTTTAAAATCAGACAAGGACTGGTTAGTAATGGAACAACATAGAGATCCCGTGATGAGCAAGATTATACAAAGTATTAAACAAGGCGGTGAGAAAGAAACTGATTATCTTATCCGAGACGAGGTTCTATGCCAGAGAATTAAACTGGAAGATGGAAGAACTAAGATTTTAAAAGTAGTACCACAATCTTACCAATGGAGTATAATAAATCACTATCATGAAGCTTTGAAGCACTTCGGTTGGGAAAAAACCCTTCAAAAGATCAAAGAACACTTCTGGTTTAAAAAAATAAGTTCTAAAGTTCGCAATTTCATAGACAATTGTGTTGTGTGTAAAACTATGAAAGGAGCTTCAGGTGCTATGCAAGCAAAACTGCATCCTATTAACAAAATAGCGGAACCTTTTCACACACTCCACATTGACATCACTGGAAAACTAAGCGGACCATCATCTGAAAAAGAATACGTTTTTGTAGCTGTTGATGCATTTTCAAAGTTTGTGATCTTAAAATTTGCTACAAAGAAAAACCAGGAGTCTGCACTGCAACATCTGAAAGAAATAATATTTCTCTTCGGCGCTCCTAAAAGGATAATTGTTGATGGCGATGGAGCATTCGTGTCTCAATATGAAAAATATTGTAAACAATATGGCATCGAACTACATCACACCGCTGCCTACACCAGCAGAGCTAATGGTCAAGCGGAAAGAGTAATGCGCGTTATAAAAGACGGACTCACTGTGATAAGCAACATTCAGAAAGAACACTGGGAATCCGCTTTGGGGGCTTTACAACTTGCTATTAACTGTACAATATCAAAAGCAACTGGAAAAACACCAATTGAGCTTCTTACAGGAAAAAACGGATGCGTCCCACCAGAACTTATTTTAATCATAGACGACGAAAATGAAAGAGTGAATCCTGAATCTTTACAGAAAGTTGTTTATGAAAGGATGTCCGAGCAGTCTAATAAGTCTAAAACAAGATTCGATAGCACAAAAGCGAAGGTGAAGAGATTTGAAAAAGGACAATATGTTTTAGTGAAAGAATCTATCCGTCTGGGGACCAAGCTCAGTCAAAAGTATGATGGCCCTTACGAAGTATAAAAGGTGCTACCTAATGATCGTTATGAAGTAAAAAAAATAACTGGGCGTGGACGACCACGAAAGGTTGTTCATGAAAATTTACGAGCAGCTCCTGACTTTGGAAAACAGAATGAAACTGCCGTGTCGGCGGGAGAAGAGTCTTTAGAAACGGGAATTACTAAAATTGTGTAATCTAAGTAAGAGACATTTTTTTCTTTTAATCTGAGTACCATTGTTGTGTTTTAAACTTACTTTGTGAACACCAGCGTCGAGGCTTGGTTGTTTGAAATGTAATAGCGTCGAGGCCACAGTACTAAACACCTGTGTCGAGGCTTGGTTGTTTATAACGTCACGGCGTCGAGGCCAGACTGTGAACACCAGCGTCGAGGCTCGGTTGATTGAAATGTAATAGTCAAGACCACAATACTAAACACCAGCGTCGAGGCTTGGTTGTTTATTTAAAAAAAAAAATGACTTTGAGGTCAGACTGTGAACACTAGCGTCGAGGCTTGGTTGTTGTAACAGTTATTGGCATCGAGGCAACAAAACAAATACCAGCATCGAGGCTTCGTGCTTTTAACTATTAAAAGTATTGAGGCTACATTATTGTGAACATTAGTGTTGAGTGGTAGTGTGTCTTATCCAAATTTTTTCGAGGCTTGGTTGTTTGAAATGTAATGGCGTCGAGGCCACAGTACTAAACACCTGCGTCGAGGCTTGGTTGTTTATAACGTCACGGCATCGAGGCCAGACTGTGAACACCAGCGTCGAGGCTCGGTTGATTGAAATGTAATAGTCAAGACCACAATACTAAACACCAGTGTCGAGGCTTGGTTGTTTATTTAAAAAAAAAATGACTTTGAGGTCAGACTGTGAACACTAGCGTCGAGGCTTGGTTGTTGTAACAGTTATTGGCATCGAGGCAACAAAACAAATACCAGCATCGAGGCTTGGTGCTTTTAACTATTAAAAGTATTGAGGCTACATTATTGTGAACATTAGTGTTGAGTGGTAGTGTGTCTTATCCAAATTTTTTCAAATTTTATAGTGTTGACGCTGAGACGCGTCAAGTGCAGTATGGCCGTGTCGGCGCAAAGAAACACGTGCACAGAGCGCCAGCCGATCACTTCGTAAACAATGTGACTCATCCCTTTCACTTGTGTGGCAGTAGGGACGGATGCAATAAAAGCAAGCGCTCGCCACTCTTGAGCTCAGATGCGAGCTAGCCGTCGTAGAGAACGGAACGCTCCTGCGATATAATAACGCTCTGAGTTTTAAATTATTTTATTATTATAATTAATTACTTAATTAATATCGTTTAGATTATTTCAAGTTGTTGATCTTATTTAAAAATATAATAAATAGTTTACGTGAGAAATACTTATTAGTCATGAACCCAACAAATACTCCAACATACTCAATTTCGATTAGATGTATATTTTCTGAGGTATTAGCAAAAACCTAAAAAATGACCAGTTTTATTTTCAAATATATTATAATTATTCTTATATAAATAAATAAAATGTTCTTATATAAATAAATAAATAAATAAATTTTTATTTTCAAATATATTATAATTATTCTTATATAAATAAATAAAATGTATAGATTTATATTTTACACATATTTAGTAAAATTGCATTTATAACATTTTAATAAAAAAGTACCCATTCTTGAACTGATTCTCTCGGATTATATCCATTACTCAAACACTATACATACATACATACACTATACATACATACAAAAACTATGAAATGATAACGCTAACTTATAATGAGCCGTGCGTTCAAAGGTTTTGTATATATTCCGGGTGTCACGTTCAACTGGACTTACCACCCGAAACCGTTGAAACTTGTGATGTCTGTAACTTCTAAATTATAAAACTCATGACCTTGAAATTTTTAAGGGATAATATTTATAGTATTTACTTTTGAACAAAAAAATAATAAAGGATTTCGGACTACAGGTTAATGAATTAAAGCTAAATATACGTTTTTGTTTTCATCCCCTATCCCACGGGAACCGTACTGAATTTTGAGATAAAAAATATCCTATAACCTTCTTCGGAGTATGAACTCTAATTACGCTAAATTTCATTTGAATCCGTTCAGTAGATTCGGCGTGATGCGCGGCCTTGATACAGACAGACAGATAGACAGACAGACAGACAAAAAACTATATATTTCGCTTCAGTATCGATTAAAGAGTATCTCCCAAAAAAAAATTTTTAAAATATCTTCAATGTACAGAAATCGACCTCTTACATTTTTATTATATGTATATATGTATAGATTTGAATCCGTTCAGTAGATTCGGCGTGATGCGCGGCCTTGATACAGACAGACAGACAGACAGACAAAAATTAAAAAAATATATATTTCGCTTCAGTATCGATTAAAGAGTATCTCCCAAAAAAAATTTTTAAAATATCTTCAATGTACAGAAATCGACCTCTTACATTTTTATTATATGTATAGATGTATAGATTAGTACGCACGCGTCGCGCTCGTCTGTCGACAATCCCTGCGATAAGAATCTGCCAAGAGGCAGCTAGCTGTAGGCATTTAACGCGCGTTAAATCGAGTAACAGAGGCCTGGTAATATGCTTAAACCTAAACAAAACTGCAATCGGCTATATAACTAATGTTTATATCCATGCAAAATAACCACGACTCAATATTTTTAACACTCTTAAACATCATCTAATCATTAGTGTACGATCAAAACGTTTTCTTTTCTGGCCTACCGGAACGTTGCAGTAGAGTGATATCATGTGGTGAACGAATAATATTTGTATTGATTTGTGGTTGATATTTAAACAATGGTTTAAATGACTGTACCAAGAAGACCACGGTTTTTTCAAGTTTTGTAATACGAACATATTTAGACCATGGTTTTTAAGATAATCATGAATTTGACAGTTCAGGTTTATTTAATTTTTTTTGTAATAAGACCGTTAGGGTTTAATCTTTTAAATCCTAATATGATTATTGGTAATTCGAAATTATATCAATTTAGGCACTTCAGATGGCGACCTTTGTGGCATATTTTGTTTTTGCAATATAGAATAGCAAACAAACCATATGCTCTTAATGTAAAAAGATAACCATCGTTCACAGACACCACGAATGGTAGTCCTTTCTGGTTGCGTTCAACAACACAGGTTTCCAAGTCGGCGGCAGTGTCCATCCCTTGTCCCTATTAAAATTAGGACGACGTTCAATCTCGATGGTCTCGACAAACTTACACGATACAAAGTTCTTTTCGCGGGCCAACACTTTCACCTTGTCGAACCTAATATAATGTGACATATCTGAGCTAAGGACATGTTCTGCTACCGCCGAGGTATTGCAGTCCATTTTGCGCACACTACGGATATGTTCGGCGAGTCTGACGTTGATGTTTCGTCCTGTCTCTCCAATGTAGCTTTTGCCGCAATCGCAAGGAATTTCGTAGACTCCCGGGCTATTTAAAGGGTCCCGATCTTTAGGCGATCGTAGGAGTTTTCTTATTTGTGTCATGGGGCGGAACACTGTCCTGATGCTGTATCTCCGGCGTAACAGGTGTCCAATTTTGTCCGTCACCCCTTGCATATATGGCAAAAATACCGGGACCCTTTCTGCAGTCTGCGGCCGTTGTCTATTGGTCGCATTTGCTAGCCGTAAACTTTGTCGCCAGTTATAGCCATTATACTCTAGCACCTGCCTTACATGTGTCAATTCCGATTCTAGGAGTTGAGAATCGCATAGGCGAAGTGCTCGGTTAATAAGAGTACGTGGCACTGAAGACAGGTGTGACGGATGATGATGGGAATCCGCTCTTAGATACCGGTCAGTGTGTGTCGGTTTCCTAAAGACCGTGTGTACCAAATTTCCGGTAGGTTCCCGTTTTACTAATACATCCAAAAATGGGAGAGTTCCATCTCTTTCCTCCTCTATAGTAAAAAGTATTTTTGGATGTATATTGTTCAGATGATCTAAAAATTGCGTCACACCCTGTCTGGAAACTATGGCAAACACGTCATCTACGTATCTCCACCAGTGTCTTGGTTTATAAGGCGCACTTCTCAACGCTAACTCCTCAAAATATTCCATAAATATGTTGGCCACAACTGGTGCTATTGGTGAGCCCATTGTCACTCCATCCATTTGTAGGTAGAAATCCCCCCGCCAGAGAAAATAGCCACTCGTAAGGCAAAATTCTATTATTCCTAAGTACTCAGTAGATAAATTGTTGCTTAATAACAATTGTTTTATTATATTAATGGTCTCTGCTACTGGTACATTAGTGAATAATGATGTCACGTCAAAACCGACCATTATCTCGTCCGGCTGGATTCTGATGTCTTCCAACAAATGAATGAAATGTGTGGAGTCTCTTACAAAGCTTGATATTTTTTGTTACATCAAGATCGGGACCCTTTAAATAGCCCGGGAGTCTACGAAATTCCTTGCGATTGCGGCAAAAGCTACATTGGAGAGACAGGACGAAACATCAACGTCAGACTCGCCGAACATATCCGTAGTGTGCGCAAAATGGACTGCAATACCTCGGCGGTAGCAGAACATGTCCTTAGCTCAGATATGTCACATTATATTAGGTTCGACAAGGTGAAAGTGTTGGCCCGCGAAAAGAACTTTGTATCGCGTAAGTTTGTCGAGGCCATCGAGATTGAACGTCGTCCTAATTTTAATAGGGACAAGGGATGGACACTGCCGCCGACTTGGAAACCTGTGTTGTTGAACGCAACCAGAAAGGACAACTATATGGTAGATGACAGCGTAGGAGATATTATAAGTACATTTTGTGCACAAAATAATTCAAATAGTGGTACGAATGCGCCAACAGCAATGTGTGTATCGTCGACGGAAATCCTCACACACCCGGTTTCATCAAAACGAGCGCAGCGGGCAGCCGACCGCAGTTCGCGTCGAGTCGCTGTCGCGGCAACAGCGTCGCAATCGCCCTGATGAAGGACCTCATATAGGTCCGAAACTAGTCGGAACCTATACCGATTTATACGTGAGTTTAGCCGTTTTCTTAATCAATTATTAAGTAAATAATGTTTCACGAAAGTTTAGATAATTTTACCACGAATAGTAATTGTGCGTGAATCTCCGTGAGGGCCTGATCTACCAAACCGGAACACGACAATGACAGCTATCGCGGCTGGAATAGGTAAAGCGGCGGTACCATACCCCCGGGCGACGGGCGGCGTAACGACTTCGACAAGAGATGACGGCGTTCTGTTAGGTTGCGCCTCCGAGCACTTATAAAAAAAAAAGCACTTTTTCGGAACACAAGTTATTTATTTCACTTTCTACAATTACTAACTAATGGGACTTTAACTATAAACACTCTAACTTGGATCACACTTTTTCGCGGTTCCCTTGTGAAGGGTTATAGCGACCCGGAGTATGGATATAGCACTAGTCTATTCGCTGTGTCCAGGCCGGCGGGCAGAAACCAGGTCCGTAGCTGGGCAGCGTTTAGGCTAGAGAATATCTAACTGAAGAATATTTGGGAAACAGCGAGTATTTATACACATATATTGCTGACTATCCAGCTTATATGCATTTCAGCATTATTGCATGGAAAATAGGGATGTAACACCTCCCCCCTTTAGAACGGAACATGCGGAAAATAGAAATAGAATGTGAGTATGATCCAAATTAAGAAGAAATAGAAACAGTTAAAATAACAATATAAAAAATAATGACGTAGAAAATTACAGCGTAGATTAATTATCATTAGTTATTATACAATTCAAAGTAATCACAAAATCGAAATGAAATAGTAAAATATAGCAATTAAGAGTTATCAAACTTTAAATGTAAATGTAACAATATAGTAAATAACAGGAAAGAGTCTATAGAAAATAACATTTGAATGGAATTAGTTATCATTATAAATATTCACGAAATCGAAATGAAATAGTGAAATATAACAATTGAGATTTATTAAACTTATAAGGTAAATGTAACGATATAGTAAAAACATGAAATAGAAAATAGCATTTGAATAGACGAAATAGAAAACAATGATTTAGTAAATTTTATTTCAACAGAACTAGAAATAGTAACTAAATGTAAGCAAATACTTATTACAATAAAGAAAATCATTTATAAACCTTAATTAAAAATAACTTAATTTAAACACATCAAAATAGTAATAGACAGAGCAAAAATAAAAAATAAAATTTACAACAATTCAAGATTCCTTTTGGGCGTAATACTTGAATCAGTACTTTCAGTATCATAGTCTCGATTAGACATTTCGATACTCGATCTGGCATGAACATTTGATTTTGGTTTCGTTATACAATTGTTGATAATCTTAACACAACATGAAGTCTTTCTATTCTTGTTACAACAAAAGCATTTATAAAGTTTATATGAACAAAATGAAAATACAGAAACGGATAACAAAGTAGTTATTATACTAAAATAATAGCTATACTTAATATGGTATGGTTGAGTTTCGATCCTGGTTAAGTCGTCATCGGCTTGATTTAATTTATGAGAAGCATATTGCAAATAATCTAAGTTTACATTTGATAATTTAACAGGAGACAGATATGGTATAGTTTGATTCAACTTTGTTTTTGAGCAACAATCATCTTCTATTATGTTAAAATTTGGATGTGGAATATAGACTTTAATTTCAAACTCCTGGGATGGAATGAACTGAAATAACTTATGATAAGCCTTACAATATTTTGGCAATTTCATAATGCCTGTGCCAATTATATCATAATCATTAATACTACCATTACAATTAATAGACAATTTTGTTACATCTGATTGCACATATATCCACATATTATTATTAAGTTTTTGCCATATATCTATTTCACCAACAATAGTCTTATAGTTACAAGAGTTTAGGATACCTTTAACGTGTTCGGTTAGAATAATCACTTCACAAATTGGATTTCCGACACTAGATTGTATATTTCCTAGTTTGCACAAATAGTAATTGCCGTTTATCACTTTGCACTCACTTAGGTCTTGTAGCGTGGAATATAATAATTTATCTTGTGTTATTGCCAAGAACTTTGCGGATGGATTAATTAAAGCAAAAGTATTAGGATTATGGATATCATGTGGGGTTGGTAGCGAATAAATATGATACAGTGTATAGTCTACAAAAGATGCAACTAGAGGAATCTTAATAACAAAAATTAGTTTATTATCGCTAATGAAAGAAGAAATTTCAGAAATATCTACGATTTTATGAACATTATCAAGGTTTAAGTGTAACGGAAGGTTTGGAATAACATCATTGTTTTTAGAATTTAATTCGTTATATAGTTGCATAGGACTTAGTATTGATGGATGAACTATGTTTTGTTTCCCGAATAGAATAGCATCAATAAGATCTCGTAAACTAAAATTGAGTATCATTAGAGAGCTTTCCAAGGCACTGAACACCATTGATAGATGAGAAACTACCTCTAATTTATTGGCATTTGTCGAAACAGTGTCTAAAATTTTCCCTAGATTTTGAATATTATCATTAAGAATGTTTTCATTTGAATTTAATTTGGAAATAGTATTGTTAAAAGAAGAAATAGTAGAACTTATAATAATATATAATGAGTTGCTTATAGTAAATATGTAGTAAACAAAAAGTTAAGAATAATATAACATCTAAAATATAAAGAAAATCGCTAAAAAAGTTAATTAATCTAAAATAGGCATATCTAAGGGAGCCATAGCCGTATTTGAATTTGACGATGAGCAAATTGGTTTGTTATGGGCTAATTTGATTTCATCGAAATGATGTCTTACATGTCTACGATTTATAAGTAAAGTGACGTTATTGTTATTGTGAATCTTAATTATCTTGTATGGGCCTTTCCATACACTGGATAGAGCTTTCCGTAATCTGTGATGTTGTTTTAAGTAAACCATATCTCCGACTTTGTAAGAGACATTTCTCGTGTCTTTGTCGTAATAGATTTTAGATTTCTCTTTGCTTCGAAGTATATTTTCTCTGGCTATGTTACGAGTATTAATTAGTTTTTGTTTTAGCATTTTGACATAGTCAGGATATGTTACTGTTGGATCAATATCATAGAGGGAACTAGGAATATGAGGCTTACAGCCGAACAGTAACTCATGGGGAGTAAAATTTGTGGATGAGTGTACTGATGTATTAAAGGAGACAATGGCAGTTGGAAGGAATTTATGCCAGTCACTATGATTGTCATTAACGTAGGATTTTAAGTACTCTTTCAGAGTAGCATGGCTTCTTTCGAGAGCACCATTAGTTTGGGGATGGTAAGGAGTAGAAAAAAGGTGTTTAATTTTAAACAAAGATGTTATTTGTTTATACACATCAGCAATGAAATGAACACCTTGATCGGATAAAAGGGTCTTAGGGATTCCGAAGTGGCAAATGAATTGAATAAGACAGTCAGCTGTCTTTTCAGCTGTCGAATTAGTAATAGGATAAGCCATTGAATATTTGGTTAGGTCATCTTGAAAGGTAACGATGTATTTATATTTTTCAGGACCGGATTCAGGTAAGGGACCGACTATATCGGTGGATATTCTTTGGAGAGGTTCAGAGGAAGTAGAAGTGATTTGCATAGGGGCCTTGTTGCAAGCGCGTAATGCTTTATTTTGTTGGCATTTGGGACAGTGTTTTACATATGTCTCAATGTCGTTTTTCATATTTTTCCAGTAATAGGATTCTTTTAATTTATTATATAGGCGTGAAGAACCCATATGACCACCAATAGGTGAATCATGATTATCTTTAAGTATGGTGGGTATTTCACTTGGATTAGGATAAATCAATTTATTGTGATAAACATTAATCTTGATACCAGTATTATGAAATATAAAAGATATCATATCATAAATTAAAATAAATCTTAAATTATCAAAGGGATTGGAAAAATCAGAGATGGCAATTTCGTTTATTTCAGAATGAGAAATTATAAGGTTATTTCTTAAGTCCTTAAGGACTTTAAATATGTCCTTGTAGCTAGTAGAATCAAAGTGATGGACTTTTATGAACATGTGGAAAAATGTTTTTTCTTTTATCGTAGAAGACTTGACAGTGTATAATTCTTTTTCGGATGATAAGAATGCTTCTTTGTCTTCTAATAGATTTAATATGTCTTCGCAATAGGGGTTTGAATTATCGAGATCGACAGACGTTGGATAAGCAATTGCCTTGCACGGTGTTTTTAAAAGGTTTTGGTTTGTTTCAGTGATTATCGTATCGTAGACCGTTGGACTCGATCTTTTACGCATAAAGGTCTCATAGGTGATGGTATCTATATCATCAATCAATAGGTCAATTGCATGAATCGGAGGACGGGAGAGAGCATCGGCATTACTATTTAGTTTTCCTGCTTTATATACGATTTCGTAATCGTATTCTTCTAACTTTAAGCGCCACCTTACTAATTTGCTGCTTGGGTCCTTACAGTTAAACAGCCAGATAAGGGGACGATGATCCGTTATTATTTTAAATTTCCTACCGTATAGATACGGTCTAAAAGTTTTAGTACCGAAAATTATAGCTAGCAGTTCTTTCTCTGTTGTGCTATAATTTCCTTCAGCACGATTTAAAGTTCGGGATGCGAATGCGATAGGTAAATCCTTTCCGATTTCGCCTTGGGACAGAACAGCTCCTAAAGCATAGTTAGAGGCGTCAGTTGTAAGTATGAATTCTTTGGAGAAATCTGGATATTGTAAGATAGGGGCATTGGTCAGCATGGATTTAAGAGTGGACATTGCCTTTTCTTGATCTTGAGTCCAATTGAAAACAGCGTCTTTGCGAAGTAAAGAAGTTAGAGGTTTTGTAATTTTTGAAAAATCTTTAATGAATTTACGATAATATCCTATTAAGCCAAGAAAAGACTTTATCTCTTTCGGAGTTCTTGGTGTAGGATATTCTGACACGGCTTTTACCTTATCGGGGTTAGGAGACACACCCTTGTCAGTTATGACATGGCCTAGATATGCGACTTCTCGTCGTAGAAACTCGCATTTGTCAGGCTGCAACTTGGGGTTATGTTTGCGGAGTGCTTCGAATACTAGCTTGAGTTTATCAATATGAGAAATGAGACAGTGGGAATAGATTATGACGTCATCCAGGTAAATAAAACAGTGCAGACCTTGGAGACCGGAGAGAACAGTATTCATAAGTCTTTGAAAGGTCGCAGGTGCATTCTTTAAGCCAAATGGCATTCTTGTATACTCAAAATGACCATTAGGAACGGAGAAGGCTGTCTTAGGGGAGTCGTCTTTACTCATTTTAATTTGGTGGAAACCTGACACCAGGTCGAGAGTGGTAAAGTATTTACTATGTCCTAACTGGTCTAGTATGTCTGTAATGTTGGGAATAGGATAGGCATCTCCAACAGTGATGTCGTTGAGTTTTCTATAATCAACTACTATGCGCCATTTCTTTTGGCCAGAAGCATCTTGCTTTTTTGGGACGACCCAGATTGGAGAAGACCAAGGAGAGTTAGAAGGTTTAATTATTTTTTGATCTAACATTTTTTGTATTTGTTTATTGACTTCTTCTTTATGACACTCAGGGTATCTATATGTTTTAACGTGGATAGGTTGTGAGCTAGTAGTTTTAATTTCATGTTCTACAGTATTTGTACAAGTTAAAGTATCTCCATCTAAGTAAAATAAATCAAAATATTCTGAACACAGATTTAGTAGAGCTTCCGATTCTTCACGGTTAAGATGCGAAGTTCTTATTTGTTTCAAGACATTTGAACACCTATCTGCAGGTGAACAGTGATTATTTGAGTTAGTAAAGTTCACAGAATTAATAGGTTCCGATGAGTTATTTAATAAATCACAAGGAATTAATTCTAAACATAATGGTTTAATTAAAACATCATTATTATTAGTATTTAGAATGGAAACATTGACGTGATTATTTTCCTTAATAGTTACGAGACAGCGAGATAAATATACGCCTTTTTGAATTTCGCATTTATTTATGTAACCAGTTATTACTTCTGGATTTAAAACATTACACTCAATGACCATTTCGGATCGAGCTGGAACAATATATTTAGGATTAGTAAAATGAATTCGTATTAAATAATTGTTTATCTCTAAGGTTTTATTTTTATAATCTATGTTACAATTATGAAACTTAAGGCAATCGTTTCCAATAATACCATCAAATTCTATGTTGACACAATCAGGTATTAAGTGAAATTTACTAAGAATAGTATTATTATTTGATAATATAAAATCTAAATTAAAATGACCAAGACTATTCAAATAATTAGTACCTTTTTCGATTCCTTTAAATTGTATGGTTTCGCGAATTAATTCTGGTTGAATTTGTAATGATGATCGTTTTATTAGTGATATACCTGCACCCGAATCGATTAATAAAACTAACAATTTATCTGAATATTTTGATTTAATATATATATGTGGCAAATGTGTTTTATTATTATAATGAATTTCATGAATATTAGAATAACTGTCTGGGTTATTCATAATTAGTTGAGTATTGTTAGATATAGAAGATTTAGGGATTTCGATACACATGTCAGATATAGTAGAGTCGGTGAGTTTATTAGATATAGTAGATGTAAGAGATACAGTGGATTCAGTGGATTTAGAAGAATTAGAATTAGTAGATTCAATAGATTTAGTAGGTTTAGTAGATTTAGTAGATGTAAGAGATACAGTGGATTCAGTGGATTTAGAAGAATTAGAATTAGTAGATTCAATAGATTTAATAGGTTTAGTTGATTTAGTAGACTTAGTAGATTTAGTAGAATTAGTAGGATTAGTAGATGTAAGAGATACAGTGGATTCAGTGGATTTAGAAGAATTAGAATTAGTAGATTCAATAGATTTAGTAGGTTTAGTAGACTTAGTAGATTTAGTAGAATTAGTAGGATTAGTAGATTTAGTAGATATAGTTGATTTAGTAGAATTAGTAGAATTAGCATTAGGAAAATACTTAGGTTTCTCAGAAATAGTAGGATTAAAAGATACAGTGGATGTAGTAACAATATTAGATTTAGGATAATTAATATAATTAGCAGGCACAGTGGGCCTAACAAAATTATTAGATTTTTGTAATACATCGAAAGCGTCGGTTTGTTTAGGCGATTCCGTACGACGCGGAACCGGAATCACCTTTAGTTTAAATTTAGATCAGCGTCATTTAAATGAGAATTTGTATAAATAGAATCAGGAGGATTATAGGTAAAATTGTTTCCGTTATCATTATTACTTAATTCTGTGAAGTTATTAATTTGTTGTTGAGAATTAGGAATATGTTTCTGTCGCGAATTATTATATTGCCGTTTTTTACATTGACTAATATCATGGCCTAGGTTTTTGCAATATCGACATACAACTGGTGAAGCATTAGGAAAAGGACGGTGTTGATTATGCGATGGGCCTTGGGAAAGATTAAGGATAGGACGTTGTGGTCTGTTTTGATAACAGTTTTTGTCTGAATGTCCTACCCTATGACATATTCTGCAGCTAGGTTTTGTTTCATGCCGCGAGGATTTTATATAATTTTGTAGCTTTTCCTCTTGGCAAGCAAGGTTTATAGCCTCATGCAAGTTTGATGGGTTTCGACATCTCAAAATATTAGAGATGTCACCAGGGAGCCCCAATAAAAATGTGTGGAGTGCCAGGTCTTCGGTGCTGGCAATCCGGCCTTTTATTTCGCTAGCGTCCTGAGTCGAATGTGTTATGTCTGTTTGTAATCGAGTTAGGTAAGTTTCCAGACGTAAACTATATTGGGTAACGGATTCGCCTGGTTTTATTTTACAATTTTGCAGATCTAGTAATAGATGGTCGCGATGTTTGGTTTCCCCAAATGTTGATTTTAGAAACTGTTTAAATTCATGCCAATTTTCAAATATTTTTAGAGAACAAGCTGCTTCAGCTTTGCCCTCTAATTGTGACAAAATATACTTAAAGAGAATGTTTTGTTGTGAGGGAGAGGCTAAATTTAATGCATTTTCGCAATTTCTTAGAAAATGAGACAATTTTGTTTTATCCCCATCAAATGACTTGACAAATTTCGTGAGAATAGAGAAACTTAGCTCTTCCATACCCACGCTTTGTAAACTAGATGTCGACTGGACGTTTTTCTTTTCGAGTTTGCTAGTTTCATTAACCATTTTTAAGCCGTTTATATAGCAAAATATTAAAATACACAATTAATCCTCTCTCTCTAGTTACGGTATAGGTGATACGGCGTGAAGATATATTCGATAGGATTAGTAAAGTATTGAAATACACAATGGTTTCTCTCTCTATCTACGGTATAAGTGATACGGCGTGAAGATATATTCGATAGGATTAGTAAAGTATTGAAATACACAATGGTTTCTCTCTCTAACTACGGTATAAGTGATACGGCGTGAAGATATATTTGATAAGATTGATAAAATATTAAAATACACAATGGTTTCTCTCTCTAACTACGGTATAAGTGATATGGCGTGAACATATATTTAATAAGATTTAGGTTGGAATTTGTATAAAACGGAATTGAAACTTGAAATGAAAAAATAATCCAAACGCAAAATTATGGCAAAAATAATAAATTATTATAATACAGGCAAACACTCACGATAACAGTAGTATGTAGAACATGGAATTGAGTCAGCGGCGTCTTATTACTGGCGAGGTGATGCGGCGATGGAATTTGCAGCGTTGCAGTTACGGGTCGATGCGAAGTGCGAGTTATTTACGTGTTTTCAAATATTTCGTTATAACCTTGGCAGCGTATAGCCTGGTGCTGGGCAGATTACCCTCACGCACTATGCGGCTTAGATGACAGGTAACGTAGAGTCCACGGCGTCGGCGGCGATCTCTAGAGCGTCAGTGAGACGGCGGAGACAGCAGGTGGCCAAACGCTTAGTTAGCCTTTGTTGTAGAGGTGATGGTCGTCGTCAGGAGTAGGCGACCAAGGGAATATCAATCCCCTTTTCTTCTGACACCAATGTTAGGTTGCGCCTCCGAGCACTTATAAAAAAAAGCACCTTGTGAAGGGTTATAGCGACCCGGAGTATGGATATAGCACTAGTCTATTCGCTGTGTCCAGGCCGGCGGGCAGAAACCAGGTCCGTAGCTGGGCAGCGTTTAGGCTAGAGAATATCTAACTGAAGAATATTTGGGAAACAGCGAGTATTTATACACATATATTGCTGACTATCCAGCTTATATGCATTTCAGCATTATTGCATGGAAAATAGGGATGTAACAGTTCGCCTTTCACTCGCTGCTTGATCTGTCCTTCAAATGGCGTCTGCGCCGTCACGGGGCCCCTTGATCGGGTGGTAACGCGGGCGGCACGACTGACCATTAATACGCGGTCACTACTCAGCCCCGCAGCTCACGTTACAACGTCAATCGATTCGATGCGCTTACGACTGTTACACACATAAACACGATACAACGTTATGTCGTACTACGACGCGGCATTATGTGTAAGAAGATTTGTTAGAGCCCTAAACACTACGACTCTATTGACGTTTTGTTACGTGACTAGGGTCACTGGACTAAACGCAACATCATCATCTCTATGTAAACCTATAGCGTCTGTCGGTACAATCAAAGTTTTTGGGATTTTATCACTCGCCGGCATTCATTTTGAAAGTTTATCCGTTTGTATGTCAAAAACGGCTTGACATATCTTGATGGGAATTTGTATGCAGTGAAACACGTGATTGTTCAAATGGTAGGCCGTATAGTTTTGTTATCGAGTATCGACAGCTTTTATAGAGCAGGCGAAGCAGGCGGGGTAGTCGTCAAATAACACTATGCGAGTAACGATGTCAAGTGAAATTCCCTGGACTCTTTTGAAGATCGACATCTTCTGCCTTCCTGTCAGGCAGATCGTAAAAGGAGAACTTTTGGCGTAACGTCTCACTACCATCGCAACTAACTAGGTGACACATGTGTCCGATATGTGAATCGCGTATATCACCACCGTTATACCTGTTCCTATCGTCATAGTATTTTTTTATCTTTTTATTTTTACCATTTAACTCAGGCAACATGGCCCATAATATAAATAACTTATAAACTAACGTACATGTTAGTATAATATACTCAAAATTACACTTTGTCAGTACTATTTGGTGCTTGTCACTGTCTTGTTTCGGGTTGAAGGTTAAGGTAGCCTCCAAACTGTTACATCCTCACCGTATATGATAAGAAAGTAGATAAGCCGTGAATGGTTTGTTAGTTGTGTATTACTCAGACTCGGTACTCAGACCAAATGGCAAAGTCGAGCAAACATACATTTGCAGTAGACCTATGACAAAATGTCTATGTCACGTTTTGTTTGTTTGTATTGTTTTAGACACTGCAGTCGTATCAGCGAAAAGAGACGGTAAGTATTGGTCTTTATGTGAACATTCCCAATGATAAATTTAAGACTTCCCTAGCTTTGGCCAACTTAATGCTTTGCAACAAAACACACTAAATTGTGTAGGATTTTTCAATTTTAATAACTTCAATTTTAAGTTGACAATACTAATATTTATTTTTCTTTTTAATATAAGGTCGCTTAAGCTTTCTTTAAGTTTAGATTTATGGGCTTCAAGAGTATGTGCTTCTTTTAGATGGATTAACAAAGTTTTTGTCATGTAAGTATTGCTATTTTCTTTATATACTCGTCTAATTCAAATGCAAATAGAACGACATGATGCACTAAAACATGGTATTATTAATTTTTATTAGAACTGTTTATTGATGGAACACTATAATGACTCAAACATACTTTCACAGATTATTCAGAATAAGAACGAGACAAACGTAAAAAACACAAAAAACAAAAGATAATCAAAGAAATTGAAACTAAAGAAGTTGAAAACTTTGAAAGCAATGTTGATCTAACTGTTGATACATTAAGCACACAGCAAGTTTCTCCTATTTCAACAATAACAATAGAAATTTCTGACAATATAATTCAAGTAGTTCCTGCGAGCTTTGTAAGCAATATCAGCGATGGAGCCATCACTCAGTCAGTAGCAACTGTTAAATTAGATCAAAATTATCCTCTTATCAATAAAAATAATCAAGCGCATGAAAAAGAAAAGCCATTACAACTACTAAAAGATGCAGCACCTGTTAAAGTAAGGGAATCAGTGGCGGAAAGTGTATCTGTTCAAGTAACGGAAACGGACGCTGAAAATCAAGTATTAGAGTATAAGGCACAAAATGTAAATTATAATACTAAAGCTAATGAAACTATTATCTCTTCAGACAGTATAGTTACATCTGAAGCACTCATTAATGTTTCTACCATAGATTTAGACAAAGACACTGATCACAGCGAAAACGTAAAACCGACAATGATATTACAAGATGCTTTGAACGTTTCTCAAATAATTATTTCCACCCAATAAATTCCATTTAATAATAAACCAATAATAGAATCTCACGCTGCCGTACGAATTTCACCATTACAGGGAATCAGTGTAACTGAAGTTACATAAAATAATTATGAAACTGACTTGAAAAGTGAACATGTTGATAACAAAACCAAACCAGAACTTAATTTTGACTTATTGGAATCAATTGGTGTTGAGGAAGTATTTGTAGGAGACAAGTCAGGAAAATACTATCCCGAGTTAATTGTACCCACAGAAACTGCCAAAAAAGACATAATTGTTTCTAATCAAACTGTGACTGAAATTCCTACAGTTGAAAAACGAGAGGCACCTTTAGGAAAATTTAAGACGCCACACGCACAAGAAGCTGAAATAGAAGTCACATCTACTGATAGTATTATTGTATCTGTTAATCAGCCTCATGAAAAAGAAACGTTACTATCGTCAGCTGAACAGCCTGTAATATCGCACGTTGGAGAAGATATTTTGCTATTTAAGGGTCTAGATAATTTTGTAACCATAACCAATATCAAAGAAGCTGAACTAATTACAGAAGACATTGTCCGAAAGAATGCTCAAATTGGTTTTGCAGAACATCAACATAAATATAATGCTGAAACCAATATTCAAGAGTCAGAATTTTTCCTTAATGATAAAAAACGTCCATACGAATGCCACGCAGAATCCTCGATTTCAGTGTTAGACAAAAACATCACAGAAGAGATAAATGTCCACGAGAGTGAAACTATTTTGCAAACTAAAGAAAAAGAATTAATGCATAAAGCTATAATTGATATTAAACCAGCCGAGTCTATTACAACTTGTGAAACATTAGATTTGAACACAACAGAATTACTTAGAGTAACAAAAGCAAGTAGTGGAAGTGCCACAGAAGCCCTTATTACTGATAATGCTAAAATTGTTACAACCCCATTCGTACACGATTAAGAATATTCTCATTCTTATGAGGCTAAGGAGCCTAAGAATGTATGCATGAGTGTTATTCCTAAAGTTTCCCTGGAAATTACAGAAATTGAGACGTCCCATTCTGAGAATAAATTGAAAGAATACAAAAGTCCAGAGGCTGTTTTCACCAAGCCTACACAAACTCATCAACTTAAAGCTCCTGCCACACAAGAAATTACTACGGCTGATCAAGTGGAAATATTAGATGAGCTTAAAATGACAACTGAAACGGCTACGCAACAGCATGACTTATTAAAAGAAGTATCTATTTTACAAAATACTGTGCAAGAGCAACTGCAAAATTTAAGTTTGTCCCAAGGTAATAGAGTAAATGCTAGTCTTATTTTAAGTAAAAACGAAAGATTAAGTGTAACTGAAACAATAACTTATAGAGCAGAAGATATACTCGAAATATGTATTGAACAAATTTGCTAAGCAAAGTTGATATAAATCAGAAAATACCTTTAACAACTGAAGTTACTTTACGAGATACTTTAAGTGATCTAGACGTTCCTGTACCTCATAGCGATAAAGCTAAAGTTACCTCTGATACACTGATACCTTTATTGATCTCTGAAAGTGAATTTCTTGAAACTGAAGATTCATTTAAAGCAGACCTGGTACCAGATTCTAAATCTGCCACAACTCATATCGTACACTTAGAAGACGCCCTTAAAGTATCAGAAATCATTCATAATGAAAAGGAAATACAAAGTGGATTAGTTGAAAAACCAGAAACTGCTAAAGAGCTTTCTGAATTCATAAGTCGACCTGTTGCAATATCGTCAGAATTAGTAATAGATTCAGATTTAAGCTATACTAAAGTGGAAGTGCCTCCGTTACAAAAAGCGAGATTGGAAAATATACTTAATAAAGAAATTATAGTAAACATGGAATGCCACGAAAAAGAAAACATATTAAATACTTTTAAACCTGAGCCCGTGTTGGAATCATTAAACTTAAATTCATTACAGGCAATAATTGTTCAAGACAATCAATCAGAATCTTCACCCATATCACTTGGTATTAAGGATAATTTACATGCGATGACAGTTAAACCCACTAATCAGCTTGTAGAAGCTATTGTACAACAAGAAGTTATTGTACAATCCTCAGCTCAAAATTTCTCAAAGATTGAAAGTGACTTATTGAAAAATGTTTCCATCTCAATAAGTGGTCTTCAAGCCCCAGAATATGTAGAGAATATAACGGATGAAAGTGAATCCAAATTTTCGTTGGAAAAGTTTCCTGAAAAACAAATAGTAGATGTTATGCTTAGTCAACATAACGTCATTGTAACTTTTGAAACCTCGTCTCAATCAGATAACTTAAAAAGTGACTATAAATCAGAAATCACAAAGAAACAAATGATATTGACAAAAGTAGATGATATATACGGGAAAGCAGCCACCACTGAAGAAATAATAACCGGCCAAATGACAGAAGATTTACAAAAACCTGCAGCTACGCTTCAACAATCTGTAGTTAAAGCTTTAGAATTAATACCAGTTGAAAGAACAGAAACTGTTATAGCTTGTAGCGGTGGTGGTGCCGTCGGTACCACTAGGCGGTCATAGCGGCAGGATGGCAACCTCGTTAGCAATAGACTCCTGTAATCAGTTTTCAGAAGGTCTCACCAGTTTGCAGGCGCTGCGGAGTGGCTGGAGGCTCGGCGAAGGTTCAACGGCAGCTGGCACGGGTGTACTTTGTGGTTAAATGAAACGCAGGGTTCTTATTTACAGTAGAAAATATGAAGTGTCTTTATTTGTCTGATCGTGCTATACTTATACAAAATTTGAATTGCACAACGGTAAAATTGAAAAGAGAAAGCCTGAGAGTTTGCAAAATTACAAGCTAAATATAATTGTTGCTAGAACAAAATTTTGTTTGTGAACGGCTTGCCTGTCGCTAAAAAGGTCGATGCTTTTTCCACGGTACAGTCGGCGTTCAATAGAGTGGTGCACGAGGGGAGTGCTCCGCCCAGCGCCCGGTCGAGCCCGCTCTCCGTACCGCGGCGTCTGATGTCATCAGTCTGCGCTCACGCGACGGCGGCGTTGGGCGCGGACCTGTTTCGTTGCGACCGAACGCTCCTTCTAGATCGTTCGCCTGATGTCAACGGTTGCCATGTTGCGTTCTTTTAGGAACGGCATGGTGATCGGGTCTTCGTCATCGATAGTCCTTTTCAGGGCTGCTCAGAATCAGTGATCATTTGTCAGCTGACAAATTGCCCGGGTTTGGTTCAACGAGTTGGCTGCAGTTGGGCGTCTTGTCATTCATCTTGCCGTGGCTTCTCCTGGTCCTGGCCAATGCATCAGCGGGCTGGTACGGCTGCGCCTCTTCAGTGAACAAAGTGAAGTGCTAGTTAAAGTGCAACGGTGTCCGCCGCCACCGTTATTTTTTGTGTAATAAAGTGCTCTAGTATTTTGATTCTAAATCTTCCCCGTAGTTAGTCTTCCTTTGTTGTGTTTGTCTCTTCTTGTTGGTAATTAAAGGTTGTGAGGCTAAAGGTTAATTAAAGGTATTTTAAGGTTGTGCAAGGCGGTAAGGTACCAGAAGAATCGTAAGTATCGTAAGTATACCAAAAATACATTGTTAACCATCATGGTTAAAGATTATTAAAAATAACCATTATGGTTGAAATATAAGCGTGAGATTTTATATGTTGTTAACCATCATGGTTAGGACTATTGAATGTAATAACCGTTATGGTTGAAACATATGGAAAGGAGGTTAGGAATTTAGTGGATAAAAGAGATAACCATCGTGGTTAGACTTTGAGACGACTGCCAAAGTCGCTAGAGGGTAACCATCGTGGATAGTAAGAGATAACCATCGTGGTTAGACACTTAGGACGACCGACATAATCATAAAGAGATAACCCACGCTGTTAGTAAGAGATAACCGTCGTGGATAGACATTTGATGGTGGTAGCTGACGGTAGTGCTGGCTACCGCCAAAATCTGATAGTGAAATAAACATACCAGAATCAAAAAGTGTGACTCATACAACTGCAGCTCCTAATTATATACAAACAGAAGCTATTATTGGAGGTTCTGTCGAAATTATTGAAACAGAAAATGAGTTTACTGATTTGTCTTCCTTTTCAAAGCGAGATGCTTCTGTGGCGTTCTTGCCACTTAATGGAGCTTTGGTAACTGAGGTAAATGCCTCAAATAATGTAGAAAATATGGCACCTGTTATTGATAAGCTCCTGACTGCCGACTTAACTCAGAATGAGAATCAGCTATAGGTCCAAAACATCGCAAGTTCAATATGAAGAAAAAGAGGCTCCTTATTCATCTATGTTAAGTAGTAATATAGAAAAAGAAGCTAAGCCAGTATTCACTGAAACACTAGCTACCCAAATAATGGAAATAAATCCCGTAGAAAAAGAAGGTGGTATTCTAAGTAAAAAGAAAATCGCCTCTGTGGTCTAGTGGTCCAGCGTCGGCGTCGACCAAATGAGGTCCCGGGTTCGATTCCCAGGTTGGGCACATAAACAAAAAGTGTTTTTTGAGTTTTCTGAGAAACACAAAGTTGCCCGGGATTGGAAAGTGCCCGGTTGGCGATAGGCTTGCCACCTATCACATTTGTGAACCAAGTATCTTCGGCTAATCGTGGGTGCACTTGTTGTACCTCTGCCAACCCCTTCGGGGATATGGGCGTGAAGATACTTTAAGAAACTTCCAAGCGCCATGGCTCAATCTGGTATTAATGAACTAAAATCTCTTGTTAACAAGAGATTTTAGTTCATTAATACCAGATTCAAGTATCTTCAAATGAAACTTGTGAAGATTTCCAAAAAACTGAAAGTATCCAAAGCTTTGAACGTAAGATACAAAATACTCAAGAAGCTATAGAAAATATTGAACCGTTTGTTGGTGAATTAGAAGATCAATATTTTCGTAAGACTTTAACGCAAGAGCAGATTAAAGCTACTCTGTATAATCAGAATGCCATCAATGTCCTGGAAATAACACTGAATGAATTAGAATTTCCATTAAAAGAATTTGTTGGTGAAACACCAAAATCTACACAATCCCGACAAGAATTAGGTATCCTCTCCTGCTCTGGAACAAATGAAATAGTTATAAATGAAAAAGAGGATATTTTGCCATCTTTTAATTTAGACAAAACTCAATCAGCCAAACCAAATTTACAACCATTTGAGTCGATAAGTATATCGGAAAATTTATTAGCAGAAAAAGAAGACGTTTTAAAATCCAATCTAATACCAAAAACTACTGAAAACGATGTTGGTATAAATACTTATAAACACAAATACGTTGAAGAATATCAAACGTGTGAAATAGGATCTCCAATGGACAGCAGAGGTACTACTGCAAAAGAAGTAACAAAAGAAATTTATACAGATGCACTTAATCCGGTTGTAATAACTTCAATAGAGAGTGAAGAGCAACAAAGTGATCTTGATATAAACAACACATATAAGGAAGTAAAACCTTCAATAGGTCATGAAAATGGTGACCACATTAAGATTTCGGAAGTGATTGCTCTAGAAAGTGAAGTCGAAATGAATAAAGTTATCCCCAGCGATAGGTTTAATATTATTCCAAATTCTATGCCACAAAAGCATATATCTATATCTGAAGTAGAAGTAAATGAAAAAGAATAGCAAATCGATAGTAAATATGACGACAAGGTCAAGGAAATTGATTATTCACTTGAACAAAGACCGTCCATTCAAATCTAAGAAATAGTTGTTACAGAGTCTAAAATTAATTTATGTAAAGATCATACGACAAAAGTAGAAAACATACAGGTAAAAATTGAATCTTAACATCCCGTAACAATTACGAAAGTATTTCCTAAAGAAAAAGAGGTAGAGTTCAAAACAAGTCATCTTTCAGAGAGTGATCGACAAAAAGTCGATATTATTACGATCCAACATATCACAACAAGTGAAACAATTCCCGTAGAAGACAGTTGTAATTTGTTTGCACCTAAGTTAGAAAATAGTGAAATAGCTCAAAAATCTCGGATTTTGAATGAGGCACTTCAAAATGAAGAACAACAAGTGATAGAGAACATAAAAGCTATTGATACGGCTTATGAACCACAACCTACGAAGGCACATGAAGATGTCACTGTTATGAAATTAATACAAATGTCAGACGTACAAACAGTAGAAACCTTAGAATATGTTAAAGAAAATAGATATTTTGAAGAAAGGGCTGTTAGGACGCATATGTTACAAGAAGAATCTGTTTTGACAGATTCTCGTAATGTATATGAAACTTAAAGCCAATCAAGATAATGTCGAAAAATTTCAACACCATATGAATGGGAAACACATAAAAACTATTCAACATAAGAAGTTTTAACCGAAGACACATTTAGCGATCTCAGCACATTTACAGATGTACCTAAAAATGCTGAAGAAAAAATTATAATTCAAAAGTCTATTAATCAAACGGAGATAATATTAGAAGAAAAAGTGCCGACTTTCCAGACAGAACCAAATTTAAATCAGCTAGCTGGGGAAACTTTTGTGAGCTTACAAGGTATTGAAATACATGGAGAACAGGCATTACATAATGTGCATGAATTTCCTGAACAAAAACAACCAGAAACTGCTAAGGCAGATCTTGATATGGGCCATCATTTAAGTTGTCTTGTTACTGAAAATATTTGCCAAGATTCGGTGTCAGATTTGAAATTAAATGAAGAAGTTAGTTTTAATGTTAAAAAAGATATGAAGCCAATGAAATCGTTACAGCTCACAGAAATTATTACTGATGAAAACTTAAACAACTTCAAAGATATGCCAGTTGTTGAAAAAAAAGGGGTTGTCAAATTAGAACCTGCTCTAACAGAAATATTGCAACAGACAACTATTTTAATTCACGAAAAAGAAAAGGAAGCAGATTTATTTCAAAGTGCCCAAACGCAGAAGGCCGCAGTTTCTTTTAATACTGTACAAGGAATTGAAGTGGATGAAATAACACACGCAGCTTGTGAAAGTAAGCTATCACTTCCACTACCTAATCTCTCCAATGCAGATAAATTTGTCACTCCTATTACACATTTACAATGTACTGAAAACATCATAGGTTTTCAACTCGACGAAATTTTACCCCACTCTTCACAACCAACCAAAACCGCATTACCTTCAACTGATACTTTACCATCTTTATTAATCGGAAAATCTAAGTTTGCAAAATGAAACAACTCTTCACCTTACTGAATTTAAAGCACAGCTGCCAAAAACTGTTTTGAATACTTCAATAGAAATAAATGTTAGCGACTTAGTTATACACGATCAACTCTTGCACTATCAAGAAGAGAAATCTCAACTTCATAAGTGCACAGATACTGTCGTCGGCGACTTAGAAAATGTAACAATAACTCACCAAGAAACACACATTGCAGGTATGTGCCTTTATTATCCTCATTCTATTATTAAATGTTTATTATCCAACAAGTTCTTACTTATCTCACTGCCCAAACTGAATGCTGGTTAAAATTATGACTATTATCAACATCAAACGTATTGCACAATCAATAAATACACTGCTTTTTAACTCACCATATGTGAAGTAGAACAAGAAGTTAATTCTGTATGATTGAATTAGTTGGGGAACACTTGCTGTGTCTAATGGCTTATACAGTCGACGACGACGACTAGTTATGGAGAGGGTAGGAGGAATGGGTTTTATTTTTAATATAATATTAATTATTTAATAAAACGATCAGCAAAAAACAATTGTTTAAATTTTGCCGCATAAATTTCCAATATATATATATATATATATATATATATATATATATATATATATATATATATATATATATATATATATATATATATATATATATATATATATATATATATATATATATATATATATATATATATATATATATATATATATGTAATTTCTGTATATAATTGTATGTAATTATTATGTATGTAATTGGAAACACAGTGTTTTAAAATGTGTATGTGTGAATTTATTTATTTAATTGATAAGGTTCAATATTTTACCACGACATTTCGCTTAGGGAAATGTTTTTCATTTTCCAGCCTGACCGTGCAGTCATTTTAAAATTTATGTTATTTTAAATCATATAAGTAGGTTTATGTAGTAAAGTAATTATAATAGTAGTTCTTGTCTGATTAGTGCCTAGCCCTATTTAAATTTTATTCTTATTTTTCAGACATATTTTTCTTCTTTATATAACATGTAATCTGACAATCTGTGCACATTCCTTTTTAAATTTTAAAATAAAGTTTATAGCATTATTCGGAGCTACGCCCGCGAATACATTGACATTAATATAGTTTTTGGTACAAAATTTTCATCACCTATTTTATCCACTTAAAGGTAGATTTTTAAAGAAATAACCTATTTTTCGCCTCGGACCTTCAACTATCTCCATGCCAAATGTCATGATAATTGGTAAAGCGGCTTGACACTAAACGTAACAAACAATACACTCGCTTTCGCATTTGTCATAATATAGGATAATTTACCGCCACGTTGGTCGAGTGGTTAGTGAACTTGGCTACGCATCAATGGAACTCGACTTTGATTCGCGACAGGGATAAAAATATTTGTGTGATGAGCATTATTATTGTTATGCAAATTTTAAGATTTGAATGAATTAATACACCTATGTGTAGTAGTGTGGATTATATGTAATATGAGGTAAAAACCACTGCAGACAACAATTCCGAAAAACATCAATTTATGATGTTAATAATGTGCATTTTTTTTCAATTCTGCATTGCAGATTGCATATGTTTTCAACTCTGCTTTCTGTACAAGAGTTGACCTTGCCACAACACCATTTACTCCAAACCCGTTTGGTTAAAAAATATTATTAAGTAAAAAAATATTGCGTTTGCGTTGCGTAAATATTTAATTACTGGAATTACTAGATTTTAGCCGCGACTTCGTTCCCGTGGATGAGATAAAAGTGACTGAAGCCAAAATATTTGACGATACTAGTGAAGTGGAAACGACAAAAAAAGTTATCAAAAAAAAAGGGCTGAAACAAGAAGTAACGCAGATTACTACAATTGAAAAAGAAAATGAAACACCGGTTACCACTATAATGGTAGAAGAAGACGAAATATTTGAGGCGTCGTCACCAATTGAAACTGTTGAACTACCGAAAGAAGTGACTATTGAAGAAATTGAGACTTAAGATAGCAAACAAGCAGATGGGTCTCCTGATGGAAAGAGTCAACCATCGCCTATAGACACCAAAGATGGTAATGGTGCGTTGCTATCTTGTGGTGAGGTCTAATGCCACATGCGTAAGTTTACCGGCTACCTTACCCTCCAAACCGGAACACGACAGCGACAAGCACTGACGCTATTGCGGCAGGAATAGGTAAGGCGGTGGTACCAGACCCGGGCGAGACAATGCAGAACTCTACCTACCTAGCTAGTAGCCACGATGGTAGTGACTCGATAGCCAATCGGTCGCCTTTTACGACCTGCCTGGCAGAACGGCAGTTGGCCTATTCTACAAAGGAGGCCGGGACCAACACGGCGAAAAAACTTAAACACAAAAAGATAACGAAACGAACAGTTAAAAAGAAAGAAGGACCTAAGCTTCAAACCACTGAACTCGTAACGGAACAGATCGACGAGAACACTCCCATTATTACAGTAACAAAAGCGATGTACTCATTGAAGATACATGCACACCATTTGAAGAAAAGTACGTTACAGATAAGGCTACGCCTGTCGAAGAGAAACATGATGAAGTAAAAGTGACTGAGGTTGAAATATTTGACGATACAAGGAAAGTGAAAGCGACGAAAAAAGTTATAAAAAAGAAAAAAGGACCAAAACAAAAAGTTACTGAGATTACTACTGTCGAAAATGAAGGACAAACACCGGTGACTACTTTGACAGTAAAAGAAGATGAACAAGTGGAGGAGGTGTCTCCAATCAAAGCTGTAGAATTACCGGAGGAAACGATTATAGAGGAAATTGAGACTCCCGAAGGTAAGCCTAGACACAAAAAGATCACGAAACGCACAATCAAAAAGAAAGTAGGTCCTAAGGTCCAAACCACTGAACTCGTAACAGAACAGATTGACAATGACACCCCTGTTACCACAGTGCTCACAACAGATGAACTCATACAAGACACATGCACACTGTTTAATTAAAAGTACGGTACATGTAAGGCTACGCTTATCGACAAGAAACCTGAGGAGGTCAAAGTTGCTGAGGTCGAAATATTTGATGATACTAGTAAAGTAGAAACGATGAAAGAAGTTATCGAAAAGAAAAAAGGATTGAAACAAGAAGTGACTGAGATTACTGCCATTGAAAAAGAAGGAAAAACACCATTGACCACTGTAACGGTAAAAGAAGATGAACAATTGGACGAGATATCTCAAATCGAAAGTGTAGATTTACTGGAGGAAACGATTATAGAGGAGATTGATACTCCCGAAGGTAAGCCTCAACACAAAAAGATCATGGAATGCACAATCAAAAAGAATTTAGGTCTCAAGGTCCAAGGCACTGAACTCGTAACATAACAGATTAATGATGACACACCTTTTACCACAGTACACACAACAGATGAACTCGTACAAAACTCATGGTCACCGTTTTATGAAACGTATGTTACAGGTAAGGCTACGCCTCTCAAAGAGGAACCTGACGAGGTCACAGTGACTAAGGTCGAAATATTTGACGCCGTACCGGAGGAAATGACTATTGCGGAAATGGAGACTCCTGAAGGTAAGTTTACACACGAAAAGATCACTAATCTCACATTCGAAACGAAAGAAGTTTCCAACGTTCAAACTACTGAACTCTTAATAGAACATGTTGACGATAACACTTCATTCACCATAGTACACAACACAGATCAACGAATACACGACACATTCACACTGTTTGATGAAAAGTACGTTATGGATAGGGTTCCGCTTGTCAAAGAGAAATTTAATGAGGTCAAAGTGACAGAAGTCGAATAACTGATTGACAAAAGAAAAGTTAAAACGACGAAGAATGTAATAATAAAGAATAGTGGACCAAAACAAGATGTGACGGAGATTAAAATCCTTGAAAAAAAGGAGAAACTGCAGGTACCTCTGAAACAATGAAAGAAGATGAACAATTGGAGGAGATATCCTCAATCGAAGCTGTAGAATTGCCGGAAGAAACGATAAAAGAAGAAATTGATACTTCCGAAAGCAAGCGTAATCATAAAGCGATCACGAAACGCACAATACAAAAGACCGTAGGTTCTAAGGTCCAAACCACTGAAGTAGTAACAGAACAGATAAATGATAACCCCCCTGTCACCACAGTAAACACATCATATGAAGTTATTGATGACACATGCACACTGTTTGATGAAAAGTATATTACGGATAAGTCTTCGCCTATCGAAGATAACCTTGATGAGGTTACAGTAACTGAGGTTAACACATTCGACGCCGTACTAGATGAAATAACTATTGGGGGTATTGAGGCTCCTGAAGGTAAGCGGGATCACAAAAAGATCCCGAAACATAAAATCATAAAGAGAGATCCTAAGGTCCAAACCACTGAACTCGTAACAGATCAAATTAACGATATCACGCCTCTCACCACAGACCAAACAACCGATGAACTCATACAAGACACATGTACAACATTTGACAAAAATTACGACAAAGATAAGGCTACGCTTATCAAGGACAAACCTCATGAAGTCAAAGTGACTGAGGTTGAAACATTTTACAATACTAGGAACGTAAAATTGACCACATTGGTTACTGAAAAGAGAAAACGACCGAAACAAGGAGTAATTGGGATCACTACTATCGAAAAAAAGAGAGAAGTAACAGTGACTACTATAACAGTAAAAGAAGATAAACAATTTGAGGAGGTATCCTCATTCGAAGCTGTAGGATTACCAGAGGAAACGATTTCAGAAGAAATTGAGACTCCCAAAGTTAAGCCTAAACACAAAAAGATTAGTGAACGCACAATCAAAAGAAAGAAGGTCCTATGATCCAAACTACTGAACTCTTAACCGAGCACATTGATAATAACATACCCGCCACCACAGTACACATAATAGAACTCCTTGAAGATACATGCTCGCCGTTTCATGAAAAGCACGTTACGGATAAGGCTACACCTGTCGAAGAGAAACCTGACGAGCTCCTAGTGATTGAGGTCGAAACATTTGGCGACGTACCGGAAGATAAGACTATTAAGGAAAAGGAGACTCCCGAAATGTAAGCCTAAACACGAAAAGGTAATAAAACGCATTATCAAAAAGAAAGAACGTCCTAAGGTCCAAACCAATGAGATCGTAACCGAACAGTTAGTTGTCGATAATACACTTGTTACCACAGTACACACCACAAATAAACTCATACAAGACACATACACACCGTTTGATGAAATGTACGTTTCAGATAAGGAAACACCTTCCGAAGAGAAACCTGTCGACGAAAAAGTGACTAAAGTTGAAACATTTAAGGATACTAAGAAAGTAAAAACGACAAAAAAAGTGATTAGAAAGGAAAAAGGCAAAACACAAGACGTGACCGAGACTACTACTATTGAAAAAGGAGGAGAAACACTGGTGACTACTGTAACGGTAAAAGAAGATGAACAATTTGAGGAGATATCCCCAATCGATGCTGTAGAATTACCGGAAGAAACGACTGTAGAAAAAATCGAAACTCCTGAATGTAAGCCTCAACGCAAAAAGTTCATTAAACGCACAAACAAAAAGAAAAATTTAGATTTTTTTTTTTCCCGTGTTATTCCGGGCTCCTTTAAAGAAGAGGCCAACTGCCGTTCTGCCATTCAACGAGTAAAAGGTGACCGATTGGCTATGCGAGTCACTACCATCGTGACTACTAGGTGGTAGAGTTCTGCATTGTCTCACCCGGGTCTGGTACCATCGCTTTACTTATTCCTGCCGCAATAGTGTCAGTGCTTTTAACTGTCGTGTTCCCATTTGGCGGGTAAGGTAACCAGTATACTTATGCATGTAGCATTAGATCTCGCCACAAGATAGCAACGCGCCATTATTATTTTTGGTGTCTGTTGGCGATGGTTGACTATTTCCATCGGAAGACCCATCTTAGGATATAAAGAGAGACCATTTTAGCATCGGCGATCGGTGATGCAGTCGCTTTTAGTAGCTAGATGTAGCGACCGATCGCTCCGCCGGCACACTTGCAAACGCCTTTTGCGGCGATCAAGTTGCTAGTTCCCGCGACTGATCGCCACACTCGGCACACTATCGGATGCCGGTCGCAGCGATTAGCTTCCGCGGAATGAGAGTTATTGTTGTACTAAATATCGACGAAGCTACACTCTGTCTTTAAACTTAATATAAATACATATTAATATTATAAATGCGAAAGTTTGGATGGATGTTTTTTACTCAATCACTCAAAAACTAGTGAACGGATTTTAATGAAATTTGATACACAGTACACCTGGAATAGCACATAAGCATTTTATCCCGGAAAAATTAGATGATTCCGCATGATTCACCATAAACTGTTATAGTGCAGCGGGCTGCACGCTGCAGATAGTCATATTATAAATATGAAGAATAATTTTTGTTAAAAAATAATCTTAAGAACTAAATAAATTCTACCACTTACCTGTTATAAAATATTAAAATTTCAATGCTGCTGGAAAGAAATTTTACAAAACCCAAAGTACAAACTTTACGAAGTTAAAAAAGGAAAAATAAAAAAAAGTAACTTTTTAGTTTTAGTTTTGAAACCAATATCGAATAGTAAATAAAAGTAATTTAAATAAATAATAGTTTAAAAAACTAAAAAACACGCTTTTTATAGAAAACCGAACTAAAAAAATAGAAAATAAATTTTAATAAATTTAAATTAAGAATAGTGTTAAAAATTTCAATAATTATAAATTAATAATAGTGTGAATAAAAAATAATAATTTTATTTAAAAAAAAGCGTAGGGTGCATGGTGTCAATAGTTATAAATATTTTATTGACACATATGAGTAGAGTGATTATCATTTCGGTAATATCTTAAAAAGCACCCCACGCTTTTTTTAAAATAAAATTATTTTTTTTATTCACACTATTATTAATTTATAATTATTGAAATTTTTAACACTATTCTTAATTTAAATTTATCAAAATTTATTTTCTATTTTTTTAGTTCGGTTTTCTATAAAAAGCGTGTTTTTTAGTTTTTTAAACTATTATTTATTTTCTACTTTTTAGTCTGGTTTATTTATAATAGCTTTTTTTTTAATTTTAAACTATTGCACGACTCATGATGCGAAGCATCAGAGAGTGCTTTACGATCTAAATTTTTTTTTCATATATACATATCTTCACGCCAGATCCCTTACGGGGTAGGCAGAGAGAACCGAGTGCCATACATCACGATCCTTGCAGGCTTGTTTCACTTTCTCCACATTCATCACTCTTTTCATACACACACTCCGGTTGCGAAGACTCTTGATACCACTTTCGGAATTTTTTTCGCCTTATTTTGGCAACTATTTTTAGTATTATAGCCTTATTAGTTAGCGGAATCAAGATATTTTGCATACTATTGTCGAGATAATTTAATGGAAATTAATTCTATACTTGCTAAAAATTAATTTAGTGCAATAGAAACGGAAAAAAATATGAAAATAGGTCAAAAAATTTTCATGTCCGTCATGTATGAAACTCCGGAAACACTGTAACTTATGAAAAAATCAATTATTTGAGTTATTTTTTTTAATTCTAATCGGCAATTGTAGATCATCGCATGCGAATGGCTAATAAATTCAGTGTCGTTTAATTACAATTAATAAAAAACGAAAACTACAAGACTGTATATCTATATATATCCATGTAAAATTAACATGGATGGTGATATATCTATATCTATAAATATTATGTACATTTATTTTGTTTTTGTTTTTTGTTTTTTTATTCAGTCAATTAAACTCAGTCACAGAGACGGAGGCGGATTCTTCGTGGCTCGTGAAATCTAAGTTATATGCGCAGACACTGTTGCAAACTCTAATGCGCATACTTAGTCGAGTGCCGCGGTAGAAGCACGGAACTACTTATACGCTTATAGACATGTGTGTGTGTGTGTGTGTGTGTAAGTGTGCAAGGCGTTCCTGTCGTACTCCCATACAGGGCAATACGACGGGGCCAGGTATGGTTCATGCTTGGCGCAATGCTGTCTACCTCTGGCCCATGCTTGTAAACCCGCTTTGGCCTAGCCTTGGTAGAAGTAGACTCGGTAAGATCCAAGAGCGTCTAGCGAATGAGTCTTTTGAGCAGAGAGCTATTAGAGTTGTTCTCATTATTGAGCGAACTAGCGAACTAGCGACTAGCGAGAGAACTACTAGCGAACGAGTCTGCCGAGCAGAAGGCTCATAGAATTAGTCTCATTGAGGAGCGTTTAGCTAAAGGGACCGCCGAGCAGAGAGCTCGTGGATTAGTAGTGATACGAAACCGTACAGCAATTGAGTCTGCTCAGCCAGGTGAGAACCGCCTAGCGGTAGCGCGTCTGACGTCACAAAGACTTCGTTCAATTACTGAGCGTAATTTTATAACCACCATAAATCAATATGCTGAAGTACCATGTACAATCTGTAAGAAATTATTATATCCAAAACAACAGACGTCATTAGTTAAAGCACGTCTTGATTTTTTTTTGCTCGACTACCATAAAAAAAGAAAAGTTCCTTCTCAGGCCTACTGGAACAACATGGAAGTTATAACTTTACCTCTTGAACTGACCGACTTGACAGACGTAGAACAAAGACTTTTGTTAAGAGTAGTTTCTTTTACAACTAGTTTCCAACCGCACCAAAGTGCTCGTCAACACGAATCAAACGAGCCCAAACTCGATAGAGTTGTGTTATTTAATTGCTGAGCTCCTATGGTCACCTTCTGGCTTCATCATCGAACCCTGCAGGATCCTAGTTAGCACCAAGCACCAAAGTGCTCGTCAACACTAATCAAATGAGCCCAAATTCGATAGAGTTGTGTCATTTAATTGCTGAGCTCCTATGACCATCTTCTAGTTAAATCATCGGACCCTGCAGGATCCTAGTCACCACCAAGCACCAAAGTGCTCGTCAACATGAATCAAATGAGTCCAAACTCAATAGTCTTGTTATTAACCGATTTTTAACCATTTAATTATTAAGTTCCTGTGGTCACCATCCGATTCAGATTCATCAGATCAGCTCCATGTCATAATAAGGTTTCATTGTCATTCAATTAACATACGTACACAAAATTTCAGCTCAATCGGTAACCGGGAAGTGGATCAAATTTACTTGCGAGATTTGATTTCAGACATCGAGATAGGTACAATAAATAAAAAATGCTCATAAAACAAAAATTACTGGGCCTACCTGAATCAAATTTTTATGGGACCAATTCGAAACTATTCCGCATCAAACAAAAAAAGAATCACGTAATTCGGTTCAGAAACCTCGGAGAAATCGGTGTGCATACATAAAAAAATATACCAGCCGAATTGAGAACCTCCTCCTTTTTTTGAAGTCGGTTAAAATTGGAATAATTTTATCAAATTAGTGTATTGTCATCGGACCTCGATAAATCTACAAAGTTTGAACGAAATCTGGTCGTTTAAAGTGGGTCAAAATCGCGCCCAAAGAAGTCGGTTACAAACAAACATACAAACAAACATACAAACATACAGGTGAAGTTAATAAAAAGCGTGTAAAAATTAAATCGACTTCTAATATCTGTCAACTATAGATTCCCCATATCTCAAAAACTACTAAGCTCTTTAATTTTTAGAGTTACTTCACAGGGAGTAATAACTGATTAACACAACGTATTCGAGCAATATGTTGTGTTAATCAGTTATATTCCTGTAAACCACTTAAATAAATCAAATTCAATTAAATATCAACTTATTATGATATTAAAGAATTTTTAGTTGGTAAAATTAAATGTTAATAGATATAAATATAAGGTTGTTGAATTCGCCTTAAGAAAAATCTATGTAATAAAATTTTTTAATGGTGACATAACTTTGTAACTTATAAAAAGTGTGATTACACAAAAAATGAAAATTGTAATTACGTATATAAAAATTACTTTTGTGATATGAAATCATTCTTGTACATTAGTAATAAGTACATATTCTAATAGAGAAAAAAAGACAAGCCCGCTGAGTTTCTTCCGCCGGATCTTTTCGGTGTGTGGCCGCGTTCCAATCCGATAGTAATAAATCTAAAAAATCGGTACAAATTTTTAAACGTAATAATATATAATGATAATTTTTAAATATTTGCACATCATATAATGGTAGAATATGTTGGTAGCTTAACTAATTTTTAACAATTCGTAACACCCATATTCTTGCAAATAGATATTTTCTTTCTTTCTTTCATACTGAAGTCATTGTGAAAACAGTCTGAAAGGTTCCTAGGACCTGAAAATGTGGAGTTCTGGTGGAAACTTGATTTTCGAAAATCGGGACAAAATCAGTTACATCCTTATTTATATATGTACCGGGAAATTAATAAAACCCTTTCACCGCAATATACACAAAATCACCCGAAAAAAAAAATTAAGAAAACTAAGCAATAAAAGGCATACAAAAATAAAATCCAGCAACGAACGAAATCTACTGGTTTCAAATTTAAATAAAGATATACCAAAAAGTATAAAAACAAATTTATGTCTCGATGAAGTTACAACGAGCATGATAAAGGTAACCGAAAAAGACGAATTAGAAGGAAAAGTCTACAAAAAACCAAAAATCGTTATTCTTGGAGATCAACAATTAGTTGGCACATCTTCTATGTTGATAGACATGTGGAAAAACAAGTGGAATGATAGCTATACCATTTCAGGATACACTAAACCAAATGCAAAAGCCAAGGACATTCTTTTAGATTGTAAAAATTTCACACACTTAAATAGCAATGACAGGGTTATTTTAAGTATAGGATCAAATGACACAAATCCCTATGAAGTTGGTAGTCAATTAGGCATAGCATTGGAAAACCTTAAGAATACAGACGTACTAGTAGTCCCTGTAATATCTAATAGATCATTAAACGAAAATCTATTAAATAGCCATATTTACTCTATTCTGAGGCTTTATGATAATTGTACTTTTTTAAACAAACCTATAATTAAGCAAGCTAGTTCACATTTAGGGAAATATTTCTCAAGGCAATTAATACATGAAATAATGAAATTAGATTATCATAACAAGTATATTAAAATATATCTCAATTACATACAAACTCAAACAGGAAAGTTAACCTAAACAAAAGACAAACTAAATGCTATAGGAAAGGAACGATACCTTACTATTTTGGTGTGAGGGAAAGTTGTGACGAAATAACTGTGGATAATACTTCAATTAAAGAAAAAATAAAAAGTGATCGAGGCACGATTCCATACTATTTCAAACCCATTCAACTTAATAAAACGTTAGGCCAAAAATTAGAGTCAAAAGATAAAAAAAATGACAAGCAGTTTTTTCGATCGTAATCTTTCAATGTTGCATCAAAATATTGCTGGCGCCATAAATAAATGTGAAATGCTATACTTGTCTATATTGGATTTAAATAAAATATATAATAATGGAATCGATATAATTTGCCTAACCGAAACATTTATTAAAAAAGGATCGGAATCGCAGCTAAAAATACCCGGATATAAAAATGCATCATCATATTGTAGAAATAAAAAACGTGGTGGTAGGTGTATATTAATAAAAAACGGAATAGAATTTATAAAAATGGACTATTTAAAAAACTTAGAAACTACAGAATGCTTTGAATGTTGTGGTATTGAAATTCCCTCACAAAAATTAATTACGGTTTGTATATACAGAACTCCACAAAGTGACACTAACATGTTTCTAGAAAAGTTGGAAAGTCTTTTATATATACTAAGCCAAAAAAATAAAAATATTATACTATGTGGCGACTGGAATATCGATATTTTGGCTAAAAATAAATATTCATCAGAATTAGTAAGTATATTACAAAACTATAATCTGGTCTCACTCATAAACAGTCCAACAAGGCAATCATCTTGTATAGATCTTATTGTAAGCAATATAAAAAATACAAAGGCTATGACACATAATTTAGCCCTTTCTGATCACGAAACAGCTCAAGTAGTAACAATACAATCGAATCAAACTATACGTAATACGACTTGGACGGAATATGTAAAGGATTTTAGCAAAGAAAATGAGTATAAATTTATTAATTGCATTTCGAAATTAAAATTTACAGAAGTGTATGATTCCGATGATTTAAATATCTCATTTAACGCATTTTATGATATCTTTAAATTATTTTATAATTTATGTTTTCCTATGATAAAAATTAAAAGATCTACTATTCAAGAAAATAAAAATTGGATAACTTAAGGAATAAAGATCTCGTGTTTAAAAAAAAGGCAAATGTATTTATCATACCGCAAAGCATGTAAAACAAAGTTTAAGAATAATAAAACATATTTTAAATATACTAAAATTCTAAAACGATGCATTTATATGTCTAAACAAATACTAAACAAAAACTCTATAATGAACAGTAAAAATAAGTGCAAGGCTACGTGGAAGGTAATTAAAGACAACATTAATGATACATATAAGATCAATGAAATAAAAAACATAAGAAATAAAGGCACTATCACTAGTAACGCTAAAATTATTTCGGAATTATTTAATGACCATTTTATAAATATAACAAAAGATTCTAACAGAAATAATAATAGTGACAATAATTATAACTATAAAGACAATGCAACGAACTTTAACACCGTTTTTATATATCCCACGAGTCCAGATGAAATTTATTAAATAATTAAATCGCTGAATAATACCCAGTCAGTTGGATATGATGGTATTCGCACTGATATTATAAAAAATGTAATAAATATATATGTTCTCCACTATCACATATCATAAACTTGTCGTTTAGTCAGGGTACATTTCCTGAGGTTCTAAAGTTATCAATAGTCAAACCACTGCATAAAAAAATGATCCAACGGACATTAATAATTACCGTCCAATAACTCTTGTACCTATTATAGCAAAAATTTTTGAAAAGGCAATGTATTGTAGGTTAAATAATTTTTTTGCAAAAAATAACATATTAGCTAATGAGCAATTTGGATTTCGCAATAATAGTTCTACAACATTAGCCTGTTATCATCTAACTAAATTAATTACAGACTCTCTGAATAACAAAAAACCAATTACAGCTATATTCCTTGATATGAGCAAGGCTTTTGATTTTGTTAACCATTCTAAGCTACTTAACAAATTAGAAAAATATGGTGTAAGAGGTAAGGCTTTGCAGTGGATTAAAAGTTATCTGACAAACAGAAAACAATGCACAGAAATTACAAAAATTGTAGATGGAATTAAAATATGTCAGCAGTCAAAATTTCGGATAAACAATAGTGGTGTGCCCCAAGGAAGTATTTTAGGACCCTTAATGTTCCTCTTATATATAAATGATCTTCCGAAAATAACCCCCACCCTTGTATTTTATATGCGGATGACACAACCGTATTGATAAAATGTGAAAACATAAACAATTACGAAAATGAAATTAAATATACAATAAATAAAATAATTAAATGGTTACAGAATAATAATTTAAATATTAATATAAAAAAAACCAAATTAGTGCAATTTAGTAATATATATATATATTACTGAATTGCACTAATTATATATAAGGAAGAAAATACCCTTAGAAATTAAATATAATGATGAAATTATAGAGGAAATGGATAATATAAAATTTTTGGGAGTTATGTACGATCGCCATTGCAATTGGAAATCACATATAGATATGATTTGTTCCAAATTAGATAAGTTCATATATGCTATAAGACGACTGCGCCAAGTAGTATCTAAAGAGGTAGCGCTCCGTGCATATTATGGCTACATATCGTCAGTTCTTTCGTATGGTCTTATTTTATGGGGCAATTCAGTAGACGTGAATAAAGCGTTTAAAGTTCAAAAAAAAATGTGTAAGAGCAATTTATAATATTAAACCAATGGATAGCTGCAAACCATACTTTAAAAATAATTTTATATTACCATTACCATGCATGTATATTAGGGATATTGTAATGTTTGTCAAAAAATACCCGCACCTCTTTAAACTTAATGTAGAACATAATCCAAGATCCATTAGACATATACATAAATTGCTAATTCCAAAATGTAATGTAAGATTGTTTCAGAAAAATGTTTATTTTATGGCTATTAAAATATATAATACAATACCAAATAATATTAAGGATCTACCAATTAACAAATTCAAGAAAAAAGTAACGACATGGCTGTTAGATAAGTGTTTCTACGATGTGAACGAGCTATTCTCTAATAAAATGTGAAATGAACACATACTTAGCCTAGGTTAATAAAAATAACATTTATTATTAAATAGAAAGTTTTCATTATTAAAAACATTTGTTTAGTTATTAAAACGTACTCGTAAGTGAAATCAGCACTTAATAATAAACTGAGAATGAAGTTAAATATGGTTATTTTTATATGATATGAATTTATTAATTATATTGTAAGCTTTTCCGTATTTCAAATATTTTTATAAGTATGAAATGTTAGTTTTGTAAAAGCTTGCATGCTTGTTAAATATTATAGTTTTGCTAAAAATACATAGGTACTAACTAAAGTTAAAACAAAAATTTGCATAACAATTGATGGTGAAGTAGGAAGGATTGTTACTCTTTAGCTAATTAAGATCTATTTGTACTCCTATTTCATGCAAATAAAGAATTATTATTATTATTATGAACTCGTACCAGACATGCACATCGTTTGATGAAAAGTACGTTTCAGATAAGGCAACGCCTTTCAAAGAGAAATCTGACGAGGTCAAAGTGACTGAGGTTGAAAAATTTGACGACACTAGGAAAATGGAGATGACGAAAAAGGTAATTAAAAAGAAAAAAGGACCAAAACAAGTAGTGACGGAGATTAGTACCGTTGAAAGTGAAGAAGGAACACCGATGACCACTGTAATAGTGAATGAAGATGAACAATTAGAGGTGCTGGCCCCAATGGAAGCTGTAAAATTAACGGAGGAAACAATTATTGAGGAAATTAAGACTGCTGAAGGCAAGCTTAAACAAAAAATGATCATGAAACGCACTATCTAAAAGAGTATGTCCCAAGATCCAAACCACTAAACTCGTATCAGAACATATTGACGATAACACGCCTGTTAACACAGTATACAAGACAGATAAATTCATTAAAGATACATGCACACAATTTAATGAAAATTATGTTATAGATAACGCTGCGCTTGTCGAAGAAACACCTGACGAAGTCAAAGTGACTGAGGTTGAAACATTTGACGATACTAGGAAAGTAAAACCGACGAAAAAAGTTATAAAAAAGAAGAAAGAGCCGAAACAAGAAGTGACGGAAGTTACCACCGTCGATAAAGAAGGTGAAACACTGGTGAACAATGTAAAAGAAGACAAATAGTTGGAGGTAGTGTCCCCAATCGAAGCTGTAAAATTACTGGAGGAAACTGCTCCCGAAGGTAAGCCTTAACCCAAAAAATCACAAAAATCCCAATGGAAACAGTCTTTAGGTCCAAATCACTGAACTCGTAACAGAACACTAACAGAACCTATTGCACTTCTGGCACCACAGTACACAGAACAGATAAACTCGGTAAAGAAACATGCACATCGTTTTATGACAATTTTTTTACAGATATGAATAAGCCTGTCGACAAGTCTGAAATGGTGGGAGTGATTGAAATATTCGATGCGACAGACAAAGTAAAAACCACGAAAAAAGTTATCAAGAAGAAGAAAGAAGTAGTGACGGAGATTATCAATGAAAAAGAAGGTGAAATACCGGTTACCACTGAAACGGTACAAAAAAACGAACAATTTGAGATGACACCAATCAAATCTGTCGAATTACCAGAGAAAACGATTATTGAGGAAATTGAAATTCCCGAAGGTAAGTCTAAATATAATAAGATCACGAAACACACTAATAAAAAATTATATTATATGATACCAAACAAAAAGACGGAGGAGAAACCATCACCAAAAGAAAACACAAAAAAAATTAATGGTGCGTTGCTATTCGTGAGGCGGGATAGCTGTTCCACATGCTATGTTCCACATGAATAAAGAAAATATCAAAAATATAACAACGTTATTAGGTTTTTTATTTACAATTTTGTATAAATTTTCTGCAGATACGACTTTCCGCTTTTAAGTAAATAATAATTTAATATGATTTTACGTAAAATTATGTTGTCTCTTAGTTTTGTAATTCCAGTTTAAGTAGAACATCGATACTTAACATAATGCACGTATTAAAGCAAATTAAAGATATGAAATTAGTAAAGCTTATTCTGGTACCTATTAAAATCATAAAATAACAAAATAAACTAGCAAAAAGCAGAGCTTTGTAAGGGCTCGCAAAGTTATACTATCTAGTAATATTGTTATAAAAGTATTTTTATGAGAATTACATCTTTTAATGTATGGACTTTATTTATAATTATCTAACCTAAAAAACTCAGCGTATTTTCAACTAAACATTACATTCGCATCAAAGGCCCGCGTCGTCAGGCTTTGGACTAGGAATATTTGGTTTTTGTTTGTTGGTATTTTCAAGAAAAAATATGTATTAAAAATGAAGGTTGATCTTATAAAAAACACATTTTTAACATTTTGCTGAAATAATTGTTTTTTTTTCTAAAATCAGGAAGTTCCTGGTTTAACGTCGATTTACGAAATCAAAATCAAAAAATGTTTTATTTAAATAAACCTTCAAAATTTTTGGATTACGCAGGCACGAAGAATTGACGGTAGACACTCAGCGAATACATTTTTTGAATTTTTCTCTCAGAGAAACCTTCGGAGTTCGATTCCAGAGTCAGGTAAATGAAAAAATGTGTTTTTTCAGTTTTCTGATAAAACAACTTTGCCCGGGATTGGAAAAGTGCCCTACTGGCGATAGGCTGGCCACCTATCACATTGTGGGACTTAAATATATTTAGCTAACCGTGGATGCACACGTTGTACTTCTGCCTACCTCTTCGGGGATACGGGCGTAAATATACCTTTTTTTAGCTTTTTACCCTCGCCCTCGGGCTAAGATTAGGAATTGATCTCAATACAATATAAATCAATTAATACATCTGTACTGTTTCTCAATAAGCCTATTGTGAAACCCTCGAACGCTCTATTTACTCTGTTCCCAGCAAACATCTCTGCTCTAGACCTAAATTCTCCTTGTGCCTCCCACAATATTACTTCGAACTTCCCTTGCATTCTCCTTTCTATGATTTTATCATACACCTTCGATGCCAAACTGATCAAATTGATGGCCCTAAAGCTATTGCAGTTTATACTTGAACCTCGCCTTTATACGAGGGCACGATAACCGCGCGCCGCTAGTTCATGAAGTAGGTAGTCTCTTAATAAGTTCAAAAATTCTAATAGAAAATGTATCTTCTATCAATTTTAACTCGTTAATTTAATAAGTGATGGCGTTAGTAGTAATATGATTCTAATACAAATTGTACCTTCTATTTTTTTATTTTTATAAAATGGTATTTTTGTGATAGATAACAAATCTAGACATGAATATAAACTACCACGTCGAAGCTCAAACCTAAAAATGCGATATTTTTTCAATAAAATGTACCACAAAAGTGCATAGAAAGTGGCCTAGTATAGGGCTCGCTTCGCTCGCCCTGACTATTAAAGAGTTTTTCTAATTCAATCAACAAGCCTCTTCTATTTTACTGAAACTGTCTTTTTTTTTATATAGAAGAGGGGGCAAACGAGCAAGAGGTGCACCTGATGGTAAGTGATCACCACCGCCCATGGACATCTGCAATACCAGAGGTCTTGCAGTTGCGTTGCCGGCCTTTTAAGAATGAGTAAGCTCTTTTCTTGAAGGTCCCTATGTCGTATCCGTTCGGAAATACCCCTGCCGGTAATTGGTTCCACAACAGAGTAGTGCGAGGTAAAAAGTGTCGGGAGAAACGCACAGTTGTGGATTTCCAGACATCGAGATGGTGAGGATGGAACTTCAAGTTTTGACGCGATGTCCGATGGTGGAATTCGGCGGCAGGAATTAATCCAAACAACTCGTCGGAACACTCTCCATGATATATACGATAAAAGACACAGAGAGAACCTACATCTCTGCGCAATGCCAAAGAGTCAAGCTGTTTCGAAATGGCCTGTTCGTCAACGATTCGAACCGCTCTACGCTGAATGCGATCAAGAGGAAGAAGCTGGTACTGAGGAGCTCCGGCCCAGAGATGCGAACAGTACTCTATGTGAGGCCGAACCTGTGCCTTATAAAGTTGAAGGCGATGGACCGGCAAAAAGTACTGTTTCGCTCTGCTGAGCACACCGAGCTTTTTGGAGGCTAGTTTAGCCTTGCCTTCCAAATGACCGCGAAACTGAACGTAATTCGATATGTCAACTCCCAGGATTCCGACACTAGCTGAGGCTGTCAGGAGAGTATCCTCAAATCGAGGTGATACGACAAAGGGTGTCTTTTTTGCGTTGAACACGCAAAGCTGTGTCTTCTTGGGGTTAAAAGTAACAAGGTTTGTGCGACCCCATTCCGAGACATCGGTAAGTCGATTCTCGACTTCAGGGGGGTTACCATCAACTTTTAAAAAAACGCTCAATTCCCAGTCAGTTCAAAAGCAGGCCTGCTTTTGGCCTGCTAGAAATCATACTATGAGGGCTAAAAAGGTGAACGTTTTTTGCGTCAAGGTGAACTGTTATGCTTATCTATGGCCTGCTATAATATCATGCGTTTTATAACATCAGTTTAGAAATTTGAATCGTATATTTTTCTAGTTTGTCGGTTTTCTGTTTATTAAGGTGAAAACATGACTTTGTTGGATATTTAAATTTTTTTTAACTATAATTTATTGGCTATATTCACGTAACTGAAATACTAAGTAATAAAAATGTAAGTTCACCTTAATAAATAACTAGCCTCAAAGGTATAAAAATTTACTTGATTCTGAAAGTGACGCTGATAGATATCTGAACATTTTAGGCGCGTAAATTAAATGTCTTGTTTTTTTTTTATCTAAATTTCACCACTCAAAACTTTGGTCAAAACCGAAAACAATACACAGATACTCAAGTATTTCTTTTTATAAGCTTTTAGTAGGTACTTAATAGTGTGCTTAATAGTTTCTTTACATAAAGTTACGTAGTACTCTAATTGAGGAGCGTCTGTTCAAAAGGAGCTATCTACGTATCGGATTGTTTATACGTTTTTATTATGAATTTCACTTGGTATCCAAGATCTTATTATCCACTGTGTTTATTTTTAGTCAAAAGTGCCTATTTCCGCTTTAAACTTCTACCTTATTGTACGGTTCTGATCAAAAGGTGCTAATTATAATAGGTTCTAACTGGTTGGTAAACACCAATCACAATTCTAATCAAAAAGGGTTATATTTCATAGTAATTTCGTTAATTATTTATAGTTTGGTACAAAAAGAACTATTTACTTGCTACGAAAGAATTGAAGTGCCAGTTCTTCTGTTTCTTAAAGGACGCGAATCCAGGCCAGAAAAAAAGATATTTGAAGTTTCTAAACAAAAAATCATAATATTTTTCAATTAAAATTTCAGTGTCAAATTATTGTCTAAGTCAAAGTTACATTTTACGCGCCTCTCGTGCAACTGTATGTGTGTCACTGATCCTGCTTTAATTGTATAAATATCAGCAAATTCATGAAAAAAATCTTGAAATTCCTAATAAAATATGGATGTGGAGGCGTAAAAAGAAAGACGTAAATATTTTACTTGTGAAGCAATTAGGAGATGACTAGGCTGAGTTACTGGAGTTGTTATTCTTTAGGAACATTATTCTTGATGATCAAACAACGATAACTGGTGCTAACAATGAAGATCACCAACATGATGAGTCTTGTGACTGTTTAGAACATGACATTAGTCAAATTAGAATATAAAATTTACTTTCATCTTTCTATTTTTCTTTTATTTTTTATTCTAGACCAAACTTGTACTCTAAGCATTACTGATCAAAAGGCGCTATTTATTCTTGGTTCAGATCAGAAGGTGCTAAATATTTGTTATCATTTCAGAACAAAAGGTGCTATTTTCAGAGTAACTGATCAAAAGGTGTTATTTACATTATTTATAATTTAATATTGTGGTCTTTGTTAAAGATACAAAAAAATATTTTAGTCATAAAATTAGTGGACTTATCATGAATCATCTCAATTAAAAAAAATACACTTGCCTCATACTAATTTCAGGAAAAAAAAGACTTTTAAATTATCTAAAATGTGGTTAGCATGTAAATGGCCCTTTTTGAACAGACGCTCCTCAAGTGGTCTGTGCATAAAGTGATATCTGACGATCGGACCCAGTCGTCTTAAAGAAATTGTTTTGTAATGAAATGTAAATATATGTAATGTAAATGTGGCATCTTTAATATATTTATGTCGGAAGTTATTGTTTATAAATAAAGCAAAGAAGATATTATAATCACTACGTTTTAAGTAACAAGTTTATAACATTCTGTTGAACAAATCCATTTCTTTTTTCCTTTTTCATCCACGTCTTGTTGGTTAGATGTAATCAACTTCTTCATCCCAAGAAATTTCAAAAATTCATACTGATATTGGGGTTAAAGCAAATTGATTTAAGCTTGGGATTATTTCAGGCAAATGTGCAAAATGCTGCAAGCATTTTTATGGACCCGAATAAGGACCTTTGTCATTTTTTTATATATAAGGTATTCTTTTCTGTATCCTATAATGGATTCCGGGTGAAAATTTGTATTTAAGTAATAATATAATAATGATCTCAGTGTAAAGTTGTTATAAATTTAGTGTTTTGTACTTTTTGTAGCAACATGTACGAATAAGCAAATGATTTTTGTGACAATATTAGAATACCCTGGCCCATAAAGGTAAACTACACAAATTATTGCTGATTCCATTATATTGCTCTTGGAGCTGGGATGTTACACATTATGTGTATATTTACCATAAGTCTTACTCCTAATCGATAAATGTTAATAGCAGTGGACACTGTAACTACAGTGTCCAATGTCCAGATGCATAAAGCTTTGCTCACTACAATATGAAGCCAGGGCATCATAACAAGCTATTTTTGGAGGTCATCTCATGTAGTTTTTTCATTGTTTTAAACTTGTCATACATCCTTTAATTAAATTATACGGTCTGATATTTCCTATTTTTTATAGCATGAGTGTTAGTAACTGCAATTCCTATTTTGCTTTTAGAATAGGATATTTGAAGTCCAATCACCTGATAAATGACAGTAGATAAAGGACAGCATTACATACTCTTTAAAGTACAGGAGTTGGATCTTATATTGACATAGAACTGAAAAAATTCAATTTGCTGTAGTAGATTTGATTGTTGTCCAAATTGACCTATTTGTATCACATATGTGATACGAATAAGTTACTTATATAATAAGTTACTTATAAAATAATACTTATGTAAGTATAAAAAAATTGCATAATTTTAGTGTACATATATTGTGTTGATACAGTATATGTGTATTTTCTGCCTTATTGATTTATTATTAGTGTCCATACTAAAGAACTAGTGTACAAGAACTGAGTAGTTCAAAAATAAAGTGTTCCGGTATAAAATATCAAGAAATCCTTAATACTGAGTAGTTCAAAAGTATTCTGGTATAAAATGTCAAGAAATCCTTAATAGCAGCCAGGGTGTAGGTAGTCATAGCAAATTCTCAATCCCTTAAATATATCGACTACCTAGTACCTACTATATTTTTTTAGGAATTTCAACAATATATTTCAAATCCCAGTAGTACATACCTCCAACACATATTCTAGTTGGAGCCTATTAATCTGGCAACTGAACCCAGTGAAGTAAGATATTTGCTAACAATATTGTGCATGGTTATACAATGTCAAATCTTTTGTGGGAAAATAATAGGGGTTACTGAAACAAGCTTAACAATTGTTACAAGCAACTCATCTTGATTTTGTATGGGCTAAACCTGCCTACATAATATGTCCATTTGAAATAATTTGACTTATGTAATGAAAGAATTTTTCTAACAAGCACTTGTTAGAAAAATTCAAAGTCTAAGTTTTGGTCATTTTCCTCCGCATATAAACAAACTTACAAAATCCGCTGCTTTTTTACATGCATTGTGCTATTTCTATTTTTTTTTTGTTATATAGCTTTAACCACACCTGTTCATAAAAACTTTCACTTCTTTTGCTCAGTCAGGTAGCCAATGTGTTGATAGCAATGATGTGTATAAATATTACCGCACACATAGAGTAATAACGCTTATTCTATGACCGCACATAATTGGTTGATAGTGTTGCTTTCTGTCCATAAAATTATTAAAATCGATTTTGTAGTGTGGCTTTTATTAATTACAAGCAAATTTTACTTCAATGATTTATCTAGGTTGAAAAATCAGGCAAGGTTAGGTTAGGTTGAAAAATAAATTTATCATATAAATGTTAATTTATACAAGAAGTCAAGAAAAAATATAAAGTCTGTCTTATTATTGAAGCAGATAGCTATCCTGATGACATTACTGCATAACCATAGGATGATAGATGTTAAATTTCATGTGTTAAGATTACCAGAAACCTTACCTTCCAAGCTAAAATATGTCTATGCCATACACTGACATTATAGACAGGATAAACAAAGCTTTATATGCAATAGTGTCGCATGGAGGAAGCCTTACCAATCCATACCAATTAATGCCAGGGTGCACTGCAAGTCAAGTTGATATTAGGGCAGTAAGGGGAACTTGGTCAATCCCTTTTACCCAGTGTTGGGTTGTCGAATATGATACCCTTTAATGTACTTTTGAATGTAGAGAAATATCAAAATACCTAAATAGTATTATAGCTTCTGTAGCATCTCAATTGCCTATTGGTTATGGTTACAAGTAAACACCTTCTACTATTTGGTGAAACAGATATACCATATTCACCAAGGTTTTTTTATATATATCACTAGCTGTTGCCAGCGACTTTGTCCACGTGGACTTAGTTTACTCCGCACTGCTCTGCTATATGTTGACCCGACCTGTTAGTAATATCCATGCAAAATTTGAAGTAAATCCGTGCAGTACTTTTTGAGTTTACCCCGAACATACATACAGACAGACAAAAATTCTAAAAACTATATTTTTGCTTCCATATCGATTGTAGATCACGCCCCTTGTATTCTTTAAAAAAATATTCAATGTACAGTTTTGACTGTCCTACGATTGTATCATATGTATAGATTAGATAGCAAACAAGTAGATGGCAACACCACCATGTCATGCTCCTGATAGAAAGAGAAACCATCACCTATAGATTGCTATTCTTGTGGTGGGATGGCAATGCCACATGCATAAGTCTACTGGCTACCTAACCCTCCAAACTGGAACATAACAATGACAAGCATTTATGCTGTTGTGGCAGGAATAGGTAAGGCAGTGGTAACAAATACCCGGGCAAGACTTTGCAGTACTATACTACCTACTAATCACAATGGTAGTGACACATATAGCCAATTAGTCGCCTTTTACGACCTGCCTTGCAGAACAGTAGTTTGTCTATTCTTCAAAGGAGCCGGTCAACACGGGGAAAAGGTTATAACACAAAAATATTAAAAAACATTTAATCTTATACTAAAAAAAATATTTATTAAAAATAACAAACTGAGAATATAATGACAAAACAGTATTATGTAAACAAATACTCTAAAACTTCATAATATTCTTTCTAGACTCCCTGACACAACTGCCACAAACATGTAACAAAGTCCCACCTATGAGCAATTACAACTTGTACTTCATTGTTGGATCCAAATCCAAAATTAAAGGAAATGACTTAAGTTTTCCGTTGCATCTCAAAGTCGCTGAGTTCAGAGACAGATGAACTGGCTGCATTACAAATTTTATGAAGGGTATGTGCATAAGCCATTCAACCAGCTACATGTGGTTGGTGATACAGCATTCAAAGGCTGACTAGACCTATGTTTAGCTTTTAGAACACTAATGAACCTTTCAATAACATTTTGGGCCTGGATATATTTGGCCATATAATATGCTTCTGGAGAATCTAGTTCTGCATTTCAAATTAGTGTTATCTTTTTTTTTCCGAGTGGATTCTCAGAATCTCCTAGAATAAATATATAGTAAGATTATATTTTGTATTTATTATTATTTAATTTTACTTGCTGTGGATTTGTTATTATTTAAAGTAAGTAAATAAATGCAAGTTAAAGATTAGCAACTCGCTACCACTGTTACAAATCTTAAAATAAGTCAGGTATTATGTTAATATAGCTGATACATACTTAGTTGTAATATGAAACAGAAATATGAAAATGTATGGATAACTTTAAAAAAATATAAAATGATGAATTAATATCATCATATTAGTCCTCTTGTAATGTAGGCAGAGGGAAGCATATGTCAATAGACAATATCATATGTCAATTAAGTCATCCATTGTACTGTTATTGTGCATAAATTTAAATAAGTAGACTCTGGTTAACAAGTTTGTCGGTTAGCGAGATATATGGTGGTCCTATTACCACATTTTGCTTTATTTGTAGAGGTAAATTACGTGGAGTCACTAGCCCACTAGACATGATATTTTAAAAATAAATATATAATTAAATGAATAAATTTTAATAAACATCTTTAATTTGCAGTAATTTGACCTTTTTTATTTTCCTAAAACTTCAGTAAATAATATATTTATTTTAATACTTTACCAATTGACATTTAAATAATGCAAAGAATGGTAGTTTTTCTACAATAAATTAGTTTTTTATGTTTAGTAGGTCTTATTCTGGTTGTGTGAGTCCCATCAATAGAACTTTAATGCAAAATAACACACATGCCAAACTTTATATGATATTTTCATCATTTAGATAAATGTATAAAGATATTTTTAAATCCACACTAATATTATAAAATGCATGTTTACGGTCTTACACTTTCACAGCTAAATCTCAATTGATTTTAATAAAATTTGGCATGAAGATAATTGCAGATCCGGGATCATACACAGGCTAACTTTTTTTTCAAAAATAAACCTATAAGATGCTAAAATAGTGAATGAAAGATTATAATAAAAACTAATATAGTTTTTTTATGAACAGTGTGGTATAATATCACAGGCAAAGCTTGCAGGTCAGCTAGTTATTTATTTCATTGATATTTAACAATTTTAGAGACTGTACCTTAACTTATTAGCCTGTCACCCTGCTGCAGGATGGGGAATTTTATATATTTATGTCTAATTGCATATTATTCAAAGCAGAAATAACTTGTGCTAGTAATATTGGATGTACAACTTTTTGATCTCTGTGGGTCTCTGATATGAGCCATGTGCATTAACATAGATTGCTGTAAAACCTGCCAATGTGTAAATAGGAAGTTATGGACAAATTTTCAAAACTTTGGTATTGTGTAAACAATTTAGAAAAAACCTATATTAACCCTTTTATATACTTAAACTTAACTTTAGACTTCTGGGTATTTATTTTCATAACAGGTACCAAATCCTTGCACAAATTATAAAATAAATCCTTGAATAACCTTAAGGGTGTAGTTATGAATTGAAATGAAGTAGTTTTGTGGAAAATAAACACATTTTTATGTTCATAGCTAAGTATCCATATTTATTTACAAATTCTCTTTTGTACAATTGAAAAGGGTCGTCCATCTCTTTAATTCGACGCCGTTGGTTTCTTTTTCTCTCGAAAAATTGATATTCGTCACATATCTACAAAAACAAAACGGATATATTTCACCCGCTTCACAACTTCATAAAAACAAACTTTCAAGTGGGTTTCACACATTAAAACATTATCACAAGTAAGTATGCACTTTAAATTCCAAAATTTAATTTACGATCAAAGTCGATAGTGCTAGCAAACAGTTTATTTTGGTTTATTTAAAGACCTCTACAGCAAAACAATTCAATAAAAGCTGGTCAAGAGTAACTTTTTAAGGATTGGTTTATCTGACATTAGAAAAATAGTAAAAACGCTTTACTGATGTCAAATAAAGTGTCATGGTACGGATAGTCTATATGAAAAAAAAGGTGAACGGTTTTCATAGACGTCAAGTAGCAGGCCTGCTATTGGCCTGTTAATAAGGTGTCATGGTACGAAAAAGCAAGGCAGTTCAAATTCTGTCCTGCTTTAAGAGCTCGTAGTTACCCACCAGACACAAGCTTGTTTCGGCACTCTTCGACGTGTTTCCGAGAAATACTGCTTCGGCCGGAGTATGTAGCATCACCAGTACTGTCATCCGCATAGCAATGTATGTTGCTAATTCGCATCATATCATTGATATGCAGAAGGAACAGTGTCGGTGATAGCACGCAGCCTTGGGGAACACCAGCATTGACAGATTTAAGATCGGAGCACGCAACGTCGACAACGACCTTGATGCTCCGGTCAGCCAAAAAACAGGTGATTCACTCGCATAATTTCTCAGGAAGGCCATAGGAAGGCAGCTTCGCGAGAAGCGCTTTGTGCCATACCCGATCAAAGGCCTTCGCTATGTCCAAACTAACTGCCAATACCTCCCCCTTGGACTCAACTGCTTCCGCCCATCGATGAGTTAGGTATACTAGAAGGTCACCAGCTGAGCAGCCGCGACGGAAACCGTACTGACGGTCGCTAATCAGCTGGTGCTCTTCTAAATACTTGAGGAGCTGAGAGTTGATGATTGTCTCCATAATTTTGGAGAACAAGGAGGTTAAGGCTATGGGCCGATAGTTAGACGGGTTAGAGCGATCTCCTTTTTTAGGGATGGGATGCACCAAAGCTGTCTTCCACGAATTCGGTACCACGCCGAGTGAATAGGAGAGCCGGAATAGGCGTGTTAATACTGGTGCCAACTCTGGAGCACACATTTTAGCACAATTGGAGGGATGCCATCCGGCCCACTCGACTTGTGGATGTCCAAGGAAAGTAGTGCTTTACGCACAGATGATTGCCGAAATTGTAGTTCTGGCATACAACTATCACCCTGCGGGATGGTAGGTGGTGCGTTCCCTTGGTCATCCAGAGTCGAGTTGGCCGCAAAGAAGGAGCCCAGGAGATCGGTCTTCTCCTTTGCGGTATGGGCCAGAGAGTCATCGTCTCCGTGCAAGGATGGAGGAGAGGGCTGTGAGAAATTCCCTAAGACAGCCTTGGCGAGAGACCAGAACGCATGAGTGCCCGAAGGAAGGCGAACTAATTTCTCACCAATTCTGCCAATGTGTTCCGATTTTGCCTTGGCGATAGCTCTTTTGAAGTACCTCGAGGCGAAATTGTACTCCTTACGTAATGTGCTGGTTTTTTCATCACAAGATGCGGACGCTGCAGCCCAAGCCCGGTAGCACTCCTGCTTGCGGCGCGAAGCCGTTTTACAGGAGCGACCAAACCAAGGCTGAGACTTACCACCAATTGGTACCGCAGAAAATGGAATGGAAAGTTCCATGCCCTGCGGCACCACATCGGCAATAGAGGAGGTATACTTTAAGGAAATTAGTTGTGTACAATTCACACAAAACGTAGACTAAAAATTAGTTTTGACCTAGATTTTTTTTAAGCTATTGCATAGCTTCTATCGCGGGCCTTGAGCGTGGAGACCGAATCCAGAAATTCCGTAACGAAAAAACTTAACACCCCCCACTCCAACCGCACAGCGGTGATACTTTTTAGTTTTTCCATCTATCGATAAATACCAGAACTTTAAATGACTTTTTGAAATATCACGCTTGTCTCTTTAGTTCAGCAACCCGCCTTTAGGTGGCATTGGTTGTATTGGAAAACCACCATAATCAGCTGTTTGTGAGAAAGTATATAGGTGTATAGGTATTTATCATCTACGTACAACAGTAAATATCTGTACTCGTATAATTTGTGTACAAAGTTGTTACACGCGCGCCCTATATGAAGATTGCTGACGCTGCCGCGACTTACACGCATAGCGACACGGGGATGCTGACGGAGCTCGCGTGTTAACTCAACGTGCGCCCTCAATTCTGACGTCGCCAACCAATTTCTTAATAGCATTAATTCACATAATTATTCATTATATTTTAGGGTCTAGCATCGACCACTAGTCTAAGTTTAATTTGTAAAATATATTAATCAGGGCGAGCGAAGCGAGCTCTACACTAGGCCACTTTCTATGCACTTTTGTGGTACATTTTACTGAAAAAATATCGCATTTTTTGGTTAGAGATTCGACGTGGTAGTTTATATTCACGTCTAGATTTGTTATCTACCATAAAAATACCATTTTATAAAAATAAAAAAATAGAAGGTACAATTTGTATTAGAATCTCATTACTGCTAACGCCATCTCTTATTAAATTAACGAGTTAAAATTGATAGAAGATACATTTTCTATTAGAATTTTTGAACTTATTAAGAGACTACCTACTTCATGAATTATTTCTTCATATTTGACTGGCGGCACGCGGTCATTGTGCCCTCGTATAAAGGCGAGGTTCAAGTATTAAACTGCAATAGCTATAGGGCCATCAGTTTGATCAGTTTGGCATCGAAGATGTATGATTAAATCATTGAAAGGAGAATGCAAGGGAAGTTCGCAGTAATATTGTGGGAGGCACAAGGAGAATTTAGGTCTAGAGCAGGGATGTTTGCTGGGAACAGAGTAAATAGAGTGTTAGAGAGTTTCACAATATGCTTATTGAGAAACAGTACAGATGTATTAATTGATTTATATTGTATTAAGATCAATTCCCAATCTTAGCCCGAGGGCGAGGGTAAAAAGCTAAAAAAAAGGTATATTTACGCCCGTATCCCCGAAGAGGTAGGCAGAAGTACAACGTGTGCATCCACGGTTAGCTGAAGATACTTAAGTCCCACAATGTGATAGGTGGCCAGCCTATCGCCAGTAGGGCACTTTTCCAATCCCGGGCAAAGTTGTTTTATCAGAAAACTGCAAAAACTCATTTTTTCATTTGCCTGACTGTGGAATCGAACTCCGAGGGTTTCTCTGAGAGAAAAATTCAAAAAATGTATTCGCTGAGTGTCCACCGTCAATTCTTCGTACCTGCGTAGTCCAAAAATTTTGAAGGTTTACTTAAATAAAACATTTTTTGATTTTGATTTCGTAAATCGGCGTAAAACGAGGAACTTCCTGATTTTAGAAAAAAAAAGCAATTATTTCAGCAAAATGTTAAAAATGTGTTTTTTATAAGATCAACCTTCATTTTTAATACATATTTTTCTTTGAAAATACCAACAAACAAAAACAAAATATTCCTAGTCCAAAGCCTGACGACGCGGGCCTTTGATGCGAATGTAATGTTTAGTTGAAAATACGCTGAGTTTTTTAGGTTAGATAATTATAAATAAAGTCCATACATTAAAAGATGTAATTCTCATAAAAATACTTTTATAACAATATTACTAGATAGTATAACTTTGCGAGCCCTTACAAAGCTCTGCTTTTTGCTAGTTTAAATAAAGTTAGTTTAAGTATTTTGGTTTTTTTTGAGTCTTCTGGCTGTCGTCTACGTAATTGGCGCAGTCGGTAGGATCTTTCGAAGCAGTGCGCGATAATCCGTTCAAATTTCAAGACATCGATATTGGTCGGAAACCATCCAACTGTATACCCATAACCTATATACAACTGTAACCATACACTTTCAAGTATTTAGTCGAAAAATCCGAACCACGAAGACACGGCTGAGGACGCACTCAATCTGGACTGGCAACACTCAACCTGTCAAAAGCGAATTAGATCAGCTGTTTTAATTTTTACTTAATTTATAAATTTAAAGCGTATTTAAGGAATAAAAGTACAATAAAATAAATAAAAATTGGCAAATAACGTTGTGATATAATAGATTTTAATAATAGTTTTCAAAAATTGAAGAAACAAAGTTTGTAATATTGATCGACAGTAACGGTAACCTCTTTTGAACAAAGAAGAAAGTTTCAAATCCTTGAACGGAAAACCGGGGAAGTATTAGTTATATATATTTTTTTGTCTTTATTACACCTTCGTTGTATTAATAACTTTTAATATTGTTAAAGATATAAGGATCACTTTGAACGTTTCGGCCGGCGCCCGGTGATAAGGAATAAAATACATGTATTAACTGCACGATGTTTTAATTGCGACTAATAAAAGACACGATACACGATTGACTCCTAACATACCGCCCACCAAAAAACAATAGTTTTTTACAAGCAAAAACTCAAATAATATCTGAATTTATAAATATCTTTCATGCATTAAATGTACATTATATAAATACACAAAACTATAAAGTAACAGAATAACAACTTGAACTTGGCTTTTTTATAAAGTCAAGTAAGTAAGATTCTATTTCAAATAAATAATCACATAAACCTACATCCACACCTACATATATTCTGATCTGGTACATTTGATATATTAAATTTTCATACATTGACATTCTGACAACAATAAGCATTCTTAATTTATTTATTATTTTTAATAATTAATTGGAAGTTCACAAAAATCTCAGATAAACTACGTTTAACAATCTTTCCACGACACTTAATGCTATACACGCGACACAAATTATCATGGCCTGGATGTTTTTGCACAATGCGCCCTAATGCCCATTTGCCCGGTGGAAGATTGTCTTCCTTTATTAAGACAATGTCACCTATAGCAAATTCCTTGACTGGTTTTTGCCATTTGGGTCGTTGCTGGAGTTGGGTCAAATATTCTGTTTGCCAACGACGCCAAAAGTGTTGCACTAACCTTTGAGTGTGTTGCCATCGAGACAACCTATTGACATTTAAATTGATCAAACTTGGTTCAGCGATGTTAATAGGGGCTTCACCAATTAAAAAATGTCCTGGAGTCAGTATTTCAAGGTTGTTAATATCAGTTACATCTGCTGGGCAAAGCGGTCTCGAATTTAAGCATGCCTCTATTTGGCAAAGGGTTGTAAGCATCTCCTCATAGGTTAAATTACAGGTAAGAATACGTCTTAGGTGATGTTTTATAGAACGGACTCCAGCCTCCCACAAACCTCCAAATCCTGGGCTGTAAGGTGGATTAAAATGCCATTCTGTCCCATCTTCAGCTAGTAAATGTACCAAATCATCAGGCATATTAAACTTAGCTTCATGCCATAGGTTTCTTAATTCCTTCTCTGCGCCTACAAAGTTGGTTCCGCGGTCGCTCCATAGGTGCCTGCATTTGCCTCGTCTTGCTACGAATCTTTTGAAAGCTGCTATGAACGTTTCAGTAGTGAGGTCACCCACGAGCTCCAAGTGTATTGCTTTCGTAGCCATGCAAACAAAGATGGCGATGTAAGCCTTGCTGCACTTGGCGCCTCTACCTCGTGTTGCCAAAATTTGAATAGGGCCAGCAAAGTCTACCCCGGAATTTTGAAACGGACGAGCTGGTGTTACTCTAGCACTTGGAAGATCTCCCATAAGCTGTTCTCTAATTTTTGATCGTTGTATAGCGCAAACCAAGCACTTATGAATATGAGCTTTCACTAACATCTTAGCCTTGACAATCCAGAAGCGTGATCTGAGGTAGCACAACATCAATTGAACACCTCCGTGAAGCGTTTTTCTATGCGCTTGATCTACTAAAAGTTTCACGGCTGCATTCTTATGACCAAGTATAATAGGAAATTTTGCATTATCTTCAATTTGAGCATGTCGAAGTCTTCCTCCGACTCTTACGATGCCCCTTTCATCAATAAATGGGTTTAATGATTTCAGTGTACTTTTTTTACTAATAGGTTTATTTTCCTTTAAACTATATATTACTTCCTCAAATTCCTCCCTCTGTACTATTCTTACTATCTGATCTAATGCTTCTTCTAATTCTTGATTGGTAAAGGGTTTATTTATATTTTAGGCTGTTTCTTATAATTTATAAATTGCTTGCAATAAATAATCACTCGTTGTAATTCTTCTAAAGTGTGAAAATTCTCGAAATTAATTTGTGTCTCTTTCAATACGCTGCAATAAACCATTAACTTCTTCCTTTTTTCTATATCTGTTTCTTCTACGTTTGGCCTTGTTAATTGAACCTTGCTTTTCCGTAACCAGTTGGGTCCCGCCCACCATAATTGATTGTGAACGAGCTGGGGAAGAACTAATCCTCTGCTAGCTATGTCAGCGGGGTTACTTTCAGATGCAACATGATGCCACTGAGAGTATGGAACATTATCAGTGATCTCAACTACACGATTGCTGACAAATACACTCCATCTAGACGGATCACCATTTAACCACGACAATACGACTGCCGAGTCTGTCCAAGCATATATTTTGCTACAGGGGATTCTCATAGCTTCGCTTATTTGTTTTAGCAACCGAGATAGAAGTACAGCGCCACAGAGCTCCAGCCGTGGGAGAGAAACTGGTTTAACGGGGGCAACTCGAGTTTTTGCTGCAATAATACTCGTCTTAATTTCTCCATCCCCAGCTAGGACTCTTATGTACGCCACAGCTGCATACGCCTTAACTGACGCATCAGAGAAGCCGTGTATAGTAACAGTTTCCATCAAACTTTCAGTAGTGTGAAGCCATCTTTCAATCTTAACTTCATCTAAGTATTGAAATCCCTGCCTTAATTTTATCCATTCTTTATGGTTGTCATTATTGATCTCTTCATCCCATCCAATACGCTCAATCCAAAGTTTTTGCACTAATATTTTGTAAAGCACGATCACAGGGGCCAACCAGCCTAGGGGGTCAAATAAACGTTGTAATTCCGCTAAAACTATTCTTTTTGTCACTCTTACAGGTACTGGTGGAAGCGATAAATGGTATTCAAGGCTATCACTACCAACATTCCATGATAAACCTAGAGCTTTAATAGTGCCATCTACCTTTATGTCAATACTGACCCTGGTGCTTCTCTGAGTGGGCGGAATTAGCTCCAAAAACTCTGCACTGTTTGACGCCCACTTTTGTAAAATAAAACCTCCCTTTCCCAGTATATGAATTAGATGATTTGCCATATTTACTGCATCTTCGACAGTTTCTTGCCCAGATATCAGGTCATCAACGAAGAAATCTTCTCTAATAATTTTTGCTACATCAGGGTGACCTTTGGCTTCGTCAAATGCTACCTGATGCAAAGTTTTGACAGCTAAATATGGAGCAGAGGCTGTCCCAAATGTGACGCGCAAAAGTCGATAATCTTTTATTGGTTCAGTAGTGCATTCACGCCAAACAATTCGTTGATAGTCAATGTCATTTTTATCGACTAATATCATAAGGTACATTTTTTGAATGTCAGCTATAAAGCAAACCTTTCTGCATCTCCACCGCATAATTAGGTTTCTTAAATCTTCTTGAAGCGGAGGACCAACAAGCAGCTCGTCATTCAGAGAAATGTTGTTTGACCCTTTCGCGGAAGCGTCAAATACGATACGGACACGCGTGGTTTCCTTATCCTCACGAATAACAGGATGGTGTGGTAAATACACAGCAGGCTTATTTAATTCTTCTTTTGGTACCTCTTCTATGTATTTCTTGTCCACGTATTCCTTAATAACCCTGTCATACTCCTTTCTTAAGTTTGGTTCTCTTTTAAATCTTTTTTCCAACTGGCACAGTCTTCTCACTGCTACTTCTCTTGTATTACCTTCCGTAGATAAAGGTTGTTCCGTTTTCAGTGGTAACCTTACAACATATCTTCCTTCACACGTTCTTGTGTGTGTGCTTGTGTATATTTGTTCACATAATTTTTCTTCCGCTGTATGTAACCGTTCATTAGTGGGCTGCAATTCCCACATCGATTTTATCATATCATCAAATTTTATTTGATTGCAAAGCACAACGTTAGTATGAGTAAAGTGTTCGTCACCTACACTTCCAAATAGGATCCACCCTAACCTGGTTTCTTGTGCGCACGGTGCGCCTAAAGGGCCTTTAATAAAATTATTTTTAAGAATTTCCGCATAGACCGCAACACCCAGCAGGACATCAATCTTTCCCGGCGCATAATAATTTAAATCAGCTAAGGTCAACCCTTGAATGTGACTCCAGTCCCTACTCACCTTAATATACTTACATGGTAACCTTGTTGTCAAGCGCGTAGATAATACATATGCCTTGACCTTGAGGTTGAAGCTTTGCTCATAATTAGACAAAATCTCAAATTGTACCATTTGGCTAACAGAAGTTTCAAGTGACCCGACCCCAGTGACCTTACCTTGTACCTCAGTTCTCTCAAGTTGCAAGAGCTGCGTTGCCCTTTCACTAATAAATGACCCTTGAGTCCCGGGGTCAATTAAACATCGCAACATCGTGATGTGGCCCGTCGAACTTCTTACGGGAACCACTGCGGTGGCTAACAAAATATTCCTATTTTCTGAAGAGAAGTGAGAAACAATAGACACATCTGTAACTTCCCCTTTTTCTTCTACATTTGTATGCATAGAAGACAACCCTGTTGTACCTTGCCTATCCTTGCTATCCAGGGATGTTTCTAATTTCCTAAAAGTATGTAGAAGTGAGTGGTGTCGTTTTGAACATAATTTACACGTTCCCTTCTGTCTACAGTTATAAAACGTATGCCCCGCCAATAAACAGTTAAAACATAATCCCTTCCCTTTTACAAATTCCTTTCTTTTTTCCGGCTCTAATTTACTAAATTCTTTACAGTGATATAGGTTATGACTACTATTGCAAAAAACACAAGTCGACTGAATTGACGTAACTGCATTAAAAGACCTATCCCTTATTTTATTTTCTCTCAACGGCACACTACCAGATGTTAATTCTAATGTTTTTATTCTATTTTCTAAAAAGTTAATTAAAATGTTTAAAGCAGGCATACTTTCAGAACATTCTTTACTTACATATGTTTCCCAATCTTTAAGCGTTTCCGAATCTAATTTTTGCACGATTAAATAAATAATAATAGCGTCCCATGTATCCGTGTTAATTTCTAAATTATTTAAACTGTTCAAGCACTCTTTAGTAGTATCAATTAATGTTTTAAACTGTCCCGACGACTGAGCACCAACCCTCTTAATTGAAAATAATCTTTTTAACACCGCATTTACAATAAGTCTTTTGTGACTGTATCTTGCCTTTAACGCATTCCACGCCGCATGAAAGTTGTTTTTCACAATTTGAAAATGTTTTATAGTGTTCTTTGCCTCACCAGAAACACAAGACTTCAAATAATGCAATTTTTGCACTTCGTTGATATTGCTATTATTGTATATAAGCGTTTTAAATGTATCTTCAAACAACTGCCAATCTTCATATGCACCAGAAAATGTAGGCATGTTGATTTGCGGCAGCTTAATATCCGCTACGGACGGCTCGCGCTCCGAGGACGTCGAAGTGTTCAGTGGAGCAGTAGGCTCCAGCAGATCCAATAAATCCGCCCGCAGACCCATGTACAACTCTTCACATACGGTGTGATCATCTTTGACGAAATAGTCAATTGACTCCCGTTGCTCTCGTTTAGTCAGACACAGCAAGTTGGTATGCGCGGCGCGATATGCATCCCAGTATTCTTCTATGCACTTTATTCTGGTCTGTACGTAGCCGCGTGTAAGTCTCATCTTGGGACATTTTTTGAAATTAATATATGCCTTGTTGATAAGCGCGTGTAAATCACTTAATTGTACTAAAACGTCTTCGTATGTAGTCATAATTACAGTACGTATGAATTTTTTCAATTTTAAAGCACACAACAATGTTAAAATATTATCACTGCATACAAAAGTTTTTTCTATATTCCTCCGAGTCAAACAATAGGCTTCGCCGGCTGAGCGTTTTTTGCATTAGAATTTATACTTGTTGAATCCGGCTCGAAGGACCATAATGTTAAAGATATAAGGATCACTTTGAACGTTTCGGCCGGCGCCCGGTGATAAGGAATAAAATACATGTATTAACTGCACGATGTTTTAATTGCGACTAATAAAAGACACGATACACGATTGACTCCTAACAAATATATTTCTTTTAGTACCCATAAACGTTGCAATGGATTTTACTTTTGAAAATGTTACTTTGAGAAGGAAAAATGTATCAATGTCGAACGCGTCAATCGAATCGTTTGAAACGACAACCTCAGACTACTTAGCCAGAAGTTTGCCGAATTTATCAGCCGTTAACGACAGTATCAATAAGGAATTGCAGGAAGAAATAAATTCTCTTAAGTGTCAATTAGAAAGTGCGCACAACGAAATCCAGAACTTAATATTAGAAAATAATTCTTTACGTAAAATAAACGAAGAACAATCCAAAAATATTGTAATATTGAAACAAGTCGCAAAAACCACACCGTGTAAGAGTTCTACTAAAAATAAAAACTACAAGTGTTCTACACCAAAAAATACGAAATTAAATAACAATAAAGATAGTGTCAGTGAGATTAGAATACAAAACTTAGACTATGAGGATAATTCAAAGAATAAATCTAAGACTAATATTGGACTATCTCAGAATCTAAAAAATGTATGTACGACAACAAAACATTCTTCAATAAATTGTAATATAGATCCCATATATAACCAGAAAAATAAAATTATAGTATTAGGGGACCAAAAACTACGTGGCTTATCTACCAAATTATTGGACTTTGGATCAAATAAATACACCATTGTGTCAACAATCAAGCCTAATGCGACCTCAATGGAAATATTACATAGTTATAGTGACTTTTCTAACTTAGGTAACAAAGACTATGTTATTCTTGGAATCGGTACTCATGATCGTGATCCTTATTCTGTTTTTACCAATTTAAGTAATACCTTAGACAAACTTAGGCATTGTAAACAAGTGTTCTTGTTAAAAATTCAGTCCAACAGGTATTTAAATATAGGACTTCTTAATTATAAAATGAACTTAATTGTAAATCAATATAATAACTGTACTCTTATTGACTTGGACACCTATTTAACTAGATATAATCGTTACACACACAAAAATTATATTAACTGCTTGTATACAAAATTAAAAGTTGAGATAGATTATCAGGAATATAAAAATAAATTTTTGTCATTTTCAAAGTTAAAAGTTAGACAACTAAATAACAATGTAACTGACAATAAACTATTGAGCTCTAAAAAAATTACATACAGTGAATATAAAGAAAATTTGGAAAAGTTGGTATCTAATAGAATTAATATAAAAAATAGTGACAAATCTATACAAAAGCCGAAGAAAGGTACTATACCATATTTTTTTAGTATTAAACCAAGAATTAAACCGGAAAGTAATTCAAATAATCTTTTGTGTAATAAAACAGTCAGGAAGGGTACAATACCATACTATTTTACTTTGAAAACCAAAAGTCTAGAAAGTATGAACAACAAAAACCAGCTTTTTCGTCAATAATTACCAATTTAAGCTACTTCACCAAAACATAGCAGGTGCGTTAAAAAAGCGAGATTATTTGCAAGTAGCTATTAGTGAGCTTAGCAAAACACTAGGTAAAATTGATGTTATATGTCTTTCTGAAACTTTTCTTAAGCAAGGTTCTGAAACAAACTTTAAACTTGACGGTTACACTATGGCATCTCATTTTTCTCGTGACAATCAGCGTAGGGGTGGAACTTGTATTTTAGTGAGAAATGAACTTGATTTTAAAATGCTAGATTTACAAATACGCTTACCATTTTCCTTTGAAAGTTGCGCTGTTGAAATTATTAATTATAAACTAATAGCAATTTGTATTTATCGTACTCCCAGCTCAAATGTTGATATATTCCTAAATAAATTAGAATTATTATTAGAAAATATTATGATAAATTCAAAAAAGAAAATTATTTTATGTGGAGATTGTAATATAGACCTGATGCAGGATAACTGTACACATAAAAATTTAACAAGCATTCTTTCAAATAACAACATAAATCTACATATTTTAAAACCTACTAGGAAGCATGCATGTCTGGATGTAATAGCAAGTAACATAAATAATGTTCAGTCTAACACTCATACACTTGCTTTGTCTGATCATGAAACTGCTCAGAGTATACAAGCCAATATAGAGTCAGTCTTAGAATTTAAACAAAAAAGAGCTTTTTGGTTTGAAACAAAGCGGATATACGGGCAGGAAAATATTAAAAAGTTTCATGAATGTTTATCAAGTTTAAGTTTTAATGAAGTTTTTACAAAGTCAAACTGTGAAGAAGCATTTAATGAATTTCATGATATTTTACTGTTGTTTTTTGAGTTATGTTTTCCTAAGATCCGTGTAAAAGTTTCAAATAAACCAATAAAAAATAAATGGTTAACTAAAGGTCTTCTAAAATGTTGCAAAGTAAAACGCCAGTTGTACCTTAATTATCGTCATGCTCAATCTAATAAAAAAGAAAATAATTGTAAATATTTACGTTACAGGAAAATTTTGTCTAAATGTATATTAGAATCACAAAAACAGTCTGCTTTGAAATATATTGAAAATTCCTCTAATAAATGTAAAGCTTCATGGAATCTGATTAAAAGTACATTTCAGAACAAAATAAATATTAGAGAAATAGGAAAAATCAAAGTAAACAATTTAAAGTACACAAATACTAAAACAATCTGTAATCTATTTAATAATTTTTTTATAAACCAGACAAAATCAAGCAGTGTAAAAGTCAAATCTACAAATACTTCAAAATCATATTTTTTACCAAATTGTAGTAAAACCATGTATTTGACACCAGTAGATGAGCATGATGTGAAAAAAGTTATTCATTCATTGAGAAATACTTATGCTACTGGCTATGATAATATTAGCACAGAATTATTGAAAAGTGTTGCTAGTGTAATATTAAAACCTCTTAGCCATATAATTAATTTGTCATTTTTGGAAGGTAAATATCCAGAACGATTAAAAAAGTGTATTGTCAAACCGTTCTTTAAAAAAGGAGATGTGTGCGATATGAACAATTATAGACCTATTACTTTAATTCCAGTCATTTCAAAAATCTTTGAAAAAATTATGTATGAAAAGCTCTATAATTATTTACTTGATTTTGACCTACTAAAAAATAATCAATATGGATTTAGGAAAGGTAGGTCTACTACATTAGCATGTTTTGATTTAGTAAAGAGCATAACTGAATGTCTGAATAAGAAAATGTATCCACTTTGTGTATTTTTGGATATGAGTAAGGCATTTGATTTTGTTTCACACAATATTTTATTATCAAAACTTGAAAAATATGGTATTAGAGGGAAGTCTTTAGATTGGATAAAGAGTTATTTAGAGAATAGGAAACAATGTGTTGAAATATCTAAAATATGCGGAAACCGTAAAAAAATATATACTTCAAACTACCTTGTTAACAACTGTGGTGTACCACAGGGCAGTGTTTTAGGACCCTTGCTATTTTTAATTTATATCAATGATCTTCCTGATAGTATAAAACATGATTGCTTTTTATTTGCTGATGACACTACCTTACTTATTAAATGTAAAAATAAAAAAGACTTGGTAAATGAAACAACCGAAACCTTATTCCAAGTTTCAGATTGGTTAATTAATAATAATTTAAAAGTTAATGTAACTAAAACAAAATTAATTGAGTTTCAGAACTACCACAGTAATATTACCAAAAACACAAATATATTTTTAAATAAAGTAAATATAGATGACGTAGATTATACAAACTTTTTAGGAATAATTATTGACAAAAATTGTAATTGGAAAGCACACATTGAATCTCTATGTAATAAGATTGATAGATTTGTCTATGTCTTAAGAAGACTAAGAGAAGTAGGAAACGTAAAAGCCTCCCTATTAGCATATTATGGATATGTCTCTTCTAATTTACAATATGGAATTCCTATTTGGGGAAATTCTGTTGAATTGATACGAATTTTTAGAGTCCAAAAGAAATGTATTCGAGCAATATGTGGTGTTAATCAGTTACATTCCTGTAAACCACTTTTCAAGTCTCTTAAGGTACTTCCCTTACCATGTTTGTATATTGTAGAGGTATGCGTATTTGTAAAAAAGCACCAAAAGTTATTTAAAACAAATGCTGAAGTCACTGGTAACTCATATTTTAGGAATAGTAAGAATTTATATGTGCCTAACCAAAAATTAAATATTTTTACAAAAAATGTGTATTGTATGTCTATTATTATTCCTGATAGTCTTAAATCATTACCTATAAATAAATTTCGCAAAAAGTTGTTTGATTTGCTGTTAGATAAAACTTATTATGATATTAATGAATTTTTAGCCGATAAAATTAAATGTTAATTGGATAAAAATATAAGTTTGTTGAATTGTCCTTAAAAAAATTTCAATGTAGTAAAAATTTTGTAAATGGTGAACATTATGTAAATTAAAAAAAAAAAAAAAATAATTACTCAAAATATGAAACTTGTAATTATAAAAATAACTTTGTAATATGGAATCATCCTTGTATATTTATAACAAGAACATAAATTAGAGAAAAAAAGACCAGCCCGCTGAGTTTCTTCCGCCGGATCTTCTCAGTGTGTGGCCGCGTTCCGATCCGGTAGTAATTCTGAAAAATCGATACAATTTATAATTTTAAATGTAATATAATGATATTTTTTTTAAATATTTGCACACCATATATTGGTAGAATATGTCGGTAACTTAATTTATTTTTAATAACTTGTAACACCCATATTCTTGCAAATAAATATTTTTCTTTCTTTCTTTCTTTCAAAAATCAGTGCAGAAGAAAACCAGAGAAGGCACATGTAAGTGCATTGAATTTTTTTCTATAAGTGTTGCCTCCTTTTTCCCACCATTTTCCATCCAAGAAAACTCGGGGAAAAATCTGTCTCCTCAAGACAGATTAATAGGAATAACGCTTTAGATTCTAATAGAAATTTAAATACATCTGATACAAATCTCAGTAGTTTAGACTTAGTGAATTGTAGTACGAATATATCTTCACGCCAGATCTCTTACGACGTAGGCAGAGAGAATATTAATAAGTCATCCGTAGATTTTAGTATAAATTTAATAGATTCTAGTTTACATATAAGCATGGACCCAGATACCATTTTTAAGGCTTTACGATTGGTACCAGATTTTGATGGCAACCCCAATATATTAACAAGATTTATAAAAATTTGCGATCAAATTGTTTTACAATATATAAGTAATGATCCAGGATACGAGTTATCGAATTTATGTTTAATAAATGTTATTTTAAACAAAATTACGGGTGCCGCAGCTCGCACAATAAACTCAAACGGCATCCCTGATAGCTGGCATGGTATCAGAGAAGCCCTTATAAATAACTTCGCCGATCAGAGGGATGAAACTGCCCTTTACAATGACTTGTCTTTAGCTAGCCAAGGTAATGAGAGCCCTCAGGAGTTCTATGACAAATGTCAGACCCTTTTCAGTACAATTATGACGTACGTATCCTTGCACGAGTCTGTGCCCACCACTATCGAGGCTAAGCGAAATCTATATCGCCACTTAACAAAGCAGGCATACGTTAGAGGTTTAAAAGAACCTCTCGGGTCCCGTATACGGTGTATGAGACCCGAGTCTATAGAAAAGGCTCTGGAATTTGTACAAGAGGAAATGAATGTTATGTACCTCCAGAAGCGTAATAGCTCACCATCGGATCGACGACCACCCATCGCGACACCACCAGCACCAAAGGTACCGTACCCTAATCATTTTTCTGTTCCTAATTTAAATTCTCCAGGACCAAGTTGGCAAAGGCCTATGTTCACGCCTGGTAATGGGCCCCAGCATTGGCGTCCCCCTTTTCAACTTAACCAACCCCTACCGCGTATGTCTATGCAGCCTACTCGTACGCAACAAATGTTTAGAGCACCCCCTCCGAATTATAACAATAGTGGTTTTAGGTTTCCTCATTTGAACGCCCAACAAACTAACGGACCTAAACCTATGAGTGGAGTTAGTCACTTTTCAACCAAACCTGTACCTCCACGAATTCCGGGTCATGATTGGAGTAGATTTGGCAATCCTCCTCCATCAAATTATTTTAAGTCTAAGGAAATGAATTTTAACGAGAGTTACGACTACAACGACTACAAATGTAATTACTACCCTGATTATTATAACTATCAGACAGACTATACAGAACCTGACTACAATATTCATTATGACTACCAAACTGTACCAGACTACACATATGATAATTACCAATATCAAAATGACCAAAATCAATACACTGATTACCAGATTGTACACCCTATCCCCTCTATAGAACCGTCACAACCCACTGCAAGTCAAAAGCAGGCAAGATCTACTTAGGAACCGTTACAGAACCGAGCTAAAATAGAACTGAATTTATTGTCGGAAAAAGATTTACACTATGTACAACTGCATAATCCACCTCTTAAATTCCTTATAGATACCGGTGCAAACCGATCATTTATAAGCCCCGAAGCCGCGAATAAATTTTTCTCACATATACAAAGAAAAATCGATCCTTTTGAAGTCACTAACTCACGAGTAACAAGCATTCACAAACATTCAATTACTATACCTAATTTGCTAGTATTTAATGGTCAGAAAAACATTAAATTATTCATATATAAATTTCATAATCATTTCGATGGTTTAATTGGTTTAGATTTATTAGAAAATTGTAAAATAGATTTGAAGCATAATATTTTACTAACTGAATGTGCAAGCATACCGTTACTACGCTATCAGTATAGAAAACCTAAATCAGACATAATTATTCCGGCCGATTCCCCGCATATGATTAATATCCCTATGCCTCATAGTACCACATACACCCCTGAACAATCTTTACGCAATATGATTTCAAACGGTCAACCTCAAATTCAGATTAATAATGTAGAAGTAGAACCCTTCTTTAAAAAATGTGGAGTCGATCACTCCGTGAGATCTGAACCCCCCAGATCCTCAATGACCACAGCATATACATTCAAGGCTCTATTTTACATACCTCTATTACGGACGAACCGACAGTTAACAAAATGCCTCACGTTATCCTAGCACATAATAGCTCAGTGCCAAGTTTTACTAAACGTAAACCTCACGACATAATAAGCGAACATTTTAACCCTGAAGACTCTTTAGGCATCGACACTACCACACGCTTAAAGCAGCGATACATCTTATCTCACCGCGGCCAAATGAAGAATATATACGACTTAACAAACGACTATACGACGACTGACCAAAACCAATTTATAAATAACCGAAATAAAAACAGCAAACCTAAAATAGAATACCAACTTGACCAGCGGCTATATATTAAAAACTCAGCAACTAGACAGAAACCAACACCATGTTACACGCAGGATACTGGCCTTGCTGACCTCCCTATTCACACGTATAAGTCAAAGAAAAAAGGACCCTTTGCTAAATCTCGCCATAAGCGCAGGCACACTGTGAAATCCGAATAAAATCGGAATACCTACCTGATAATGACGATCGACCTGGACCACTGCATCTGTATAACTTGGACAAGCTAAAGCTGTTACCTAAAACTATCCTTTTATTCAATATATTGTATTATATAGCTCTTAGATTAGGATAACCAACTGAACTCTATTGAATAGCAAATACACTATTTTAAGACTTTAATTAATTCAATGTCCGCATACATACTATGTCAAATAGACCAATAATTGTCAAAAAAAAAGAGTTTTTTGACCAATTAGTTTTAGTAATTAAAAGAGTAACTGGTAACTTGGATCATTCGGATGCCGGAAAATATAATAGTGTAATAGAGAAACCAGAGAAAACGAGCAAAAGTGGTAAAATACCTTTAATTATATATTTTTTTAGGAAACATATTTACAGAACATATTAATTCATTATAACATTGAAAATCAGCATAAAAAACTTTATACCACATTATTAATCCACGTTTAATAATTTACTGTTTTAGCTAAGAGCATAATATATAGAATTACATTTTAAATTAATATCATGAATTACAAAAAATATTTTCAATGTGAGAGAACATCGGATTATAATTACATTATTAATTTAATTATGTATGTATATTGTATAGTAATAAAAGATATTGATAGCCATTAAATGATAAAATGTAATCATATGTTATTATTTAATTAATATTATAATTTCAGGTTATCATTTTAAAATTGTTAACGGAGTAGGTAATAAGCTTACCCAGCCAATGAATTAAAAAATATATGTATATGAGTATAATAAATAATAAAAAACTTTTTAATAGTAAATCTTTTAAGTATATTTTCGCAAATGTGACTACATATGCGAATATTCGTACAAAAAATATTCATCTTCATTCGTACAAAAAGAAGTCTTCGATTTGGAACACATAACTTATTTTAAACCAAATCTCTCAACTTCTCATTTTTTTAAATAGATTTATATTTTTACAAAATTACCTATATCAAAAGGTATAAAGATATGGAAGTGGCAGGTTTTTAACATTGCAAAAATGGGTATACAAATACCCATGTGACCTTTTCTAAGTTACATTCATAAATTAAATTAATACTATATTAAAATTAATTTTAGAAGAAATATTATTCTTATGAAGCTAAGTTCGCTGAATTGCATAGCACTTGGCTATCTTCGGTAAATCGCTGAAGCATATACTTAGAAATAATTAGATTAGAAGACATCTTAGCATTTATTTGTGCATCGAGCACTCACCGTAGTATGATAGGTATAGATAACGTATAACACATGTTAGACTAAGGTCAATCAATCTATAGCAGTAGTGAGATATTAGATGCTGATTTAGGAGAACATTATAATGTCATTAAGCTTGGTAGTTATTTTATTAATAAGCGATTATTATGTTTAAATTTCCGATAATATCCCCAGATAGCTACGAACCATTTTGCCTTCAATTCTTCCTAACAAACTCTTCCAAACTTTTCTACCTCCGTACCCTTTTATGGCAACCAATGGAAAATCTTTCATGTACATGGAGGCTGAATGCCCGAAGTTCGATCATCACCTTCTCTGCGAAGAAAATATTAACCATCAATCAAGGGAGCATTCTGACTGTATCCAGAACATCATCACCAACCAGCTAATAGATAAATCATGCAGTCCTACTAAGATTACATTTACTAAAGAAGCCATAGAACAACTAGATGACCGACATTACACCATTTTCTTCCCAAAACCAACTAAAGTGGATCTACAGTGCGGCCGGCAAGAATTTCTATCGCTTTCCGGAAGTTATCTCGCTACTATCCCACACGAATGTTCATTACGTACCGAAGATATCACAATTGTTAATCTCAACGACGAAGTGAAAGGACAACCATTAAAAATAATAGAAATTTCCACCGATCACATTAATGAAGCAGACAGGAATATTCCCCAAATAAGCTTCAACACTGTCAACCTGAAGAGTCTACACAAACTAGAAGATAGAATATTTCTTCAGAAACCACCTAACTTGGATAGCCCAGACACAGCATTATACTACACAACGCTACCCCTTTACATTATGATAGTTGGAACACTTGCATTCACCGCAATTATTACAATTCGCCACTACAAGAACCATACTCTACCTACGACTTCTGAAGAGAAATATGAAATCAAAAGGGATGAAGCCCATGTTTATGCAATTCCTGAGGGATCTGGAACTCAGAAGACCGTATCAGCAACATTTTCGCTCAAAGTCCTCAAATAGTTGCTGCTCTGGGGGTGGAGGTGTTACACGCGCGCCCTATATGAAGATTGCTGATGCTGCCGCGACTTACACGCATAGCGACACGGGGATGCTGACGGAGCTCGCGTGTTAACTCAACGTGCGCCCGCAATTCTGACGTCGCCAACCAATTTCTTAATAGCATTAATTCACATAATTATTCATTATATTTTAGGGTCTAGCATCGACCACTAGTCTAAGTTTAATTTGTAAAATATATTAATTTAAATAAAGTTAGTTTAAGTACTTTGGTTTTTTTGAGTCTTCTGGCTGTCGTCTACGTAATTAAGTGTTTTAAATATAAATAAACAAAGAAAAAAAATACTGCATAAATTAAATAAATATATATTTTCGACCGCCCCGTTGGTCGAATGGTTAGAGACCCTGACTACGCAATCAACGAGGCTCGGGTTCGATCCCCGACGGGGACAAGCATTTGTGTGATGAGCATAAATGTTTGTATTTCCGGGTTTGGGTGTTTATTATATATATTCTAGTATTTATATATGTATTTCTATGTATTAGTATCGTTGACTAACACCCATAACACAAGCAAATAATTTGCTTACTTTGGGGTTAGATCAGTAAGTGTAATTTGTCCCGTGAATTATTATTATATAATTGTAATTGCATAAGTTGATAAAAAATGCTATGCAATAACTTTACCGCGGCAGTCTCCGAGTGCCACACGTCTGTTTTTAGTAAAATGATCAATTGTAATAATTCCAATTCTTTTTAACTGCAAGTGCATTTATCTATATATATATATATATAATTACATTTACATAGTCTGTTCCAAAATACTCAGCTTGCATTAAGAACAATCTGTATACCCGTTAACCTTGCAGGTTATCCCTGAAACTACCCGCTAAATTGAGAACAAAAACTGTAACTAAGCTTAGTTTATCTGAAGTCAAACAACTAGTTTGGTTAAAAATAACATCAATTTTATTTTTAAAAAGTATATTTTGAAAACGATGATCGATTTTAATATTTCAAATGACATTCAATACAATTTAGTTCTAAAATGTTTTCTTAGCTACATAATCAATAGGTTGAAATTTTTCAATACTACGTAATGTCGAAGTAATGTCAAACATTTTTGGAACGAAGTTCCTTATCGCGCGTTGTGAAAGGAGGCTAGACGGAAACAATTCTTACGAAAAGTTGTCATAACACTTTTTGCTATAGTAAGGTATTGTAAGCACAGAAATATCCAGCCCCTTCCCTTTAGCTCGCGCATTGAAAGTGAAAGAGTCTATCTACTATTTGTTGAGTTTACTTTTTTTCTAGTGCCAAATGTTCGACATTTATACAGAATTTCGGCCAAAATTCGATGGCCGGGTGCCAAAATTCGAACGTGGGTCGAAATTCGACCGTGAGCCGAAATTCGATCGGGTGCCTAAATTCTATTTCGCATTGAACAGTGTGGTGTCGCGACGATTATTTTTGTTGAGTGTATACAGGTTTTTTGTAAATAATAATAAAAGGAACTTCGTTCCATCCGGGTGTCCCTTGACACCTCTCAATTTTTTTTTCAAGATTTTGCTATTAAAAATCCCAAATCAATCGACCGATTTTATAATTCAATTTACGGTATTTGACGCAGTTTTTAGATAGAAAAGCTGAGTAGATTTTTAAATCAATCGGTATATAAGCCTGAAAGTTATTTTAAAAATATTAAGTAAGTTTGCTGTAAATAATAAAATATTTACTGTTTACAGCAAACTTAAATATCTAACTTTATATTATAATGCACACTCAGCACAGAATACTCATACCCACAGACCAAATGCTCATACCTAATAGCTGTGTACGTTATTATTATGTATTTTCATACTTATATAACACCTACCCTTTACCTTTGCTGCTAGCCCGAAGATTGACTGGTAAAGAATGTTATTAGCATTAAGACCGCCTTTTGTATAATATTTTTATATTTGGTGTACAATAAAGTATATATAAATAAATAAATACTTGAAAAGATGTAACTTCTAAAAACTTGAGTCTTGTCCTGGAAATTTCCAGTTGTGAGTAGAACCAACTGCTTCTCTCACGTCTTGAGGCGTTATAGACGCTATGGGTTACAGACATTCACACGAGCGCTCAACTACGCTCACCCATTCACCATTGACGATTGACTGGCACCGACCAGATATTTCTCCAAAATGAAGACATTTCGTGAATCAGGCAGTTGCCCATAAACTATCCTAGTTGCGAGTTTCTACCAACTTCTATACACCTTTCTCTGATCACTTCGGAAAATTCGATTATTATTATTATTATTCTTTATTTACATTTTTCTTCTTATTTTATATACATTTATAATTATAATATTAAAAAAATACAATATTATAAAAATAAATATATAAAAATAGGTTTCTCGCCGACGGGAGCCTTGGTGGTCAGGGCGACAGAGAAAGAAACCTCCTCACAATACGTGCCGTTCCTAACGCTGCAAGCTTCTGTATCTGGCCCTTGATCCAGAACTGTAGGGAGAGCTTTTGTTATTATTATTATTATTAGGAACCCAAAACATCGTAATCATAAAAATAGACAAAAGAAAAACGATGCATGGAACTGTATATCAACTAGTATGGGACTTTATGAGATTTTCTGTTTTATGCGGGATATCTAATAGACAGTGGTCCCAGAAGCACTTTTTTGGTTTTTTAGTCCGATACTCTGAAGTTTTCTATTTTATCTATCTTCGTTAGTTACCCGATTCGAGATTTTTCGAAGATAGAAAATATGGTTGTCTCGTCAAAACGAAACTGTTCACAAAAATTCTGCTTGTTGGAACGAAGTTCCTTATCGCGCGTTGTGAAAGGGGGCTTGACGGAAAAAATTCTTACGAAAAGTTGTCACGACACTTTTTGCTATAGTAAGGTATTGTAAGCACAGAAATATCCAGCCACTTCCCTTTAGCTCGTGCATTGAAAGTGAAAGAGTCGAATTTCGACTGGGTGCCGAAATTCGATCGAGGGTCGAAATTCAACCGGGTGCCGAAATTCGACCGCGGGTCGAAATTCGGCCGAGTTCCGAAATTTGACCGTGGGTCGAAATTCAACCGGGTGCCGAAATTCGACAGCGGGCCGAAATTCAACCGGGTGCCGAAATTCGACCGTGGGTCGAAATTCTACAAAATTCCTTATCGCGCGTTGTGAAAGGGGGCTAGACGGAAAAATTCTTACGAAAAGTTGTCACGACACTTTGCTATAGTAAGGTATTGTAAGCTGTGCGGCTTGCGGATGTTTCTCTGGCTCTCTCTCTCTCTCTCTCTCTCTCTCTCTCCCCCCCCCCTCCCTCCCTCCCTGTATGTATGTCCGGGGTAAACTCAAAAACTACTGCATGGATTTACTTCAAAGAACACAGGCCATTTTGTTTTTGTACACCCTTGCGTGTCTTTTGGAGTAACGAATATTAGATAAACTAGAATAATTTTCTACGATTTTTAAATCAATTAAATAAAATATATCGCTAGGAACAATCATTTAAAAATAATTAAGACTATAATTTGATTGAATTCTACCATCATATTTAAGTGTTACCATTTTATAAAACTTTAATTGCATTTTCATTAAAACAGTAATAAGTTTATATGTCATAATTTTCATTATAAGTATCAAATAAAAATTCTCTCTGTTTTTGTTTTAAAGAATAATTTTAAATAATTTTAAGTTAATGCTAATTTATTTTTTGTTCTTTTAAGTATATATATTAAGTGTTTTTGCAAAATCTTAGCTCAGAATTCTGTCAATCTAACTTAGATTTCTGAGATTAGCAGTTGTGCTGAAGACACATAATGACAAGATAAATATCTAACCACAGACTAATAAGGAGAGAGCTGATTGTTTGCGTTAACCTTACATAAATTCCAACTTTATTTAGCTACTATTCCCCAAGTTAAAAAAATATTTATTAAATGCGGATAAGTTAAGGAGTTGATATATAATCTTAAGGAATATATTAAACTTTAAGGTAATTACTAAAAAAAGGGATAATATATGAAGTCTTGCCCGTGTTCTTTTGTATGAATATTACTAATAGGTCAACATATAGGCTACATATCACGCTATCACCTACGGGGGAGGGGCAGTGCGGAGTAAACGAACTCCGCGCGGACGAAGTCGCTGGCAACAGCTAGTAATTGTATAAACTCAATAGATGGAGCGCGCGTGCCAACATTATTTTCACGTCCTCAATGTTCGTGTGCGAATGTCAAAATGATTCACTCACGAATGTGTGAACAATAGTTCGCGACGGCACTCGATACGAATGTTTCGTCGCACGGTGCGTCGAGTGACGAGGCGAATAGAAATCAGAAATCAGAAGATCTTTATTCAATAAAACTTTTTTAAAGTTATTTTGACAAGTCAACATTTTTTAAAACTACTACCGGATCGGGAAAAAAATAACTAACACTATTTTGTAAATGCGGGGTAATATGATTTAATGTGGATTTAATCTATACATATAATAAAATCACATATAAAAAAAATGATGTGGTGTCGCGGGACACCAGGTAGGAACGAACTTCCTTCAGCTAAACGGCACTACTCGCTTGTGTACGCGACTGTCGCGCCTGCGCACGTCTCATTTAACGCTTTTATTCCACGCATTTTTCTTACGGTTTTACTATCACATTTTTTTCAGTTCGGTCGCGCAGCAAAATCCCTATCCCCTCCAAGCCTGCCGTAAGGAACTTCGTTCCAAAAATATACGTAGAGAGTCAAAACTGTACATTGAATATTTTTTAAAAGAATACTTGGGGCGTGATCTACAATCGATATCGAAGTCAAAAATATAGTTTTTAGAATTTTTGTCTGTTTGTCTTTATGTATGTCCGGGGTAAACTCAAAAAGTACTGCATGGATTTACTTCAAATTTTGCATGAATATTACTAACAGGTAGGGTCAACATATAGGCTACATATTATCACGCTATCACCTACGGCGAGGAGCTGTGCGGAGTAAACAAGTCCGCGCGGACAGTCGCGGGCAACAGCTAGTAGTTAATACAGCTAAAAGTGACATCACTGGCAACTCGCAAGTCGCGGACTTCACTCCCCGCCACAGAACACTTATATTCTCTCTGAGAGCTCCTTGCTATTTTAGGTACAGAGAGGCATCCCTTTATTTGTGGTTTCCAAAAATCTGCGTTTTAGTATTGTATTAATTTATTAACATTAAACATAAACATTGTTGCCTGTATTACAAGTATCAGTTGCTCATATAATGGTAAACGGTTAAACTAAGAAGATATTCAGTAAAAATGAGGTTATGGTATTACGGTATGTAACCTCACTTTTACTGAATATTTTCTCAGATTGTGAAAAATCTGTAAAATGTTCAGTATTTATAATAATAATAATAATAATAATTCTTTATTTGCATGAAATAGGGGTTACAAAAGATCTTAATTAGCTAAAAAAATTACATTCCTTCCTACTTCACCATTAATTGGCATGCAAATTTTCGTTTCTTTGTTATTTAATGTGTACTTTTATCAAAACTATAATAACAAAATTATGCAAGTCTTTATAAAATACTATTTAACAGTAGGCAATAAAAAGCAACTTCAAGAAAATTACACATTTTTAAATTTTACATTTCCAATATATTAAATATAATTATTAAATAAATTCGTATCGAATAAAAATAACCATATTTAACTTCATTGTTATTTTATTATTAGGTACTCCTTTTAATTACTCATATAATAATTATTAATTCAGGAATCTTAGTTTTCATTAATGAAAATTTATTACTACTAGTACTGATTCAAGCTAAAAATGTGTTCATGTCACATTTTCTTACTGAAAAGCTCGTTCACATCGTAGAAACAATTATCTAACAGCCATGTCGTTATTTCTTTCTTAAATTTCTTACTTGGTAGATCCTTAACATTATTTGGTATAGTATTATATATTTTAATGGCCATAAAATAAACATTTTTCTTAAACAGTTTAATATTACATTTTGGAATTAGCAATTTATTGACATGTCAAATAGATCTTGGATTCTCTTCTACATTAAGTTTAAACAGATGAGGGTATCTTTTCACAAACATTACAATATCCCTAATATACATGCATGGTAATGGTAATATAGAATTATTTTTAAAGAATGGTTTGCAGCTATTCATTGGTTTAATGTTATATATTGCTCTTATACATTTTTTTTGTACTTTAAATGCTCTATTCATATCTGCTGAATTGCCCCATAGAATAAGGCCGTAGGAAAGAACTGTCGATACGTAACCATAATATGCAGTAAGCGCTGCTTTTTTAGATACTACTTGACGCAGTCGTCTTATAGCATATATGAACTTATCAAGCTTTGAGCAGACCATATCTATATGTGATTTCCAATTGCAGTGGCGATCATATATAACTCCCAAAAATTTTATATTATCCATCTCCTCTATTATTTCATTATTATATTTAATTTAGATAGGTATTTTCTTCCTATTAATATTACTGAACTGTACTAATTTAGTTTTGTTAACATTAATATTCAAATTATTATTCTGTAACCATTCACTTATTTTATCTATTGTATGTTTAATTTCATTTTCGTAATTGTCTACGTTTTTGCATTTTATCAATACGGTTGTGTCATCCGCATATAAAATACAAGGGTTAGGGGTCATTTTCGGAAGGTCATTTATGTATATGAGGAACAGTAGGGGTCCTAAAATACTGCCTGGTGGCACACCAATACTATTTATTCGAAATTTTGAGCGATAAGATGTTTTAATTCCATTTACAATTTTTGTAATTTCCGTGCACTGTTTTCTGTTTAACAGATAGCTTTTAATCCACTGCAAAGCCTTACCTCTTATACCATATTTTTCTAATTTGTTAAGTAAGTTTGAATTATTAACGAAATCAAAGGCCTTACTCATATCAAGAAATACAGCTCTAATTGGTTTTCTGTCATTTAGAGAGTCTGTAATCAATTTAGTTAGATGGTAGCAAGCTAATGTTGTTGAACTATTAGTGCGAAATCCGAATTGCTCATTTGCTAATATATATCATTTTTTGTAAAAAAGTTATTTAACCTAGAAAACATTGCTTTTTCAAAAACTTTCGCTATAATAGGTATAAGAGTTATTGGACGGTAATTATTAATGTCCGTTGGATCATTTTTTTTATGCAGTGGTTTGATTATTGACAACTTGAGATTCTCAGGAAATGTACCCTGATTAAACGACAAGTTTATGACATGTGATAGTGGAGAACATATATATTTATTACATTTTTTTATAATATCAGTGCGAATGCCATCATATCCCACTGACTGGGTGTTATTTAGCGAATTAATTATTTTATAAATTTCATCAGGACTAGTAGGATAAAGAAATATTTTATTATGATTCGTTGCGATATCTTTATAGTTATAAGTATTGTGATTACTATTAATTTTGTTAGTATTATTTGTTACATCTATAAAATGATCATTAAATAATTCCGAAATAGTATTAGCGTTGTTAATGTAAGCGCCTTTATTTTTTATGTTTTTTATTTCATTAATCTTATATGTATCATTAATGTTGTCCTTAATTACATTCCAAGTCGCTTTACACTTATTTTTACTGTATATTATAGTGTTTTTGTTTTGAATTTGTTTAGACATATAAATGCACCGTTTTAGTATTTTATTGTATTTAAAATATGTTTTATTATTCTTTACCTTCTTTGTATAAGATCTACGGTATGACAAATACATTTGCCTTTTTTTTAAACACGAGATTTTTATTCCTTTGGTTATCCAATTTTTATTTTCTTTAAAAGTAGTTCTTTTAATTTTTATTACAGGAAAATATAAATCATAAAATAATTTAAAGATATCATAAAATGCGATAAATGAGATATTTGGATCATCGGAATCATACACTTCTGTAAATTTTATTTTTGAAATGCAATTTAAAAATTTATGCTCATTTTCTTTACTAAAATCCCTAACGAATTCCGTCCAAGAGTCCAAGTATTATGTATTGTTTGTTGTGATTGTATTGTTACTACCTGAGCTGTTTCATGATCTGAAAGGGCTAAATAATGTGTAAAACCCTTTGCATTTTTTATATTGCTTACAATGATATCTATGCAAGACGATTGTCTTGTTAGACAATTTATCAGTGAAACCAGATTATAGTTTTGTAATATACTTACTAATTCTAATGAATACTTATTTTTAGCCAAAATATCGATGTTCCAGTCGCCACATAATATAATATTTTTATTTTTCTTTTTTTGGCTTAAAATATATAACAGATTTTCCAAATGTATTAGGGTCACTTTGTGGAGTTCTGTATATACAAGCTGTAATTAATTTTTGTGAGGGAATTTCAATACCGCAACATTCGAAGCATTCTGTAGTTTCTAAGTTTTTTAAATAATCCATTTTTACAAATTCTACGTCTTTTTTAATTAAAATACAGCTACCGCCACGTTTTTTGTTTCTACAATACGATGATGCATTTCTATATCCGGGTATTTTTAGCTGCGATTCTGATCCTTTTTTGATAAAAGTTTCGGTTAGACATATTATATCGATTCCATGTTTATATATTTTATTTAAATCCATTACAGACAGGTATAGCATTTCACATTTATTAATGGCGCCAGCAATATTTTGATGCAACAATGAAAAATTACGATCGAAAAAACTGCTTTTCAGTTTTTTTATCTTTTAATTCTAATTTTTGACCTAAGGTTTTATTAAGTTCAATCGGTTTGAAATAGTATGGAATCGTGCCTCTATCGTTTTTTACTTTTTCTTTAGATGAAGTATTGCCAGTAGTTAATTTTTCACAGTTCTCCCTTACAGCAAAATAGTAAGGTATCGTTCCTTTTCTAAAGTATTTTGTTTGTATTTTATTTAGGTTACTTTTCCTATTCGAGTTTTTATATAGTTGAGATATATTTTAAATATATTTGTTATGATAATCTAATTTCATTATTTCATGTATTAATTGTCTCGAGAAATATTTTCCTATATGTGAACTAGCTAACTTAGATATAGTTTTGTTTAAAAAAGTACAATTATTATACAGCTTCAGAATAGAGTAAATATGGTTATTTAATAAAATTTCGTTTAATGATCTATTCGACACTTTCGACTATATAATGTTAAACTAGCTATTAATTGACATAATTTTCATGTTATGACAAGAGGGCCTAAGATTGTATGGAAGGGTATCTGTCTCCTTTCTTTTATTAACCCACACTTAATAAAAATAAAATTTGTTCATATTCGTTTTAACAAAAAAATCACCCCCTGTGACCCGTTGTTCGCTGCTGTGTTAAGATCCAATGGGAACAATTTATTTTGTAGTATAAGATGTAATTTCGAGTTTAAACTTACACTTAGAACCTACCTACATTTAATCGAAATTCATCGAGCGGTGTCAGCGTGTAGAATATACACGCAGTTGGTAATAACTATAGTGTTGATGTGAGGTTGGAGGTGTCCGTGTGTGTTGCAGAGGGCGGCGTGCGCGTGCGCCGCGGCGACACCGTGTTCGCCGTGTACTCGTACGCGGCCGACGCGGCCGACGCCATCAGCCTCGTGGAGGGCGAGCGACTCTACATACTCGGTAAGCACTAGCACCGACGCACTCGCCTTCTATTACACATACTAATGTTCACGCCACAACTGACTGCCGTGCATCACGATCCAGACTAGACTTGTATCCGTTGCGTAGTTTTAAAGATTTAAGCATACATAGGGACAGACAGAGAAAGCGACTTTGTTTTATATTATGTAGTGATATATATTTGTGCTTTTTTGGACACATTAACTTTTTTATAGTAGAGGGCCTCCGAGCATGTAGTGCACCTGATGGTAAGTGATCACCGCCGCCCATGGACATCTGCAATACGGGGGGTTTGCAGCTGCGTTGTCGGCCTTTTGAGAATGAATAAGCTCGTTTCTTGAAGGTCCCCAAATCGTATCCGTTCGGAGACACCCCCGCGGGCAATTGATTCCACAAAGGAGTAGTGCGATGCAAAAAGTGCCGACAAAAGCGCACGGTTGTGGACTTCCAGACGTCGAGGTGGTGAAAATGGAACTTTAAATTTTGATGCGATGTCCGATGATGGAATTTAGCGGCAGGAATTAATCCGAACAACTCATCGGAACACTCCCCATGATAGATACGTTAAAAGATGCAGATCGAACCTACATCTCTGCGTAACGCCAAAGAGTCAAGCCGATTAGAAATAGCCTCGTCGACGATTCGAACCGGTCTGCGTTGAATGCGATCAAGAGGAAGAAGCTGTTACTGAGAAACTCCGGCCCAGAGGTGAGAACAGTGGTGAGAACTCCGTGTAGTCGAATTTGGGCCTTGTAAAGTTGGAGGCGATGGCCTGGCATGAAGTACTGCTTAGCTCTGCTAAGTACACCAAGCTTTTTGGAGGCTACTTTAGCTTTTCCTTCCAAATGACCGCGGAACTGACCGTTGTTTGATATGTTGACTTCCAGAATTCCAATACTGGCTGAGGCTGTCAGGAGAGTGTTTTTGAATCGAGGTGACACGACAAAGGGTGTTTTTTTGCGGGTCTTTTTGGGGTTGACTGCCTCGTGGTCTAGGGGTAGCCTATTCGGCTCAGACCATGAGGTCCCGGGTTCCATCCCCGGGTCGGGCAAAGTGTTATTTAGGTTTTTTCGAGGTTTTCTCATAAATGTAATCCTCAGTAGCAGCTCGGAATCTGGCGGAGTGGTGTATTACCACTGCCGTGCCTTGGTTGAGCACGTTGTCGTACGTACGTTACGTTACCAGTGAATCGCGGTGAACTAGAGAGTCTTTAGACGGTCGGTTTACTCTGCCTTTAATTCTTTATTGTACACAGAGAACAGCACAATTAGGGAAAAAAATAAACGTAACATAAGTACAATGGGCGAGCTTATCTCTACTTAAAGAGATTTCTTCCAGCCAACCCGTAAAAGGAGATTAAAAAAAATCAAATGAGTAGACTTGGTGTACAAAAGAATAATATGCTTACATAAATAAACTAAATATATACAGGTGATAATGAAAAAAAAAATAAGAAAAAAACACATACCATATAAGGGAATCTCACAATTCAGCTAGTAAATGTTCTATAACGCGTTTTTTAAAGGAATCAAAAGTCTGGCAGAGGCGAATCTCACTAGGCAGAGAGTTCCACAAATTTACTGCATGTACCGTAAAAGAGTACGAGAAGGCAGCAGAGTTACTAGGAGGAAAACGCAACAAGCTTCTAACATTAGAGCGACACGGGGAATCAGGAGAGTGCAGAAAACTAAAAGAGTTACGGAGATATTTAGGAGCTACAGGATTGAAGAGAATCTTATATAGTAAGCAAAGGATGTGCGCATTTCTTCGCTGTCTGATAGGAAGCCACCGAAGTTCAGCTCGAAAATCAGAAACGTGGTCATATTTTCTTATGCCATAAATAAAACGAATACAGAGGTTCTGCAATCTTTCAAGCTTGTTTAATAGGTCTTCTGTAATATCTGGGTAGCAAGAGTCGGCGTAATCTATTATTGGTAGAATAAGGGTATGCATTAAAAATATTTTTGTTTTGATAGGTAAAAAATTTTGAAGCGATTTAAGAGAGTGAAACGCATGATGCACTTTTCAGCTTAAGTTATTAACATGAGTGTCCCAAGAAAAATCAGAATTAAAAGTTACACCCAGATTAGTAGCGGAAGAGGAAAAAGGTATAGGCGTATTATTATACCGTAAAGTTGGAATGTCGCAGTTATTAATCAATTTTTTCATAGGACGACTACCAAGAATTAAAGCTTTTGACTTAATTGGGTTTACTGATAGACCAAAGGATTTGGCCCACTCATAAATCTTATCCAAATCGTCATTCATTTCTCTGACTGCTTCTGTTACATTCCCGACGCTAAAGTGGCGATATACCTGTAGGTCGTCAGCATAAAGATGGCAATTTGATCTGATAATAGAAGTAACAGTGTTGATGAACGCCGAAAATAGAAGCGGTGATAGGACTCCACCTTGTGGTACACCTGCTTGTAAGTCAACCCAGTCAGACCTGAGTTCACCAGAAACAACGCTTTGTGATCGGCCTAGGAGATAAGATTTAAACCAGTCAAGAGTAGGTAATGATATATTAAGCGAAGCAAGTACTCTTATTAGCACGTCAAAGTCAACTGAATTGAAAGCATTACTGAAATCTAAGAGAATGAGTAAAGTGAGCTTTTTATCATCAATAGCTTGTCGGATGTCATCGGTTACTCGGATCAGAGCAGTGATGGTGCTATGTCCAGGTCGAAAACCAGACTGATGAGGATGTAGAAGACAATTCTTTCTAAGAAACTCACTTAGCTGTGAATGAACTATATGCTCTAGCACCTTAGAAAGAAATGGGAGAATTGAAATTGGGCGAAAATGCAAAGGAGAAGAAGCGTTTGGAATCTTTGGAAGTGGAATAATATATGCCCTTTTCCAAGCAACTGGAAAAGAACTTGAAGTTAATGAAAAATTAAATATATGAACGAGAATTGGAAGAAGTTCAGAGAGAAAAGGGACAATCATACGCGAACACACCCCGTCACTACCAATTGGCTGCAGATGAAATGGAAATTACATGTTTTTTGACATCAGATTCGTTGACTGGTTTAAAAGTAAAGATAGGGCACGAGGGAAGCGGATTGGAAGCTAACCTAGCAATAGTGGACGCCTAAGACACGTCGTCAAGAACTACAGGTGGAGTAGAAAAATGAACATTAAGGTCATTTAAATCAATACTACACTCATTAGAAGCCAATGGTCGACCAACGCCAAGGGATCTTAAAAGGTTCCAGACTTTGCCAGACTCAGAGCCAGATGACATAATGGTTTCGTGTATATAGCGACGCTTAGCATGACGACACAGCTGATTACATTTATTACGCAACAGTTTATAAGCAGCTAGGTTTTCAACCGTCGGAAACTTCCTGTAATGGCGATTGGCCTTGTCTCTTCTACTCATAAATTGTTTAATGTCGTCATTAATCCATGGAGCAGGGTCATGTTTTAATCTAACTTTTCTCATCGGAGCATGTTTATTATAAAGATCTAAAATAATGTTATTAAAGCTAGTAAGTTTTCCGTCAACATCTAAGCAACCAGTTACAGACGACCAATCAATCGAATTGATATCTTCTCGCAACTGTTGTAGATCTATATTTTTATAACAACGACGCAGAACGTAGACCTTTCTCCTCTTTACCGTACGGACTTTATAGGACAGAAATATAAGGTCGTGATAGGAGAAACAGGCAGGTAGTTGACCATGAGTACAGACGCACTCAGGGCGTGAAACAATGATCAAGTCGAGAAGTGACGGAGTGGTATTAGGAAAATGGTGAGTCGGAGAAAGAGGGAGAATATGAAGATTTACAGAACTGAGAACATCGCGAAGTTTATTACTGCGGTGGTCATTTTTTACAAGACAAGTATTGAAATCTCCTAGTAGGATAATGTGATCGTAAAGAGGGCGTAAGTTATTAAGTACGTTATCCAGAGTGGAAAAATAGTCGACATGAAGAGAAGGACTGTAAAAAACTGCTACAAGAACTTTGGTATAACCAATGGAGATTTCAATAAACATATATTCAGCAGACGCACTATAGGGATTTGGGGACAGTGAAACAATTTTATGAGAATATTCAGAACGAATATATATAGCCACACCGCCTCCACCTTTCCCGATTCTATCATTCCGAATCAACTTAAAGCCAGGTAAAGTAAACTGATAGGAAGACAGAGAAGGCTTTAGGAAAGATTCGGAAATCAAAATAGCATCGATGGGAACGTCGCTGAATGTTGAGAAAAGGTCAGCATAGTGAGAAGGGATACTCTGCGCGTTAATGTGTACTAAATTAAAATTTTTAGAAATAGGAGAGAAAATAGAATTAATTTGATCGTGTAACGACTGCCCAGGAGAATCATCGCTACCAACGCTACAAAAATCATCGTCAGACGAACAAGAGAAATATTTATCATCTATAATGTTACTATTAATCATACCTCCAGCTTAAACAAAAAAAAAAAGCTAAAAAAAAATATATATATATATATGTTATTTTATACAAATTACTATAATTCTATATCGGTAAGTATACTTATACTAAATAATTTAAAAATATATGTAATACTTAAATTTTTATTCTTATTTTAAGTAATAGTAATAAGGCACACCAATTTATCATCCTTATGGAACTTTAGTGGAAGAAACCCCCAAGTTTACAAATTAAAAACATCAAAACATCATATATATATATATATATATATATATATATATATATATATATATATATATATATATATATATATATATATATATATATATATACACACACACACACATACACATACACATATATACATAGAAAAGTATAAAGTTCGGAAAAATATAACCACCATACTGACAGACAGACACCACGAGGTACTATAGCATTGTAACAATATTGTCACGGCTTAAATAGTGTTATAATCTTAAATTACTGTAATCGCAAGGCAGAAAAAACAATGTAAAATTATGTGCAACAATATTAATTAAATTATACAATAAAAGCCATAATTACTACCTAATAATTAAAGAAAAACAATTGTAAAAAAACACATGAATATAGACACATAAAGAAGAGAGAATAAAATAAAATATGTAGTATATTATATTATATTATATATGCATATTATCACGAAAGAATATCTGAGTATGTTGCTATATGAAATAAGAATATTTTTAACAGATCTTTTTTAAAACACCATCATGAGAGTGGCAAATATGTATTTAGATAAATTGATAAGTCAACTGTCAAACGTCAACTATAAATGTAGTCTACAGCGACGGTAGTTGCCATACGGAAAAAAAAAAACTGTTCTGTCACTTCATTCGTATTTCATACAGTATGACGTATTAATCAAAGTTATGTGTCATATTTTGAACAATATTAAAATAATAAAAATAACAGTTAGCAAATTAAAGGTAATTGTAAAAGTGTAACTATCTCAAAGCTAATGAGTAGGTACTGTGGAAATAAAGTTAAAATTAACGCAATGAACGTGGTGCTACCCTGTTTTTGTGTGAATGAATTCGAGGACAGAAAACAACACAACTATGATACAATTATTTGCGTCTTTGCCTTGTAGTCATTACAGGAGCTTGTTCAGGGACCTTATGAATTTCTTGAGGCTTCTCAAGCGCAGGAAACTGAGTAATAACCTTCTGAAGATCCGACTGTGTTTCAATTCTGCGACGATTTTTGTCTGGGAGCAAAATAATGATTTTGCCATCGCTAGACCAGCAATTACTAATGCCGAAGTGTTTACGAGCCTCCATAAATAGGCGATGACGAGGTATAGTTAGAAATTCGGAAATGGTAATACCAGAACCCTTTAAAGTGGTTTTATTACTCCAAACAAGGTGACGATGCTGATATTCATTAAACCGTACCAAAATAGGTCTTGGCTTACCTCTATTTAGCCCCAGACGACGGCAAGTCAATACATCCTTACTTGTTATACTGGATATACTCATTCTACTGTTAATTGTGTTCATGACTTTAACTGCAATATTTTCATTGGAGTCTTCAGGGATACCATGAAATAGTATAACCTTTCTTCTAATATATGCTTCGTGACGGTCCAGCCCTAGTGAAAGCAGTTCCATTTGGGATTTCATTAGAGAAAACATTCTCCAGACTGATGCCTTGAATTCCGCAAAGTCTTGTGACAGTGCAACCACATCCATCTGCTTCTCAGGAGTAGAAGGTCTAAGCTTTAGTAGTTTGTCGTCATAGTCGTTCATCCTACTCTCAATCATTTTCATAATCTCACCGAAGTTAGCAGTAGTTTGTGATGAAAGATCCATGATCAAATAAAAGTATGAAGAGGGAAAAAATATTAGAGAAAAGGCTTAGGAATGTTATAAATGTAGGAATATATATATATATATATATATATATATATATATATATATATATATATATATATATATATGATTATTATTATTATATATATTTTACGGAGGAGAAGGGCTGGGTGCCGGCGCAGTACCTCATGGACGAAGCCAACTACACGCTGTACCTGCAGAAGAAGCTTAACGAAAAGATCGACAAACTACCTGTTTTTGAAAGTATGCTGTTTATCCCTAATGTACTTTTTACCTAACTTCTAATTTTTCAACCAATCATTTTTAAGATCTTCCTATACCCATCTGCTTGTTTGCTATCTTATGATATAAAAAAACGTTATCGTCAAATGTAATTCGGAAAGCAAAACCTTTTACTATTAGTAAGCGAGTTGGAAATTAAATGGACTTAAATAAGATGGAATGGAGTGGTTTATATGAAAATGTAATTATATAAAAATATTTCAGGACCGGCGTACGAAGAGCAAGCGGTGGCGCCCATATTCGTAGAGAAGCTGCGACCGAAGCACACGCCTGACGGCAGCACGGTTCAGTTCGAATGCCAGGTGGAGGGCTATCCTCGCCCGCAGATCACGTGGTTCCGGCAGACTGCTATCATCAAGCCCTCGCCTGATTTCCAGATGTACTACGACGACGACAATGTCGCTACTTTAATTATTCGTGAAGTTTTCCCCGAGGACGCTGGTACTTTCACATGCGTAGCCAAGAATGCCCTGGGTTTCGCCTCGACCACAACGGAACTCACCGTTGACGCTCCGCTGTCCGACCACGGTTCGGAGATGACTTTCATCTCTAGAAAGAGTTTATCGCGTGAGTCTTCACTCGCAGACATTCTCGAGGGAATCCCGCCGACGTTCTCTAAACGTCCGAAAGCTCAATACGTCAACGAAGGCTCACAAATATTCCTAGAATGTCGGCTAGTGGCCATTTCCGAGCCGGATATCGCTTGGCTCTTTAAAGGAGAACAGGTCATGTCCGACGAAGACGTCACCGAATCGGATATGCACATGTACTGCAGTATTCTCCGCATCTCTAACGTCAAGAAATACCAAGAAGACACTTACACCGTGGTCGCGGTGAACCGCGAAGGCGAGGCGAGTTTGCCCATTGTTCTCAAGATCAAGAGGGGCGAAAGAGAAGCCGCAAGTCATAGAACCTCTGAAGTCGATGGCGGTGAGAGAAGGGGAGAGCTTCGTGCTGAGCGCGCAGGTGGTGGGCAACCCGGAGCCGCGGGTGGCGTGGTACAAGGACCGGCAGCCGCTCGCGCTGCCGCAGAGCTCCGACGGCGCCGTGCACTCGGTGACGGTGCGCCAGCCGCGCCGCGGCCGCGACGACGGCGTCTACTCGCTGCGCGCCGACAACTGCGAGGGCGCCGCCGAGACCAGCGCCCTCATCACCGTCGAAGGTAACGCTCCCACGGCTCACTTGCAGATCGCGAGCTTTCTCATTCACTTTTATTGTGCACAAGTTTCAAATATGTAAATCAGAAAGCAGAAGAACGTTATTCAATAAAAAAAAATTACAAGTTATTTTGACGCGTCAACATTTTTTTAATACTATTGCCGGGCCGGAAACGCGGCCAAGGAGAAAACATCAATCAGTTGAAAGCTCGCACTCTCTTAGTCTGGTTTCAAATTATTACTTTTATAGACTTGCGGCTTTGTTTGAATTATTATCAACACCAATATTTATTTTATTTCCTCAAAAATGTGCGGAAATTGTGTCATTACGTTTGAATACAGAGCATGCGAAGTATTATACTTACGTACACAGAAAAATGAAAGTCATTGCCGTCTCGTTTCTTATTTCAAATTCAATTGTATGGAAGGGTGTGCCGCGCTACAATTTCAATTAAGAAATAACATTTATTACAAAATATATTTTTTTATTTTCTTGCATTTATTTGAGAAAAACACTATATTATGTATATGCTTCGGTGGAAATGGCAATTTTCTGTCTTTTATCTTTAAAGTCTACGACTGCGGCTCGGTCTTCAAACTCTTACTCGACCTGCAATTGCCTATCTCCCGGCCTGTGCAACAATGTACTATTAACTTAATGGCGGGAACTAATCTTAATTATTTAGACGCGTTTGTTGGCGTACCTAATACCACGTACCTAAATTTTCTTAAACCAACCATTAGTCTGTAATTAAGAATTAATGTAGGGTACATATCGTTAAATGCAAATGCACTAATTGTTTCAGAGTAGTCCCAGCTTATGAATATACAATATCTATCTTTTTTTCTAGAATTATAATAAGAAATAACTCAATGTAATCTTATATGGCAACTTCCTCGTTCAATATAAATGAGAAATAATGATAAATATTATTATAATTTATATGGACAATAGACAACATTCCATACGTCATTTTCTTTAGTTATTACCTTTTAATAAAATAATATGTTCTGAAAAATTCGATATTAACTCCTTGACTTATCGGCATTTAATGTATATGTATATTAGCTTGAGGGAATAATTATAGTTAGATAAAGTTGGAATTTAGGTCAGGTCAAGGAAAACGTTTAGTCATCTCGTTATTTGTCGGTAATTAGGATTTAGCTTGTTAATGCAAAGAATATAGTAATGTGTCAATAGCGCTATTCATCAACTATCAATCAATTACCCATTGGCCTTTGAACAATTCACACCGTTTCTTAATTAAACTATAGTATTTTAGAACCTTCCTATATTTCATATTGTGATATCAATTGTCTTGCATTTGTATGCAACGATTAACAATGGCGTATTGAAGTAAGGAGGACCAACTCATATAAGGGGAAATTTGTAAAAGTGACCAGTTAGAATATACTGAAGACACAGTTTCATGTAGCTACCAGAATAGCGTTGGCGTAGAATAAACTACGACATGAACAGAGCAGTTGTACACGAAGTGGAGTGTTCTGAGCAGAATTATTTAAAAGCGCTTGTACGTAGGTCGCATTATAAGTTTTGCGTAACTTAAAAAACAACATGTTATAAACAAAATATTATGTTTATTGCTTTTCAAAATAATCCCCTTTACATTTAAAACATTTTTTTTATGCGATCGAACCATTTTTTAAAACAGGAGGACCACAGATCTGAAGGCATATTTTCTACGTGCTGATTAAACGCAATCATTGCCTCTTCTGAGTTGGTAAAAGTAAAACCTCTTATCAATCTATGATTTTGGAGAAAATACAGAAATCACAGGGTGCAAGGTCGAGGCTATGCGCGGGATAAGTGAAGAGATGTACATTTTCGGAGGCTAAAAGTGACTTTGTTTTGTTGGTCGTGTGTGAAGAAGCGTTATCATGGTGTAGGAGAATGCGGCTTTTGGGTCGTCTTTTACGAACTTTTTCTAACACCCTGGGTAAACAAATGGTAGAATACCACTCGGCATTAACACTCTTTTGATCTTAAAGTGGAGATGTACAGATGGGACCCGTAGCTGAGAAAAAAACGCGATCATTTTTTACCAACGTTTCTCGCCTGTCTCACTTTTGTTGGCCTGTTCTCATTTTCAAACACCCATTCACAAGACTGCTGTTTTTTTTTCGGGTTCAAAACAATAAATCCACATTTCGTCTCCTGTGACATCCGCCTGTGACGTCATAAACAGCATTAGAATGTCCGTGGTCGTACTTCAGAAGCATCTGTGAGCACCATTCCACGCAAGCCCGCTTCTGCTCCGCTGTCAGTTCATGAGGGATCCAACGACAACAAAGTTTCCAAACTTTCAATTCTTCGTGTAAAATTTTCTGAATTTGGCTCATACCAGTCCCCAATAGTCCTCGAATTGTCTCATAGGTAATCTGGGGGTTTTCTTAGCCTAACAGTAGCCACATTATTTTCGTTGACGGCAGTTGAAGGCCGCCCTTCACGAAATTCGTCATGTAAAGAAACTCGACCTCTCTCAAATTCAGCAAACCATCGCCTCACAGTGCTCAAACAAGGTGCTTCTCTCCTAAAATCATTTTGAAGACGAGCGGCACAGTCTTGCGGGGAAAGAGAACTTTTAAAATCATAAAAAATCATCGCTGTAAAATCTTTTCGACTTAATTCCATTTTCGTTGCGTACTGTTAAGTTGCGCCTCCGAGCACTTATAAAAAAAAGCACTTTTTCGGAACACAAGTTATTTATTTCACTTTCTACAATTACTAACTAATGGGACTTTAACTATAAACACTCTAACTTGGATCACACTTTTCGCGGTTCCCTTGTGAAGGGTTATTGCGACACGGAGTATGGATATAGCACTAGTCTATTCGCTGTGTCCAGGCCGGCGGGCAGAAACCAGGTCCGTAGCTGGGCAGCGTTTAGGCTAGAGAATATCTAACTGAAGAATATTTGGGAAACAGCGAGTATTTATACATATATATTGCTGACTAACCAGCTTATATGCACTTCAGCATTATTGCATGGAAAATAGGGATGTAACACCTCCCCCTTTTAGAACGGAACATGCGGAAAATAGAAATAGAATGTGAGTATGATCCAAATTAAGAAGAAATAGAAACAATTAAAATAACAATATAAAAAAAATAATGACAGAAAATTACAGCGTAGATTAATTATCATTAATTATTATACAACTCAAAGTAATCACAAAATCGAAATGAAATAGTAAAATATAGCAATTGAGATTTATTAAACTTATAAGGTAAATAGAAAATAGCATTTGAATAGACGAAATAGAAAACAATGATTTAGTAAATTTTATTTCAACAGAACTAGAAATAGTAACTAAATGTAAGCAAATACTTATTACAATAAAGAAAATCATTTATAAACCTTAATTAAAAATAACTTAATTTAAACACATCAAAATAGTAATAGACAGAGCAAAATAAAAATAAAATTTACAACAATTCAAGATTCCTTTTGGGCGTAATACTTGAATCAGTACTTTCAGTATCATAGTCTCGATTAGACATTTCGATACTCGATCTGGCATGAACATTTGATTTTGGTTTCGTTATACAATTGTTGATAATCTTAACACATCATGAAGTATTTCTATTCTTGTTACAACAAAAGCATTTATAAAGTTTATATGAACAAAATGAAAATACAGAAACGGATAACAAAGTAGTTATTATACTAAAATAATAGCTATATTTAATATGGTATAGTTTGATTCAACTTTGTTTTTGAGCAACAATCATCTTCTATTATGTTAAAATTTGGATGTGGAATATAGACTTTAATTTCAAACTCCTGTGATGGAATGAACTGGAATAACTTATGATAAGCCTTACAATACTTTGGCAATTTCATAATGCCTGTGCCAATTATATCATAATCATTAATACTACCATTACAATTAATAGACAATTTTGTTACATCTGATTGCACATATATCCACATATTATTATTAAGTTTTTGCCATATATCTATTTCACCAACAATAGTCTTATAGTTACAAGAGTTTGGGATACCTTTAACGTGTTCGGTTAGAATAATCACTTCACAAATTGGATTTCCGACACTAGATTGTATATTTCCTAGTTTGCACAAATAGTAATTGCCGTTTATCACTTTGCACTCACTTAGGTCTTGTAGCGTGGAATATAATAATTTATCTTGTGTTATTGCCAAAAACTTTGCGGATGGATTAATTAAAGCAAAAGTATTAGGATTATGGACATCATGTGGGGTTGGTAGCGAATAAATATGATACAGTGTATAATCTACAAAAGATGCAACTAGAGGAATCTTTATAACAAAAATTAGTTTATTATCGCTAATGAAAGAAGAAATTTCAGAAATATCTACGATTTTATGAACATTATCAAGATTTAAGTGTAACGGAAGTATTGGAATAACATCATTGTTTTTAGAATTTAATTCGTTATATAGTTGCATAGGACTTAGTATTGATGGATGAACTATGTTTTGTTTCCCAAATAGAATAGCATCAATAAGATCTCGTAAACTAAAATTGAGTATCATTAGAGAGCTTTCCAAGGCACTGAACACCATTGATAGATGAGAAACTACCTCTAATTTATTGGCATTTGTCGAAACAGTGTCTAAAATTTTCCCTAGATTTTGAATATTATCATTAAGAATGTTTTCATTTGAATTTAATTTGGAAATAGTATTGTTAAAAGAAGAAATAGTAGAACTTATAATAATATATAATGAGTTGCTTATAGTAAATATTTAGTAAACAAAAAGTTAAGAATAATATAACATCTAAAATATAAAGAAAATCGCTAAAAAAGTTAATTAATCTAAAATAGGCATATCTAAGGGAGCCATAGCCGTATTTGAATTTGACGATGAGCAAATTGGTTTGTTATGGGCTAATTTGATTTCATCGAAATGATGTCTTACATGTCTACGATTTATAAGTAAAGTGACGTTATTGTTATTGTGAATCTTAATTATCTTGTATGGGCCTTTCCATATACTGGATAGAGCTTTCCGTAATCTGTGATGTTGTTTTAAGTAAACCATATCTCCGACTTTGTAAAAGACATTTCTCGTGTCTTTGTCGTAATAGATTTTAGATTTCTCTTTGCTTTGAAGTATATTTTCTCTGGCTATGTTACGAGTATTAATTAGTTTTTGTTTTAGCATTTTGACATAGTCAGGATATGTTACTGTTGGATCAATATCATAGAGGGAACTAGGAATATGAGGCTTACAGCCGAACAGTAACTCATGGGGAGAAAAATTTGTGGATGAGTGTACTGATGTATTATAGGAGACAATAGCAGTTGGAAGGAATTTATGCCAGTCACTATGATTGTCATTAACGTAGGATTTCAAGTACTCTTTCAGAGTAGCATGGCTTCTTTCGAGAGCACCATTAGTTTAGGGATGGTAAGGAGTAGAAAAAAGGTGTTTAATTTTAAACAAAGATGTTATTTGTTTATACACATCAACAATGAAATGAACACCTTGATCGGATAAAAGGGTCTTAGGGATTCCGAAGTGGCAAATGAATTGAATTAGACAGTCAGCTGTCTTTTCAGCTGTCGAATTAGTAATAGGATAAGCCATTGAATATTTGGTTAGGTCATCTTGAAAGGTAACGATGTATTTATATTTTTCAGGACCGGACTCAGGTAAGGGACCGACTATATCAGTGGATATTCTTTGGAGAGGTTCAGAGGAAGTAGAAGTGATTTCCATAGGGGCTTTGTTACAAGCGCGTAATGCTTTATTTTGTTGGCATTTGAGACAATGTTTTACATATGTCTCGATGTCATTTCTCATACCTTTCCAGCAATAGGATTCTTTTAACTTATTATATAAACGGGAAGAACCTATATGACCACCAACAGGTGAATCATGGTTATCTTTAAGGATAGTGGGTATTTCATATGAATTAGGATAAATCAATTTGTTATGATAAACATTAATCTTAATACCAGTATTGTGAAATATAAAATATATCATATCATAAATTAAAATGAACATTAAGTTATCAAAGGGATTAGAAAAGTCGGAAATAGCAATTTCATTTAATTCAGAATGAAAAATTATAAGGTTATTTCTTAAGTCCTTAAGGACCTTAAATATGTCCTTGTAGCTAGCGGAATCAAAGTGATGGACTTTTATGAACATGTGAAAAAACGTTTTGTCTTTTATCGTAGAAGACTTGACAGTATATAATTCCTTTTCGGATGATAAGAATGATTCTTTGTCTTCTAATAGATTAAGTATGTCTTCGCAATAGGGCTTTGAATTATCGAGATCGACAGACGTTGGATAAGCAATTGCCTTGCACGGTGTTTTTAAAAGGTTTTGATTTGTTTCAGTGATTTTCGTATCGTAGACCATTGGACTCGATCTTTTACGCATAAAAGTCTCATAGGTGATGGTGTCTATATCGTCAATTGCATGAATTGGAGGTCGAGAGAGAGCATCGGCATTACTATTTAGTTTTCCTGCCTTATATACGATTTCGTAGTCGTATTCTTCTAACTTTAAGCGCCACCTTACTAATTTGCTGCTTGGGTCCTTACAGTTAAACAGCCAGATAAGGGGACGATGATCCGTTATTATTTTAAATTTCCTACCGTATAGATACGGTCTAAAAGTTTTAGTACCAAAAATTATAGCTAGCAGTTCTTTCTCTGTTGTGCTATAATTTCCTTCAGCACGATTTAAAGTTCGGGATGCGAATGCGATAGGTAAATCCTTTCCAATTTCACCTTGGGACAGAACAGCTCCTAAAGCATAGTTAGAGGCGTCAGTTGTGAGTATGAATTCCTTTGAAAAATCTGGATATTGTAAGATAGGGGCATTAGTTAGCATTAGTTTTAGTTTGTTAAAAGAGTCTTCCTGTTTGTCTGTCCAGTTGAATTCCGTATCTTTCTTTAATAATGAAGTTAGGGGCTTAGTAATCTTAGAAAAATCTTTTATAAATTTACGATAATACCCTATTAAGCCAAGAAAAGACTTTATCTCTTTTGGAGTTCTTGGTGTAGGATATTCTGACACGGCTTTTACCTTATCGGGGTTAGGAGACACACCCTTGTCAGTTATGACATGGCCTAGATATGCAACTTCTCGTCGTAGAAACTCGCATTTGTCAGGCTGCAACTTGAGGTTATGTTTGCGGAGTGCTTCGAATACTAGCTTGAGTTTATCAATATGAGAAATGAGACAGTGGGAATAGATTATGACGTCATCCAGGTAAATAAAACAGTGCAGACCTTGGAGACCGGAGAGAACAGTATTCATAAGTCTTTGAAAGGTCGCAGGTGCATTCTTTAAGCCAAATGGCATTCTTGTATACTCGAAATGACCATTAGGAACGGAGAAGGCTGTCTTAGGGGAGTCGTCTTTACTCATTTTAATTTGGTGGAAACCTGACACCAGGTCGAGAGTGGTAAAGTATTTACTATGTCCTAACTGGTCTAGTATGTCTGTAATGTTGGGAATAGGATAGGCGTCTCCAACAGTGATGTCGTTGAGTTTTCTATAATCAACTACTATGCGCCATTTCTTTTGGCCAGAAGCATCTTGCTTTTTTGGGACGACCCAGATTGGAGAAGACCAAGGAGAGTTAGAAGGTTTAATTATTTTTTGATCTAACATTTTTTGTATTTGTTTATTGCCTTCTTCTTTATGACACTCAGGGTATCTATATGTTTTAACGTGGATAGGTTGTGAGCTAGTAGTTTTAATTTCATGTTCTACAGTATTTGTACAAGTTAAAGTATCTCCATCTAAGTAAAATAAATCAAAATACTCTGAACACAGATTTAGTAGAGCTTCCGATTCTTCACGGTTAAGATGTGAAGTTCTTATTTGTTTCAAGACATTTGAACACCTATCTGCAGGTGAACAGTGATTATTTGGGTTAGTAAAGTTTACAGAATTAATAGGTTCCGATGAGTTATTTAATAAATCACAAGGAATTAATTCTAAACATAATGGTTTAATTAAAACATCATTATTATTAGTATTTAGAATGGAAACATTGACGTGATTATTTTCCTTAATAGTTACGAGACAGCGAGATAAATATACGCCTTTTTGAATTTCGCATTTATTTATGTAACCAGTTATTACTTCTGGATTTAAAACATTACACTCAATGACCATTTCGGATCGAGCTGGAACAGTATATTTAGGCTTAGTAAAATGAATTCGTATTAAATAATTGTTTATCTCTAAGGTTTTATTTTTATAATCTATGTTACAATTATGAAACTTAAGGCAATCGTTTCCAATAATACCATCAAATTCTATGTTAACACAATCAGGTATTAGGTGAAATTTACTAAGAACAGTATTATTATTTGATAATATGAAATCTAAATTAAAATGACCAAGACTATTAAAATATTTAGTACCTTTTTCGATTCCTTTAAATTGTATGGTTTCGCGAATAAATTCTGGTTGAATTTGTAATGATGATCGTTTTATAAGTGATATACCTGCACCCGAATCGATTAATAAAACTTACAATTTATCTGAATATTTTGATTTAACATATATGTGTGGCAAATGTGTATTATTATTATAATGAATTTCATGAATATTAGAATAACTGTCTGGGTTATTCATAATTAGTTGAGTATTGTTAGATATAGAAGATTTAGGGATTTCGATACACATGTCAGATATAGTAGAGTCGGTGAGTTTATTAGATATAGTAGATGTAAGAGATACAGTGGATTCAGTGGATTTAGAAGAATTAGAATTAGTAGATTCGATAGATTTAGTAGGTTTAGTAGATTTAGTAGACTTAGTAGATTTAGTAGAATTAGTAGGATTAGTAGATTTAGTAGGTATAGTTGATTTAGTAGAATTAGTAGAATTAGCATTAGGAAAATCCTCAGGTTTCTCAGAAATAGTAGGATTAAAAGATACAGTGGATGTAGTAACAATATTAGATTTAGGATAATTAGTATAATTAGCAGGCACAGTGGGCCTAACAAAATTATTAGATTTTTGTAATACATCGAAAGCGTCGGTTTGTTTAGGCGATTCCGTACGACGCGGAGCCGGAATCATCTTTAGTTTAAATTTAGATCAGCGTCATTTAAATGAGAATTTGTATAAATAAAATCAGGAGGATTGTAGGTAAAATTGTTTCCGTTATCGTTATTGCTTAATTCTGTGAAGTTATTAATTTGTTGTTGAGAATTAGGAATATGTCTCTGTCGCGAATTATTATATTGCCGTTTCTTACATTGACTAATATCATGACCTAGGTTTTTGCAATATCGACATACAACTGGTGAATTATTTAATGCATTAGGAAAAGGACGGTGTTGACTATGCGATGGGCCTTGGGAAAGATTAAGGATAGGAGTTTTGGTCTGTTTTGATAACAGTTTTTGTCTGAATGTCTTAACCCTATGACATATTCTGCATTTAGGTTTTGTTTCATGCCGCGAGGATTTTATATAATTTTGTAGCTTTTCCTCTTGGCAAGCAAGGTTTATAGCCTCATGCAGGTTTGATGGGTTTCGACATCTCAAAATATTAGAGATGTCACCAGGGAGCCCCAATAAAAATGTGTGGAGTGCCAGGTCTTCGGTGCTGGCAATCCGGCCTTTTATTTCGCTAGCGTCCTGAGTCGAATGTGTTATGTCTGTTTGTAATCGAGTTAGGTAAGTTTCCAAGCGTAAACTATATTGGGTAACGGATTCGCCTGGTTTTATTTTACAGTTTTGCAGATCTAGTAATAGATGGTCGCGATGTTTGGTTTCCCCAAATGTTGATTTTAGAAACTGTTTAAATTCATGCCAATTATCAAATATTTTTAGAGAACAAGCTGCTTCGGCTTTGCCCTCTAATTGTAACAAAATATACTTAAAGAGAATGTTTTGTTGTGAGGGAGAGGCTAAATTTAATGCATTTTCGCATTTTTTTAGAAAAAGAGACAATTTTGTTTTATCCCCATCAAATGACTTGACAAATTTCGTGAGAATAGAGAAACTTAGCTCTTCCATACCCACGCTTTGTAAACTAGATGTCGACTGGACGTTTTTCTTTTCAAGTTTGCTAGTTTCATTTACCATTTTTAAGCCGTTTATATAGCAAAATATTAAAATACGCAATTAATCCTCTCTCTCTAGTTACGGTATAGGTGATACGGCGTGAAGATATATTCGATAGGGTTAGTAAAATATTGAAATACACAATGGTTTCTCTCTCTAACTACGGTATAAGTGATACGGCGTGAAGATATATTCGATAAGACACAATGGTTTCTCTCTCTAACTACGGTATAAGTGATACGGCGTGAAGATATATTTGATAAGATTTAGGGTGGAATTTGTATAAAACGGAATTGAAACTTGAAATGAAAAAATAATCCAAACGCAAAATTATGGCAAAAATAATAAATTATTATAATACAGGCAAACACTCACGATAACAGTAGTATGTAGAACATGGAATTGAGTCAGCGGCGTCTTATTACTGGTGAGGTGATGCGGCGATGGAATTTGCAGTGTTGCAGTTACGGGTCGATGCGAAGTGCGAGTTATTTACGTGTTTTCAAATATTTCGTTATAACCTTGGCAGTGTATAGCCTGGTGCTGGGCAGATAACCCTCACGCACTATGCGGCTTAGATGACAGGTAACGTAGAGTCCACGGTGTCGGCGGCGATCTCTAGAGCGTCAGTGAGACGGCGGAGACAGCAGGTGGCCAAACGCTTAGTTAGCCCTTGTTGTAGAGGTGATGGTCGTCGTCAGGAGTAGGCGACCAAGGGAATATCAATCCCCTTTTCTTCTGACACCAATGTTAAGTTGCGCCTCCGAGCACTTATAAAAAAAAGCACTTTTTCGGAACACAATTTATTTATTTCACTTTCTACAATTACTAACTAATGGGACTTTAACTATAAACACTCTAACTTGGATCACACTTTTCGCGGTTCCCTTGTGAAGGGTTATTGCGACCCGGAGTATGGATATAGCACTAGTCTATTCGCTGTGTCCAGGCCGGCGGGCAGAAACCAGGTCCGTAGCTGGGCAGCGTTTAGGCTAGAGAATATCTAACTGAAGAATATTTGGGAAACAGCGAGTATTTATACATATATATTGCTGACTAACCAGCTTATATGCACTTCAGCATTATTGCATGGAAAATAGGGATGTAACAGTACGTAGAACTTTGATGTGTGATAAAAAATACAGTTGACAAATCATTTCCCGCCAATTGTTTTTTTTTATTACTAAGAAGGTTGCAACGTTTTAAAAATATAACATTCGAAATTCAAATAGTTCCGATTAGCTAGAAGTGCAAAACTTTTAGTGTGCCCCATGTAGTGTCGCTTTAACAGTTTACTGGAAACGTATACAGTAGTCCTTTATCTGCTTTCTTTGTAAAAATCCAAAAACTGCGGCGATGGCGTGGCCATTGCTGGGTGTAAAGGTTTACCTCTTACACCGTACTGTTCTAATTTATTGGGTAAGTTTGAGTGATTAACAAAATCAAAAGCCTTACTCATATCAAGAAACACAGCTGTAATTGGTTTTTTGTCATTGAGAGAGTCTGTAATAATTTTAGTTAGATGATAACATACTAATGTTGTTGAACTATTGTTGCGAAATCCAAATTGCTCATTTGCCAAGATGTTGGTTTTCACAAAAAAGTTATTTAGCCTACACAACATGGCCTTTTCAAAAATTTTTGCTATAGTCGGTATAAGAGTTACAGGACGGTAATTATTAATATCTGTTGGATCGTTCTTTTTATATAGTGGTTTAATTATTGGTAATTTTAGTTTCTCATGAAATGTGCCTTGATTGAAGGACAAGTTTATGATATGAAACAACGGAGTACATATAAATTTATTACATTTTTTTATAATATCATTACGAATACCATCATATCCAACAGATTGAGTATTATTTAACGATTTTATTATTTTGTATATTTCATCAGGAGTAGTTGGATATAGAAAAATTGTACTATGGTTCTTTGGTATTTCACTATAGTTATTATTATTATTATTATGATTATCATTATTATGATTTATATTACTTGTGTTTGAATTTCTAGTTATATTTATAAAATGATTATTAAACAATTCCGATATAATTTTAGCATCACAAATGTTAATATCCTTATTTTTTAAGTTTTTTATATCATTACATTTATAAGTATCATTAATGTTATCTTTTATTATTTTCCAAGTAGCTTTACACTTATTTTTATTGTTTATTATAGCATTCTTGTTTTGTATTTGTTTCGACTTGTGAATGCATTGTTTTAAAATTTTAATGTATTTTGAATATCTCTTTTTATTATTAAATTTAGCTTTACAAGATTTACGGTTTGATAAATACATTTGCTTTTTTTTCAAGCATGAAATCTTTATTCCCTTAGTTATCCAATTTTTATTTTCCTGGATAGTAGTTTTCTTAACTTTTATCACCGGAAAACATAAATCGTAAAACAACTTAAAAGTTTCGTAAAACGAAAGAATTAAATGAGCTATTTAAGTCCTCGGAATCATAAACTTCTGTAAACTTTAACTCTGAAATACAATTTAAAAATTTAAACTCATTTTCCTTGCTAAAATCTTTAACATACTTCGTCCAAGAGGCGTTGTGTATTGTTTGTTTTGATGTTATTGTTATGACCTGACCTGTCTCATGATCTGAAAGGGCTAAATAATGAGTTTTAGCTTTTGCCTTTTTTATATTGCTTATAATAAGATCAATACATAATGACAGCCGTGTTGGACAATTTATATGGGAAACCATATTATAATTATGTAATATGCTTACTAATTCTGCTGAGTATTTATTTTTAGCTAAAAGATCAATGTTCCAGTCACCGCATAATATAATATTTTTGTTTTTCTTTTCTAGGCTTAATGTGTATAAAAGATCTTCCAGCTACTGTAAAAATATATTAGGGTCACTTTGTGGAGTTCTGTAAATGCAAACAACAATCAATTTTTGTGACGGCACTTCAATGCCGCAACATTCAAAGCATTCCATCATTTCCATTTTTTTAAAATAATCCATTTTTATAAATTCTATGTCTCTTTTAATTAAAATACAACTACCGCCCCGTTTTTTGTATCTACAAAATGATGACGCATTCCTATATCCTGGTACCTTCAGCTGCAATTCTGAACCTTTTTTAACAAAGGTTTCGGTTAGACAGATTACATCGATTTCATTATATATTTTATTTAAATCCATTACAGACAAATATAGCAATTCACTTTTATTAATGGCGCCAGCAATATTCTGGTGCAGTATTGAAAAATTACGATCGAAAAAACTGTTTTCCATTTCTTTCGTCTTTTAAATTTGGTTTTTGATCCAATTTTTGACCAGATTTTATACGTTGAAAATAATATGGAATCGTACCTTTATCGCTTTTTTGTTTTTCTTTGATTGATTTAGTATTGTTAGCGGTTACAGTACCCGGCGATAAATATTGCACATCGACCTTTGGAAAGAGACAATCGGCTAATTTCGGCTTCGTAGAGCGTTATCTCTGTCGCACAAAATACAAACAGTCCGGTACCTATTAGGAGCTGTTAAAACAAGTATGATTTGCTTCTTTTGATATTTTTATTCTTTGTATAAAATACACTAATTTTTCTATAAGTGATGGCTTTAGGTTGGGGTAAAATAAAATAAAAAAACATTTTTACATTATGTTTACGTATTTAATTATTTTGGAACATTACAGCTTTAGTGTACATAATAAACACCATTATACCTATTGCTAAAATGAGACATTGCAATAAAAATAATAATAATTCTAATTCTCAATTACTTCCATTTCACTATCTGTGCTCTCAAAGAGGTCAATATCACTGTCACTATCAGCCGTATTTATTACTAATCTATCAGTGTAATTGTCTAAACTGTGTTGAATGCTTCTATATTCATTCTCACATTTGATTGCATGATCGCAAACCTTTTTCCACTCTTCAGCGCCGATCATGTTTACTTTTTCAGTCAATAATGTTTTTACTGTAGTTAAGTTCATACCCACATTTCTAGAGGCTACATAGCCTTTCAGTTGAGACCATATATTTTCAATTGGATTAAAATCCGGATGATATGGTGGCAATCGCAACACAGTGTGCCCATGTTCGGCAAGTATTTTGTCCACAGAAAACTCTGTATACCTCTCCTTGTGCTGACATATAATAGCGTAAATCTGGGTTTTTGTTAATTTTGGATCAACTGGAATTTCATGTCTGTTTAACCAGTTGATCATTTCCCGTTTAATGGTGTTCGAGTTGGGGGGTCTCTCAACATACTTGTTGTGATAGGGTGCGTTGTCGATAACTAGAACAGAATCACTGGGTATATTTGGGATTAATTGGTTAACCAGCCATTTCTCATAGTTATCGTTATTCATTTCATTGTGATAGTCACCTGTAGTGTCCGTGGATTTATACGTTAAAAAAGCACCGGGTACAAAGCCTTTTTCATTTCCCGCATGAACTATTATCAAACGTTGACCTTTTGAAATTGGCTTTTTTACTCCTTTTTTCTTATCGTCACTCCAAGATTTCCCTTTAGTGTGGGATGCATGTATATATGACTCATCCATGTAGACGATATTTTTTCCTGTTTCGCGAAATTTGCGTATTTTATCAAGGTATTCCATTCGTTTGAGACTAACGTCGTGCTTTTCCATTAGAATTTTTCGATTATCTTCCATTTTAGTGAACTGAAATCCCATGTCATGAAGTATTTTTCTCAATGTTTTTTCAGACCCATTGTAATTAATAGCTTCAGATAACTTAGCTTTTAATGATTTTATTGTTGGCAGTTCATTAAATCGTAAGTGAAAATCATACACCATTCTTCGAACAACATCGTAATCAAAATCGTCCATATCCAAACGAAATTGCTTTTTTGGTCTCCCTTTTTTTGGAGTGCTGAACTTAATTTCAGTCGAATGTGTTTCAGTACTGACTTCGTTTAATATATTGTTCAAAGTTCTTCTTGAAATTCCAGTGGCATTTGCAACTCGCTCTTGAATCTTCTTAAAATAACAACTTACATTTTCATCTACTTTTTTTTTAAATCTATCAGCTTCGCTTACAAAGTATTTATAAACATTGTAGATAATTTCACGTGACTGACCTCGTAAAGGTTTCCCTCTTTTTCCGAAAGAATTTGTACAGTACAGTACAGTGTAATTTTTTTTGTACAGTACCCGGCGATGGTCTCAACTGAAAGGCTATGTAGCCTCTAGAAATGTGGGTATGAACTTAACTACAATAAAAACATTATTGACTGAAAAAGTAAACATGATCGGCGCTGAAGAGTGGAAAAAGGTTTGCGATCATGCAATCAAATGTGAGAATGAATATAGAAGCATTCAACACAGTTTAGACAATTACACTGATAGATTAGTAATAAATACGGCTGATAGTGACAGTGATATTGACCTCTTTGAGAGCACAGATAGTGAAATGGAAGTAATTGAGAATAAGAATTATTATTATTTTTATTGCAATGTCTCATTTTAGCAATAGGTATAATGGTGTTTATTATGGACACTAAAGCTGTAATGTTCCAAAATAATTAAATACGTAAACATAATGTAAAAATGTTTTTTTATTTTATTTTACCCCAACCTAAAGCCATCACTTATAGAAAAATTAGTGTATTTTATACAAAGAATAAAAATATCAAAAGAAGCAAATCACTTGTTTTAACAGCTCCTAATAGGTACCGGACTGTTTGTATTTTGTGCGACAGAGATAACGCTCTACGAAGCCGAAATTAGCCGATTGTCTCTTTCCAAAGGTCGATGTGCAATATTTATCGCCGGGTACTGTATTTTGACGTGATTATTTTTTACACTGAAATAATAGGGTATGGTCCCTTTTTTATAGTATTTTGTCTGTAATTTGTTTAAATGACCTTCCTTACCCGGATTGGTGTGTTGAGATAGATTGTTTATATATTTGTTATGGTAGTCTTATTTAGTTATTTCATGTAATACTTGCCTCGAAAAATATTTTCCTCAATTTGATCTATCCAGGTTATTTTTAGGCCGGTTTAAAAAGGTACAATTATTATAAAACTTCGTAATAGAGTGAATATGGTTATTCAATAAAGTTTCGTTTAATGATGTATTTGAAACTACAGGGACTACAAATACTTTTGTGTTTTGGAGCTTTTTCAATGTCATACTTAGTTGCCTACCGACATCATATGGATTTGTGTCGTTTGACCCTATACTTAAGATTACTCTGTCATAATTATTTAAGTGTGAAAGCTTATTACAATCTAAAAGAATGTCCTGGGATTTCGCATTAGGTTTCGTGAAACTTGTAATGGTGTATTTATCGTTCTATTTGGTTTTTAACATGTTAATCATCATGGAAGACATCCCAACTAATTGTTGATCTCCATAAATAAAGATTCGTGATTTTTTTCTGTTTTTGCCTGTATTTCGTCATCTTGAGTTATTTTAATTATATTCTTTGTGACTTTATTATTTAAAGATGATTCTAAAATCGTATATTGATGTGGTGTGTTATAATATTTTGAAATTCGTAGACTGCAATCATTGTTAGCTTTTATTTTTGGATGCTTTTTGCTATTCAGCTTCCTTAAAAGAAATTTAGGGTTTCTTTAGGGGTAGGGTTTATTATTTAACAATGTGAAATCATCATCCAAATCTTTAGGTATATGTGTCACATTATCTGAATTGCCATATGAATCGAATATAGATTTTATTCTCTTTACTGTAGGGGTTGATATATTCTGTACTGATGCTTCTGAAACCCCTATTTTTTTAAATAATTTGATTGTTCTTTCATAACTAGATAAAGTTTTTTGCAGATTACTGTTTTCTATATTTAATTTTTCTATTTCAGCATGTGCAATTTTGAGTTCGATACTTAATTGTTCAATTTGTAATTTCTAATCTATTGTTATGCTTGTATCTAAAGCTGAAGTGTTTGGCAAACTCTGCATTGATAGATTAGGACTGCTGCGTGTTGTGCTGCTACAACTATTTTCAATATGTGACAAATCCAAGAGAGATTTAGATAACTGTTTCTTCCTTAGTGTAATAAAAGCGTTGCTTGGTGTATCCATATCTATTTTATTAAGTGTTTACAATAAATCATTAATTTGTTTCCGCGGTCGTGTGCTATGCCCCTTACATTGATTTTGGAGAATTCACTATACAAGTATTTCCTCTGTAGCAATTTGAAATAATCAATGAAGTCTTTTATGTAACCGTAAGATGTCACTTTAGCCAACAAATGTTTAAATAAAATTTGTAAATTTATAATTCTATAAAAAAAGGTTCCTCCTGTGAGATTCGATCCTGTGTCCGATTGTTTGAATTGAAGACTTACGTGATGCGTATGTAATACCGTTGCACCATCTGGTCTCTATTTGTTTTGACGAAAGTTGGCTATTTATTTAAATATTAGTGCTTTTCAAAACGTTAAAATTCGTTACGATGAGTCATTACAGAAGAATTTTTTTGCATTCCAATGCTATCATATAAAGAGATTTAACACTTTTGTTTAATATTTTTGCACTTTTATCCATTGTTTTATCACTTTAAGTTATTATTTATTAATAAAATAATTACTTCAGCACTTTTTTGATATTTATAGCACTATAAAAGTTATTTTTCGTTGTTACATACAAATAAGAAAGATTCCACTTTTTGTCAATATTTTGCACACTATCACGTAAATAACATTTCCACTTATTATAATTACAATTGTACATAAGTTTCAATAATTATTTGTAATAAATATATACAAAAACTATTTTAATAAGCACTTAAATACGGAGCCGATGTGACTATGACCACAGCGCCACCTAGTCTTAATTAACTTTAAATCTTGACCTTGCAAGTGGACCTCCTTAAATTGAAAAATTATTTTTGCACACGCTTGCAATGTTTTATCTATTAAAAGCCACAACGCGTAGAGGAGGTACCCATCATATTTTTGAATATTTTGTTTGTACACTTTGTCGGCGTTTTTTGCTGATTTCAGAACCCTAAAAACGAAGAAAAATACAAAATTTCGTTGATATATGACAGATTATATTTTATGTAGCTAACTTATTGACTCGACAAATTCTCGCGACGTTCATGGAAGCGGTTCCATATGCAACTTGCTAAATGAAGTTGACATCTCAGATTGGATCCATTCCGTTTGGTGCCTCTGCGCGAGTAATCAATACCCTACATTTGACAATTAAAGTGGTGCATGAGAGAATATCTATGGGCAATGGCCAGATTCCGCCCTTGTATTAAATATTAATAACTGCCTTTTCTAATTAAAACAACGTAATCGGTTTTTAAAATTTTATATTTTCTTTTACATTGTCTAATGTAACCAAAATCCTTATTACTCTAATTTTAACATTCTATCCTTAAATTCTCATGATGAAATGGTGAAATATAATATAATTTAACAAATACATGTACCTTAAATTGCTTATGCACGTTCTGGATTATTCAAATATTATCGTACTTTTAAACGGAGACCAATGTGTGTTACACTGATCGATGCAGGAGACTGAATGTCCGAGTTCTCAACCCGTCTTACCCGCCATTGTTGTTTTCGTGCAAGCTCTGTGTTACCAGAGTAAATAATTTTAATTCGTACAACAACGATGTCGGGCAAAATCCTGCTTTATTAAATAAAAACCTAACACTAGTATTATTATAATAATGATTTCTCTTGTGTTCTTTTTAAATACAATTTTAAAGGCTGTATTCTTCGCGCGTCTAGCCAACGTTGTTTGGTTCGCGGTTGCGACGCTGACTTATTATGTACTAGACAGTGAGTCAAAGTTAAATACTGTTGAACTCGAATTTCAATAAAAGGTGTTAAAACTTCCACAACCATGCAATTTTATTAAAAATATAAGTGCAGTGTGGTGGGTGAAAATCACTGGCATAGTGGGTAGTCTCCTTTACTACACACATTTCAAGTTAGCCGCACTCGCGGCGACTTCGAGAAGCATGAACCTACGTTCCAAGTGTTGTCTCTAAATGAGAAATTATCCTATGAATGTGGCAATAAAAGATGTTCGTGTTATATATAGGCCGTCTAACCGGTCACACAGATTGTTTGTCAAGTAATTTCCCTCGTGGCACGGCGGCCCCAGTGTCGTCTTTCACTGTGTGCCCCTCCGCAACTCCTGCACCAAGTGCCGGCACTCTACCTCTTCCGTTTATTTCAGTTTTGATTCCCTTATCTCTAAGCATTTTATGTTATTTGTCTTTAATGGTTGCTATTGAACAATGTTACGTTTACACAATCTTTACATCTCATTAAATGTTCGGCTCCATCTTGTAATATGTGTGCTAACACATTTTTCGATTACATGTCACTCTATTTGAGGGACATGCACCGAGGGTTTGTTTGTGTGATTCGCTGGCATATTAAAGCCAGTAACAGAGACCTTGGCTTGATGCAGGCTCTTTTATAGGGTTCACTGCTCCCGAACATTATCAATTAGGTTTGAACCTGTGCCTCCAAATTATATGTTTCCATGTATTTACGATTTCTTGAAAAATATTTTATTAGAAGTAGTTCACTTGTATCATACAAATGTTCGTTTTTAAAAGCACCCTTTACCGACTGGTTTTTATAATAATACAGATAAGCTAAGTAAGCCCGAGGGTCCCGTTGTAATGAAAGAGTTCAGTAAGGAATCTGTGACGATCGAATGGAGGCCGCCCCTGGATGACGGTGGACTGGATCTTACTAAATACGCCGTCGATAAGCAAGAGCAGGAAACTGGCCAGTGGGAGCACGTTGCGGACGTTGATCGTGACGTGACGTCTTATTGTGTTCAAAAACTTAGAGATACGTCTCAATATATGTTCAGAGTGATGGCACAAAACCCCGTCGGGATCTCCGAGCCGCTGGACAGTGACCCCATCGTCATCAGCAGCGCGCTCGGTAAGCTACCATCAGTTATTCTTTATTACCCAAATCTTCCCGTGTCATACAACAGTTCATCCGCTTCAAAGCCGATAGTTACCAAGAGGCGAGCGAACGCTGGACGTGTTACGTGTGTTTAGCGTGTCATGTCAAAGCTTGTCGGTATGGTGTTAGTGTGGAGGACAGGACAGTCGGCAGACAGCCTGCTATACGGATAGCAGCTCGCCCTGAATGCTCACATGGGTTCCAAGGATTGTTTTTTACCGCCAGCAGAGTCGTCTGATATAAAATTATGATATAAGATATTTTATAAATTTGGGGGTTACATAGCGGACTGAAAATTGTTTTGACGTGTGTTAAAGAATACGTCTGCCGGACGTAACTAGTTTTTTTTCCGGAGTCTCTGGATTGAATATGATATGTGTTTGCAGATGTGCCGTCGCCACCGGTAGGACCGCTCGGTTTCTACGGTGTAAGCGACGACAGTGTCACCGTCGGCTGGCATCCGCCTGAAAGCTACGGCGGCTCGGTGATCCTCGACTACTCCGTCGAGATGCGAGAAGAGACACAGACTTGGAGTCAAGTTGCTTTAGTGGAAGAGTGCTTTGCCAGAATACAGAAATTAGTCAAGGGCAGGAGATATCAGTTTAGAATATACGCCAGGAACGAAATCGGTACCAGTTTGCCCTACGAGTGTGATGAAACTCTCACGGTGGGAGAGACTATCAGTAAGTGATTTTGGGTACTAGTGGGTCACAGTAGAGTGCCCATGTTCGTGCGTATGTCTGTGTAAGCGCTCACTCCACCAGAGCATATATTCTTTGTCATAAAGTTCTAAAAACACTTAAACTAGTTTAAAATTGGCTTTTTAACTTTCAATTTACCCTAATTTTCGAAAATCGAGTTTTCATGAGATATCCACGTCTTGAAATCCTAGGAATATTTTTCGACTAGTTTCGTGGTGGCGTCAGTATGTCTGTATGTGTATGCATGTTTGTGTGTGCGTATGTGTGTGTGTGTGTATGTAAACCTCTCATTCATAACTTTTGAATGACATGACTAATGGAAACGTGGTTGACGACATTCATTTAAGTTCCGCCAAACTCAGATTTCTTGACTTAGCCCTGGTAAATTGAGAATTTTGGAAAATATAAAAACAATGTCGTCGTTATGATGTGAAATATCTTTTCTCTCGCTATCCTGAAATCTATTGGAGTGATTACATGTAAGGCGAGAGCGACGGTACAGTTAGTCGTGAGGTTGTACTAATTTAATTAGTTGGATGTTAGAAGTTATACGTCATATGAGAATTTTTAAGGCGCGCTCGTTTTTTTTACCAACTTCAAGATTAATTATTGATTAATTAGTGTTTGTCCCAGTGAATGCTGTGTCCAGTGCCGAAAACCGCATCAAAGTCGGTTTATCTGTTGGCGAGTTTGTGACGAAAAATTTTTAAAACAATTTTTTTCTACTCATATGTAACTTAAAAATTTTTCAACCACTATTTTTGAACTCATACAATATTTTAATACTTAAAAAATTGCATCGCATTCTGTTTTAATAAATTCAAAATTGAACCAAGTCTCCAAAAGTTACAGCCTTTCAATTATTAAAAAAAGGCTGTATTCAATTAATTTATTTCAGATTAATATACGGCAGTTTCAAAGTCTTAGCTCTTTAAAAAAACGTGATAACATCGCAAATCAGATTAAAATGAGGATGTAAGCAGTTGTCACTGGTATGATTGGTAGACACTTGGAAGGATGGAATTAACGGTTGTGGCCATTTAATGAGAAATATTTTATAAAGAAAATAAACAGGAGCAATTGTTACAGTAGTCATGTGTGATGTGTTACAGTAGTCGCGTGTGATGTGTTACAGTAGTCGCGTGTGATGTGTAACATCTGACGTGCTGCGTTTCTGTGACATTGACATGAAGTGTTCATTCGTCATATTATTGTTTGAATATATTTTAAGTATAAAAATATGTGTAAGTTTATATTAAAACACGCGCTTGTTCTCGTAAGTTGATCGCCACTTCGCGCGTTTATTATTTAAATCGAATAGTGCGCTGCTCCGTTTTTCTGCAACACATTTTCGTCTTTGTTCCGAAATTACTCCCACAAAAATTATCCAGCAACAACTGAGAGGAAGGATGCGACACCTTGACGAGCGAGCCTTACAGTATCATATATTGAGTAACGTCAGACATCTATGTGATTAAATTGATACAATCTAATGGTAAATTCTTCCACTGCACGTGCTCATTCGTTAAGTCGAATGCAACGGAAGTGTGTGACATACACATTTTCATTGCATTTCTCGAAATAACTCCCACAGATTGTAGGAAAGCGAGAGGAAACATATAACATATGAATAATTCAAAATAACATTGTTATAAATTTGTTTCATTTAAGTGTGAAAATTTTGAAAATATAAATTAATAATATTACTTAGTAATATGTATATTTTTTGAAATGAAATGAAAATATTAATTTGCAAGAGTTTTAATTCAAGATTCAAATTTCGAGTGGTCAAAAGGGTATTAAGTGACGAGTAGTATGAGATATGAGTTAGGCGTAGTATAAGTGTGAGGGTGTTGTGTCGCAGCGCCGCCCTCGCAGCCGCTGCAGGTGGAGGTGGCGGAGGTGGCGCCGCGCTCCGTCACGCTGCAGTGGCGCCCGCCCGCCAGCGACGGCGGCGCGCCCCTTACCGGTCAGTGCCACCTCACTCTCTACTCTCTCTCCACGCACTCTCTCAAATGTGCTCTACAAATATTTTAAACTTGAACATTTTATGAACGTTCACATTAATTCTGTTAACTTACTTAACTTACTAACTTAAAAATACATAGTCACTTTAAATTTATTAATTACTACGGAAAATAAAATATGTTTTATAATTAATCGATAAGCATTGATATAAAAAATCCAAGATGCACAGTCCCGTACAAAACTGACACTCAAAATTGTCGCTAATTTCATACGAGTATTTGTAGATATGGCAAAAATGTATGTTTTTGCATATTCAACTTTAAGCACAAGATTTATAGTTGTTTTTACAAAGTAATCTACAAAAAGTAATCAAATTGACAGTGTCGCGACTGACGCGATTCCATTTAAAAAGAGCGCACAATTTAAATTTTGCGCTCATTTTTGGAGGACGTTTTTGAGACACTGATTGTATATCTTGGGTTTTTTATATCAATGTCGATAAGATAATTAATAGATTAATATATTGTATTTTATAAAAAAAAAAAATTTATATTATAGCAAAATTTGTATAATAGTAAACCAAATAGCCGTTTTCAGAATTAATTGAAAGGTAAATATTTAAGATAATCAGGAATATAAGTGACGAGTACAGCCAGTAGACATTATTTTATAAACATTGAGTGTTTGTGGCAGCACGTGCAATTCGTTACGCACTGTTTTCGAAATATGAATTCCCTAATACTTGTGTTTTTCCAAACAGGTTACGTGATCGAAGCGTGCGAGGAGCGCGGTAAAGAGTGGAGCGTGGTGGCGCGCGTCGACGCTACTGAGCACGAGCGGCGAGTGGAGCGCGGGCGGCAGTTGCGCGTGGCGGCCGCCAACCGTGCCGGCGTCGGCCCGCCCGCGCGCGCGCCCCTCCCCCCCGCGCCCAGTGAGTACCGCACCGCTCTCATCACACACCACAAACCCCTAATTGCTATAACTACCGAAACATATTCCGAACACACTTTCTCACCGCAGATCGGCGGTCGCAGCAGTGCCGGGGCTGCACATAAGTTAAAATAAACACACACGTTAAAAATAGCGCCAGTAACAACAAAAAATCAAAATGTCGATATAACCACATATTTCAAACATTAGTCCAAAAGTTCTATGTCTCACGTCACGGTTAAAGTAATGAATGAATGAATAAATAAATTAATACTTCCTTATTGTGTACGAAAATTAAAAAAAAACACATACCTATAAGAGAAAGATGATAGTTCTAAACCCTTCGTACAGGAGTCCGACTCGTACTTGGCTGATTTTATTTATATCACAAGATAACTACTAGCAGACGTCTCTCCTAATGAAAAGAGGCAACCATCGTTGCGTTGCTGTCCGTGTAGCGAGATATTGATGCCACCTTGAGCGGCTACTTACCCTCCAAACCGGAGTACGGCTGCGTCGGTTACGGTTACAGGCAAGTAACAAGTCCCGTCCGGTGTTCACACACTTGTGTAATGTCTGTCGTCTCACTTTCCTGTAGAAGTGATTTTGGTAAATGCGCTGTAAACGTGCAACAGGAGCGGAGAAAGCGCGCACTGTTTAACATGAATGCCGAGCGCCTGCCGTGACGCTCGCACGTTTGTTTGTAGCCTTTTTTTTTTTTTTTTTATAGAAGAGGGGGCAAACGAGCAGGAGGTGCACCTGATGGTAAGTGATCACCGCCGCCCATGGACATCCACAATACCAGAGGTCTTGCAGTTGCGTTGCCGACCTTTTAAGAATGAGTAAGCTCTTTTCTTGAAGGCCCCCAAGTCGTAACCGTTTGGAAACACCCCTGCCGGTAATTGGTTCCACAACAAAGTAGTGCGAGGCAAAAAGTGTCGAGAGAAACGCACAGTTGTGGATTTCCAGACATCGAGATGGTGAGGATGGAATTTCAAATTTTGACGCGATGTCCGATGATGGAATTCGGCGGCAGGAATTAATCCAAATAACTCGTCGGAACACTCTCCATGAAAGATACGATAGAAGACACAGAGTGAGCCAACATCTCTGCGCAATGCCAAAGAGTCGAGCCGTTTCGAAATAGCCAGGTCGTCAACGATTCGAACCGCTCTACGCTGAATGCGATCAAGAGGAAGGAGCTGGTACTGAGGAGCTCCGGCCCAGAGATGAGAACAGTACTCCATGTGGGGCCGAATTTGAGCCTTATAAAGTTGAAGGCGACGGGCCGGCAAGACGTACTGCCTCGCTCTGCTGAGCACACCGAGCTTTTTGGAGGTTAATTTAGCCTTACCTTCCAAATGACCGCGAAACTGAACGTAATTCGATATGTCGACTCCCAGAATCCCGATACTAGCGGAGGCTGTCAGGAGAGTATCCCCAAATCGAGGTGACACGACAAAGGGTGTCTTTTTAGCGGAAAACACGCAAAGCTGTGTCTTTTTGGGGTTAAAAGTGACCAGGTTTTGACGACCCCATTCCGAGACATCGGTTAGTCGATTCTCAACTTCGGACACAGGCTTGTTTCGGCTCTCTTCGACGTGTTCCCGAGAAATACCGCTTCGGCCGGAGTATGTAGCATCACCAGTACTGTCATCTGCATAGCAATGTATGTTGCGAATTCGCATCATGTCATTGATATGCAGAAGGAACAGTGTTGGTGATAGCACGCAGCCTTGTGGAACACCAGCATTGATAGATTTAAGGTCAGAGCACGCACCGTCAACTACGACGTTGATGCTCCGATCAGCCAAAAAACTGGTGATCCACTTGCATAATTTCTCGGGAAGCCCATAGAAAGGCAGCTTCGCCAGAAGCGCTTTGTGCCATACCCTATCAAAGGCCTTCGCTATGTCCAAACTAACTGCCAATGCCCACCGATCAACTGCTTCCGCCCACCGATGTGTTAATTATACAAGAAGATCACCAGCTGAGCGGCCGCGACGGAAACCGTACTGGCGGTCGCTAATCAGCTGGTGCTCTTCTAAATACTTGAGGAGCTGCGAGTTGATGATTGTCTCTATAATTTTGGAGAACAAGGAGGTTATGGCTATCGGCCGATAGTTAGACGGATTAGAGCGATCTCCTTTTTTAGGGATGGGATGCACTAAAGCTGTCTTCCATGAAATCAGTACTACGCCGAGTGAGTAGGAGAGCCGGAATAGGCGTGTTAGTACCGGCGCCAGCTCTGGAGCACATGATTTAAGTACAATCGGAGGGATGCCATCCGGTCCACTCGACTTATGGACGTCCAAGGAAAAAAGTGCTTGACGTACGGAAGACTGCAAGAATTTTAATTCCGTCATAGAACTATAGCACTGCGGGATGGTAGGCGGTGCATTTCCTTGGTCGTCCAGAGTCGAGTTGGCCACAAAGAACGAGCCCAAAAGATCGGCCTTCTCCCTTGCGGTATGGGCAAGAGAGTCATCATCTCCGTGTAAGGGTGGAAGAGAGGGCTGTGAGAAATTCCCCAAGACAGCCTTGGCGAAAGACCAGAACGCACGAGTTCCCGAAGGAAGGCAAACTAATTTCTCAAAAATTCTGCCAATGTGTTCAGATTTTGCCTTGGCGATAGCTCTTTTGAAGAACCTCGAAGCGGAATTGTACTCCTTACGTAACGCGCTGGTTTTTTCATCACGAGATGTCGACGCTGCAGCCCAAGCCCGGTAGCATTCCTGCTTTCGGCGTGAAGCCGTTTTGCAGGAGCGACCAAACCAAGGCTGAGACTTACCACCAACTGGTACCGCAGAAAATGGAATGAAAATTTCCATGCCCTGCAGCACCACATCAGCGATAGAGTCAGCGATGACACTCGGATCATCCAGTGAGAAGCACATCCGCCCCCATGGGTAGGACGCAAAAAAAAACCGCATCCCGTCCCAATCTGCTGACCTATAGTGCCAAACGCGACGACAGCCTGCAAAAGGAGACCGTGATAGGCGCGTAACCGGCACTTTACTCCGGATCAGGCAGTGGTCTGACGTACCAAGAGGGACGTCCACAGATACCTGATAATTGTCCGGATGGGAGGTCAGCAGAAGGTCCAGCAGTGAAGGCGTATGGTCGTCCACATCGGGAATTCGCGTAGGCGTGGTTACCAATTGTGTTAGACCATATGCCAAGGCAAAATCGTGAACAGACCTCCCCGCATGATCGGTAGTGCGTGAGCACAGCCATTCGGCGTGGTGGGCATTAAAATCGTCTAAGATCACGATCTCAGCGGAGGGGGTCTGTTGCAACACGGAATCTACAGCCGTTTGAAGGTGCTCAACGAGCCTGTCGACTTCAGCATTTCCGCTATGGGACCTGTAGAGGCACGCGCAGATGCGGGGATGGTCGTCGCAGTCTACACGCAGCCAGAGGATGGATAGGTCCCTATAGCCTTCAATGCTGCTGAGACGTCGAGAGCAGATATCTTCTCTGACATAAGCACAAACTCCCGCCCGGGGTACAAATGAATGCTCGAATTTGTACCCCGGGTAGGAGAGATATGAGGTATCAACCGGAGAAGATATCTGCGTCTCAGTTAAAAAGAACAGAGCCGGCTTAGCCGTCTCAAGGTGGTAGTGGACGGCATTTAGGTTTGAGTGAAGACCCCTAATATTAGTATAATCCACGTGGAGTGTGGTAGAGGGTGCCTTTCGATGTCTGTTCGATTTGCCCCGAGCAGCGAAGTTTGAGAGCGCAATTGTGCCCCCCCCCCCCCAGAGTACGCAGGGCAGCCTGGGCATCCATGATTAGGCTGATTACAAACCCCTGAACATGGATGTCCAGAGGGGGATTCTCCACCGCTTACGCTAGTGGTACCCCCCTGGGGTAAACTACTACCTTTAAATTGCGCTTCCATAGTGTTAGGGGGAGGGGGGAAAGGGCCTCCGGGAACCTCACAGACCAAACGAAACGCAACAGCAAAGCTGTTACTTTACGTTGGTTTTAAGTGAGGTAGTGGTATCGCCCCGGTCGTGCCGACCCATTCAGCTAAGCATGGCACTACCACTTTTTTTGACTGACTGCACCGGTGGAATAATCTCAAAAAAGAATATTATACCTCCGGCGGGCGATGGGGCCTGGTACAATCGTATGTGTCATTCGACACTGATAAATAAAACTTCTTGATCAAAGTAGCTAATGATAAATAACGATTTTCTGCCAGGCAGTGCATAAGTGACCAGCGACTGGATATACGAGCCACCACCACCGCGATTATTAATTGCCAGAGTTGTGCACTGTCACGCTAAGGTCCGGTACTACAGTCTTACCTATTCCTGTCGCAATAGAGTTAGTGCCTGCCGCTGTCGTGTTCGCTTTTGCAGGGTAAACTAACCGGTACATTGATGGCGTTACGACCCCGTTACAAGGATACCAACGCACCATTAATATATTTATCCGTATTTTCGCCGTGTTGGTCCCGGCCGCCTTTAAAGAATAGGCTAACTGCCATTCTGCCAGGCAGGTCGTAAAAGGCGACCGATTGGCTATCAAGTCACTACCATCGTGGCTACTAGGTGGTAGAGTTCTGCATTGTCTCGCCCGGGTCTGGTACCACCGCCTTACCTATTCCTGCCGCAATTGCGTTAGTGCTTGTCGTTGTCGTGTTCCGGTTTGGAGGGTAAGGTAGCCGGTAAACTTATGTATGTGGCATTAGACCTCGCCACAAGATAGCAACGCACCATTAACATCTGGTATCTATAGGCGATGGTTGACTCTTTTCATCAGGAGACCCATCTGCTTGTTTGCTATCTTATGATATTAAAAAAATTTGGTGTTTATAGATGATGTCTTTTTCTTACCATCAGAAAAACCACCTACTTGTTTGCTGCTTTATTGTTTATTATTTACGGCAATACTTACGTGAAATGTCTAAGTTTTAATAAAAAATGGTACCATAAAAGTCGTAGCTGTTGACTCTATGTCGTTGAAACGGAAACGACTTCAAAAGTGTGTCACCGTTGACGGGACATGGTGTTGTCCAGTTTAAAATAAGACAAATACAATCATTATTAACGACGATATAATTTTGATAAATATAATTATTTGATTTATTTTGATATGATATTATCGACCCACCTTTATGTCGCTGTTTGGTCGCGCAGGGTTTCCTTTGCTCAATATTACTACTAAACACCTACATCTTCTATCTATCTTCTGTATATATATAAAAATCAATTGCTGTTCTTTAGTCTCGCTAAAACTCGAGAACGGCTGAACCGATTTGGCTAATTTTGGTTTTGAATTAATTGTTGAAGTCCAGGGAAGGTTTGAAAGGTGGAAACATATGGAAAAAAATAAGATTAGTTAAAAAGGCAGAACAACGTTTGCCGGGTCAGCTAGTTCATAAATACATTTTTGCTCGTGGCTTAGGTGGTTGTCCCTATCGGGAGCTCATTGCATATCCAAGGTCGTTCACCACTTGCCCAAAGGTTAAACTACAAATATACGGTGCATAAGGGTACTCCGCCAAATGCGGTGGTGGCACGCGCTCGGCGGGGTCTGTAGCGCTGTGTGTGTGTGTGTGCAGCGGTGCCGTCGGCGCCGACGGGTCCGCTGGAGGTGCGTGGCGCGGCGCTGGCGTGGGGCCGGCCCGAGTGGGACGGCGGCGCGCCGCTGCTGGGCTACCGCGTGCTGGTGCGCGAGCCGGCGCGCGCGCTCTGGCGGGAGGTGGCCGCCGTGGACGCGCACACGCACTCGCTCGTGCTGCGCCCGCCCGCGCTCTCGCCCGCCGCCCGCTACCACATCCGCGTGCTCGCGCGCAACGAGGTCGGCCTCAGCGAGCCGCTCGACGCCGACGAGCCTTTCGCCGTGCCGCTCGGAGAAGGTCGGTACATCACCTCGCCTCCCGCACGCCTCACCTCCCGCGCGCTCTCTTCACTCTACGCGTCTCCCTTCCACTCGTTACCTTTTTTCAGTTAAACGACTGATTACCAAAAGATAAATATCTATCGCTGACTAATTACACAAATTGATCTAACCCTAAAATGAGCGAATTATATGCTTGTGTCCCGGTTACCAGTCTACGACACTATCGCCCAGGATTACAAATACTGTAACATACACAATAAACAACAAAACACAAATATCTATGCTCATCACACTGTATAAGCGTCACAATAAGTCGTCTTAATGTAAGTAAAGCTAATGGTATAAGTGCCGTGATAATGTATGTAGAACAGCAGTTCAAACATAGTACCGAATTGTAAACTAGATGGCGCTGATTCGTTTTACATCACGCCATCACCCCGACTAGGAAAAATGCATTAATATAATATATTGAAATAAAGATGAGAGCAATATCTTGACCAAGTGATTAAGGAAGAGTTGTTTCATTCACTATATCCCGCCAATATTATTGCAAACGTCAGGGTGCCTATACATTGGTCCTACGTTCCGGACATACGCCTGTGGATATTGGAGTGTAAGAACTAGTCGGCATCGACGTGGTGGCGGATTGTCATCGATGGTGTCAACCTTGGAGATTGGAGCCAAGAGTTTCAGCTGGAAGATTTCAACCCAGTGAACTGTGACGTAGCGGCCAGTGGTGGAGCGAGGAGAAGTTCAACCGATGACGTCACGCGGGTCTGATGACAACACGATCACGAAGTTGGTGTGGAGTATAGTGAGTGAAGTGTCGTGCTAAACTGTGAGCTGTACTTTATTATTTATTGTCGAGCGAAATTGGACCTTCAGTCATAGAAGTAGATGCAAGCAAATTTGGACCTTAAGTCAAAGAAGAAATTAACATTAACAAATTCTAGAGAGTGCATGGGACTTAGAATAATTTCAAAGAAAAGTGAAGTGACGGGGAACCACGCTCAAATTTACTAAGTCCCAATTATTCAAACACTTAGAAAATTTAGTGGTTTCGAATGGAAACTTAATATTTTCTTGCAAAAGACTTAATAATTTTAACTGTCTTACGTTTTAATAAATTTAGTGGTGTTCTAAAATTGTAATACTCTGTAGAAATTTAATTTTATTCCTTTTTAAGTTGTGTAGTATTTATTTGTTTGTTTTTAATCATAAAGATCGCCATGGAAGTTTTTGATAAATTTCAGGAGAACAATAAGGAACTTATTTCTAAGGGGAAGATCAATTTTCGAAAGTCACCGAATGATCGCGTTACTGTTTCATATGTCGAAACGCGTTTGGAAACATTAGAAAATCATTGGCAATCGTTTTGTGATACTCACAGACAAATAATTACAGAAGTATCTAAAAAAGAATTAGAATCGTCTAACTATATGATAAATTCAATTTACGATAAAATTGAAGAAATTAATTTTAATTACAAAACCGAATTAAAGGATGTGTTAATTAAGTTAAAGAGTAAAAGTAAGTCGTCAGAGACAAGTACATCGTTAAGTGAAGAGAGTAAATCTACTTATTTCGTAAAATTACCTGAGATTAGTATACCAAAATTCTACGGAAGTTACTTAGAATGGACAAGTTTTAGGGATCTCTTTACGTCACTAATTCATAATAATCCAAAATTAGATGACGTACAGAAATTACATTACCTAAAGAGCCATTTATCTGGAGAAGCGGATCAGTTGTTAAAGCACATTCCCATTACAGATAAAAATTATAGCGTTTGCTGGACTCAGTTAACCAGTCGTTATGATAATAAGAAATATCTATCTAACAACATTTTGCGACGATTCATGAGTCATAAACCGCTGCAAAATGAGTCATCAAGTGGTGTGAAAGAATTGTTAGACAACATGAACGAATGTTTAAGCGCGTTACAAAATATTGGTATTGACATTAATAACTGGGATATTATTATCATTTACATAATAAGTCAAAAGTTGGATCCTGAGTCCAGAAAACAATGGGAATCAAAGGCAAATGAATTTGACGCCTTACCCACTTTAGCTGTATTCAGAGGGTTTTTAGAGCATAGGTTTAGATCCTTAGAATTTTTAGATATTAAACACAAACCCAAATCTAACGTAAGTAATAAAGTAAATGTATCGCATATAGCGAACACTAAAACTTCTAACACATTTAACCAGCCTAATTTTATTTGTCAATATTGTAAAGCTAATCACAAATTGATGTATTGTAAAGAATTCGCGAAGGCTGATTATAATACACGTCATAGCTTTGTCCAAACCAGTAGACTTTGTTTTAACTGTTTGGGCGCGAACCATTCCGTTTTTTCATGCCGTCAAACTACTAGATGTAGAATTTATAAGAGGAAACATTCCTTACTTCACCCCCAAATCATAGAAAATGTAGAGTCGGAGAATGTAGAGTCGAGCGGTAATGGTGTGATTGTCTCTTCAGCAACCACATCACAAAGTACACCAACAAGCACAGTGACCTGTTTCTCAAATGTGCATAGTCAGGTTCTCTTGGCTACAGCTCTCGTTAAGGTAGAGTCGAGAACAGGTGATCATTTAGTTGTGAGATGCTTGTTAGATCAAGGTTCAATGGCTTCCTTGATCACTGAATCTGCTGTTCAGGCATTGGGATTAAAGAAAATTCCCAAGAGGACATGTATTTCCGGGGTAGGTAATCAGAACGAATCGACCTTGGCTTCTCTATCGATGGTTGAAATCAAACTGAAGTCTATTCACGATCCTAAATATAACCTTACCGTCAAGGCCCATGTCCTGAACAAATTGACGTCTTTTATTCCCTCAAAAAGGGTTGACATGCAATTATGGCCAAAACTATCTGGATTGAAATTGGCAGACCCAAGGTTTAATGTACCTAATAAAATTGATTTGTTACTTGGCGCAGAAGTTTATGGCAAGATTTTAAGTGAAGGTCTAGTCAAGGGTCCACCCAGTTGCCCAGTTGCCCCAAAATAAACAACTCGGATGGATCTTATCTGGTCAAATTCATTCAAAATTTAGTAGATCGAAGTCGCACCAAGAAAGCAATGTCGTTGTTAGTATGCACATCCAAAGTAATGAAATTGATATGCTGAGAAAATTTTGGGAAATTGAATCTGATAAAAATTTAATTAAGAAGAAAATTCTAACTGAAGATGAACAGAGATGTGAAGAAATCTATGCCAATACTGTAACTAGAGATGACTGCGGGCGTTATGTTGTGGAACTTCCTTTTCGCGATGACAATCCAATCTGCAAGAAAGGAAACTTTAAAGAAATTGCAACTAAAAGGCTACTCCAATTAGAAAGGAGATTATTAAAGAATACAGTACATAATGAAGAGTATGCAAAGGTATTTAACGAATACTTACAGCTAAATCATATGGAGTTAGTCCCCGAAGGAGAGCGCAATAAATCAGATGTAGTATATTTACCACATCACGCCGTAGTGCGAAAGGATAAGGTGACAACTCGAGGTAGAGTAGTTTTTGATGCTTCCTGCGTCGGTACAAACGGCGTAAGCTTGAATAACGATCTCTTAGTAGGTTCACCGTTAAGTACACTCTAAGACACATCGTTATGCGATGGCACAAACATCCTGTTTGTTTGGCAGCGGACATAGTAAAGATGTACCAACAAGTGAAGGTGACACAGAGTCATGCAGACGAGTTTCAGCGGATCTTGTGGCGAGATAAATCTGGAACAATACAACATTACAGAATATTACGAGTTAGATTCGGAACTGCATCTGCACCTTACCTTGCTGTTAGAACGCTCCAACAGGTAGCTCACGATGAAGGTGAAAACAACGTTACAGCTGTCGACAGAATCCTGAAAGATTTTTACATGGATGACCTGAATACCGGCTGCGAAACAGTTGAAGAGTGCCTGAAAATAAAAAATATAATTAGTAAGATATTACAAAAGAGAGGATTTGAATTACAGAAGTGGATTAGTAATAGTAAGGAGTTTATGGAGAAAATAGGAAAGAAAGGTGAAGAAAGGGAGAAAATGTTGGAAATAGGAACCGGAAAGGATACAGAGGTAATACAAAAGGTGTTAGGACTTACAGTGTGCAACTACCACCAGTAGAAGCTCCGGTAACAAAGAGGAAAGTAATTTCCGACATTTCACGTTTATTCGAACCCTTAGGGTGGATTGCTCCAATTATCATTACTTCGAAGATTTTCATTCAAAAAATCTGGATGTCAGGTATTGATTGGGATCACGAACTACCTCCTCATTTGTTACAAGAGTGGCTTACTTACCGATCCAATCTTCCACGCCTAGCAAATTTTCGTATTCCCAGGTGGATTCACTCAAGTGCGAACGACAAAGTTATAGAGCTGCACGGGTTCAGCGATGCATCAAATGATGCCTATGCTGCAGTTGTATACGTCCGTATTCTTGATACCAAAAGCAAGGTCCATGTTAATTTAATCACGTCCAAGACTAAGGTATCTCCGATAAAACAATTCTCTATTCTCCGGTTGGAATTATGTGGAGCTCATCTTCTTGCCAAGTTGCTGTTAGAGGTTTCAGACATGATGGAGATACCTAAGGATAAGATACATGCTTGGACGGATTCATCCGTGGTGCTTGCATGGCTTAGTAGTCACCCAAGTAGGTGGAAAACCTTTGTTGCCAATCGGGTATCGGATATTTTGACAATGTTAGACCGGAACCAATGGGCTCATGTCCGGTCAAAGGAGAACCCGGCCGATTGTGCAACGAGATATGCCAAAGATTTCATTGACACGAGGTTGTGGAAACAAGGTCCCTCTTGGCTAAGCGAAATCAACATTAATTACAGTCCACACGAAGAAGGCCAAGATACCGAGTTAGAAGAGAAAGCAAAAGGAATTCATCACATGGATGTGAATATTGAATTATGTGAAGAATTTTTCACTAGATTCTCAACGCTTCGAAGATTTGTGAGAGCTGCTGCTTACTTAAGAAGATTCCTAAAATGATTAAGTATCCGAAGTTCTGTATTTACACCATACTTAACTAGTAAAGAGTTACAGGAGGCTTCAAAAAGGTGTATCAGTTACTTTCAAAAGAAGTATTTTATGAGTGATATAGAAAGCGTCACTAAATCTGGTTCTGTGTCGAAAAGAAGCAAATTACGTCCACTAAATCCATTTCTTGACGAAGATGATCTTTTACGAATAGGAAGACGTTTGCAAAATGCTACTTTGAGTGACAATGCGAAGCATCCTATTTTAATTCCACGTGACTCGCACTTTGCAATTCACGTGGAATTAAAATAGGACTCATTGCTGACGCCCACGATAAAACATTGCATGGTGGGGCTCAATCGATGTTAAACTACATCAGATTGAGATATTGGATCATTGACGCAAAAAGATTAGTAAAGTTACATGTTCGTAGATGTGTCACGTGCATACGTCATTCTGCTGAATCCAATCAACCTATCATGGGTCAGTTGCCTGTATCTCGGGTAACAGCTAATAGACCTTTTCTAAATTTTGGTTAAAAAAGATTATGCAGGGCCTGTCTCAATAAGAACATCTAAAGGAAGAGGTTATCGTTCCATTAAAGGATATATTTGCCTTTTTGTCTGTAAGGCCACTCGAGCTATTCACCTTGAGGCAGTGTCAGATATGACCTCTCAAGGTTTTCTAGCTGCATTTAAGCGGATAGTAGCCAGGCGAGGCCATGTGGTAAATTTATGGAGTGATAATGGCACAAACTTTGTATGTGCTGAAAAAGAATTAAGAGATCTACTTGTAGAGGAAAGGTCTACTGTAGCTGTTGAGATTTCCGGATGGCTTGAATCAAATTGTACTACTTGGCATCGAATTCCTCCTTACACTCCAAACTTTGGTGGATTGTGGGAGGCAGGAATCAAATCAACTAAGTATCATTTCAAAAGAGTAATTGGAAACTCAACTTTAACGTTTGAGGAGATCAGTACAGTTTTTACACAGATAGAGACTTGTCTCAACTCGAGGCCATTAACAACGTTAAGTGATGACGCGCAGGATCCATCTCCATTGACACCCGGTCATTTTCTTATAGGAGAGCCACTTTTACTTGTACCGGATGCCAATTATGAAAGGTCGAACATCAGTAGTCTACGTAGATGGCAACTTCTCCAACGTATGACACAAGACTTTTGGCGAAGGTGGTAAAATGAATATCTGACTCAGTTCCTACACCGTTACCGTTGGAATCGTCACCCTCCTGAACCTAAGCTTGGTGATGTGGTGTTAGTTAAAGAAGAGAATCTTCCGCCAGCTAGATGGTTGTATGGAATAATAGTAGACAAGCATACTGGTTCGGACAATGTAACTCGTGTAGTTAGTTTAAAATGTAAAGGCACGGTTATTAAGAGATCAGTTTCCAAAATATGTGTTTTACCTGTGAGCAGTTAAGTCATATATATATGTACTCGATTCGTTGATCAGTCTTTCACCGAGCTTGGAATAGGACTCAGTTTCGTTTTAACCACCTGCATAAATTTCGGTGAAGACCTTAAATTTGTTTTTATTTGTATTCATTTGTTGGTTTAGTCTTTGTCTGTATAAAATAATTACAGGGGTTAGTAGATTTGAAGTAAATTTGTACGGTATCTTCAAAATTATTCTTAAATTAGTTAAGCTTAAGTCATTTCAAGTAGTTTTTTATGTAAATTCATGCTCATTTATATTGAAAATTTTTAGGGAATTGTTGCCTTTGTATAATTGCAGATTACTTATGAACCCGTTGGTTCATGGTGGGCGGTATGTATAAGCGTCACAATAAGTCGTCTTAATGTAAGTAAACCTAATGGCATAAGTGCCGTGATAATGTATGTAGAACTGCAGTTCAAACATAGTACCGAATTGTAAACTAGATGGCGCTGATTCGTTTTACATCACGCCATCACCCCGACTAGGAAAAATGCATTAATATAATATAGTGAAAATAAAGACGAGAGCAATATCTTGACTAAGTGATTAAGAAAGAGTTGTTTCATTCACTATATCCCGCCAAATTGTATTGCAAACGTCAGGGTGCCTATACACACACACATATTTATCCTTGTCGGGAATCCAATTCGAGTTCCATCGATTCGAAGTACCGTTCCGATATAGGGAAGGCGATCGGTGACCGCGACAGGTGAACCTACAACTCTAGTCGCTTCTCGATGGCGACTAGCAGCATTCCTATATCCGCAACGGCGATCAACCATCACGCAACTTTTACCGCGGACTTATTGGTCTTATTGGTGACGATTTGTCCTGTACAATAATTTTGATTTGTTTCTCAACTGTGTCGCGCGACTCGTCTGCACTGCTACCGGAGCAACAAAGTCGCGCGATCGGTAGGTGTAACAAACGAGTCGCCTGACATGGTCGCTAGCACTCATATTAATTCACACAAGGCTGTGTGAATCGCGGCACACACAAGTGATTCGCGGTCGTGAGTAGCTGTCTGTTGCAGTCACGCGTCGCGGGCGCTAGGAGCCAGAATTATCTTTTGGTTTGCTAACCACTCTAGCTAGTAATAGAACGATCACAAAACAATCATGGAATACACTGTTCTAATTGTAATGTGCGGCCGTCGTCTGTGGCCATCAAAATTAATGATGAGTGTGTCGATGTGGTGCGGTGTCGAAACTGAGCGGAGGTTGTTGTCGCAGAGTCGGAGGCGGAGGGCACGGCGGAGGCGGGCACGGAGTGGGAGCCCACCGTCAGCACGCAGACTACCTCGTGGCTGCGCGAGCATAACATGGACGCCGACATACGGTCATACGCGCGCGGCTCGCTGCTGCGCCGGGACGAGTACTTCTTCCGGATATGGCTGTACGCCAAACAACTGTTCCAGTGAGCCCGCTCCGCCATTACTGACCCCATTCCGACTGCGCCCCGACACATTTACACGGACTTTTCTCTCGCAACGAGACGTCATGGAGTTTGCCATTTCCACAGCTGAGACTGCAATATGGAAACTCCACAAAAGGACTGACCGGGCCGCGCCCGTTTTATACATTTTTTTATACTCGAAATCTATTTTAAATTATTTATTTTAATTTAAGAATTATTTATAAAATAAATGATCCATTATATTGTTGCTTCGTCCGATATTTTGTGGGAGACGTTTTAACTCACACTCGCACCTCACCCTCGCATACATTTCAATGTATGCCTGACTACATGGCGAGATGTGAGGCGGCGAACAAACGCCACCAACAGGATAAATAATAAGATTTTAACAAAATAAAACGAGGATATAGCTGTTCTGGTGAAAATGACAACCGTCGCCTGTAGACACGTACTAAGTTAGTGGTGCGTTGCGAGCCATGCGGTGAGGACATTATACTATGTACATAAATTTTAGCGACTACCTTACCCTACCGGAACATGGCAGTAGCAATCCCTGACGCTCTTGTGTTAAAAAGGCGCTGATACCAACCAACCTGAGCGAGACGATGAGAAAATCCAACACCTATCGACTTCCTTAAGGTTGACAAGTTGGCTCACTTGAAAGTTGCTTCATTGCTTTAAAAAGATAAGATATTACATTAAACAACAGAGGAGTAATAGGTTTTATTCGTTGTTTACGATACTAGGGTGTAGGAAGACATCAATGACAGGAGTCATTGAGGAGTGCAGTGCCCGGCGGTTGTGTTTGTGTGGAGGAGCACGTGATTGCTTTGTAACGGCTCAATAAACTGCTTCGGAACGGAAGCGGCTTTTTACAATGAAGTTGTACATAGCATAATGAACTTTATGACAACTATATAACATACAAATTAAATACAAGTTAAAAAAGGTCGCGCGTCTTCCGCCGAATATACACGCATACTCGAGAATTCCTCTAGCTACTGTCGGCGCCCTCAGTTGTTCAGTAGCGAGTTGGCATAAAGTTAATAATTATTCTACGACCGCCCCGTTGGTCGAGTGGTTAGCGACCCTGACTACGCAATCGACGGGGCTCGGGTTCGATCCCGACGGGGACAAGCATTTATGTGATGAGCATAAATGTTTGTATTTCCGGGTCTGGCTGTTTATTAAATATATACCAGTATTTATATATCTATTTCTGTATTAGTATCGTTGACTGACGCCCATAACACAAGCAAATAATTTGCTTACTTTAGGGCTAAATCAGTAAATATAATTTATCCCGTAAATATTTATTATTTATTTATTTATGTACCATTTTAATTTCAAAAAGTCGCTTCCTTTCCATTCCGTGGCGCACAAAGGGCTCAAACTGAAAATTAGTGGATTAGGCAACAAGGTTCCAATATCGATGCAATTTTTTTTTTATATGATGTGTGATGATATTCCCGACAACTTTTATAATAATAATAATAATAATTCACGGGACAAATTACACTTACTGATCTAACCCCAAAGTAAGCAAATTATTTGCTTGTGTTATGGATGTTAGTCAACGATACTGATACATAGAAATACATATATAAATACTAGAATATATATAATAAAAATACATATATAAATACTAGAATATATATAAAAAACACCCAAACCCGGAAATACAAACATTTATGCTCATCACACAAATGTTTGTCCCCATCGGGGATCGAACCCGAGCCTCGTTGATTGCGTAGTCAGGGTTTCTAACCACTCGACCAACGGGGCGGTCAAATGTATATATATAATTATTCTTATAAAATTTCTTCTAAAGTTGATAGTTTGTCTGTAAAAAAATTAATTAGATTTTTTTGTATGGAGCGAATTACGTTTTATTTTTTTTCTTCAATTGTACAAATATGTTGGATGTGTGACGTGAGTATATGATAGCTAGGGTCATTGTCTATCTATGAAAAAAAAATCAGCGCCGGCCATCTGCGGCAGCGCGAGTAATCATTCGGTAAAATATATATTTGCTATTTAAAATAAATTCAAAGTAGATTTTTTGTCTCATTTGGCTGTTTTGATATTCTTTTTAGTTAAATATATAGTTTTAATAGCGCATAGGTACTTACAACTAGGAATTCTGATATAGATTGTTATTATTGTATGTTATCGGTAGCACCTGTATTGTGGTTGATCACTCATTTGTTTGTGCGCTCGGCTAAGCGCATAACAAACAAGTCACCGAAAAATGCTTGTCTCTGATTGGCTGTTATTTTTTTAACTACCTGCAGGTAGTTAAATTTTTTATCGTAACGTTATCTTTTGTTGAATAAATATCGTAATATGTTTCAGGTTATACTAATTTTGTTATATCATTAACAAGCGTATGTATTTTACAGTTACTTATGAGTTATCGTTCCTATGATCAAGAAACAGTGAAGTAATTGTAGCCCTGAAAGGGGCTGTTTATCATATTCCTAGCCCTGATGGGCTTTTGTGAGAATAATGTAAAGCTGAATCATATTATTTCTTGTTCCAGAAGTGGGCCAGAGGCAACAACTCACTATGAACCTGTTTCGTTAGTTTAGGCCTTATGTAGGATATATGGGAATCAGAGCTTATTAAAAGTCCATGGATGATGTCTTCGTTTGTTGTTATTCTACCCGTTTTACGAGTGTGCCTCTCCCTGACGTTTCTGAAGTCCTTATTATGAGCTTCCGAAGCTTCTTCAGATAAGATACCTAAAACAAATAAGTACATACAAAACGCAATCATGTCAAACAATACATCAAAATATATTTATTTTTTACTTACCGATTGGCAAAACACCGAAGTGGTTACAGATGTTTGCACGGTGCATTAGAAGTTTATGTACACTAACTGGCATGTAGTACCACGAATAGCGTTGCACGTACATATAAGCTGTTTCTCTACAGTATCTTCTAAATTTTTCATATTTTTCATAGAGATATAATACACAAACAACATAAAAAGATCGCAGACTAAATACATACCTATTTGACTATATATATAAGCATTACAGTTTGCTCACGAAACTCTTGTTGTGTGGCATTTTTGTTAGCTTGTTTCAAATGTAATCAATACCCTACATTTGACAATTAAAATGGTGCATGAGAGAATACCTATGGGCAATGGCCAGATTCTGCCCTTGTATTAAATATTAATTTCTAATTAAAACAACGTAATCGGTTTTTATAATGTTATATTTTCTTTTACATTGTCTAATGTAACCAAAATCCTTATTCATTGTAATTTTAACATTCTATCTTTTAATTCTATCTATCTTTGAAATTTAATTTAAATATAATAAAAATTAACAAATACATGTACCTTAAATTGCTTATGCACGTTCTGCAGTATTCAAATATTATCTTACTTTTAAACGGAGGCCAGTGTGTGTTACACTGATCGATGCAGGAGACTGAATGTCCGAGTTTTCAACCCGTCTTACCCGCCATTGTTGTTTTCGTGCAAGCTCTGTGTTACCAGAGTAAATCATTTTAATTCGCACAACAACGATGTCGGGCAAAATCCTGCTTTATTAAATAAAAACCTAACCTCGACCATCCTGACCTCGTGCATGTCCTCATGCACGCTCGTTTTTCAAAACCTAACACTTGGCCTCCTCAATGTTTTAGTTTCTCATTTATTTTATTTTTATTTATTACATTGCATAGAACATTTTAATTCTTAAAAGAAAGGTTCAATGTTCCGCTATGTGTTGTCCGCTAGTACAAGTTATTTATATACTACTAATTACTAGTGATTAAAACCATACATCTAAACCTAATACATTATAACAATTAATAATCAATAATTACAATTGACCAATAATTCAAATTGAATTACAAAATAAACGAAACATTAAACATACAAGAATGCTAATTACAATGTTTTAACGTAATATTTTTTTTTTACGTATTTGGGCACTAAATTATGAGTGACTAAAACCATACGTATGAACCTAATATGTTATAACAATTTAATAATCGATCAAATAAATAATCAATCAAATTATGTCAATTGAACTATGTTAAGCGAAAAATATCTAAATATGTCTTCACTTACAAAAATCCTTTTTTGGCTTACATCTAATATTTTCTTCAATAAAGTTCGATTGATTTCTACTCAGCGGGGAGATTTGCAAGAATGATAATTACTATGTTTTAATGCAATAATTTCACTACATATTAGTATGCTAATAATTACTAGCGACTGAAAACCATACATATAAACCTAATAAATTATAGCAGTTAAATAGTCAATAATTACGATTGATCAATTATTACGTTTGAACTATAACGTTAAACGAAAAATATTTTAAATATATGACTATACTTACTACATCCACATTATTTCTTACATCGATATTTACTTAACAGAGCTATTAGTCATTACAATGTTTTTGTATCATATATAGATTACACCTTTTATGTTTCCCTTTTTATATGAAAAAAAAATATTCTTTGAATGAATAAAGCAAATTTTCGAAAAACTACATACAAATTTCTTTGATGAAAGTTGTTTGTTTTTAATATCTAAATGTTTACTGTTAGATAGAACTATTTTATTTCTTTATTATCTTTGCCTTACAATGTTGTTTGGAGAATGCACTAGAACATTGCATATTCATAACCATTTCCATAGTCATTTATTTAGCTATCATAATTATATTTGTTTACAAATATTACCTCATGGAAATCTACATGAAGCAGGTTTACAATTAATAATTAAACCAATATAGGATTACAATCGATCTACACTTAAGTTTAAAACAATTTCATTTTGTTTTCTTGCATAAATTGAACCATATTTTAATTAAATTTAAGTTCTTTCAAAACTCGTTAATAACAAAGTTCTAATACGTCACTGATTGTAAATTAAATTAGGTTGAATTTTAATACATATACAAAAAATATCATTCAACAGTGCAATAAAATGATGTAAAACAAAGCCAATAAAAGTGTCTGTACTATATTACAAATCTTCATATTATTAATAAAATAAATAATATTTTTCTTTATAATTCAAGGTTCTAGGTAAGCAAGAACTTTATGTCACAACAGACTAAGTAAACCATGTGAAAGTAAAAAGAAGTAAGAGTTCAAAGCGATACAGTAACACCATATTTTAAATTATTGAATCCTTTTATGTTACAAAACTGGTGTTTTAACGTCTTTTTTTTCCAAATTGTTCTGACATTTACTGGTATTTCTCGATGTAAAATAATTTCATAATAAATTTTAATGCTTACCAAATAACTCAAACAATCGATATGTATGTATTTTATTTCTTTTATTATTTTGCTACATATATCAGAATCTCCTTAGATAAAATTGGCAGATTCCAGAACATACATATCCGATAAGACCAATCATTACATAGTATAAAACAAAGTCGTTTTCTCTGTCTGTCCCTATGTCCTTACGTCCCTATGTATGCTTAAATCTTTAAAACTACGCAACGGATTATGATGCGGTTTTTTTTTGATAGACAGACTGATTTTTGGGAAAGGTTTTGGTATATAAACCTTTGCGATATTCTCACGGGAACAAAAGCTACGCGGGTGAAACCGCGGGCAGGTCGCTAGTATTATAATAAAAATAAATATATAAATTTTGTCACATATTTATTTTTAATATAATTCCATTCTTTAATTCTAAACTCAGTAAAATCAACTGATCGTGTCCTTTATTATCATGTATACAATTTATTACAATATATAGATATAGTTTTCCCAGTCCCATCATAACTATCCAATACACATATCCAATTTAACCCAAGAACTATATATTTTTTTTTCAAATTAAATAATATTCATATATCACAATCAAACCTATTAATAAAATAAATAAATTTCTATTTATTTATTCATACCTGTATAATATACTATTGCGACTCTACCGACCCACGACCGTTTTTTTTTTTGTTAGTGGCGAGTTTCTTTTTGACAACCAAAACAATATGTAGTATCATACATATCGATAATCTATGCATATAATAAAAGCGTAAGAAAATTAAAACTGAACATTGAATATTTTTTTTTAAAAGAATACTTGGGGCGTGATCTACAATCGACATAGAAGCCAAAAATATAGTTTTTAGAATTTTTGTCTCTTTGTCTGTTTGTCTGTATGTATGTCCAGGGTAAACTCAAAAAGTACTGCATGGATTTACTTCAAATTTTGCATGAACATTACTAATAGGACGGGTCAACATATAGGCTACATATCACGCTATCACCTACGGGAGTGAGGCTGTGCGGAGTAAACGAAGTCCGCGCGGACTAAGTCGCTGGTAACAGCTAGTCTTTAAATAAAATAATCTATCCATCCATCCCTAACACTGCTATAACCCTCCTGGGTTTTACTACCGTAACTATCGTACATTCTTCAATCATAATATATTATTGTGGCTTCCGACTTACAACAATATATTTAATCCTCTGTCTATAGTTTTGGTGCAAATCATTTTTCACAACCGAAACCATAGTATAATACATATCAGTAATATCCATAATATTGTAGTGAACCTCCCGGGTTTCACCACTGTAACCAAAATATCTTAAATGTTATCATAATAATCGTGTTCGCACTGAATCACGACCACTTCTCCCATTGAAGTATTTTTATATATACGTGTAACCAATAAAATCCATGAATTCATAGTAAATAAACATTAAATTACCCTTTATAGGTTTCCGAAGTAAACTAGGAACCCTTATACTTTCGCTATGTTTTCATTTTCATTGAATTAGTATTCATCAACTTTATCATATCATATTGGTTCATTATCTAATAACATTTGAAAGAATTTTATGTGAAGTATAAAAGTCCTTATTATTCTTGCCACTCTAATGGAACATAATTTTCGTGATTTCCATTAGATCTCTCTCGCTAAAGCGTGGAGGAAAAACTGCTATCTCAATTGTAAAGTTCCATGTGTTTAATCTGATGCATTAATATGCAAATTGCAAACTTATCGTTATCGTTGCAAACCTATTACCTTATGACAGTTAAGTTGGTGTTATATATAGTCTAGCTATTCTCTAATTTTCTTCAGGTATATAATGCAAAAGATCGCATTGACCAATTGAATAACTTATATTGCATCCGAAGGGTCTTACCGATAATCTAAATAGTGCTGTTCATACCTGATGAATCCGTTTTCCCTTCATCGTTACTTGGACTTTGCACTACCGAATTTTAAAATTCGAGCGAGCGAGATTAAGTCACAGTACTTATACATATAACAAATTTGTGACCAGTTAAGCATTTTACTACAGAAAAATATGTTCCCGATGCCATAAATTTAATAGTGCCCGTATTATCCCTTTTTTATTTTTATCCCTTTTTTTTTATTATTATCCCTTTTTTTATATTTCAATCGACGAAATTTTTTTCCTACCTATACAGCTTTATGAGACAATCGTTGAGCCTAATATAAGTTATGTTCTCTATTACATAATAGATTTAATTATTATTTCTATCTGTTATTCTTGATATCATCTGAAAGATATGAGGTTTCCTAAATACTATGCATTTCGAAATGCCGCCAAAAAAATTTTGTTTTCTATGAATTAATTGGTGAAGGTTGTTCGAACTAATATATAAAAATCAACTCCTGTTCGTTAGTTTTACTAAAACTCGAAAACGGCTGAACCAATTTGGCTAATTTTGGTTTTGAATTAATCGTTGAAGTCCAGTAAAAGGTTTAAAAGGTGAGAAAATATACATAAAAAAATAGAATAGTATTAAAAAAAAACAGAACAACGTTTTCCCGGGTTAGCTAGTCTATAATATAATTCTTACTTCCCGTTGATATCATGTACTACACAGACATTTATAACAACAGGCTGCCATACCATCTTGTTATACGAGAGACAAATTCAGTATTGATAAATGTTGAAAACAGAATTTTGCAATCAGTTTTAATTCTATACAGTAGGCCCAGGACATATACTCTGTATTTTGGGTTTAGTAAAACAATTAACTGCCAATGCCTACAAATAAAAACCTACATTTTTTCCCCATATATTTTTACGATGTTTAACACTAAAGAAAACTACTAGATGGCAATACTTTAAATCACACCATCTCAGGAGCAATATACCATCGTTGCTTAGTTTACTCCCATCTACAAGTAGTTCAATTTGTACCGCTGGGTCATACATAGGCAATAGTAGCTCAGATAATTTGTTTTTCAAATTGCTCATCCACTTGTGCCATTCCTTTTCATAATTATATTAAGAAGACAAGATAAAGTTGTGCAATTTCCTATAAGTCTTCCAAGAATTCAACGAGACGTATAATTGCCAAAAACATTGTATGCATTGTAACCTAATTTCGTACTAATTGAATCACGAGTGAAATTGTTTTTAAGACAAATATTCAAAATGCGATGCGCAGAGAACCTACTTATGATAATAATTATATTTTTCTGTCAGTAATTTCAAATATTAGAATTATCACTCAACTAATCAACCTTAAAAGAAATAAATATTTTGTAACTATAATAACAATATTTTAATAAATCAAAAGTCGAATTTGCCTGTACTATTATTTCAAAATTTTCTTTATCGTATGTGTTTATCACCGATTGTATCAAATTTTGAATCTGGCTCATAAGGATAGCTACACTGACTTAGATATTGTAGTAGACTTAAAAGTAAATTAATCAGTCAGCTGAACTTTTATACACTGAGCCGAACCCAGACTGGGCTGTAAATAATACCACGTCAGACCCAGGACTAAAATCAGTGCACATGATACATTTGAACCTATAGATTCTAAAATGTACTTGACATTGCCAATCATCCACGTACTCAGTACCTATGTAGTAAAATTTATTTATGTGTAATAGAGTTCGCGGAAGTCATTAGGGCAGACGAAAAAATATAACTATTGCACAGGTGTGCTTCAGCCAAAGTTACAATATTCAAAAAATATTAGTTTTTACCCCTTAAACTATATATACCTTCAATGTAATATGCGACATCTCTAAACCGATATTCCAAGGTACCCCTTTTTTGAAAATCATTTTTATAACAGCTCTTAAAATTGACTACTATAATTATTACCCCATTACAAAGTTAAACAGGAATATTTAACAATAAATCCGATTATTCTAGGCTCAGCCAAGTAATTTTTTTTTTAGTGAAATTGTTACTAAAAGAACATTTGTTTCCATTACTTATTTTTTTTTAATATCGTAAGACGAATGACTTTCCAGATATAACCAGAATCATCATCTACTCCATCACGAAAAACGGCACTAACACTTAATGCATGATTTTTACATTTATTTAATCCTCCAGCTGTTTTTGTCTTCTGTATTAAATTATGCAATCTACGGAGCATCTTAATTTTAAATAAAACATTCATTTAATACCTTAAATCAAACGTAATATACGCGGTGGTCATAAAAACGGATACTGCGCGGTGACGAATGGCCTAACAGTTCACAGCTTCACAGCCATCTTGTTGGGAAATCTAATTATGTTTCCTAATAATCCTCTTTGCTGAAGTATCAAAGTAAGTTCGTTTCCTGGTGAATTTGCAAAGTAGTGTTACCTGTCGTATCAAACTCCACTCATACTCGGTCATCCGTAGTAAAGGACGTTCTGCTTACACGAGGAAGACGGGCTTCGTTGACGGCAAGGCACTTATTATTTCATTCTCTCGTTACCACGTGACCGCTCCAGTGTTACGAGTGATTTTTCAAGTATTTAAATTATCTGAAACTTGAAACGACAAAGAATAGTATACTCTTCGTACCTACATATCTAACAACGTACTTTTTTTTTAAAGACCATTACAAGCGCAAGAAAAATAAAGGAAAATAAATTAACTGTTAAATTTTATCGATTTTAAAGTAATATTTGGTACTTTAAGTCAAAGTCAAAGTCAAAACATTTTTATTCAAATTATCCTTTACAAGCACTTTTGACGAGTCAACATTTTTTGAGTTACTACCGGTAATGCCAGTGTGCAAAAATTATAATAAGTCTACTTTTTATTAACCAAAAAACATGTTATATGAAATGAGACTCACGAAATATAAAATATCGATATGAGAGAATGTCACTAATTAATATTTGATAATCTAGTCTATAACGTAGTAACCTTTGATTTGTGTAAACTGTGGGTAGACCACTTCTGAAATGTAATCAATACCCTACATTTGACAATTAAAATGGTGCATGAGAGAATACCTATGGGCAATGGCCAGATTCTGCCCTTGTATTAAATATTAATTTCTAATTAAAACAACGTAATCGGTTTTTACAATGTTATATTTTCTTTTACATTGTCTAATGTAACCAAAATCCTTATTCATTGTAATTTTAACATTCTATCTTTTAATTCTATCTATCTTTGAAATTTAATTTAAATATAATAAAAATTAACAAATACATGTACCTTAAATTGCTTATGCACGTTCTGCAGTATTCAAATATTATCTTACTTTTAAACGGAGGCCAGTGTGTGTTACACTGATCGATGCAGGAGACTGAATGTCCGAGTTTTCAACCCGTCTTACCCGCCATTGTTGTTTTCGTGCAAGCTCTGTGTTACCAGAGTAAATCATTTTAATTCGCACAACAACGATGTCGGGCAAAATCCTGCTTTATTAAATAAAAACCTAACACAAAGTCTTTTGTTCGCTTCGAGCAGTCCAACGTTGAAAATCCAGATTATAAGATATATGGAGAAGACATTCAATACACCGAATCTTCATATGCAGTGAAGAAATTCCTTGTTTGTAAATTTCTTCACGAAGTGGTTCAGAAGTCAACGCGTCTAAATTACTCATTTCGCTTGGTTTTGCCAAGCAAATGGGACACGTTGCATATGATGGTACTTCAGCAATAATATTGGCCACTTTTCCATCGATCATGGTCATATGCAATTCATGTGATACAATAATATTTCCACACTGTGTAGATATTCATTCATCAATTTGTTTTTTCATCTCAGTCTCTTCGGACTTTATAAAATCAGCTGTCTCCGAAGTGAACGTGAACTTCACTAGTCGACAGTCCAGAGTTGAGCAAGGTGTGGGGTTTTCCCAAACTATATTTTCATTCCCAGAGGATGGACGGGTAGACACTAGCCGAAGAGGGACGATGCTTATCATAACTGCTGAAGAATCATCAAAATCTGTAGCTGTGTTTGACGTTATCTGTTTATAGTTACTCTGCGATGAAGAACCATCAATTCCCCATGTCCAGGTCAACTGGAGTTCTTCATTTTTAGACCCTTCGACAGAATTCACATCTAGCAAAATCCTGTCCACAGTGTGGTCTAATAGCGCTTGCAATTTAATTTGAGCTCCTTCTTCGGTAATCTCCATACTCTCTTGTTGTGCACTACAGCCGGGGGGGCCAGCGGACTGTATATCTGGTTCTTCTTCGACGCCCCACCAGCCGCAGTGCCTTTTGGTTGAGCCGCATGTGTCGGAGAAATAATCGAGACCACAACTATTCGTTGCAAAGGTGCTTTATTGTAACGAAATAGAATTTATCAATAAATCTAGCACCGTTGCAAATGTTCCTATTCTATGGGAGAGCCAGTACTTGCCCTAACACTGCCCTACTCTAAAGCCGGTACCCTTTGGATATACTAAAGCCCAGGAACTTGTCTGGGAAACTTATTGAGTCGTAACGAAATTGTAACTTAATCGGAACGGAACTGATTGTATGGCCGCGCTCTCCGATATTTATAGCGCGCAGCCAGACGGGCGGCGTAAATTGACAAAGACAAATGGCGCCAGGCGTGGCGCCACAATGTCTGGGATTTGTTAAAATCTTACTTTTCGTGATCTAAACGTAATTATTTTGTCTTAGGTAGCTTCTCCTACCTCTAATTACCTAGTGTGGCCCTCTAGCGAGTGCAACGGTACTACCTTTTTACAGATATAAGCGAAACAAAGTATATAATGCCCTAAGACCTACCGAAAATTAATTACAATGTGTTATTTCTTATCTATATACAAGGATCTAACACAAATAAACTTATACAATAACAAACAAGAGTGTTATATACATTATACGTTCTTACAGGACCTCGGAAACTCTTACAATTACAGAGTTGTACGCCTTTTCAGGTCGTACTATCCTGTTATCTATCTTTATATAACCGAAAAGTGCGTAAACATATGCCTAAGGCTAATACTTACATTGTACATACTATTTACAATCGATAAACATTCATTTTAACAAAGAATTTTGCACTTTTCGGGTTTTCGTAATTGTGGATTCCCGCATATAAATACAATCTCGCAAGAGTCGACTCGTAATTTTGTCGACTGCGTGGAACCCCTTTTGTTCTTAATATGCCTTTAGGCAACAACTTAACTACATAAAGCTTTATTATTTCTGTACAACAAAGCTGTATGTAGGTCTTAGGGCGAATAAAATACGAAAACGAACATTATTCATTACAAAAAACTTACGAACTAAACGAAATATACAATTTATCCTGCCTTAATATCTATTTACATTATTTACATCGAATATGTCTGTGCTGCACACTTGTGGTGCGTAACATCTTTTTTGGCATTTACAAGCTTTGAATAAGATGAAAAGGCAGCATAGTTTTCTTCTTTCAGAAATTGGTGAAGAGCTAAGTACTTCCATTTCGAGAGCGCAAGTGATGTATAAAGAGCTAAACACTTATCTGCAGAGACGTTACTTAAGCTTGGCTTTTTGAAAAGTCGCTCGTGTACTTCGGATAGCGCTTCTGGATTACTGGAAATGTATTCGATGACTTTTGCCATACTCGTTTTGCCATTGACTTTCAATTTTGTTAAGTACCAGTTCTGTAACTCTTTCTCTGAATTTTCTTCTACTATGGAAGTAGAACGTCTTTTTTTTGCTTATTACTTAACTCTTCGAAAGGTTTTCTGTGCTCCATCTCTGTAGATGTTCCCACTTCCGCAGTACATACTGCAAGAGTAGGAACTTCGGAATCCATATCCACAGGCTCAGATAAGGCTACGTCTGAAAAGCCCATCTCATTTCTCAGGTCAACACTGTTACAAACAGGCCAGTTGATGTTTTTCTCCAACCACTTGCGATTACTTACACGATTCATAAAAGTTGTTTGATTTCTACTTGACTCTATCCACCTTTTATTTAGATTAACAGAAAAAAGTCTATAGAACTCCTTGATTAGGTTTTTGTCTTCTCCAGAAACTTTGGTATTCGAGACAAAAATTATACTTTCATAAAGAAATATATAATTTTTCAGACCACCACCACTTCTTAATTTCACAAAAAGATCTAAGTTGGTACAAAATCCAGCCATAGTTCTAATGTAAATATAAAATTAAAAGTATTTCACTGTGTTCACAAATAAGCGACAAGAGCGAAACTAGATGGACTAAAAAAATGTCTTTGTATTTATAACTAGCGGCTCGGCTTCGCACGGGTATAAAATATACAGCCTATGTCACACAGTAAAAAAAATGATTAAAATCGATGCAGTAGTTTTGATTTATTCATTACTGCCCGTGGCCCGCAAACAATTCCCCTTTCCCTATACCAAGAAGATTTCCTGCTATCTTTGAAACATCTAAATTTCCTGCTATTTTTGGAACATCTAAATTCATATAGGTACTACATTTTTATTTTTTACATTTTTACCTATTTCTTTTACTTTTTCCATTAATATATTACAAAATGTCTTTATATACAACGTTCAAAGCTTTCTTGTCATTAGACAATATAAACATGCTTTCTTTAGAGGTTACTCTTGAAAGAGCGACATATAAGTTGACCATGTGAAAAACAGCCAACGCGGATTGCTTCAGAGTGCATAAATGCAAGTTGTGTAAATCGTTCGGTTCGAGCTAGAAGAAAAATTACGTTTTCCCACTGCTTTCTTTGGAAAATAGTTGGGAAAACCTCCAGTGAGGGGAAGGCCCTGCCCGTGAGGTGCCCAGCGGCTGCCTGACGGTCGCCGGAACGGACGCAAGGCACTCCGAGCTAAGGAGGGTACTTGGAGATTTTCTCCGAAAAATAAAAAAAAAGAAGAAGATGTCGGGTAGTGAATACCCAAATCGCGACCCCACCCAGGGATCGCCGAAGACTCGCGCTCGCGCCGATTCTGAGTCGGACATTAGTGAAATGTCTGGCTGGGAAGAGGTGCAGCCGAGAAAACCGCGCACCCCCGCGCAAAGTGAATCGCCATCAAAGTACGCCGCTTTTTTAAAGAGCCCTCCCGGCTCTCAAAAGGCGGCAACGAAATGCAAGCGCAAGTCACCCAAGACGGCACAAGTACCCAGAGAGCTGGCACAAGCTGGCTCAGCCGCCCCGCCTGCCACAGCTACGGCGGGGCAAACCAAGTCGACAACACAGATGTCGGCTCCATCCCGGAGCCCACCCAAGGACCCACGCACGCATCGCCGTTCATTCGAGAGACGCGCGCGCGACCTGGCATCACGCCAGTCAACCTCGCGCGATTCATCATCTCGCCGAGAGTCCTCCGTGAGCAGTGATACGTGTCGCGACACATCGGCCCAGAGCGACTCGTCCACTGCTCGCGTCGAGTCATCAGCGCGCCGCGATAGCGCGACCGCCCCGCGCCTGGATAGCGCTACCACCACGCGCCGAGATAGCGCGACCGTCCCGCGCGAGAGCGCGACCACCCCGCGCCGTGGTAGCGCGACCGCTACGCGCCTAGACAACGCGACAGCCCCGCGCGACAGCGCGACCGTCCCGCGCCGCGATAGCGCGACGGTACCGCGCGATAGCGCAACCGCCCCGCTCCTTGACAGCGTGACCGTCCCGCGCGACAGCGAAGCCGCCTCGTGCCACGATAGCGCGACCGCCCCGCGCCCCGCAAGCGCGACCGGCATGCGCCGCGATAGCGCGACCGTCCCGCGCGACAGCGCGACCGCCCCGCGCCGCGATAGCGCGAAAACTACTAGACGAAAGTTTGATTCAAGCTTTGGCTAAATACTTGAACGACCTTAGTGCAGCACTAGAGGCAGACGGCCCACCTGAACCCACCACAGTGGAGGAACAAGCTGCCCTAGAAGAAATGGAGACCACCCCTTCTTCCTGCCGCCGCCAGCCACACCGATGAGAAGAAAGAGAGAAGAAGGAGACGAGAACGGCAGACGAGAGGAACCTAAACATAAGCGCTTCCCAGCAGTTCTTTCTCCTACTTCTCCTACACCCTCACAAGCTTCACAACTACTGTCTTTTGCTACTGTAACAGCCTCTCGCCCATCACCGGCGACACAACCGCAGACCTCACTACCTACACACAACATCCCCTCCACTGACCCCCAGACATCGGCACCTAAGGGACGTTACCCTCCCTTAGTAGTAGAGTCTCTACCAAATTGGGCTAAACACTTTCGCACACTACGGGGATTACTAGGCCACACCCCCAACGCCAGACCCTTTGGCCGGGGAGTTAGGTTCACACCAAAAGATGAATCAGAATATAGGATCGTTCAGAAATACCTGTCCGAGCTAGGAAGAACCGAGCGCCTCTCTTGGTTCTGTTACTCGCTGCCGAGCGAGCGCAGCATCAAGGTGGCGATTAGGGGACTCCCGGCCGACACTGAACCGGAAGAGATAACCCAGGAACTAACCACCCTCGGCCACGAAGTGGAGTACGTGAGACCCATTAGGGCCCGCGCCGGACGACCACGCTGCATCTTTCTGGCAGTATTGAAAAGAAAGCAAGACACTCTACCAAACATATACGCTATCGATGAACTCCTTTTTATGCCTGGAGTAAAAATGGAAGCGTGGCGGGGAAAGAAGGGACCGGCTCAGTGCCACCGGTGCCAACAATTCCACCACTCTTCTCACAATTGCCACCGGCCCCAGAAATGCGTTCGTTGTGGCGATGAACACCGCGCCAAGGAATGCCCTCGCCCACGTGAGGATCCCCCCACATGTGCGAACTGCGGTGGTTCTCACACCGCAAATAGCACCACCTGCCCCGTTTTCAAACGCGAGGCCAGAAATGAGAGAGCTGGGACGGTGGCACTAACGGCACCCACACCTACCTCCGGCAAATGGACTACCAGTGAGGAAATTCCTCAACCACCAGAGAGACCCCAACCTGAGATATCTTCCACCCTCATGGCTCCAGCAAACGACCCTAAACCACGTTTCCAAGGGGAGAGGGAAAGAAAGAAGAAAAAGAAGAAGACCACCAAAAGAAAGACCGACCCCCCAGAAAGCGGCTTGGAGACAGAAGTCGAGGACTTGCCCACTATCCAACTGGCAAAGAAAACAGAGACCCTAATCCCACCAAATAGGGATATTTCAAAGAGAAGAGCGACGCCCTCCGTGACCCCGGACGAAGGGAAGCTTGTAGTGCTTGAAAAAGCACTGCAGGTTTTCCAAGATGCGCTGGGGGCACTAAGAGAGGGATCTGACCCCGTTTCGGCCGTCCTCAGGGGGATAACGGACCTACTGGCCCTATATGGATCGTAGGTCCCTGAGGATGGTCTTCTGGAACGCCCACGGCCTGAAGGGTAAGGTCGTGCCATTAAAGAATTTATTACGCGAACAGAACATTGACGTGGCGTTAATATGTGAAACTCTACTGGGCCCAGGAGATAAAATAAAAATCCCCTACTACCACACCTATAGAAAGGACGACCACAACGAGACTAGGCCGTACAGAGGACTAGCTATCCTGGTGCATAGAAGAGTGGTTCACCAACCACTCCCTAACCTCTCACTGCAAAACATGCAAGCGCTGGTAACAGAAATCCTAGGCGTCGGCTCACCGCTACAAATCTACTGCATTTATAGACCACCCCAAGAAAAGGTTTCCTCAACAGATATTCAAGATATATTCAGTTCGCCTAACCCTACCATCGCAGCCGGCGACTGGAACGCCAAACATCTCTCATGGAATTTCACCACCAACTCCGCAGCTGGAATACGCCTCTACAACATTGCAGACCAACACGAACTCATCGTCTGCGGACCAAGCGGACCGACCCATTTCTCTACAGACCCAAATGTCACTCCCGATGTGCTCGACCTCCTGATCCACAAAAACATCAACCAGACTATCCACCTAGAGGTTATCCCAGACGATATGGAGTCTGACCACCTGCCAGTACTCGCGATCATCCAGCACCCTCCTACTAGAGTCGCTCCACCAATGCCAAAGAAAACTATCAACTAGACAAAGTTCCAAGAACTCATCGAGGCAAGCACTCCAAACTATCCCGCCAGCTCAGCTGAGGAAGTTAACAGACTGGCCGAGAGCCTAAGTACCAATATCAGAGAAGCCCTGGAGAAGGCATCAACTAGTAAAAACCCATCTCGTCTCCTCCCATCCTTACCCAACTTCCTTAGGGATAAAATTCAAAAAAGAGAAGACTACGCCGCCAATGGCAGAACAATCGATGTCCCATCCTGAAAAACTCTCTCAATAGGCTCTCGGCTGAAGTTAAAGCCGACCTAGAACGGATTAACACCGAAAGCTGAGACACCCGACTACAAGAAGCCGCTGACGACTGGGGTTCTCTTCATCGCCTCTGCCGCCAGCTAACAAAAGCACCACAACCGGTGAGACCACTACGACACGAAGACGGCACTCCCAAATACCGTGCGGAGGACCGAGCTGAAATTTTCGCAAACTACTTAGAGCGCCAGTTCAGCCCAAACCCCAGCCACGACCCTTCCCACAACCAGAAGATCGATGAGTTTCTCGAAGTCTACCTTACACTAACTCTCGATCCAGCAGAAGATCCTATCTACTTCTCTCCACAGATGGTACGGAGACAGATCTTCCAGACAAAACCTAGAAAGGCCTCGGGCGCAGACAATATCACCAACAAAACTCTGTGATACTTACCTTACAAAACCATCGTTTCGATTACCAGACTCTTTAACGGCATTCTGCGCTCCGGTGAGTTTCCCAGAGTCTGGAAGATAGGCCATATCATAATGATACCGAAACAGGGCAAAAACATCTTGGACCCAAAAAGTTACCGCCTTATCACGCTGCTACCATCAATATCCAAGGTCTTCGAGAAACTCTTCCTGCACAAACTGGAACCCCACATAAAACCTCGAGACGAAGAATATGGCTTTAGGGCTGAACACAGCACGACCCTGCAGTTAGCACGGGTGCTTCACATGTTCGCCTCCGCACGCAACAAAAAAGAGCAGGCAGTCGCAGTTCTACTGGACATAGAGAAGGCCTTTGATAGGGTCTGGCACAAGGGCCTTCTCTACAAACTAGCACACACCACTACCCCCAGAAGACTAATCAATACCATTGCATCTTTCCTCGAAAACAGGACCTTCAGAGTTGTAGTAGAAGACCACCTATCTACTACCAAACCTATAACAGCAGGAGTACCCCAGAACAGCTGTCTTTCCCCAAACCTCTATTCGGTTTACACCAACGATATACCGGTGGGAGACGGCTGCTCCCTGGCCTTGTTCGCCGACGACGCAGCGTACGTCTCAATCTCAATATCGCCCACTCTTGCCATCAGTAAACTACAGAGAACCCTGGACCTACTGCCAGACTGGTTAGGAAAATGGTGGCTTTCGGTGAACGTCACCAAAACTCAAGCGCTCCTGCCTAAACGGCCCAAGACCAATAAAACTCTCACCCCACTTAAACTCCAAGGCCAGGACATCACATGGACTAAATCCGTGAAGTACCTGGGGGTAAACATTGATAACGCGCTCACCATGCGAGGCCACGTCAAGTCAGTGACCAACCAGGCCCAAGTGGTACTCACCACTCCGTCCACTTCTGAACTCCAGGCTCCCCCTAAAAACGAAATTGGGACTATACAAAACATATGTAAGACCAAGGCTCCCCTACGCAGCGGCTGCGTGGTATCAGTTCACAGCTCCAAGCCTCCGCTTAGCCCTACAACGCAAGCAGAACGTAGCGCTGCGTAGGGTCACAAATGCCCCAAGATATGTCACAAACGAAGTGATAAGCCGTGACTTAAAAATAGAAAGCCTGGAGGTTTTTATCAAGAGACTAGCCACCAACATGTTCAACAAAGCCGATTCCTCTTCCCTCCCCGAAATTCAGAACATAGCTCCCTGGCACGCGCGCCCTCCTGACGCGCGGCCATACCCCCATGATATCTTAAATCAATAAATCGTCTCACCCCCCCCTCCACCCTCCTCCTCTACACAAGTCGCCACTGGGGTCGCGGGTCGCTTTGTCGGGCTTCCCCCAAGGGTCTAACCCGGCGGGGCGATCGCCTCTAGTGGTGTGAAGAATCAGAGGGGGGAGTGGGGGGCGGGGGGGGGGGTGTACTACCCATCTCTCACAGAATACCCTTACACTACTCACCGCACACTCTAGGAAAAGTACACAAACTATCCTTACCCAATGACCTAGCCCTGTCCAGGGCTAGCGATTGATACCTTGTCCAGGTGGCCAATAGCCCCGAAGACAATTCCCCGTTCCCTCTGCTGGGGGGCGCGAGAAGTCCACACGACGACAGCCAACGCTCAAATCTAAGCCTGCAACGTTGAAGGTTTGACCCTGCGATTTATTAAGGCGAAAAAATGTGTAAGTGGTTGACCCGGCGGGCCATCCCTGAAACTTCTCACTAAATAAAGGTATTTTAAGCTCAAAAGAGTAAAAACTATAAGCATAGATTTTTCAGTTCAATTTTGTTAAAAATGGCAGTATTATTAATTTTTGAAAACGACGATGGCATTCAACTCAATTTTTGAAATCTAAAATATTGTTTTAGCTAAATAACCGATAGGTTGAAACATTTCGGTGTTATGTCTAAAAACATTTTATTTTTAATTTTCTTCATTGATAAGTCCCAAACAAATTGACCGATTTTGATGAAATTAACGGTATTTGACGCAGTTTTTAAAGAACAAAAGCTAATAATATTTTTAAGTCAATCGGTAAATTAACTTGAAACTTGAAAGTTATTTAAAAAAAATTAAGTAAGTTTGCTAAGAACAACGTAATTTTAAATTTGAAAAGCTATAAGTTTTGAGAATTAGATTCGATTTTGATTTCTGAAACGGCATTTGACGTAGTTTTTTTAGTACTAAAATATCGTAGAACACCAAAAAATTATTGGTAGAAAAATTTTGAAGCTATGTCGAAAAAACACATTTTTCAAAATTTTTCTTAACCGATTACTCCCAAACGGATAAACCGATTTTGATGCAATTTATGTATTAGACGTAGTTTTTTGAGGAATAGAGCTGACTATTTTTTGTACTCGTTACATAAATCTGGAAGTTATATTAAAAATACTGTTTCTTTTGGTGATTTTTAAATTTTTTGGTGTTTTTTCAAAATTTCTCAAAATCCTCTAGACTGAATCGGTTCAAATTTTCAGGAAATCTAAGTTAAGCGGAATCCAATCGAATGTCATCAACCGCGTTTGATCGGTCTAGCCGTTCAAAAGTTATGACATGTTTACATACACACATACACACACACACACATACGTACATACAGACATACTGACGTCATCGTGAAAATAGTCGGAAAAGGTTCCTGGGAACTCAAAACCTGGACATCTGGTGAAAACTCGATTTTCGAAAATTGATTTAAAATCAGTATCTTCTTTGGGAAATTAAAAACTGGTTTGCTAAATCACGTTTTTTTACATTGGTTATTAAATAACAATTTTACAAACATTATACGATATACCTGAAAATGTGTGTGTAACAATTTTACAAACATTATACGATATACCTGACTAAGGAATGTGCTAACTTATTACATGATAGAATGTATTTTACTTGATCATATAAAATTACATACAGGCTATATACAGGCTAAAAATATCTAAAACAAATAATTTGTTAATACTATTTCTAATAATTCACATGATTTTTATATGGTGATATTTAGTTAAAAAAAAAAAGAATGTACTAAATTTTGATTTTCAGCTGAAGTCCTATATTAACGATGGGTCCCAAGAACAAAATCTTATGGAGAGATCAGACTAAAGTGGTTTTATAATAAAATTCGCATTAAACACGCATAAAGCTACAATATACTTTTTATATTTATTGGTCTTTTTTTGTGGAAATACTCAAGTGAACATCATTATATCTACAATGTACTCCCACAAACAAACATATTGTAATTTGGTAATTTTGTAGATACAATTTTGTTCTTGGGGCCCGTCGATTTATTTATCCGAAAATTAACACGTTTCCCAGCGGTTTCAGAACATGCCGCGCGTGCGCCACCGGCCGGCCGGTAACCCCGCAACCGCTATGCCCCTGCATTTTAAATTAAATCTGTAATATCTTTGAAAATATTCATTTAAATTACATGCTGTAAACGGCCATATTGCTCTATATTAAATCAGTAATATATTTAAGGTATTTAATTGGATAAGGATTAGTGCTGTATTGCTTAAAATTGCTTCGAAAAAAAGCCATTATTTCTCGTAAAAAGTAAATGACAAAAAAATGCTATTGTGGGTTATCCATAAGAGATAGACATACCATCGCGGAGTTTTCTGTAGACCTTTTCAAGGTGTACAAATAGTTAGCACATTATTTTGATAAATCTCGTAGGGTTTAGCCAGCGTTTGCAATGTAAGCGAAAAAAAATATAATTATTTACGACATGACATCAGAAAACTCAAAAATTATAGTATTTCTCGACTCTATATTGAATGTTATTATACATATAAACCTTTGTCTTTAATCACTCTATCTATTAAAAAAACCGCATCATAATCTGTTGCGTGGTTTTAAAGATTTAAGCATACATAGGGACATAGGGATATAGGGACAGACAAAGAATGCGACTTTGTTTTATACTATGTAGTGATTAGTGTTAAGTACTCAAATAGTGGACAAAGCAGTGACTGAAAATTATTCAGCCAATCAGAGACGAGCATTTTTCGATGACTCATTAGTTGTGCACTTAGCCGAGCGCACAAACAAATGAGTCAAATCACAATACAGATGCTACCGATAACATGCAATTTAGTTATTATAACTAAATCTCTACCAGAATTACTAGTTGTAAGTATCTACGAGCTATTAAAACTATATATTTAACTGAAAAGAAGGTAAAAACAGCCAAATGAGACAAAAAAGATACTTTTGCATTGAAACTTTGAAAATTTGCCGGACCCACTTCTTGAACAAGAAATAATGTGATCCAGCTTTAGAATATTACCACAAAAGCCCATCAGGGCTAGGAATATGACAAACAACCCTTTTCAGAGCTACAATTATATATATATATATATATATATATATATATATATATATATATATATATATATATATATATATATATATATATATATATATATAGAGATATATGTATATATAGAGAGAGAGAGAGAGATCTCTTCTCGTAAATTATTGAGCCATCGCGGTGTGAGACGAGCACATCGTTGATCCGATTGCTATTGTTGATCCAGACCGCTATTCTTAATCCTTTGCAACAACTGGCAAACGTAATTGACTCCGGGTCGGTTTTTTCGGAGCCTGTATGAACGGTTTAATATTTAGGGTAAAAAGGACTGTTGTTGATGACATATACAAATCCGTCGTTGATCCGGCTTACGACCAATCATGAACGCCGGGCATTTGATGGTCTAACGCGACGTTGTCAAACTTATTTGTCCATTCTCTCTCTCAAATATTTATAAGACTATTGGAATGAAATTCTTTTATGGAGCGGTAGGAGAGAAATAATAAATAAATAATAATAAATAAATATTCACGGGACAAATTACACTTATTGATCTAACCCCAAAGTAAGCAAATTATTTGCTTGTGTTATGGGTGTTAGTCAACGATACTAATACATAGAAATACATATATAAATACTTTTACATACGTAATAAACACCCAAGCCCGGAAATACAAACATTTATGTTCATCACACAAATGCTTGTCCCCGTCGGGGATCGAACCCGAGCCCCGTTGATTGCGAAGTCAGGGTCACTAACTACTCGACCAACGGGGCGGTCAAATGACAGAAACCATCTCGCTAACGAAACTAAAACTCGTAATTTACAATTAATTCTCAACAATATCCAAGAAAATGTTTGTTTTATTCATTTTGTATTCGTTGAGTAAATACCAATCATGAAGAGCATTGTAGAATATGGTATATAAGAGTGCTAATAAGTCCGAAAACAATTAATTAAATAAAATGTTATTAATATCGACCTTTCGTTTTAAAATCGATCGTTAAAATGTGGACCTCCGTGTTGGTCTGGGTTCCTTTGAAGAAAAGACCAACTGCCGTTCTGCAAGGCAGGTCGTAAAAGGCTACCAATTGGCAATGCGTGTCACTACCATCGTGACTACTAGGTGGTAAAATTCTGCAATATCTCGCCCGGCTATTTGATTACACCGCCTAACCAATTCCTATCGCAATAGCAGTAATACTTGTCATTGTCCTGTTCCAGTTTTGAGAGTAAAGTAGCCGGTAGACTTATGCATGTGGCATTGCCATCCTGCCACACGGATAGCAACGCACCATTAACATCTTTGGTGTCTATAGGCAATGGTTACTCTTCCCTTCAGGAGGGCCATCTGCTTATTTGCTACCTTATGATACCTCTGTGGTCTAGTGGTCCAGCGTTGGCGTTGACCACATGAGGTCCCAGGTTCGATTCCCGGGTCGGGCACATAGTGTTTGTTGAGGTTTCTGAGAACCACAAAGTTGTCCGGGATTGGAAAGTGCCCGGTTGGCGATAGGCTTGCCACCTATCACATTGTGGGACCAAGTATCTTCGGCTAATCGTGGGTGCACTTGTTGTACCTCTGCCTACTCCTTCGGGGATATGGGCGTGAAGATACTTTTTTTTATGATATAAAAAAGTACTACACTTCAAAGTATTGATTATGGACTTATTGGTATAGTCATGTATTTTTGCCTTTGACCTTGGAAGTCGGGCAGTTACCGTCGCGCGTCTTCTCTTGCACCGCTTCAGCACGAGCGGCGTGGCCGCGCTAATTTTGATATGATTTTGACCGTGGAAATTTTAAACTGAACACGTCTATATATTGCTCAAATCATATGCATTGGCTGTACGTCAACACAAATACCTAAAAATCCATACTTAATATTATAAATGCGAAAGTCTGTCTGTCTGTCTGTTACGCTTTCATGGCTAAACCGCTGGACCGATTTTCATGAAATTTGGCATGGATATAGTTGAAAATCCGGGGTCAAACATAGGCTATTTTTTTTCAAAAATCAGTCTCTGGAGGGCTGAGATAGGGGATGAAATTTTTTTTTAAAAGCTATTTGGATGACTTACTAATATAGTCGATGGCGAAGCTGCGCGGGTCAGCTAGTTATTTGTACATTGCGTTATGCGCTTGCAAAGCATGAAAGTAATGACACTTCAAAAAAGCGCAATGAATAAATTTTTCATTAATTTGCCAAATGTAATGTTGGTGTGGTACTTTAGAATATACAACAGGGCCATGGAAGATTATTCAAATGTGAATTAATTAAAGACAAGACTATAGGTATTTACCTCATTTTTCAACTTTCTTTATCGTATCACGCAACAATAATAATAAATATTGGATTTTATTTGAGTATGATGATTTATCAGGTGTCCAAGCACATATACTATATTTCGTATATGCATGTATGTAGAAACATATTATAATATGTTTGTATATTTGTATGTTTATTCACGAATTTCTTGGAAACTAAAAGCAAGATCAAGATAAACAGGTATATTCCAACTTAGGGAACGGTCCAAGTTTCATCACAATCAGTTAAGTAGTTTTTGAGATATGAGTATCCATAACATTTTAATATTATAAATGCGACAGTAACTTTGTTCGTCTGTCTATCTGTCTGACTGAAATGAATGAAATTTGGTACAAATATAGTTTAAGACCCGAGAAAGGACATAGGATAGCTTATATCACGGAAATCCCCTGGAAACGGGTACTATAGGGGGAAATCTCGGTACTGTCTATCTTTTAAACCATGGTAATAAGAAGAAACTTAGGCTACTTTTATTTTAGAATTGTTTCCACGCGGATGGAAGTCCTAGTAGGTAGTCCCAGAGCTAGTAATTAATATTAAAAGTAAAGTATCTTCACGCCCTTATCCCCGAAGAGGTAGGCAGAGGTACAACTAGTGCACCCACGATTAGCCGAAGATGCTCTGTACCACAATGTGATAGGTGGCAAGCCTATTGCCAATTGGGCACTTATCCAATCCTAGCCAACGTTGTATTTTATTAGAAAACTAAAAAAACACATTTTTTAAATTGCCCGACCTGGGAATCGAACCCTTAACCTCATACGGTCAACACGACACCGGACCGCAAGACCACAAAGGCGATAATCCGATTTTATAAAAACACGTGTTTTTTATAAAATGGTTTATCTCTATAATCACTACATAGTATAAAACAAAGTCGCCCTCCACTTGTCTCTAAGCTTTCGTCTTTTATTTAAAATGTTATATTTTTATTTTTCCACAATATCTTTCTACCCTAATTTTGTTTTTAAATCATGAAACCTTCTTTCTCCTATTCAGTTCCAGGAAAAAAGGAAGATTCCGTCGATTGTACTGATCGATCATATAGCTTAGAAAAATTTCGCCACGTCAAGAATGTTGACACTAGCTCAGTGGGAGAGCATCCCGGCTTTAGAAAATGGGCTGCAGGTTCAAGTCCTGCATGTCGATATTTTTCTTTGTTGTTTTAAAAGTTTTTCAAGTTTTGCTAAGAACGGGGTGAGTACTATAACACAAAAATAAGTTAACACATTGTTTCTTTTACATTATCGCTGTGAATCATTCCAGAAGTAATCATTCCAAAGAATCACCGAACAGATTTTGATGCAGTTTTCACTGTTTTTAGACAAATTATTCCCGAAAGTTTATACATACAAATAATTATAATTATGTATTTTGTATTAGAGAGAAAATCACATGTTTTGTGATGAAGCCGTCATAAAACAATTTTCGAGCGCTTACATTGCCTGCTCTGGCTAAAACGTAGTACTTACCTAGGCCGCACTTGCGTCTATCGTCGAAGATATTAGCGCGTTAAGGCACACACAGTCCGGAGTGTATGCGACAATAGCCGCTCACACCTGCATTTATCGTGTCATTGAACGAAGCTTTGTGACGATAGACGCAAGTGCGGCCGAGGCATATGAGATACATCAAAATAATATACTACGGAAATGTACCTATAATAATAAGGCTTACAAAAAAGTCCGCAATACCTTTCTCCTAAGGTTCACTGTAACCATTTTAATCTCTAAATAATTATTACTTTATTTGCAAATGCTAATTTCTCCTACTCAGGATTTAATCCTTATCGTAATAAGTACATACATTTAGTTACCTTGGTCGTTTAATGTGGATAAAAATTGTCCTTTTGCTTTTTCACTTAAATGAGTACTTAAAAGTTATCACAGATTTAAAATTACACGCAACCAAAAAAAATGCTTGTAGCGAACCGGCTGGCATCGGCCCGCAGGCCTCCTCGCCGCGGCAAATAAAATTTTTGACGCAGTAAAACCAAAAGTATAACTGACATGTATGTTTGTCTATGCTCATGACGTAGCGCCGACTGTCACCGATAGAATTTGAAGTCAGTATTATACGAGCTACCAAAAGTACGCACTGCGTTTCATTTTGAACTAACGTACATTACATTGGCGACGATCTCTACCCACGAAAGAAAAAAAAATAGGAAAAATGGCTTTTATCGGAAACATTGGTAATTTTAATGGAAATGATCAAGATTGGAGCATATTTTCAAGCCGATTGCAACAATTTTTAAAATTAAATAAATTGGATACGGAAGAACAACGTAGGGCTGTGCTGTTGACTCACTTGTCGGACGAGACATATAAATTGGTGATCAATCTTGCGCATCCAAAATCGGTGGAATCAGTGCCATATTCGGAGCTGTTAGAAATACTCAACAACCACTACACCCCCAGGAGATCAAGTTTTGCGGATAAATACGAGTTTTATAGTGCTATTCAAGCAGAAGGAGAAACCGTAGAGGATTGGGCAGCTCGACTTCGGGGACTTGCCGTGCATTGCGAATTCGGAGCAGCCTTAGAAATATTATTACGTGACCGTTTCGTGTTGGGGCTGCGGTCAGGACCAGAGCGCGAAAGGTTGTTTGAACAAGATGCCAGAAGCCTCTCGTTGGCCAGGGCAGTGGAAATAGCACAACAGGCTGCGTGTGCCAGGAAGGCTCGCGCGGGGGCGGTAAACAGCAGCGTGGTCGCAGAGGTGATAAGCGCGCCGCCTCATCAGTTGTTTCGGGCGAGTGGCCGGGAGCGCTTACGTATTAACGTCGCGGAAGGCAGGCTACAAAACGAATCGAAAGCAAGTTATAAAAAGTGCCGTGTATGTGGACTCAATAATCACTTAGCTGAAGAGTGTCGTTATAAGTCGTATCGTTGTGATAGGTGTAAAGAGAAGGGTTATTTAAAGAAAATGTGCAATAAAAATATAAAAAAAGTGCATAATTTGACCGGTATCGATAGCCAAGAAGACTGCAGTGACCGTTGCGATGAATGCCAGTTATTTAATTTGAGGTGCGTAGACTATAAACCTATTGTTATATCTGTTCTAATAAACCATCACGTACATTTAAACATGGAGCTGGATACTGGCTCCAGTACTAAAGTGCGCGCGGAACTAGTTGGCCGCGCCTTATGTGGTGACAGGGGTAAGGGGGCGGGTTGTCAACTGCTCGCAATGCACATGAGCTTAGACAGTGATGACCAATCTGAAGATATCGTGAACAATATTTTTTCATTTATTGAAAAGAATAAATATTTGCCCTGTTCAGAACAAGTTTCTTGGACGAAAGCTTTGCTTTTGCCTCCAAATGACCACGAAACGAGATAATGATGAGTTATGGATGTGTATTAAATATGTGTAATATATAATAAAAATCAGAATTATTCAAATCGGTTTAGTAGTTTTTGGGATTACCACGTTCAAACAAACAAACAAACTCAATTCTCAGAATCACTTGATTCTGAACTCTCTGAACTTGATTCAGAATCATCTTGTAAACTTATAATGATTTGGTCCATCATAGTATCAAATTTCATATCATGATTTTTCTTTTTTATTTCTTTTGGTCTACGTGGAGAACTAAATCTTGCTTCCCCTGTATTTTGCGACGATTTTTTACTTTCAGCAATCACTCTCCTAACACTTCGTTCTGATATCCCTGTTGCTTCTGCTACTAGTTTATGTATATTCGCATCAGTTTTATATTCTAAACTATTGACATCGGCTTTCCGTTTATTAAAAAATGTATGCACTTTAAATATTATTTCCTTAGATTGTCTTTTTATCGGCGGACTCATTTCGCTATTGCAATCTTATGTGCGGTTTGTCTTAACTAGCCGGAACTTTCAACGCTTGTTGCCGTCGCAAAGTACGGCGCATAGATAAATATGTGTATTACTATAGGTATAGATAGCCAACTTTCTAAATCTATAATGGCGTACTACTGGCGTCATCTATCTTATAGTATGAGAACTATTTTGTTTCGGCAGCTTAATATAAGTACCTACTTTTTTATTGAAATTTTAATAGTAAATAGGAATTTATCAAACACTATACCGCGTGCCATTCAAACAAAATGTAACTCTGACAAGTCCTTTTGCAACTTCGTTTGATTGCCACGCTGTATAATGTTATATATTCAGAATTAAAACATTCATATTATAATTTAAGATTTTATTAACTCACAATAAATAGCACAATATATTAATTTTGTGTCACGATTAAGCAATCCGGAGAATAAAAGTTCAAACTCAACGAAAATAACACTAAAACACACAAAACAAACTGAATTTTAATAATAAAATGCGCACGAGTATCAACATTTATCACCATGACGACGCCATTTGTAATTGTGTTGTTTTTTGTTTGATAGATTGGCCAAACTTTATTATTTTGAAAAATAAGCGTATTTACCACAAAACAATATATGTTTATAGTTCAAATAGTTAAAAAATATAATGTAATGTAATATCTTATTTAAAAATATATATTTAAGACATTAAAAGGTTATTTTTAACATTCGTATGTAGTGGCAAAAACCTTGAATCCAGATCTTAAGTCTTTAGAAATAAAATCTTTTTCAATCCGTGTCCTAGATGACGCTATTTTCAATACAATTATCAAATATTTTATAGTACTAAATTACTATAGCATGGTACGGCGCCGCACTGAGTAATGACAGCAAGCGCCCCTGCCTCTCCGCCCCACCGTTCACATACCTAACGCGCGGCCAACTAGTTCCGTGCGCACTATAGTGTGATATCAGAAAAGTTATATTATAAATATATTAGTAATCTTCCTTTGTGTAAAAGTAATCTTAGAATTTGTTTTTATAATGGCCATAAAATTTCACCATTAGGGTATATATCAGTACGGGTAAATTATCAAAATACCTGCCGAGAACTTATTTTTTATGTTATAAAAAACGGGGGCCCGGCCCTTTTGGGACGTGATTTTTTTTTCGAAATTTAAATTTGTAATAACGGCGGAAAGTAACAAAATGGAGACAAAATTAGTTGGTGTCACAGACTTGGAAAAATTATTATATGACTACCGTGACTTGTTCTCGGACGAGTTGGGTTGTTTTAATCGATTTTCTGTAGAGTTACATTTAAAAAAAAATACGCAGCCAAAATTTTTTAAAGCCCGTCCGGTTCCATTCGCTATAAAAGAAAAAGTTGAAAAGGAATTAGATAGACTCGTAGGGAAAGGTATTTTAGTTCCTGTTAGTTATAGCGAATACGCGTCCCCTATTGTATGTGTGAGTAAGCCTAATGGTAGCATTAGAATATGTGGTGATTACTCGCTAACAGTAAATCAAGATATACACATAGATAAATACCCACTGCCGCGTATTGAGGAAGTTTTTGCGAAGCTAGGGGGGGGGGTGAACTCTACTCAAAAATCGATTGTAGTCAGGCTTATTCACAATGCGTTTTGTCGCCAGATTCACAAAAGTTGACTACGATCAATACCTCGAAAGGTCTGTTTATGTACACGCGTTTAGTTTATGGGCTAGCAAACGCTCCAGCTATTTTTCAACGGGCTATGGAAAACCTCTTAGCAGGAATAGAAGGAACAGCCATATTCGTTGACGATATTTGTATCACAGCGCCATCTAGGCAAGAACATTTGAAGAGGTTAAAAATAGTGTTTCAACGGTTAAAAGATGCGGGGTTAAAATTGCAAAAAGAAAAATGTGCGTTCTTTCAAGACAGCGTAAGTTACTTGGGCCACATTATAAATAAAGATGGATTACATAAGTGTGTGAAGAAAGTAGAGGCTATCAATAAAGCACCAAGGCCATCAAATGTTAAAGAACTAAAGCGGTTTCTAGGTATGGTGAACTATTACCGAAATTTCATTCCACGGGCATCATCTATTCTCAGTCCACTCAATGAACTGTTAAAAACAAATGTAGAGTGGAAATGGGAAAAAGAACAAGAGTTAGCATTCGAAACCATTAAAAAAGAACTCGTTTCAGAAAGAGTGTTAATACACTTTGATCCGGGTGCTCGCTTAGTTTTAGCGGTTGATGGTAGCCCAGTTGGGGTCGGAGCCGTATTATCACAAATAGTGGCAGATGGTATCGAAAGGCCACTAGCGTTTGCGTCTCGATCGCTATCGTCTAGTGAACGGAACTATAGCCAACTTCACAAGGAAGCGACGGCTATAATTTTCGGGATAAAAAAGTTTCACCAATATTTGTACGGCCGACATGAACCATTCATATTAAAAACAGATCATAGATCCCTTTTAGCAATATTTGGGAAAAATAAGGGTATGTCGGTGATGACAGCATCACGTTTAATGCGTTACGCTATTTTCCTTTCAGCCTATAACTACACTATAGAGTACATTAAGGGTAAAAGTAATGAAGTTGCAGATTATTTTTCGCGTTCACCAAGATCCGATTTGGAAAACGACAATGTCAATTATTACGGAAATTCCTGCTGCTTATCTATAAACGCATTGCAACTTCAAAATTTACCAGTGACCTATGAAAATATTAGGGATGCTACGATAAACGATAAAACTTTAAAAACCGTATTAAAATACTTAAAACAAGGCTGGCCGCGAAAAATAAAATGCAAGAACATCCTGCCTTATTTTTTGTGTAAAAACGAGTTAGAACTAACAAAAGGGTGCTTAATGAGAGGCCATAGAGTAGTTATTCCACTAGCATATCAAAAAACGATGCTTAAAGAATTACATAAGACTCACCAAGGGATAGTAAAAACTAAAAGTTCCGCAAGAACTAGGATGTGGTGGCCCGGTATAGACCGGGACATCGAACAAATAATCGGCGCGTGTGGCACGTGTATCTCGCTACGACCGGCTCCACCGCGCGCAACCCCCGCCGCTTGGCCCCGCCCGGCCCAGCCGTGGGACCGTTTACATATCGACTACATGACTATAGGCCAAAAGGATTATTTAATCGTAGTAGACGCACACAGTAAATGGTTAGAGTGCATTGAAATGAACGGTGGCACTCAGACTAGGCATTTAATTTCAAAACTAAATACCCTGTTCTCGACTTTTGGCTTACCTCGGTGTATCGTATCAGATAATGACGCAAAAATAGCCTCGCAAGAATTTTCTCAATTTTGTGCGTTTAATGGCATAAAATATGTCAATTCGCCAATTTATCATGCCTGTAGCAATGGCCAAGCGGAAAACTCTGTGAAAACTTGCAAAAAGATGATTAAGGCAATCGGGTCGTCCGGTAATAAGATAGCGGAAGAATTGTCAAAGTATTTGTTCGAATATCGGAATTCACGGCATTGTACCACTCGGGAGACACCAGCTAAACTAATGTTTGGTCGACAATTGCGCACCAGGTTGGATCTGGTTTTACCACCGTCAGATCCAATCTCGTGTTGTGAAACACCACCACCAGAAAAATGTCGATATTTTAAAATAGGCCAATTAGTTTGGGTGCGTTGTTACGAAAATAAAAAACACTTTTGGACTAAGGGCGTTATAGAAAGACCATTGGGTCGGAGGATGTATCGTGTAAAAATTTATAGTACCGATCTCATTTGCAAACGTCACATTGACCAGTTATTGCGGTATTCGAACAACAATAAAGAAAATGACAGAGTTCACGCCGAAATACCAGCGGCTCGGTTACCGCCTCTTCCAGAGCCTCCTGTGACTGGTAATACTGGGATAGAATGTACAAATGACGGGATTGATTCCGTAAGTCAAGTACCAGGTTTAGATGGTCCCATCAGGATTGAAACTACAGACAGGGAGGAAAGGTGGGAGGATGCGGTAGCCGACAAGGTGGAAGAGGGGATCGGTGGTGAACCTCAAAAGGAACCTGGTTGTGAGCCCCAACCATCAGTGGCTTGCAACACAGAGTACCATGATGGTCCTACAGGAGCACCACCACCGCAACCCGAACCACGATACAAAGACATAAGGTTAAGGCCAAGAAATAAAATTATTAATTACAAGTTATAATTGTTTAGTATATAAGAAATTCACTATTATTTATTTTGGTTGTCAGATATCCATCTAACTGACAGACTAATGAGGGAGGAGATGACATGTATGTTTGTCTATGCTCATGACGTAGCGCCGACTGTCACCGATAGAATTTGAAGTCAGTATTATACGAGCTACCAAAAGTACGCACTGCGTTTCATTTTGAACTAACGTACATTACAATAACCAAAGACCTACAAAAAAATATAGACGAAGCCAAGCGCTCGTATCGTAAGTCACGAATGTGATGACGATGCAGTAATATGAAGACGGCGACTTACTAGTCGGCCGCGAGCTAGAGAGAGTGAGAAACGTCTACCGTTAGAGTGATTCGACAGGATATTGTAATGATGCATAAATATATGCTAATTGAATCTACCGTTAGAGTGATTCTACAAGATATTGTGACGATGCATAAATATATGCTACTCGAATCTACCGTTAGAATGATTCGACAGGATACTGTAATGATGCATAAATATATGCTACTCGAATCTGCCGTTGGAGTGATTCTACAGATTATTGTGACGATACATAAATATATGCTACTCGAATCTACCGTTAGAGTGATTCGACAGGATATTGTAACGATGCATAAATATATACTACTCGAATCTATGGTTGGAGTGATTCTACAGGACATTGTGACGATGCATAAATATATGCTACTCGAATCTATCATTGGAATGATTCTACAGGAAATTGTAATGATGCATAAATACAGGTTCAATACCATGTATAATAGATATATCTGAACAAGCGGGCTGTCCCCACCGGGGCTTCCCACGTTCAAAATAAAGCACAAGCTACTCGGGTCTACCATCCTGAGTATTTCCACAGCTGTGTAATAGATATATCCGAACAATCGGGCTGTCCATACCAGGGCTTCCCACGTTCACAAATAAATACTTGCTAACCGGATCTACCATCCTGGGTATTTCCACAGCTGGTGTATAAACGAAATCTTTGAACATCGGGCTGTCCACCCGGGGCTTTCCACGTTCAAAGAAAAAATTCATGCTACTAAAATCTGCTGTTGGAGTAATTCTACAGGTATGTACAATAAATATATTTCCTTATAATATATGGGTTGGTTTACGTGTTAATCAAACCAGATTCACGCTACCCGCGATGTCGTTCTTTAGAAAACTGTGTTGACGGTTTATCAGAAAGAAAAAAAAAAAAAAATAGTAAAGAACAGAAATCTAGTAGTTACTTAATGGAGGCTTATTACGGCATTTGAGGTCAATCCGGAAATTCTAGACCCAACAAGATATTACATCTTGCACTTTTAACTTTCCTTGGTGAAATAATAAACATAAGTTCTTTAAAAATTATTAATGAACATAGTTCATAAGCTGGGTGACTAACTCTAAGATTCCAGTAATTAACGAATATATATTGCATACTTTTGACCGTCAAACAAAAGTATCTGGAGCATTGGAGCAATGGTGCAATTGCAGTGGTATAATTAAAAAGAGGGTAGACGGTCTTGTCTACTCTAAGTTTTCTGCAATCCTTCCCGCATAACTTCAGTTACCAGTTACCAGTGACCGTGACGCCGCTAACAGCGTCAAAATATCGAGAAAATGAAATAAAAACGCATCGCGGTAAAAACCCGTTTATTAACAATAAATATAATAACAGTGAAAGTTTAAAAGTTTTTAAAAAAGTGTTTAAAACTAAAACTTAATTTCAATTAGAAATAACTTGCCTGGATATATTTACCTTTGCAAATATCATATTATGTTAATTAAAACTCAAAGTAACTATTTATTATAAGATCTCTCGGCCCGAATCTACTTAGGGAACTTTTTATTTAGACCTTTAAGCTTCAGGAGGTTCCTTAACGGTCATACCAATACCAAAGTCATGCAGAACAAGAAACGCACAAATGAATCGGAAGTCTAGGATGACATCGACGGTAAGAACCAGCCTCTCCTCGTGTCGGCAACTTTTATGTCACAAGACGCTAAATAAGGTAAAGCCTGCGGGCTGATTTACTTATTTTTACAAACAATAGGCCTTTTTTGTCACTTCTATTTTGAGGGCACGCTAATTCTTGAAAAATTGTAAGCACATAATGTTGGCAATTCTGCGATATTTTCGAACCTTGCTTTTGGGGGCCCTGAGTATCCCTGCGAGCCCCCACACAAAAAAGGCACTGGTAACATCAATCCAGTCATACTGGTTGGCATATTCGGTTATGAAATTGAAAGTTAACGACAGAAGGTTTTGTACTGACTGTACCAAAATACTCAGTCCATCAATTTCAGAAACTTTATAAACCGGTACCTAGCTAGATAACTATGTAATTTCATCATATCAATCTTGCGATAGACAATTATGCCAAAACCAATACGGAAATAAATAATTTCATGCTAACTTTTATTATTATTTTAAAGTCTAAGGTTTGAAAAAGAAGTAAAAAATTAGAAAAAGGCTTATATTCCATAAACTTCAGTTATGTCTAAATATTAATACAAAGGACGTGTATTAAAAAAGAAAGGCGCAATTTAAATAATAAATTAATATTTTTATATAATGCTTATTTATCATTCAAAATATAACTAATTGTTTCCAATACAAAATCATGTTTTCATAACACAGAAAGCCTATTGCAAAATGACTTATAACCGCTCTCACCACCAGCCATTTTCGTATTTTTTTCTAAAAACACACGGACCGTTACGCGCACGCGTTTCGAGTCCATTCCGATGGACCGTGGTCACAAAAACGGTTTATGAGTTGTTTGGATTGAATCCGATACTGTAAAGCGTATATTTTTGAAGAGGTCTTGAGTACTGCATGCAATACACTGGTGTTAGAATTGTTTAATTTAAATGGCTTAAGCTACAAAATAATTAAGGTGTAACACGACACTTTGAGAAAAATATGATTACTTGTTAGTCGAGGATTTTTAATTCAAAAAGTAAATCGATGACCTATGCTTTTTATATTTTTTTATATAATTGGTAAACATATACATACGGAAAAAAATAAACAACATATATTATAGTTCAAAAATATTTATTTACATAAATATTAATATATTTTTGTTCCTAATTAATACGTTATTTTTTTCGTAATTTTTAAATAATTTATTTCTTTTTCAATTTTACAGCTATGTTAATTTTTTTTTAAATGTTGTTTAGGATATTTCACATTCACATCATATGATTTTTTTGAGATCATAGATATCAACACTAAAATTTACGAAAATAAATAAAAATAGGTACCGTCATACCCAAAGCGCTGATATCATTAAGTTGGTCATTAACAAAATATATGTTTTATTAATTGATATTTACGGTTTTTTGACAACATTATTATCTAAACTGTTAGATCTTGAACTAATCTTGATTATAAATAAAGTTTACTTGTTGATTAATACGCCAAAACGCTTTTAAATTAACCTGTATCATAAAGTGCAACCAACACAACACACAACACGAATCAAAATGGCGAACTAAGTTCTTTTATTTTTCCTCAAGAGCGTATTTGAAAAAAGAATGCCAATTGGATGTTATTCTATACAATATTTCGTTCGAAAACGATAAAATACCATAGAGTATTGTATTAAAACTGGTAAATAGTGAAAATGTTGTTTTTTTGTATGAAGTTAGCCTTGGTCTCTAGTGTATTAACGGCATTTTCTCAGAGGTCTCAATAGTTACCAAAGTAATGTGAGCGGATAAGGGTATTTTTATGACCTAAAGTATTATGCTATAATATATAAACTAGCTATTTACATAACATGCACGACACAAATTTGTATGGATCACAATAATTGTGTGCTATAATAAGTAATATTTACAAAAAAAAAACAGCATTTTTATACCTTCTTTTATAATTCTTGTAGTTTTGTTTGAATATAGATACAAAGGATTTATTTCCAAATTAAGTTAAATTTAAGATCTCGGATCCTCTCTCAGTGGGGCGATGCGTTTTGATTGCGATTTGTTGCAATTTCTTCGAGGCGTGTGCTGTCTCATTATCAGGGTTCTAACAACGTCTCGTTATTGTTAAATTAGTTGCTGTTGGTTGCTGCTGCGAGTGACTGTTATTTTTATACAGGAACCCGGTATTGATAAGAATACATCTGTTTGCAATGTCATTGATTACCTATTCACTATGGTTACACGAAAGACCAAGAAGAGTGTAATATTTTTAGCCATAAAATAATAATTACGACTATTATAGACATACCATACAACACTCGAACTCATCGACCACACAGCCCATAGACGCCTAATGTTCGATTTTCCGTATTGAATACATTCTGGCAACTAGCTGAGCTGAGCTGCAAAATCGTGATTGGCTTACTCAAGGCCATAGTGATGTACAGAGAATCTGATTGGTCGACACTGATTGGGTATTGGTGCATGGACATTTACATCGGAACTATAAGTCAGATGTGTTGACAGAACCATTCACCTGTTATTAGGGGTCTATGGGTTGTGTGGTCGGTGCTCGAACTCCTTTATTCGAATCATGGTTAGAAGCTACAAATAACTTAAAATTAAGCTTAAATTAAATGATTATTATTATTACGATTAATATAATTGTAATAAGATTAAGGTTACAAAATAAATCAACCGATGCTTTAACTATGGGGTAAGGCCGTTTATAGTGATATTGTGTGTGATGCTTGAAAATACAAACATGAATGGTCCATAAATATGAACAATTTGGAAATACTTGCAGAATTTAGTGTTTGCAAAAAAAAATACATAATATATATAGAAATCAAATTTTATTTCGTTTTGACAAATATATGCTTCAGTGGATATATCTTCCGTAGGAGGATATATCTTTTGCCGTAGTACCATGCATAGATAGGATAGGTTTAACTTTTAAAATAAAATAAAAATGCAGGTTCTAAACGCTAGTTCTGAAAATTTCAGTTCTTGTAGTAGGAACTGAAATTTTCAATCCATACTACAAGATAAAATGCGCCTTGAATAGGCGAAGCGTACGTTTTAGTGGTCATGAGTCAAGTACTGGTTTTACCTACTAAAAATTTAATAAAGTAACACGTCAATTTGGCAAGCTACATGTAGATCTTGTACAAAACAAGCAGAATCTATCGGAAAATGGCAATTATACATTATTCGTGACAGATATGACCATGTGCGCGTGCTTTCTTTAAAATTATACCTCGTTACACTGGTCAATTTTTAATGCAACAGGGACAGTTATCCTGAGATAACATAATCATAATCGACAGGGCTACTAGTATACTAGTAGTCTACAATCGCCTTATTGCTCGGGTTCCAATATTTAAGCCTCCTGCATTTATATTACATTCAAATGACTTATACACGTCATACTAAGTCGTGATCAAGTAAAATATTATCTAAGTCGATAATTCTTTATATGAATCTATCTATACATATAATAAACTGTAAGAGGTTGAATTCTGTGCATTGAAGGTATTTTAAAAATTTTTTTTGGAAAATACTCTTTAATCGACACTGAAGAGAAAATGTATTTTTTTTAATTTTTGTCTCTGTCTGTCTGTCTGTCTGTCTGTATCAAGGCCGCACATCACGCCGAACCTACTGAACGGATTCAAATGAAATTTAGCATGGTTAAAATTCATACTCCGAAGAACGTTATAGGATACTTTTTATCCCAAAATTCAATACGGTTCCCGTGGAATAGGGGATGAAAATAAAAAAGTATATTTAGCTTTAATTCATTAACCTGCAGTCCGAAATCCTTTATTATTCTTTTGTTCAAAAGTGAGTATTATAAAAATTATCCCTTAAAAATTTCAATGTCATCAGTTTTATAATTTAGAAGTTACAGACATCACAAGTTTCAACGGTTTTCGGGTGGTAGTCCAGTTGAACGTGAAACCCGGATTGTATACAAAACCTTTGAACGCACGGCTTATTACAAGTTAGCGTATTCATTTCATAATGTTTGTATAATGAATTCAGAATATATACTGTTTTTTTTTTTATACAATAAGATAACAAACAAGCAGATGGGTCTCCTGATGGAAAGAGTCAACCATCGCCTATAGACACCAAAGGTGTTAATGGTGCGTTGCTATCTTGTGGCGAGGTCTAATGCCACATGCATAAGTTTACCGGCTATCTTACCCTCCAAACCGAAACACGACAGTGACAAGCACTGACGCTATTGCGGCAGGAATAGGTAAGGCGGTGGTACTAGACCCGGGCGAGACAATGCAGAACTCTACCACCTAGTAGTCACGATGGTGGTGACTCGTATAGCCAATCGGTCGTCTTTTACGACCTGCCTGGCAGAACAGCAGTTGGCCTATTCTTCAAAGGAGCCCGGGACCAACACGGGGAAATGCAATTAAAATGTTGTAAATGCAATTTTACTAGCCTAAAAATGAGTAAAATATGTGTAAAATGTAATCCTAAACATTTTATTTATTTATATAAGAATTTTGCCAATATCTCAGAAAATATGCATCTAATCGACATTAAGTATACTAATAATAGAATTTGTTCTTTACAAAATTTTACGTAAGGATAGGCTATTGGAAAAATTCACTATTTTGTTTTTACATTGCATAACGTAAAAAAGGGTAAAAAAAGTATCTAACCGCCCATACCCGGAATACGTAGGCAGAGGTACAAGAATTGTACCCACGATTAGCCGTATATACCATCTCACACAATGTGATAGGTGGCAAGCCTATTGCCAACCGGGCCCTTTGCAATCTCGGGCAACGTTGTTTTATCAGAAAATTTAAGATACACGTTTTGTTTTGCATCAAACCCGGGACCTCATATGGTCAACGATGACACCGGACCACTAAACAACACGGTGAATATTTCAAAATTCTTTGAAAATGAATGAAACTTCTGCGAAGTGTAGATGTTGAAGTGCCTAAACTACTTAATGTACTCATTAAAGTCAGACTGCAAAATACTTTTTAAAAAATTGTTAAGTAGAAAATACGGACATGTACTTATAACTTCAGTCCTAGATAAGATCAACATCTTACAGAAAAAACTTTAGACAAAGATAACTTCATCAAAACAAATTCAATAAAAAGTTACTTAACTTTCCTTTATTTGTGAGAATCGAAAATCAAAAATGTGAGAAAAAAATACGTGGCTTTGTTGTTTTTTATTGAAGTATCATCACTCCCAGTTCCCTTGCAGGGTAGGCAGAGTAAACCGAACGTCTATAGACTTTCCGGTTCACCGCGTTTCACCGGTTTGTCGGTTGGTGATATAAATGGTAATCCTCATCGCGGCATATACCGACACGTTAACGATCGATTATTTTTAGCGATAACTGGGACCGACACTTTTACGTGCTCATCCGAGGCGCGGGAGTGGTAATATACCACTCCGCCAGTCTCCGAGTTGCTACTGAGATTTTAGATTTTCGAGAAAATCCTCGAAAATATTTCAATAACACGTTTGCTCGATCAGAGAATCGAACCCGGGACCACATGTTCTGAGCCAAATAGGCTATCCAAAGACCACGAGGCAGAGTAGTTTGTTATTAATAAAATAAAAAATGATGTGGTGTCGCGGGACACCAGGTAGGAACGAACTTCCTTCGGCTAAACGGCACTACTCGCTTGTGTACGCGACTGTCGCGCCTGCGCACGTCTCATTTAACGCTTTTATTCTACGCATTTTTCTTACGGTTTTACTATCACATTTTTTTCAGTTCGGTCGCGCAGCAAAATCCCTATCCCCTCCAAGCCTGCCGTAAGGAACTTCGTTCCAATAAAAAAAATCCTTGACTGCTTATCTTGCTGATTGAAAATAATACAAATTTACATTAAAAACATCTTTTAGAGATTTAAAAATAATAATAAATTTAAGAAAAATGCAAAAAGATTTTTTTACTGCAAATCGTTTTCAATGAACAAAGATAAGCTTCTTAGTCAAACGCTATTTTGTTTTTAATAATAACAAACGGCAAAGCCATGTGTTAATTAATTTATTTTTATACTTCCCGCTGTAGCGCCTTTGTAAAAAGTGCCTTAAATAAAAATGATTAAAAAAAATGATGTGGTGTCGCGGGACACCAGGTAGGAACGAACTTCTTTCGGCTAAACGGCACTACTCGCTTGTGTACGCGACTGTCGCGCATGCGCACGTCTCATTTAACGCTTTTATTCCACGCATTTTTCTTACGGTTTTACTATCACATTTTTTTCAGTTCGGTCGCGCAGCAAAATCCCTATCCCCTCCAAGCCTGCCGTAAGGAACTTCGTTCCAAACCTGAATAAATAACTTTTCATCTTTCTAACTAGGTATATATTTTTAACTTCCCGCTTCGTGTCTAGATAAGGAAGTTACTGATTTAACCATCGAGTTCAACCATTTAATCGAGTGTTCACCAGAACTCCGCGTTTTGAGGTCCTAGGAACCTTTTTCGACTACTTTCATGATGACATGTGTGTGTGTGTGCGTATGTGTGTGTATGAGCGTGTGTGTAAGTGTGTATGTAAACATCTCATAACTTTGAACGGCTTGACCGATCGAAACGCGGTTAATAGGATTCGATTGGATTCCACTCAACTTGACTTCCTGAAAATTTTAACCAATTCAGTCAAGGAGATTTTGAGAAATTTTGAAAAAAGCTCACATAACTTTTTGGCGAAACAGTATTTTTTTAATACAATTTCCAGATTAATGTACCGATAGAGTACAAAATTTAAACAGCTTTACATCTCAAAAAACTTCGACCAATGTATAAATTGCATCAAAATTTAATTATCCGTTCGGGAGTTTATAGTTGACGAAAAATTTTGCAAAAGTATTTTGTCGACATAATTTCGAAATTTTTTAACTAATCATTTTTAATCTTAGTACTAAAAACTACATTGAATGCCGTTTCAAAAATCAAAATCGAATCAAATTTTCAAAAGTTACAGTTTTCAAACAATAAAATTACGTTGTTTACAATAAACTTACTACATATTGTTTAAATAACTTTCAGGTTTATATACCGATTCATATAATAATCTAAGACTTTCGATTTTTATATCAATCGGTCGGTATACAGTAAACTTATTACATACTAGCTGTACCCGCGACTTCGTTCGCGTTTGGCCATCCTTACAGAGTAATTATTAGTAATTGACCACAGTATTTCTCGTATTCAGCAATACTTTGGACGGCGAATCACTTTTATCAAAGGAGAAATATTAAGAAAGGATTCTTTTAGTGTGGATTTGAAAACACGTTGACTTTGATAACGATCCTTGTGCCATATAAGGCTTTAAGCAATGTTTAACTGAAGTCCCTCGCCTTTTATTTTCTACAGTTATGCCTGCAGTTTTATTTGCCTGACATTATATACTCATTCCATATGACTAAATTTGACTAAAGATTATTTTTGCAAAACCTATTTTTTATTGGGAGAAAGATCATACACCGTAAAGCAAAAGTCTTTAACTGTATTGTCATTTTTAAGCATGGCTGGGGATATCCTTCCACCGGATAAAAAAGATTGAAGGTGAAATAATCGGCTTGTACCTAGGTTCTTAATGGGCAACGATGATTATTCAAGCTAGTTTGAAATCTGTGGTGTATGTCTGATAAAGAACAATTTTCGAAATTATGTCAAGAAAATACTTTTGCAAAATTTTGCGGCAACTATAAACTTCCGAACTGATAAATAAAATTTGATGCAATTTATACATTGGTGGCAGTTTTTTGAGATGTAAATTTTGTACTCTATCGGTACATTAATCTGGAAATTGTATTAAAAAAATACTGTTTCGCCAAACACTTATGTGAGGTTTTTTCAAAATTTCTCAAAATCTCCTTGACTGAATTGGTTAAATTTTTCAGGAAGTCTAAGTTATGTGGAATCCAATCGAATCCTATGAGATGTTTACATACACACATTGTATAAGCGTCACAATAAGTCGTCTTAATGTATGTAAACCTAACGGTATAAGTGCCGTGATAATGTATGTAGAACTGCAGTTCAAACGTAGTACCAAATTGTAAACTAGATGCCGCTGATTCGTTTTACATCACGCCATCACCTCGACAAGGAAAAATGCATTAATATAATATAGTGAAAATGAAGAGGAGAGCGTACAGTCTCGGACATCGAGTCGAGCGGACGTTCCTATAAGCTGCGCGGACCTAAAAATAACAAAATAATAAATTCAATAAATTTGTTTTTAAATTTATATTTGAATTTAACCGTTGGTGAGGGGACAACCTTGCTCCGGGAAACCCGGTGGCCAGCGATGGTCACCGTGTAGGTCGCAGCAGGTCCGACCCCGTCTGCCTCCCTTGACTTCCACCATGGAAGTTGAAGGCGAGGACGCACCGGGACCCTCACAGGGCTCACAGCGCGAACGATCGCGCTCTCGTACCTCCGGGGGCATCATGGATATGCAACCTGTTGAGGCACCACCTGGATTTGACACCCCACGTGGCCCGGCACCTGCCGGGGTCCAACCGCGGCGGACCGCCGTAGAAGCGCGCGATCGCTCTGCGCATCGCGCTGCCGCGGTGGACCAGAGCCGGAAAGTAGCCGACCACCAACCGGACGAGACACTACACGGCCTTTCCCCGCGCACGTCCAATGAGGCGGACATTGTGTTCCTTGCACGTGCGGCTGAGGGGGCGTGCGCCACCCCTGGACTTTTGAAGGTGATGCACGAATACATCACTCGGCGTAGTAAGGAACTGGACGAAACCCCCATTCCCCCTGAAGAGGCGGAGGTTTTGTCACAAATTTGTGACACACCACTGCCACCAGGCACCGCAGTGCGCCGCAAGAGGGCTGTGGAGGCGTCCCAGGCCGAGGACGAACCCAAACGGGTTTGCCCTAGCCAGGACGCCCCGCTGTCGCAGCAGGACCCGAGGCTGCAGCGTCGCTCACAGCTTCAACCATCACAGACGACACCGACGACCACGCATTTGAAGAAACCAAGCTTCGCGGCTGCTGTTGCCAGCAGCTCCCAGCTGCCGAGCGCAGACCTGCCGCAGACCAGCCAACAGATACCAGCCAAAGGCCATCGCTACCCGCCTTTGGTCGTGGAACACCTGCCGAACTGGGCGGTTCACTTTAAGAATTTGAAAGCCAAGCTGGGCCACACCCCCAATGCCAGACCTTATGGCAGGGGGGTGCGGTTCTCCCCCACAAGCGAGACCGAATACAGAACCATTCAGAGGTACCTGTCCGACATCGAGAAGTCGGAAGGTATCTCATGGTTTTGTTACTCACTGCCCGCGGAAAGAAGCCTGAAAGTGGCCATCCGTGGGCTACCAGCGGACACACCACCGGACGACATTATAGAGGAGCTGCGCCTCTTGGGCTTTGAACCCGAGTATGCGCGCCCAATTCGAGCTCGAGCAGGCAGGCCAGGATGCATATTCCTGGCCATCTTGAAGAAGAATGCAGCTACCATCCCCGGCATATACGAAGTGACCGAGTTGCTTTGCATGCCGGGGATCAAGATTGAGTCATGGCGGGGCAAAAAGGGCCCCGCACAATGTCACCGGTGCCAGCAGTTCCGGCATTCCAGCCACAACTGCCACCGGCCCCTGCGCTGTGTGCGTTGTGGCGGAGAGCACTACGCCCGGGACTGCGAGCGATCCAGAGACGAGCCACCGACCTGTGCGAACTGCGGGGGGCCACACCCCGCCAACAACATCTCCTGCCCCATCTTCCGCAAGGAAGCCCAAAATAAGAAGGCCGGCACAGTGGCCCTCACCGTACACCAAAAACAGACGGCCCCGGTGACACTAGCCGAACCACTAGCCCCACCCGAACAGATGCAGCAGGCACCGACGCTCATGGCGCCTGCGAACGAGGCTAGGCCCCGCGGTTCTTCTACATCAGTCAAACGGAGAAGAAAACGAAGGAAGACCCGCCCAGCCCAGTCTACAGAGATACCAACGACAGCCGATCCACCTTCCAGCCAGAGCGGGCACCCCAAACTACCGCTGGCCGCGCCAGCCAAAAGCGGAGCTGCTGCCATGGGCGGGGCTGCTAGCTCGGCTGGTAACACACTCATGATAGACACCACAATTGAGTTACTACTGGATATCTTAAAAACCATCAGGGCTGGGCAGGACCCCGTCCCGGTGATCCTCAGAGGCTTGGCCAATTTACACGCTAATAATGGATAAGCCCCTGAGGATCCTCTTTTGGAATGCCCACGGGCTTAGAAATAAGTCCGTCCTCCTTCGTAACCTCCTGAGGGAGAAAAATATTGACGTGGCGCTTGTCTGCGAGACCTGGCTGGGCCCCGCAGACAAGATAAAATTCTCCAACTACCATCTGTACCGACAGGATGAGCACAGCGGGCTGGGTCCATACCGCGGGCTTGTGGTACTGGTACGCAGGCGTGTCGTTCACCAGCCGCTGCCGCGCTTACAACTGACGTCAATGCAGGCGTTGGGGGTGGAGCTTCTGATCGCCGGCAAGCCATTACGCATCTTCGCCATATATAGACCTCCTGGGAGCAGATTTTCAGCGAGTGATGTTCATGACATCCTCAACTCTCCCCTACCCACACTGGCTGCCGGCGATTGGAATTGTAAACACATCGCTTGGAACTCCATCACCACAGACTCCATAGGCAGACGACTTCTTCAGGACGCGGAGGCCCACGGCTACACAGTAACCGGACCGGCCGCGCCAACACACTTCCCATTTGCTACCAACTTCCTGCCCGATGTGATCGACCTGTTGGTCCATCAACACCTGGTACATCAACCCAATTTAGAAGTAATCCCTGAGGACATGGGCTCGGACCACCTGCCCGTCCTGGCGGTCCTCAGGGATATGCCGATCCGAGTCTCGCCGCCAGCGCCACGTCTCTTGCTGAATTGGCCGAAATTCAAACAGGAGATGGAAGCCACTACCCCCACTTGCCCTGTCACCTCTGCCGCTGATGTAAACTCATTGGCTAATGAGCTAACTAATACCATCGTTCGAGCCACTGGAGCGGCGACGATGGCCACCTCAAATATGAGGTCACCTACGACGCTGCCTCCCCAAATCCGAGATAAAATTAATAGAAAACGCGCACTCCGTAGATTGTGGCAGCAGACTCGCTGCCCCACTCTTAAGAACACACTCAACCGGCTCACGGCGGAGGTGAAGGGTGACCTAGAAAACCACGCAACTGAGAGTTGGTGCAGGCGCTTGGAGGAGGCTAGCGACGACTGGCCCTCTCTGCACCGCCTGTGCCGACAACTCACAAACACCCCGGTCCCGGTGCGCCCCCTACTCCATGCGGATGGGACGCCTCGGTACCGAGCACAAGACAGAGCGGAAATCTTTGCCGAACACCTTGAACGCCAGTTCCAACCAAACCCGACTGCCAATACTACTCACACAATCACTGTCGAAACAGAAACATCCACTTTTCTCTCACAAGAACTTGTACCAACAGACACCCCCATCTTCTTCTCGCCCAATCAAGTTCGGCGAACTATTATGACGTCCAAGCCGGGGAAGGCGCCCGGGGCGGATGCCATAACGAACAAGGTCTTGCGCCATCTGCCGTTTCGTACGGTAGCAGCGGTGACCCGACTGTTCAATGGCATCTTGCGCACGGGCGAATTCCCCGACTGCTGGAAAGAGGGCAGAGTGATAATGCTGCCCAAACAGGGCAAGAATACTCTAGAACCGAAATCATACAGGCCTATCACTCTGCTCCCTTCGCTTTCTAAAATTTTTGAAAAATTGCTATTGCAGAAACTTTCTCCACACATCCAGCCAAGACCAGAGCAGTTCGGGTTTCGTGCTGACCATAGTACGACACTTCAGCTGACGAGGGTACTGCATATTCTTACCGCCGCCTTCAACAAGCGGGAGGCAGCTGCAGCAGTACTCCTCGACATGGAACAGGCGTTTGACCGTGTTTGGCACACGGGTCTCCTATATAAGCTCATAAAATCAGACACACCTTTACGTCTGGTGAGGGTGGTGGCTTCCTTTTTAAATGGCCGCCGATTTCGCGTCGCGGTGGAAAATGTACTGTCTTCAGTGCACCCCATCGCTGCCGGGGTTCCCCAGGGGAGTTGCCTTTCGCCTGTATTATACTCACGGTATACCGATGACATCCCAGTGGCGCCGGGCTGTACGTTGGCACTCTATGCCGATGACGCTGCCTACGTCGCCACCTCCATCAGACCTTCCCACGCCGCAGAGAAAATACAGGCATGCCTGGACTTGCTGCCTGACTGGCTTGACAAGTGGAGACTCTCGGTGAACGTGGGTAAAACACAGGCGCTAGCACCCAAACGCAAAAAGAGAAGTTTACCGCGGTTAGAACTCCGCGGCCAACCAATCCAGTGGTCCCATGAGGTCAAATACCTTGGGATCACTATTGACAGAAATTTGAACATGAGAAGACATGTCAGCGAGGTGATCAGGAAGGCGCGTGCCGCGGCCTATGTCCTTCACCCTATCTTCATCTCCAAACTCCCGTTACGGACGAAGCTTGGGGTTTACAAAACATACGTCAGATCCAGACTGACGTACGCAGCGCCAGCCTGGTACATCTACATAGCTTCAGACCTTAAACTAAACATAGAACGCCAGCAAACCAAAATTCTCCGTAAAATAGTAAGTGCCCCACGCTTCGTCCGGAACGACGTGATACTCAGAGATCTAAATATCGAGACTATTGCCGACTTTAACAAAAGATTATCCTCTGTCATGTTTAAGCGTGCAGATACAACTGAAATTCCCGAAGTGAAAGACATCGCACCGTGGCACGCGCGTCCCCCGGACGCGAGGCCATTCCCGCGGGACCTGATCACCTAAATCAAGAATTGAACACCGCGCCCTCTCCCCCTTAAGTCGCCGTCTCGGTCGCAGATCGCCCGCCGTTGGGTCTCCCAAAACGGGGTCGAACCCGGCGGGAGCTGATCGCCCGGGGTGGCGTGAAGAGAGGGGAGGGGGATTGTCGCGAACCCACCGGACACAACCATTCCTCGGCGAAGACCACATATCCCGGAGAAGACAAAGAGGTGACACAACACCTCAATCCAAGGACCTGGCCGTAGTAACGGTCAGCGGTAGATACCAGGAGAAGGGGGCCTAGGCCCCGGCAGCCTAACGCTGCCTTCTGACGAAGGCAAGAGACAGTTACGAGTAGAAGAGGAGAGCAATATCTTGACTGAGTGCTTAAGAAAGAGTTGTTTCATTCACTATATCCTGCCAAATTGTATTGCAAACGTCAGGGTGCCTATACATTGGTCCTACGTTCCGGACATACGCCTGTGGATATTGGAGTGTAAGAACTAGTCGGCATCGACGTGGTGGCGGATTGTCATCGATGGTGTCAACCTTGGAGATTGGAGCCAAGAGCTTCAGCTGGAAGATTTCAACCCAGTGAACTGTGACGTAGCGGCCAGTGGTGGAGCGAGGAGAAGTTCAACCGATGACGTCACGCGGGTCTGATGACAACACGATCACGAAGTTGGTGTGGAGTATAGTGAGTGAAGTGTCGTGCTAAACTGTGAGCTGTACTTTATTATTTATTGTCGAGCGAAATTGGACCTTCAGTCATAGAAGTAGATGCAAGCAAATTTGGACCTTAAGTCAAAGAAGAAATTAACATTAACAAATTCTAGAGAGTGCATGGGACTTAGAATAATTTCAAAGAAAAGTGAAGTGACGGGGAACCACGCTCAAATTTACTAAGTCCCAATTATTCAAACACTTAGAAAATTTAGTGGTTTCGAATGGAAACTTAATATTTTCTTGCAAAAGACTTAATAATTTTAACTGTCTTACGTTTTAATAAATTTAGTGGTGTTCTAAAATTGTAATACTCTGTAGAAATTTAATTTTATTCCTTTTTAAGTTGTGTAGTATTTATTTGTTTGTTTTTAATCATAAAGATCGCCATGGAAGTTTTTGATAAATTTCAGGAGAACAATAAGGAACTTATTTCTAAGGGGAAGATCAATTTTCGAAAGTCACCGAATGATCGCGTTACTGTTTCATATGTCGAAACGCGTTTGGAAACATTAGAAAATCATTGGCAATCGTTTTGTGATACTCACAGACAAATAATTACAGAAGTATCTAAAAAAGAATCAGAATCGTCTAACTATATGATAAATTCAATTTACGATAAAATTGAAGAAATTAATTTTAATTACAAAACCGAATTAAAGGATGTGTTAATTAAGTTAAAGAGTAAAAGTAAGTCGTCAGAGACAAGTACATCGTTAAGTGAAGAGAGTAAATCTACTTATTTCGTAAAATTACCTGAGATTAGTATACCAAAATTCTACGGAAGTTACTTAGAATGGACAAGTTTTAGGGATCTCTTTACGTCACTAATTCATAATAATCCAAAATTAGATGACGTACAGAAATTACATTACCTAAAGAGCCATTTATCTGGAGAAGCGGATCAGTTGTTAAAGCACATTCCCATTACAGATAAAAATTATAGCGTTTGCTGGACTCAGTTAACCAGTCGTTATGATAATAAGAAATATCTATCTAACAACATTTTGCGACGATTCATGAGTCATAAACCGCTGCAAAATGAGTCATCAAGTGGTGTGAAAGAATTGTTAGACAACATGAACGAATGTTTAAGCGCGTTACAAAATATTGGTATTGACATTAATAACTGGGATATTATTATCATTTACATAATAAGTCAAAAGTTGGATCCTGAGTCCAGAAAACAATGGGAATCAAAGGCAAATGAATTTGACGCCTTACCCACTTTAGCTGTATTCAGAGGGTTTTTAGAGCATAGGTTTAGATCCTTAGAATTTTTAGATATTAAACACAAACCCAAATCTAACGTAAGTAATAAAGTAAATGTATCGCATATAGCGAACACTAAAACTTCTAACACATTTAACCAGCCTAATTTTATTTGTCAATATTGTAAAGCTAATCACAAATTGATGTATTGTAAAGAATTCGCGAAGGCTGATTATAATACACGTCATAGCTTTGTCCAAACCAGTAGACTTTGTTTTAACTGTTTGGGCGCGAACCATTCCGTTTTTTCATGCCGTCAAACTACTAGATGTAGAATTTATAAGAGGAAACATTCCTTACTTCACCCCCAAATCATAGAAAATGTAGAGTCGGAGAATGTAGAGTCGAGCGGTAATGGTGTGATTGTCTCTTCAGCAACCACATCACAAAGTACACCAACAAGCACAGTGACCTGTTTCTCAAATGTGCATAGTCAGGTTCTCTTGGCTACAGCTCTCGTTAAGGTAGAGTCGAGAACAGGTGATCATTTAGTTGTGAGATGCTTGTTAGATCAAGGTTCAATGGCTTCCTTGATCACTGAATCTGCTGTTCAGGCATTGGGATTAAAGAAAATTCCCAAGAGGACATGTATTTCCGGGGTAGGTAATCAGAACGAATCGACCTTGGCTTCTCTATCGATGGTTGAAATCAAACTGAAGTCTATTCACGATCCTAAATATAACCTTACCGTCAAGGCCCATGTCCTGAACAAATTGACGTCTTTTATTCCCTCAAAAAGGGTTGACATGCAATTATGGCCAAAACTATCTGGATTGAAATTGGCAGACCCAAGGTTTAATGTACCTAATAAAATTGATTTGTTACTTGGCGCAGAAGTTTATGGCAAGATTTTAAGTGAAGGTCTAGTCAAGGGTCCACCCAGTTGCCCAGTTGCCCCAAAATAAACAACTCGGATGGATCTTATCTGGTCAAATTCATTCAAAATTTAGTAGATCGAAGTCGCACCAAGAAAGCAATGTCGTTGTTAGTATGCACATCCAAAGTAATGAAATTGATATGCTGAGAAAATTTTGGGAAATTGAATCTGATAAAAATTTAATTAAGAAGAAAATTCTAACTGAAGATGAACAGAGATGTGAAGAAATCTATGCCAATACTGTAACTAGAGATGACTGCGGGCGTTATGTTGTGGAACTTCCTTTTCGCGATGACAATCCAATCTGCAAGAAAGGAAACTTTAAAGAAATTGCAACTAAAAGGCTACTCCAATTAGAAAGGAGATTATTAAAGAATACAGTACATAATGAAGAGTATGCAAAGGTATTTAACGAATACTTACAGCTAAATCATATGGAGTTAGTCCCCGAAGGAGAGCGCAATAAATCAGATGTAGTATATTTACCACATCACGCCGTAGTGCGAAAGGATAAGGTGACAACTCGAGGTAGAGTAGTTTTTGATGCTTCCTGCGTCGGTACAAACGGCGTAAGCTTGAATAACGATCTCTTAGTAGGTTCACCGTTAAGTACACTCTAAGACACATCGTTATGCGATGGCACAAACATCCTGTTTGTTTGGCAGCGGACATAGTAAAGATGTACCAACAAGTGAAGGTGACACAGAGTCATGCAGACGAGTTTCAGCGGATCTTGTGGCGAGATAAATCTGGAACAATACAACATTACAGAATATTACGAGTTAGATTCGGAACTGCATCTGCACCTTACCTTGCTGTTAGAACGCTCCAACAGGTAGCTCACGATGAAGGTGAAAACAACGCTACAACTGTCGACAGAATCCTGAAAGATTTTACATGGATGATCTGATGACCGGCTGCGAAACAGTTGAAGAGTGCCTGTGTACGGTGGTTTGGTTACGTACAGAGTAAAATACAAGTTAAGTTCAATATTATGTTTATTGAAAGCTTAACTTATACTAAAATGGTTTAATGGTAAAAATGGTTGAATGGTATGGTTAGGTGAGCACGCGAACCGATTGGCGGCTTGACGCGAACTGTTTAAAATATGTAAATTATAATAACGCGTGGCGACATATACGCTGACAATGCCAAACGTGATGTACGGCACTGTCGACAAGCTGTTGCCCGTACATGCTGCCACCGCGAGAGAAGAAGAATGATGGTGAAAATGGTACAAAAAATAAATGATTGAATATTTAGTGAGTGACGTGAGACAAGGTGATAAACAATATTTGCTTATTCTAATGGCACTCTAGCGTCTCTATCACAATAATCACTAAAATTATGCTTATGCACTAAGGGAGAAGTGGACTGGTCTTTCACTTTACCATTACACTTAACACTAGATTGCCCATGGTCAACTACACTTACACACTGGTCACTAACACTGTACACAAACGCTGCGTTCGCCAGACCCCGCGGCTCAGGGCGCGGTGGGTCCGGCCTGGCAGGCGCTGGCGCTGCGCCAGCTGCTGCCGGCGCGTTGGAGTCTCGGCGGCGGCTGAGGCGCGGGCACCACCGCCGCGTGGCGTACGCGGCTGCCCCGGCCACCAGCACACCCGCCACCACGTATATCGCGACGTAATGGTGAACGTCGTGATAAGATATACCACTCTTTAGACCACTCTCTGAACGCATTTGTTTTATCAAAACGCCTATATCGTCTAGATCGTGATCGTAACCACCCGCTACTGACGCTGGCTCCGAAATCAGCGACACGGACGTTCTGTTCTGGTTAAAGACGTGGTTGATGGGGAGAATGTATATTGCTGGTATATCTGTCTTGATGGTTAAAGTATTATTATGCTGTCTCTGAGCATAAATGGTTATGTCGTTTCCTTTCAGTACACAGTCTGGACCCACCTTCGTGATACCGCTACTATTTAGATTTTTGGAAAATATTTGTTCATCACAGATGATGCGCACTGGACAAGAGTCGCAGCAAAAGAAAAAGTAAGTGTTCACATCATTTAACTGAGACCACCAGTCTTGACACCTTGCAGTTTTGGTTCTGCACCGCTTCGTCTCCTGGTCTTTGGAGCACAAGATGTCATCATGACTCATATGTGAGATTGGTTTCTGTAGAAGACAAAGTTGTATTTCTAAATCTAATTGAATACACTTATGCAATTCTTATTGCGATATGGTTATGAATGAGTCTCTTCGTAAGTTGATCGCTATGTAATCTGAGACTGGAACTAGGGTGACCATGGTTTTGTCAATCCGTCTTGGGATAGAATAAATTCTATATACTTGGAAATTATCTCTACTCACTAATGGTATTCTAATTTCAAAAATAAAATAATGTTTCATCATCTTGGCTCTAACCTTAAGCAAATGGTAAATTTTGGTAAATTCTGTGTGAGGATTTTCAATTGGTAACCTTAAAACTCATTGGTCGCTTCCACGTCTTTCAGTTGACTTTTAACATCGTAGGTGGTATTTTCTAATTGGTTAATGTAGTGTGTCAATACATTATATTTTGCCTCTACTACAGATGTCTGGTTTTTCCATAGAGCAACAAGATGGTTTTGGTTTTCTCTAATTAAACCAATGTCCTTAATATACTATTCAGCGAATTGGTCATCGAGTACACCGAATAGAGCGTGTGCGACATTACCCACAACACTGATAAGGCCGCGTCTGCGCCGCGCGTGCCCGTGTGGGAACTGCTGCGTCGACAAAATGCTATTATAATGCATTAACTCTGTATAGCTGTGCCGTAATTGTATTAAAATGGATTCGCAATGGATTTTAACTTGTGATTGTTTGCAGAGATTTTCCATATGATCTATATATTTGGATAACAGTTTACTGCCCTGCCAATATGGTCGTAAATCATAATATACTACCAGCTTCCACTCGTCTTGAACTAATCGCATGGTCGATATTTTAACAAAATATAAACTTTGACTATCGTTAAAGTTTATTGCGTTGTATGCACACGTGGCTGGTGAGAATAAAAACGTAAACAACATAAGTGACATGGTGAATAAATGAAAAATGCCTTTTTTAGCTCGTCGTTTTGGTTTTGGTAAATTATTGTCATTAGACTGGTTATTCGGCTGGTTATGCTCAGCATTTTGAAGTATTTGGTTACTGTCTCCTTCTTCACTGGTATTTTTAATTGGTAAAAGGGATAACTTAACTATTGGTCGTTTCATAACGCCATTCTTAGTTTTTACAGAGACTACTCTAGTTAGCCTATCTTGCCCCGGATGTAGCTGCACGACTCGACCGAGAGCCCACTTACCCGGTGGCAGATTAGCGTCGTGTATAATAACAATATCTCCTTCATTTAAATTTGGTTGTGAACGTTGCCACTTAGACCTAGTATTCAGCTGTGTAAGGTACTCAGTTCTCCATCTCTTCCACACGTCTTGGTAAATTTTCTGTACTAACTGCCATCTGGTTCTCAGATCGTGTTCAGACTCAACAATGGTCAATGTTGGTCCACTGCCTAGAAAATGGGATGGAGTAAGGAAATCCAGATCTTCTACGTCTTCGCTTAGTGGGCACAGAGGTCTTGAGTTAAGGCAGCCTTCTAGTTGAGCTAACAGAGTGGAGAACTCCTCGTACGTAAGTTTTTGTTCTCCTATGACTCGCTTCAGATGGTATTTCAAACTCTTTACTGCCGCCTCCCACAGACCACCTGCACTAGGCCAAGATGGTGCGTTGAAATGCCACTCTATCGACATGTCAGCTATTTCCGAATAAAACTGGTCGTTTAGAATAGATTTGAAATTAACGAACTCTTCCTGCAAAACTCTATTTGCCTTTATGAAATTTGTCCCGTTGTCGCTGTAAATGTGACCGGGCGATCCTCTCCTGGCAGAAAGTCTTTTAAGGGCTGCTAAAAATGCTGATGCGGTGAGATCGGAGACCAACTCCAAGTGTACGGCCTTGGTCACCATACACACGAAGACGGCGATGTATCCTTTGGTACATCTCACCCCTCTACCCTTTGCCGCCTTAACATCAACAAAACCTGTGAAATCAACCCCTGTGTGGTAGAATGGGCGACTCCTGTTGACTCTGGCTGGTGGTAAATCTCCCATCAACTGGTCGTGTTTCAGGGGGGCGTGCCTTCTGCACAGCACACATCTTCGAAGTCCCTTCTTGACAGCGCTATTTCCTCCTATAATCCAATATTCTTGACGCAACCACGCTAGGGTTAATCGTGCACCCCCATGGAAGGTCATTTTATGTGCCTGGTCAATAATCATACTGGTAAGTAGATGGTCATGTGGTAATATACACGGATGCTTCATCCTATCTTCTATTTTGGCGTTGGTCAATCGCCCACCAACCCTTAAAAGTCCTTGGTCATCAATAAATGGTTTTAATTTTAATAAACTACTCTTAGGGTTAGGTTGGTTATGATTTTTAATACATTGTATATCTTCTAAAAATTCAATTTGCTGTACATATTTTATGATTAAGTTTTTAGCTTTTCTTATTTCTAATATACTTAAGTATTTTTGTTTATTATTTTTAGACTTAGATGTAAATCGCAACACCCACGCAAGCACTCTTGAAGCTCGCGTAAAATCGCTGTATTTGCTAATTATATTTTCAATAACTTTGTTTTCATATGTAATTGCAACATTTATATTTAATAATGGTTTTTTCAACTCTTCGTTGGTTGTATAAAATGAATTGGTTAATTTTGACTCCTCGAAAGATTTTAGCCAGTGCGGTCCCGTCCACCACATGGAATGGTTAATCAGCTGTTCCGTGGTGATGCCTCTACTTGCGCAGTCAGCTGGGTTGTTCTTGGTTGAGACATAATGCCAGCTGCTTGGTGGCAAGATGTTCGTCACCTGCTTCACCCTATTCGCCACGAACGGTTTCCATTTACTTGGGTCGCTGTTGAGCCAACCTAACACCGCCGTCGAGTTGGACCAACCGTAGATTTTGATGTTGTAATCCGATAGGCAATTACAGGTGATCTTTATGACCTTGGTAAGTAGAACAGCTGCACATAATTCTAATCTTGGTAATGATACAATTTTCTTTACAGGTACGAGATGAGACTTCGCTGCCACTAGTATTACAGAAGAGTGGTTGTTAGTGTTATTGTTCACTCTGCAATATATAACACAAGCGTAGGCATTTTGTGACGAATCACAAAACCCATGTAATTCGATAGTATCGTTCTTTGAAGACTGTAACCACCTTGGTATGGAAATGTGGTTAATTTTGGTGATGTCAGCTTCTATGTTTTTCCATCTTGTGTTGATGTCAGCTGGCAACTCATCGTCCCAATGAAGGTTTAGGAGCCAAACTTCTTGGAAAAGTAATTTCAACTTGGTGGTCACTGGTGAAAGCCATCCAAGCGGATCGAATATTTTTGATATATTCGAGAGTAAACTTCTTTTGGTAAGCTTAAGGACTGGTTCAGATTTCAATTGAAATGTAAAATAATCTTGGTCTGAATGCCACTTAAGTCCTAATGTCTTGGTTGATTCCTGGTATTTAAAAACATACGCTTGGTCTTCACATGGTGACTGATTATCCGGTAATACTTCCAGTTTGTTAGATGACCACTTCCTTAAATTAAATCCACCTGACTTTAGAAGATTAATGAGATCAGAAATTAGCTTTTTTGCGGATTCCAGGTCATGCTGTCCATGGAGAAGGTCATCCATATAGAACCTGGTAGCTAGAGCTTCTGCTGCTTCCGGATAGTGGTGACCTTCATTCTTAGCCAGACGTTTCAATGTCATCATGGCTAGGAATGGTGCGGCCTTGGTGCCGTATGTGACAGTGGTAAGTTGATATTCTTCCAATGGTTGCTGTTCTGAATCCCTCCACATGATCTTCTGGAGCTGCTGGTCATCTTCATAGATATTTATAAAACGAAACATTTTCTTTATATCAGCTGTAAAAGCTATTTAGTATTGCCTCCACTTAAGGATGAGAGTAAATAAATCTTCTTGCAAATTTGGTCCAGAGTACATAAGGTCATTTAACGAAAATCCTGTTGATGTTTTCGCAGAGGCATTAAAAACAACTCGCGTGGCCATTGTCGTGGAATCCGTTCGGATTACACAATGGTGCGGCAAGTAGCATTGGAGTATCGGATTACTATTGCATTTCTTCATATGGTTTAAATTAATATATTCATGGATAAATTGTTTGTAGTTCTGTTCGATAATTTTATTTTTTGAAAATCTTTTTTCCAACTGCCGAAATTGAGCCACAGCTTTGGTTTTTGAGTCACCCAATTTTTCAGCAATCTCTGGTTTCAGTGGTAATCTAACTATGTAACGTCGATTTGGTTGACGCGTCGTATGCTGCTGATAATGATGAAGGCAATGGTTATCTTCATCAGAAATATTAACAGCGTTATCTGAGATGTCCTCAATCTCCCAAAAGCGCTGAATGTCTTGCAAGTTGACCGTGACGACGTTGCAATATTTTTGGTTTGGTTTTATGGTACCACTTAAAATCCAACCGAGTTTGGTATTCTGCGCAATTGGTAGTGACGTGCCATTACGAATTAAACCTGGTAAAATAATTAACTCGTACACATCGACACTTGAAATTAAATCTATAGGTTTACTTTTATAAAATTCCGGATCGGCAAGTGGTAATTTATCCAAGCACGGCCATGATGGCTTTTCAAGGGATTCGTTTGGTAAATTTCCGACGACATGCTTCATGACGTAGGCTTCGGTTTTAAAAGTAAAATTATTGTGAAGAGAAGATACGTTTATTTGTACCACTCCCCTACTGTTGTTGGTTTTCGCGCCAACTCCGACCACCACACAGTGGCGCTTAATTCTTGGTAGGCCTAAAAGCTGAGCAGCATTTTCCGTAATAAGAGACGACTCTGCACACGGGTCTATAAGGGCTCGCATGGTACGGTGACAGCCATCCACAGACCTAATATTAATTTTAGCTGTCTCTAATAATTTGGGCATTGTTTCTTGTGGTGCATTCGTAACACATATCTTCGATTTTCTGGTAGGCTGCTCGATGTTGGTGTTGCTAGAAGTTGAGGGAGCAAAAGTAACGAGGGCATTATGCAATAAAGTGTTATGTGGCTGGTTACAAAAACGGCATGTTTTTTCCGAAAAACATTGATTGTCGTAATGGTTCATTAAGCAATTTTTACATAACTTATTTGTTTCAATAATTTTTAGTCTATTCAGCGGCGACGATTCTAGAAATTGTTTGCATTTAAACAATTCATGGCAACAGTTTTTACAGAGCATGCATTTCCGTTGTGTTGCAATATGCATTCGTTTCGTATTAAAATGGTTTATTACAGCTGGCCTTGGTTTGAAGTTTCTGTTCATAAAATTATGCAAATGGTTATTTGAATGCTTTTCAACCCATAGTTTCTGGTATTGGTTTTGGTGAACTGGAGATGAACCTGGCTTATTAAAATCTTGCTTACGACGAGAGCTTTCTAACGATATAAATTTAATTTCTAAAAACTTCAAAAATTCGGACAAATTGGGCAATTCTTTTGGGTTCTTAAGCGACTCTATGTAATCGTGATGGGTTTCGGTATCTAACTTTTGGCACAAAATGTAAACAATTAATGGGTCCCAGTTGGAAATATCGATACCCATTGCTTTTATAGAGTTAAAACACTCGTTGGTGGTGTCATGTAACCTTTTGATGACTGCTGCAGATTGTTGCTGAATGGTAGGCATAGCTAATAATAACTGTATGTGGGAATTAAATATTAACCTGGTATTATTGTAATGTTGGTTTAAGATGTCCCAACATACTTCGTAATTTTCGGAATTAATACGTAAATGGTGAACTAATTTTTCAGCCTCTCCACGGAGCTTGCTTTTCAAAAACTGCATTTTTTGGGCATTTGGTAGAGACTTATTATGATGTATGGTTTCGGAGAACAAATCTTTAAAACATATCCAATCCTGGTAATATCCGCTGAAAGTGGGTATTTCCATTTGTGGTGTTGAACGTTCCCTATATGATGATGACCACATCTGTCTGTTCACTGCCTTCTTCATGGTGTTGTACTTCCTCTCCATCTCAGCGAAGGCTGTCTCATATTCCTCATTGTCTAGCAGCTCTTCGCTGTCGATGTCCCAGTGAAGAGAATCGATGACCGACCATCTGGATTGGATAGTCTTTAAAATATCTTCAAACTCCCAGCGTTCGGAGTAGCTCTCAAGGTCGACGGCCTCTATGGTTCGAGAAAGCGCCTTGAAGTTGCTCTTCTGTTTACGGAGCATTTCTTCTACCCTACTAGAGTTACTTTGGTTTGACAGTTTTGGCGCAGAAAAACTAAAAGAGGTACCCTCCTGGGCGGGAGAAGAAATATCGCGCCTATCTGAGCCCTGCGATAATGGTGTGGCTGGTCTCAGTAATGGTTTGCTGGGTTCGCTTGTTACATAATTTGACATCATGTTCCTAACTTCCTGGTAAAAATCTTTTGTCTGCTGGTAATGGTTTTCAGTAAAATAGCGGTGGTTAAAATCTTCGAACTCGGCGCAGAGCCTGGTATGATTGGTCTGGAATTCATTCCAGTACGAGTTCAAAGTATTAAGGCGTTTTTCGATATAGGCGGGCGTCTTACGTTCAGGCCCGTCCTTCTTGAAATTAACACACAGCGTGTTAATCGCAGACATGATTTGGTTCTGGGTGGTTAATAGAGCCTCCATAGTTGCGGGCATTTTAATGGTTAATAGAGTGGTAAAAGTGGTAAAAAGGAAAAATCTTACTTGAAGACTGGCACGTGGTGACCTGGTTTGTCCTCAGAAGTCGTCCCTGGTGGTAGTCGCTGGTAGCGTCGCTGGTCGGGTGAACTGGTTACACTCCACACACAAACACTTTGGTTAAAATTAGAACTCTGGTTCGGTTCTGGGCAATTGGTTACACTACATACGCGACTTAATTGGTTAAAACTGGTTAAAACGCAACTGACACGTGTTTGGTTTCACAGCGCGCCGGTCTCTCCTTACGTCAAGGAACGAAAGACCACGTTGCTCACACGTGGGACTATAATGGTTAGGTAAGGTTTAGGAATCCTAAGGATCTCAATGGTTTTATATCTTATATATATTTGGTCACTGGTTTGAAAAGGCTGATGGTTACAATGGTTATGAATATTTCAAATGGTGAGCTTTATTGGTCACTGGTTTGAAAAGGCTGATGGACCACAATGTACGGTGGTTTGGTTCCGTACAAAGTAAAATACAAGTTAAGTTCAATATTATGTTTATTGAAAGCTTAACTTATACTAAAATGGTTTAATGGTAAAAATGGTTGAATGGTATGGTTAGGTGAGCACGCGAACCGATTGGCGGCTTGACGCGAACTGTTTAAAATATGTAAATTATAATAACGCGTGGCGACATATACGCTGACAATGCCAAACGTGATGTACGGCACTGTCGACAAGCTGTTGCCCGTACAGCCTGAAAATAAAAAATATAATTAGTAAGATATTATAAAAGGAAGGATTTGAATTACAGAAGTGGGTTAGTAATAGTAAGGAGTTTATGGAGAAAATAGGAAAGAAAGGTGAGGAAAGAGAGAAAATTTTGAAAATAGGAACCGGAAAGGATACAGAGGTAATACAAAAGGTGTTAGGACTTACCTGGAACAATAGCACCGATGAATTCGAATACAGTGTGCAACTACCACCAGTAAAAGCTCCGATAACAAAGAGGAAAGTAATTTCCGACATTTCACGTTTATTCGAACCCTTAGGGTGGATTGCTCCAATTATCATTACTTCGAAAATTTTTAATAAAAAAAAGCTGGATGTCAGGTATTGATTGGGATCACGAACTACCTCCTCATTTGTTACAAGAGTGGCTTACTTACCGGTTCAATCTTCCGCGCCTAGCAAATTTTTGTATTCCCAGGTGGATTCACTCAAGTGCGGACGACAAAGTTATAGAGCTGCATGGGTTCAGCGATTCATCAAATGATGCCTATGCTGCAGTAGTATACATCGTATTCTTGATCATAACAACAAAGTCCATGTTAATTTAATCACGTCCAAGACTAAGGTATCTCCGATAAAACAAGTCTCTATTCTCCGGTTAAAGTTATGTGGAGCTCATATTCTTGCCAAGTTGCTGTTAGAGGTTTCAGACATGATGGAGATACCTAAGGATAAGATACATGCTTGGACGGATTCATCCGTGGTGCTTGCATGGCTTAGTAGTCACCCAAGTAGGTGGAAAACCTTTGTTGCCAATCGGGTATCGGATATTTTGACAATGTTAGACCGGAACCAATGGGCTCATGTTCGGTCAAAGGAGAACCCGGCCGATTGTGCAACGAGATATGCCAAAGATCTCATTGACACGGCGTTGTGGAAAGAAGATCCCTCTTGGCTAAGCGAAATTCATATTAACTCGTGAAGTGATTACCTGGCCATTAAAAAATTCGCGATAATGCTCTGTGTCTGGAAGCCTCCCTTTTTTTATGCCTAGGTTTCAAAAAATCGGTTTATACATATATTTTTGTTCATATTTTATATATATACTATATATCAGCGTAATATGTATAAAATTTCCTATTCGTTCCTACTATTACAATAATAAATAAAAGCTTACCTAATATTAAAATCCTGTGATAATTATTAACTTTGTAAAAAATTTCACCACTATCTCACTTTGCTTAAAGTTTTACACTAAATTGCGTTAAGTTACGTTATCACTCAAACAATACTATAACTTAATAGTATACATAATGAACAAACTATCGACTATCTATAAATAAACTATCACACAAAATACAGCCATTTCTAAACACAGCCGGTACGCACTGTAAAATGTTCAAACTAAAAGTAAAGATGTCGCACGGCCGATCGTGTTTTGTTAATTTATTGTGGCCAATTTCTTGTTCGGTCATTGGTTATTTTGTACTCATTCTTAAGACGACAGCCAATTGAAAATAAATACAATACAAAAATCGCGTCACATGGATGCAGAAGCGTGAAATCAACGGCCATTTGGAGCGAGTTAATTTTGTACAGACGGGTGTACAGAAATCACTTCTCGCGCGTAAAGTTTTTGTACATACGTCTGTACGAAAATCGCGATACGGGTTAATTACAGTCCACATGAAGAAGGCCAAAATACCAAGTTAGAAGAGAAAGCAAAGGGAATTCATCACATGGATGTGAATATTGAATTAGGTGAAGAATTTTTCACTAGATTCTCAACGCTTCGAAGATTGGTGAGAGCTGCTGCTTACTTAAGAAGATTCTTAAAATGGTTAAGTATCCGAAGTTCTGTATTTACACCATACTTAACTAGTAAAGAGTTACAGGAGGCTTCAAAAAGGTGTATCAGTTACTTTCAAAAGAAGTATTTTATGAGTGATATAGAAAGCGTCACTAAATCTGGTTCTGTGTCGAAAAGAAGCAAATTACGTCCACTAAATCCATTTCTTGACGAAGATGATCTTTTACGAATAGGAAGACGTTTGCAGAATGCTACCTTGAGTGACAATGCGAAGCATCCTATTTTAATTCCACGTGACTCGCACTTTGCAAGGCTCCTCATTGCTGATGCCCACGATAAAACATTGCATGGTGGGGCTCAATCGATGTTAAACTACATCAGATCGAGATATTGGATCATTGACGCAAAAAGATTAGTAAAGTTACATGTTCGTAGATGTGTCACGTGCATACGTCATTCTGCTGAATCCAATCAACCTATCATGGGTCAGTTGCCTGTATCTCGCGTAACAGCTAATAGACCTTTTCTAAATTTTGGTTAAAGAACATCTAAAGGAAGAGGTTATCGCTCTATTAAAGGATATATTTGCCTTTTCATCTGCATGACCACTCGAGCTATTCACCTTGAGGCAGTGTCAGATATGAACTCTCAAGGTTTTCTAGCTGCATTTAAGCGGATGGTAGCCAGGCGAGGCCATGTGGCAAATTTATGGAGTGATAATGGCACAAACTTTGTATGTGCTGAAAAAGAATTAAGAGCTCTACTTGTAGAGGAAAGGTCTACTGTAGCTGTTGAGATTGCCGGATGGCTTGAATCAAATGGTACTACTTGGCATCGGATTCCCCCTTACACTCCAAACTTTGATGGACTGCGGGAGGCAGGAATCAAATCAACTAAGTATCATCTCAAAAGAGTAATTGGAAACTCAACTTTAACGTTTGAGAAGATCAGTACAGTTCTTGCACAGATAGAGGCTTGTCTCAACTCGAGGCCATTAACAACGTTAAGTAATGACGCGCAGGATCCATCTCCATTGACATCCGGTCATTTTCTTATAGGAGAGCCACTTTTACTTGTACCGGATGCCAATTATGAAAGGTCGAACATCAGTAGTCTACGTAGATGGCAACTTCTCCAACGTATGACACAACACTTTTGGCGAAGGTGGTCAAATGAATATCTGACTCAGTTCCTACACCGTTACCGTTGGAATCGTCACTCTCCTGAACCTAAGCTTGATGATGTGGTGTTGGGTAAAGGAAGAGAATCTTCCACCAGCTAGATGGTTGTATGGAATAATAGTAGACAAGCATACTGGTTCGGACAATGTAACGCATGTAGTTAGTTTAAAATGTAAAGACACGGTTATTAAGAGGCCAGTTTCTAAAATATTTATTTTACCTGTGAGCAGTTAAGTCGTATCTATATGTACCTGATTCGTTGATCAGTCTTTCACCGAGCTTGGAATAGAACTCAGTTAAGTTTTAACCACCTGCATCAATTTCGGTGAAGGCCTTAAATTTGTTTTTATTTTGTATTCATTTGTTGGTTAGTCTTTGTCTGTATAAAATAATTATAGGGGTTAGTAGATTAAAAGAAAGTTTGTATGATATTTTCAAAATTATTCTTAAATTAGTTAACTTAAGTCATTTTCAAGTAGTTTTTTTTAATGAAAATTCATGCTCATTTGTATTGAAATTTTTTAGGGAATTGTTGCCTTTGTATAATTGCAGATTACTTATGAACCCGTTGGTTCATGGTGGGCGGTATGTATAAGCGTCACAATAAGTCGTCTTAATATATGTAAACCTAACGGTATAAGTGCCGTGATAATGTATGTAGAACTGCAGTTCAAACGTAGTACCAAATTGTAAACTAGATGGCGCTGATTCGTTTCACATCACGCCATCACCTCGACAAGGAAAAATGCATTAATATAATATAGTGAAAATGAAGAGGAGAGCAATATCTTGACTGATTGCTTAAGAAAGGTAGTTTTCAAACTAGGTTCCCCCCACCATGCGCACGCCGTCCGCATGAAAAAGATAATCTAAGGAAATAACTCGATGAGAATTTTCAATCGATACAATCAGAGCACCTCGACCAAATTCCTGGCAACATTAGTACGGTAGAGGAAGCCAAATCCGCCATTAAGTCACTCACTAGCCACATAGAATCAGTAGTCGATAGCTCCTCGCGGGAAATACCGGACGCCTTTCGGGGCAGATGGGAACTACCGGAAGAGCTACGCGACCTACTGAGACGCAAAAACGCCGCTACGCGGCTCTACGACCGATACATGACCGACGACAATCGCCGTTCGCTACGAGTTTTACAAAGAGAAGCAAAGCGGCGCATCGCCGAGTATCGTAACGAACGGTGGGACAGACTGTTAAGTGAGGTCTCGCCATCGCACACGGCCTACTGGCCGTTGGCGAGGGCCTTTAAAAACGAACCAGTAGTAGAGATGCCTCCACTCATTCGACCTAATCAAACGCCCGCTTTTGATGATGCAGACAAAGCCGAATGCCTGGCCGACAGTATCCAAACACAATGTTCCCCATCAAACCAGCCTACGGACCTAGACCACGTCCATCTTGTGGATAGCGAAGTAGAGCGCAGGGCGGCGCTACCACCGGAGGGTGACCCGCTTCTACCCACCGATCCCGAAGAAGTAGGCGACATAATAAAAGGTCTACACAATAAAAAGGCCCCGGGGCCCGATAAAATCACTAATAAGGTAGTTAAATACCTCCCCCCCCCTCCCTAATATGCCTACTAGTGTGCATCTTCAATGCACTACTAGCCGGCTGCGCATTTCCAGACGAGTGGAAAGAAGCCACCGTCATAGGAATTCACAAACCGGGTAAACCCCGCAACAAAGTCAGTAGTTACCGCCCCATTAGCCTAATGAATACGTTAGGCAAAATCTATGAAAAAATCATTCTCGCTCGCCTTAAGGCGTTTGTTCACGAGAAATGCCTCTTAATAAATGAGCAGTTCGGGTTCCGAGCAGCTCACTCTTGCACTCATCAAGTGCACCGTCTCACCGAATATATCCTAAACGGGTTAAACGCAGCCCCGGGGCTGCAAATTCCCACAGGCGCCCTATTCTTCGACGTCGCAAAGGCGTTCGACAAAGTCTGGCACAATGGCTTAATATACAAGCTATACCAAATGGGCGTGCCCGACAGACTCGTACTCATCATACGAGAGTACCTCACCAACCGCCGATTCAAATTCCGCGTGGAAGGAGCCTTCTCCACCCACAGATCGATTACAGCACGTGTCCCGCAGGGCTTCATACTGTCACCCGTATTATTCTCCCTGTACACGTGCGACGTACCACGCGAGCCGCACGTCGAGCTCGCGTTGTTCGCCGACGACACCGCCCTCTATACGTCCAACTTTTCCGAAGTAACAATCTGATTGGTTCAGAAAATGGCGTATCGAAATAAATCCCTCAAAAAGTGCAGCCGTGTACTTTCGCCGCGGTAAACACCCGCGACAACAAAGGCGCGGTCTGCGTAAACTAGGCAACATTACCCTGTTCGAAAACGTCATCCCGTGGGAAAAGAAAGTCAAGTACCTCGGGGTAACGTTGGACAGCAAAATGTCATTCAAACCGCACATACAAAGAATGAAAGTTAAGGCTAAGTTCGTTGTAGGTCGGTTACATCATCTTATCAATAAACGCAGTAAAATGTCACTTAGACACAAGGTGACACTTTACAAGTCGTGCGTACGCCCCATCCTTTCATACGCTTGAGTAGCGTTTGCCCATCTCCCCCGTACGGACTTGCATCCGTCGCATGTGGTACAAAATAAATTCCTGCGTATTGCCACGGGAGCACCGTGGTATATGCGCAACGTAGACCTCCATAACGATCTTGAATTGCCGAGCTTAGCAAAGCATTTCAAAGACATCTCCGAAAGATACTTCGATCGAGCCATCTCGCATCCGAACCCACTGGTGGTAGCCGCGTCTGACTACATCCCAGACCCTAATCACGATCCCAAACTACGTAGGCCCCGCCACGTTCTTACCGATCCCGATGACCCGATAACTCTGGCCAACGGTTTACACGATAACACTACACACCTACATTCGCGACACCGTCGCCGCCGGCGGCGACGAGGACCCCTGTTTCGCCCTTCGGCGAACCGAGCTCAAGGGCAAGGTTCGGCGGACGGACAAAACAATGCCACTAGCCCTCTCATCGCAAATCACGACCCCACCCTAAGCCGAGATTCGGTCTCACAGGAGACACCCTTAGGGCGGAGGGCGTACAGCCCTACACATTTAAATTCTGGCTGAGCACTCTGCTCGCCCCCGCGACCGGTGAAGCTGTAACAGCCCATAAGGCTAACAGCAATTGAGACATTCCGAAAAAAAAAAAAGAAAGAGTTGTTTCATTCACTATATCCCGCCAAATTGTATTGCAAACATCAGGGTGCTTATACACACATACACTTACACACACACTCATACACACACATACGCACACACACACACACACACGTCATCATGAAAGTAGTCGAAAAAGGTTCCTAGGATCTCAAAACGCGGAGATCTGGTGAACACTCGATTTTCGTAAATCGGGGTAAAATCAGTAACTTCCTTATCTAGACACGTAGCGGGAAGTTAAAAATATAATTTATTCAGGTTTATTTTTTTTAATCATTTTTATTTAAGGCACTTTTTACAAAGGCGCTACAGCGGGAAGTATAAAAATAAATTAATTAACACACGGCTTTGTGGTTTGTTATTAATAAAAAACAAAATAGCTTTTGACTAAGAAGCTTATCTTTGTTCATTGAAAACGATTTGCAGTAAATATGAAATATGAAATAAAATTTATTACTCAGAATACGGTTACAGCAAAAAATATGCAGTTATTAAAATTAAGAAGTACCACGCATTCTACCAAACGGCATGCAATATTAAAATTTACAAAATATTATTTTTTTTTTTTAATTACATGTTTCTTGTTTCCATACATATTTACTTAAAATAACATTCAACATTCTTACACTTAATATTCTGATTTAAATAATTTATATAAGTACATGTTGAAGTCATTAGATTTTATTAACTTTTATAATAATCAAAATATATTCTATTATAATATCGAATGTCAAAAAAAAAAAAAAGAATTAAAAAATTGTAATATTATACATATATGGCACATTTGAAAAAATTATATTAATCTTAAATACTACATTATTATTTATATTGTTATGGTAACATGTCAATTTGAGGATTTAAAATAAAAATAAATATTCTAAAACACATTCCTATAGGCTATTATGAGATTAAAATTAGGATTATTAGTATTACCACTAAGTCCAAATATGAGGTTAACAAAAAAAATCATTTACAGTATAAAACCCTTTCTTGAAAAAATGAATGTAACATGTTTCTAAATTTATTTATTTCTAATAATCTTATGTCTTTTGGTAATTTGTTATATATTTTTAAACACATTGCATAACAGTTTTTGTCTAACATTGAACTGCTTATTACTGGCATTACGATCCTATCTTTATCTCTTATATTAAAGTTTGCAGACTCCCCTAGTCTAGGAAATATATCAGGATGTTTTTTTACAAAAATTGCAGCTTCATACACATACATACATGCTAATGTTAACAATTTAAGTTTCCTAAAGAAGGGTTTACAAGAGGTTAACGGATTTAATCCACAGATTGCCCTAACACATTTTTTTTGTGCTATAAAAACTTTATGAGCATGTGTTGAGTTTCCCCACATAATTATCCCATATCTCAACTTAGAAGCTACAAACCCATGATAGGAGGTTAAAGCTATGTTTTCACCAGCTATCTGCCTTAACCTATACAGAGCATATACATGCGAATTGATACTGCAGCATAACTTACGTACGTGTGTTTTCCAATTACAGTTTTTGTCAAGCCAAACACCTAGAAACTTAAATGTGTCACTGTCTTGTAATATAATGTTATCATAGGATATTACTAAATTTAAAGGACTAGTTTTATAACTTTGAAAATTTACATAAGTTGTTTTATTAAAATTTACTTTTAAGTTATTAGCGTTAAGCCAGTCTACTACTGATTTTAATGTATTATTGCACTCATTTTGTATTTTTAATTTATGACTTGTTACCACAACAGATATATCATCTGCATAAAGATAGCACTGGTGATTTATTACTTTAGGCAAGTCATTTATACCTAGAATAAACAATAAAGGTCCTAAAATGCTACCTTGCGGCACTCCGTAATTAACAACTTTGCATTGAGATTTATATTTATAAAAAATTGTTGCACTTTTCTTAAATTTATTATTATTTTTAAATCTCTAAAAGATGTTTTAATGTAAATTTGTATCATTTTCAATAAGCAAGATAAGCATTCAAGGGTTTTTTTATTAATAACGAACTGCTCTGCCTCGTGGTCTTGAGATAACCTATTCGGCTCAGACCATGTGGTCCCGGGTTCGATCCCCGGATAGGGCAAACGTGTTATTGAAATATTTTCGAGGATTTTCTCGAAAATCTAAAATCTCAGTAGCAACTCGAAGACTGGCGGAGTGGTATATTACCACTCTCGTGCCTCGGATGAGCACGTAAAACTGTCGGTCCCGGTTATCGCTAAAAATAGTCGATAATCGTTAACGTGTCGGTTTATGCGGCGATGAGGATTACCATTTATAGCACCAACCGACAAACCGGTGAACCGGACCGGAAGGAACCGGAAATTCTATAGACGTTCGGTTTACTCTGCCTACCCCGCAAGGGAACCGGGAGTGATGATATTTCAATAAAAAACAACAAAGCCACGTATTTTTTTCTCACATTTTTGATTTTCGATTCTCATAAATAAAGGAAAGTTAAGTAAGTTTTTATTGAATTTGTTTTGAAGTTTTTTCTGTAAGATGTTGATCTTATCCAGGACTGAATTTATAAGTATATATTCGTATTTTCTACTTAATATTTTTTTTAAAAGTATTTTGGAGTCTGACTTTAATGAGTACACTAAGCAGTTTAGGCACTCCAACATCTACACTTCGCAGAAGTTTCATTCATTTTCAAAGATTTTTGAAATATTCACCGTGTTGTTTAGTGGTCCGGTGTCATCGTTGACCATATGAGGTCCCGGGTTCGATTGTGTGAGATGGTATATACGGCTAATCGTGGATACACTTTTTACCCTTTTTTACGTTATGTAATGTGAAAACAAAATAGTGAATTTTCCCAATAGCCTATCCTTACGTAAAATTTTATAAAGAACAAATTCTATTAGTAAGTATACTTAATGTCGATTAGATGCATATTTTCTGAGATTTTGGCAAAAAACTGAAAAATTTTCAAATATAATTCTTATATAAATAAATAAAATGTTTAGGTTTACATTTTACACATATTTTACTTATTTTTAGGCTAGTAAAATTGCAATTATAACATTTTAATAAAACAGTATATATTCTAAACTGATCTTTCGGGTTATATCCATTATACAAACACTATGAAATGATAACTTTAACTTATAATGAGCCGTGCGTTCAAAGGTTTTGTATACAATCCGGGTGTCACATTCAACTGGACTTACCACCCGGAAACCGTTGAAACTTGTGATGTCAGTAACTTCTAAATTATAAAACTGATGACTTTGAAATTTTTAAGGGATAATCTTTATAGAACTTACTTTTGAACAAAAAATAATAAAGGATTTCGGACAGCAGGTTAATGAATTAAAGCTAAATATACGTTTTTATTTTCATCCCCTATTCCACGGGAACCGTATTGAATTTTGGGATAAAAAGTATCCTATAACCTTCTTCGGAGTATTAATTTTAACCATACTAAATTTCATTTGAATCCGTTCAGTAGATTCGGCGTGATGCGCGGCCTTGTTACAGACAGACAGACAAAACTTAAAAAAATTACATTTTTCTCTTCAGTGTCGATTAAAGAGTATCTTCCAAAAAAAAAAATTTTAAAATATCTTCAATGTACAGAATTTGACCTCTCACAGTTTTATTATATGTATAGATTGTTTAAATAACTTTCAGGTTTATATACCGATTGATATAAAAATCGAATTACAGTTTCCCTCTAAAAAAAACTGCGCCAAATACTGGAAATTGGATGAAAATCGTTTGATTTATTTGGGATTTGTCAACGACAAAAATTTATAAAAAAGTTTTTTTTTACATTTCTTTGAGATTTTTTAACCTATCGATTATTTCGCTATTAAAACAATTTTGAGTTAAAAAATAGCGTTGAATGCCATTCAAAAGATCACAATCGATCATCAATTTAAAAAAAAATATGATGTGTATTTTTCAACCATTATTTTCCTAAATATTATTTTTACAAACTAGATTTTTTGAACTCTTCGAACTCAACAATCTATACTTAGGTATGGTTTTTGCTTCTTTTAGCTTAAAATACTTCAATGAAGCGGGAAGTTTCAGGGATGGCCTGCAGGGTCAACCGTATTACAGATTTTTATATTCACTACATAAAATTATTATAAATACCTTTTGATTACTTTTTTCCTTATGTCGATATCTTATTAGAATATTGGATAATTTTAGGATTTATATAATTTTGAAAAGTTTACCTTTTTACGTTAAATGCTAATTTTGCGACATATAAACAAATATTGCAAATTTTCACAATAGCCTACCATTAAGTGAAATTTTATAGACCAAATACATTAGTATACATGCTATCGATCGTCGAGGCGCACAGATTCTAGGCATCGCCTAGACTTAACATTCTTCATTCGAACCGCAAAGAACTGGAACATGCTTCCTAAATCTGTGTTACCCGTCGAGTACAATCTGGGGATCTACAAAAGAAGAGTGAACAGGTACCTTCTAGAGAAGCGCGTTTTATCTTAGGTCGCATCTTTTCAGACCGAGGTCGTGGTCAAGCGCTTCCCTATATACCATTAAAAAAACATGTCGATAACACGCATATTTTACGAAATATTGGCAAAAAATTGCAAAAAACCGTTTTTTAATTGTTTTAAACAAAATGTTTCTAACCTCCTACATGGTCATGATATTATGCTTAATAATAATAACATTGCAATTATAACCTTTACTGAAAGCAAATACTATTTATTTCCCCCTGACTAATAGGTCTGTCGTCAAATTTAGCCTACTGCAAAGGAGTCAGATATTGTTATTTATCAGACATACACCACAGATTTCAAACTAGCTTGAATAATCATCGTTGCCCATTAAGAACCTAGGTACAAGCCGATTATTTCACCTTCAATCTTTTTGAAGTGAAAACTTCTTTAGGCGCGTTGAGCGTTTTGGTAGAGGGTAAAATCCTCGGTTCGCGTCACCGACATGCTAATGATAATAGTATATCTATAGCTATGTTTTGCATATAGTTTTAATTACTCTCAACTTAATAGTTCCGTTTTCACTTCTATCGGCAGTCCCACGACTGCTACTGTTTTTTTATCCGGTGGAAGGATAGCCCCAGCCATGCTTAAAAATGATAATACAGTTAAAAACTTTTGCTTTACGGTGTGTGATGTTTCTCCCAATAAAAAACAGGTTTTGCAAAAATGATCTTTAGTCAAATTTAGTCATATGGAATGAGTATATAATATCAGGCAAATAAAACTGCAAGCATAACTGTAGAAAATAAAAGGCGAGGTGACTTCAGTTTAACACTGCTTAAAGCCCTATAAGGCACAAGGGTCGTCATAAAAGTTAACGTGTTTTCAAATCCATACTAAAAGAATCCTTTCTTAATATTTCTCCTTTGATAAAAGTGCTTCGCCGTCCAAAGTATTGCTGAATACGAGAAATACTGTGGTCAATTACTAATAATTACTCTGCAAGGATGGCCAAACATGAATGAAGTCGCGGGTACAGATAGTATACAATAAACATAGGACTGACCAGTAAAATACTGTTTTACTTGGGATACTTACCGAGTAGTATGTGTTGGCAGAACCCTATATTTGGCAATTAAAGTGGTGCATGAGAGAATATAATTAGGGCGAGCGAAGCGAGCCCTACACTAGGGGAATTTCTATGCGCTTTTGTGGTATCATTTTACTAAAAAAGTATCGCACTTTTAGGTTTGAGCTTTGACGTGATAGTTAAAATGCATGTCTAGATATGATCTACCATTAAAATACAATTTTATGTAATCAATACCCTACATTTGACAATTAAAGTGGTGCATGAGAGAATATAAACCCACGGGCAATGGCTAGATTCCGCCCTTGTATTAAATATTAATAACTGCCTTTTCTAATTAAAACAACGTAATCGATTTTTACAATTTTATATTTTCTTTTATATTGTCTAATGTAACCAAAATCTCTAATTTTAACATTCTATCTTTTAATTCATATGATGAAATGATGAAATATAATATAATATAATATATATATATATATATATATATATATATATATATATATATATATATATATATATATATATATATATATATATATATATAATATAAATTAGCAAATACATGTACCTTAAATTGCTTATGCACGTTCTGGATTATTCAAATATTATCGTACTTTTAAACGGAGGCCAGTGTGTGTTACACTGATCGATGCAGGAGACTGAATGTCCGAGTTTTCAACCCGTCTTACCCGCCATTGTTGTTTTTGTGCAAGTTCTGTGTTACCAGAGTAAATAATTTTAATTCGCACAACAAAGATGTCGGGCAAAATCCTGCTTTATTAAATAAAAACCTAACACTCGACCATCCTGACCTCGTGCACGCTCGTTTTTCAAAACCTAACACTTGGCCTTCTCAATGTTTCAGTTTCTCATTTATTTTATTTTATTTATGACGTTGCATAGAACATTTTTATTCTTTAAAGAAAGGTTCAATGTTCCACTATATGTTGTCTGCTAGTACAAGTTATTTATATACTACTAATTACTAGTGATTAAAACCATACATCTAAACCTAATACATTATAACAATTAAAAATCAATAATTGCAATTGACCAATAATTAAAATTGGATTATAAAATAAACGAAACATATTAAACATACAAGAATGCTAATTACAATGTTTTAACGTAATATTTTTTTTTACGTATTTGGGCACTAATAATTATGAGTGACTAAAACCATACGTATGAACCTAATATGTTATAACAATTTAATAATCGATCAAATAAATAATCAATCAAATTATATCAATTGAACAATGTTAAGCGAAAAATATCTAAATATGTCTACACTTACAAAAATCCCTTTTTTTTGCTTACATCTAATATTTTCTTCAATAAAATTCGATCGATTTCTACTCAGCGGGGAGATTTGCAAGAATGATAATTACTATGTTTTAATTTTTTTTTTTTTTATGTCATAAGATAGCAAACAAGCAGATGGGTCTCCTGATGGAAAGAGTCAACCATCGCCAATAGACACCAAAGATGTTAATGGTGCGTTGCTATCTTGTGGCGAGGTCTAATGCCACATGCATAAGTTTACCGGCTACCTTACCCTCCAAACCGGAACACGACAGCGACAAGCACTGACGCTATTGCGGCAGGAATAGGTAAGGCGGTGGTACCAGACCCGGGCGAGACAATGCAGAACTCTACCACCTAGTAGCCACGATGGTAGTGACTCGATAGCCAATCGGTCGCCTTTTACGACCTGCCTGGCAGAACGGAAGTTGGCCTATTCTTCAAAGGAGGCCGGGACCAACACGGCGCAAATGCATAACATACAAATATGTAGTGAAATTAATGCAATAATTTCACTACATATTTGTATGTTAATAATTACTAGCGACTGAAAACCATACATATAAACCTAATAAATTATAGCAGTTAAATAGTCAATAATTACGATTGATCAATAATTACGTTTGAACTATAACGTTAAACGAAAAATATCTTACATATATGTCTATACTTACATCAACATTATTTCTTGTATCGATATCTACTTAACAGAGCTATTAGTCATTACAATGTTTTTATACCATATATAGGTTACACCTTTTATGGTTCCCTTTTTATATGAAAAATATTCTTTGAATGAATAAAGTAAATTTTCGAAAAACCACATACAAATTTCTTTGATGAAATTTGTTTGTTTTTAATATCCGAATGTTTACTGTTAGGTAGAACTATTTTATTTCTTTATTACCTTTGCCTTACAATGTTGTTTGGAGAATGCACTAGAACATTGCATATTCATAACCATTTCCATAGTCATTTATTTAGCTATCATAATTATATTTGCTTACAAATATTACCTCATGGAAATCTACATGCAGTAGGTTTACAATTAATAATTAAATCAATAAAGAATTACAATCGATCTATGTTTACTTTTAGGTAGAACATTTTATGTCCTTATTATCTTTGCCTTACAGTTTTGTTTGTAGAATGCACTAGACCATTACATATTCATAACCATTTCCATAATCATTTATTTAGCTAATTATAATTAAAATTGTTAACAAATATTACCTCATGGAAATCTACATGAAGCAGGTTTACGATTAATAATTAAACCAATATAGGCTTACAATCGAATTTCGGGTAGGTGCTAAAAACGTTTAAACATAATAAAATTTTTAAATTTATTAAAAATTAGTAATTCTGATTTAATTTCTATTTATACACCGCGAAATCTTTAATAAATGTGTGTTTGTGTAGAATATATGTGGGCAAAAATTTTTATGAACTAAAACAATAGTTTGAAATACCTACCGGTGACATCTCATTTTACCTTCACAATCACAGGCACTAGCAATATTTCTATCATGACTAGCTATTCTGATATTATTGCAACCCAGAAATCAGTTGAAGACAGTGTGAGACAAATGATGATAGACTTTGAAACAAAATTGAAGGCATGTCCACGCACTTACTCTGTTGATCAGGTATACCTAGAATTTTCTAATTTTCGCAGTCATGTTCAATCTGTACTCCAACTTCTACAACAGCAAATAACGGAGCTCTCTTATCATATCGACAATATTGAAATGCGCCATCGCAAAAGTTTTTATTGATAAATGGTGTTATAGAAAAGCCTGGTGAGAATGTGCCGCAGATAGTTCTGGACATTTTGCAGAAAAATCTGTCCATGGAAATAACATCTTCAGCCATTTCAAAGGCATATAGGCTTGGGAGCTCAAGTAGTGGTAAAATTCGTCCTATTATATTGCGCATGTCGTCTTCTGAGCAGCGAGCAGATGTCTGAAAGCGTAAAACGAAGCTAAAAGGTACCTCCTTTGTTTTAGCTGAGTACCTAACTAAACACCGAAAGTTTTTGTTCCTGAAGGCACGTAGTCACTTTAGCGTTCGTAATGTCTGGTCTATTGGTAGATCCACCATGGTCAAGCTACCCAATGGTAGCCGCCACAAAATCGTGAGTAATTTAGACCTGGAGAAACTCATATCAGCGCATCCCAGACAAGCAGAAAGTGAGCCAGCATCTCAACAGCAGCTTTCTTTCTTTGAGAAGACAAGTTAAAAAATAATTTATCATTCTATGTAGCCTTTTTTCCGTAGTACTTTATAACTTGTGCCGCAATTATTTTGTTAGTTGTTACATGCATATTAATTAGAAATATCTCTTTGACTATGTTTATTTTTATGACTATATTGATTGATTATGACTATATTTTTTTTGTCTCACTCAATAGCATTCACTAATAGTACGTCACAATTTGTTAATAAACTGTAGAAAAACGGGTAATAACACAATAATTTTTGTATTAAAGTAAATAATAATAAACCTCATAACTTTGTTCCAGTAGGTAGGTAGTAGGTACCGTTTCAAATGACACTCGACATTTGACAATTGACAGTTACTGTCACGTCTAAAGGTTCAATGTTTACCGAATAAAATAATTTCTTACTGGCAAATCAATTCTTCTCCTTCTTATGTATTATTGTTAAGTTCTATTTATTTATTTTTTTATTATTTCAGCGAGTTGTCAATGTCGGGGTGTTATGTTTTGCATTTTTTTTTTGATATTATATCATGTTTTTAAACGTTTAAATTTTGCTAAAAATAATTTTATTAATTGTATATTTTTTAAGATGTGTTTATGTTTTTTTTATGTTTTTTACTCTCGCCGTACACATTACTTTGCTATAAATAAGTTTTAAAATGATACTGTAAATGGCCAATTCTACTCTTTAACCCCAACTTGCAGGATCAAGTTTAATTTTTGTGTTTAGCCTTTTCTGTGTTGTGATGTTGAATTCAACAAATTGAATTTAATAATATTGCCACCGGTAGCCATGGATACGTATAAGCCTTAATTTACTTGCATATTTTGTAAGGGCAATTGAAATCATAACTATTAATTAAAATATATCTATTTTTTATATTGTTTGTATACATATATAATATATTTGTGTAAATATTTATATAATACTAGCTGTACCCGCGACTTCGTTCGCGTTTGGCCATCCTTGCAGAGTAATTATTAGTAATTGACCACAGTATTTCTCGTATTCAGCAATACTTTGGACGGCGAAGCACTTTTATCAAAGGAGAAATATTAAGAAAGGATTCTTTTAGTGTGGATTTGAAAACACGTTCACTTTGATAACGACCCTTGTGCCTTATAGGGCTTTAAGCAGTGTTTAACTGAAGTAACCTCGCCTTTTTTTCTACAGTCATGCTTGCAGTTTTATTTGCCTGACATTATATAATCATTCCATATGACTAAATTTGACTAAAGATCATTTTTGCAAAACTTATTTTTTATTGGAAGAAAGATCACAAACCGTGAAGCAGAAGTCTAACTGTATTTTTATTTTTAAGCATGGCTGGGGCTATCCTTCCACCGGATAAAAAAGATTGAAGGTGAAATTATCGGCTTGTACCTAGGTTCTTAATGGGTAACGATGATTATTCAAGCTAGTTATTATAGAAATATGTGGTGTATGTCTAATAAATAACAATATCTGACTCCTTTGCAGTAGGCTAAATTTGACGACAGACCTATTAGTCAGGGAAAAAAAAGTATATGCTTTCAGTAAAGGTTATATAATTGCAATGTTATTATTAAGCATAATATCTTGACCGTGTAGGAGGTTAGGAACATTTTGTTTAAAGCAATTAAAAAACGGCTTTTTGCAATTTTTTGCCAATATTTCGTAAAATATGCGTGTTATCGACATGTTTTTTTAAATTGTCTATAGGGAAGCGCTTGACCACGATCTCGCCTGATGGTAAGCTAAGATCCGGCCTAAGATAGAACGCGCTTCCCTAGAAGGTACCTCTTCACTCTTCTCTTGAAGATCCCCAGATTGTACTCGACGGGGAACACAGATTTAGGAAGCATGTTCCAGTCCTTTGCGGTTTAACTGAAGAATGTTAAGTCTAAACGCTTTCTCCGGTTATATGGAATGTCCACCATATGGCGATGCCTAGAATCTGTGCGCCTCGACGATCGATAGCATGTATATTAATGTATTTGGTCTTTAAAATTTCACTTAATGGTAGGCTATTGTGAAAATTTGCAATATTTGTTTTTATGTCGCATCTGTGGTTTAGTGGTCCAGTGTTGTCGTTGACTACATGAGGTCCCGGGTTCGATTCCCGGGTCGGGCACATAAGAAAAGTGTTTTTTCAGTTTTCAAAGAAACACAAAGTTGCCCGGGATTGGAAAGTGGCGATAGGCTTGCCACCTATCACATTTGTGGGATCAAGTATCTTCGGCTAATCGTGGGTGCTTTTGTTGTACCTCTGCCTACCCCTTCGGGGATATGGGCGTGAAGATACTTTTCATTTCTTCTCTTTCATTATGTCGCAAAATTAGCATTCAACGTAAAAAGGTAAATTTTTCAAAATTATATAAATCCTAAAATTATCAAATATTCTAATAAGATATCGACATGAGAGAAAAAGTAATCAAAAGGTATTTTATATTAATTTTATGTACTTAGTGAATAAGTCTAAGTTGAGTGGAATCAAATCGAATCATATTAACCGCGTTTCGATCGGTCAAGCCGTTCAAAGTTATGAGATGTTTACACACACACACACACACACGCACACACACACACACACACACACACACACACACACACACACACGCACGCACGCACGCACGCACGCACGCACGCACGCACGCGCACACGCGCGCACGCGCGCACGCGCGCACGCACGCACGCACGCACGCACGCACGCACGCACGCACGCACGCACGCACGCACGCACGCACGCACGCACGCACGCACGCACGCACGCACGCACGCACGCACGCACGCACGCACGCACGCACGCACGCACGCACGCACGCACGCACGCACGCACGCACGCACGCACGCACGCACGCACGCACGCACGCACGCACGCACGCACGCACGCACGCACGCACGCACGCACGCACGCACGCACGCACGCACGCACGCACGCACGCACGCACGCACGCACGCACGCACGCACGCACGCACGCACGCACGCACGCACGCACGCACGCACGCACGCACGCACGCACGCACGCACGCACGCACGCACGCACGCACGCACGCACGCACGCACGCACGCACGCACGCACGCACGCACGCACGCACGCACGCACGCACGCACGCACGCACGCACGCACGCACGCACGCACGCACGCACGCACGCACGCACGCACGCACGCACGCACGCACGCACGCACGCACGCACGCACGCACGCACGCACGCACGCACGCACGCACGCACGCACGCACGCACGCACGCACGCACGCACGCACGCACGCACGCACGCACGCACGCACGCACGCACGCACGCACGCACGCACGCACGCACGCACGCACGCACGCACGCACGCACGCACGCACGCACGCACGCACGCACGCACGCACGCACGCACGCACGCACGCACGCACGCACGCACGCACGCACGCACGCACGCACGCACGCACGCACGCACGCACGCACGCACGCACGCACGCACGCACGCACGCACGCACGCACGCACGCACGCACGCACGCACGCACGCACGCACGCACGCACGCACGCACGCACGCACGCACGCACGCACGCACGCACGCACGCACGCACGCACGCACGCACGCACGCACGCACGCACGCACGCACGCACGCACGCACGCACGCACGCACGCACGCACGCACGCACGCACGCACGCACGCACGCACGCACGCACGCACGCACGCACGCACGCACGCACGCACGCACGCACGCACGCACGCACGCACGCACGCACGCACGCACGCACGCACGCACGCACGCACGCACGCACGCACGCACGCACGCACGCACGCACGCACGCACGCACGCACGCACGCACGCACGCACGCACGCACGCACGCACGCACGCACGCACGCACGCACGCACGCACGCACGCACGCACGCACGCACGCACGCACGCACGCACGCACGCACGCACGCACGCACGCACGCACGCACGCACGCACGCACGCACGCACGCACGCACGCACGCACGCACGCACGCACGCACGCACGCACGCACGCACACACACACACACACACACACACACACGTCATCATGAAAGTAGTCGAAAAAGGTTCGTAGGACCTCAAAACGTGGAGATCTGGTGAACACTCGATTTTCGTAAATCGGGGTAAAATTAGTAACTTCCTTATCAGGACACGTAGCGGGAAGTTAAAAATATATACCTAGTCAGAAAGATGAAAATTTATTTATTCAGTTTTATTTTTTTGAATCATTTTTATTTAAGGCACTTTTTGTAGCGGGAGTATAAAAATAAATTAATTAACACATGGCTTTGTGGTTTGTTATTAATAAAAAACAAAATAGCTTTTGACTAAGAAGCTTATCTTTGTTCATTGAAAACGATTTGCAGTAAATAAATCTTGTTGCTAAAATTTATTATTTTTTTAAATCTCTAAAAGATTTAATGTGTATCATTTTCTATAAGCAAGATAAGCAGTCAACTACTCTGCGTCGTGGGCTTGGGACAGCCTATTCGGCTCAGATCATGTGATCCCGGGTTCGACCCGATCTGAGCCGAATCCCCAGATCGGGCAAACGTGTTATTGAGATATTTGAGGATTTTCTCGAAAATCTAAAATCTCAGTAGCAACTCGGAGACTGGCGGAGTGGCATATTACCACTCCCGTGCCTCGGATGAGCACGTAAAACTTTCGATCCCAGTTACCGCTAACAATAGTCGATAATCGTTATCGTGTCGGTATATGCGGCGATGAGGATTACCATTTATATCACCAACCGACAAACCGGTGAATCGCGGTGAAACGGAAAGTCTATAGACGTTCGGTTTACTCTGCCTACCCCGTAAGGGAACCGGGAGTGATAATACTTCAATAAAAAACAACAAAGCCACGTATTTTTTCTCACATTTTTGATTTTCGATTCTCACAAATAAAGGAAAGTTAAGTAACTTTTTATTGAATTTGTTTTGATGAAGTTATCTTTGTTTTAAGTTTTTTCTATAAGATGTTGATCTTATCCAGGACTGAAGTTATAAGTACATGCTCGTATATTCTACTTAACAATTTTTTAAAAAGTATTTTGGAGTCTGACTTTAATGAGTACACTAAGTAGTTTAGGCACTACAACATCTAAACTTCGCAGAAGTTTCAAAGAATTTTAAAATATTCACCGTGTTGTTTAGTGGTCCGGTGTCATCCTTGACCATATGAGGTCCCGGGTTCGATTCCCGGGTCGGGCAAAACAAAACGTGTTTTTAACTTTTCTGATAAAACAACGTTGCCCGGGATTGGAAAGGGCCCGGTTGGCAATAGGCTTGCCACCTATCACCTCACATTGTGTGAAATGGTATATACGGCTAACAGTGGGTACACTTCTTGTACCTCTGCCTACGTATTCCGGGTATGGGCGGTTAGATACTTTTTTTACCCTTTTTTACGTTATGCAATGTAAAAACAAAATAGTGAATTTTCCCAATAGCCTAATCCTTACGTAAAATTTTATAAAGAACAAATTCTATTAGTATACTTAATGTCGATTAGATGCATATTTTGTGAGATATTGGCAAAAAACTGAAAAACGACCTGTTTTATTTTCAAATATATTATAATTCTTATATAAATAAATAAAATGTTTAGGTTTACATTTTACACATATTTTACTAATTTTTAAATAACATTTTAATAAAACAGTATATATTCTAAACTGATCTCTCGGGTTGTATGCATAATACAAACACTATGAAATGATTTCGCTAACTTATAATGAGCCGTGCGTTCAAAGATTTTGTATTCCATCCGGGTGTCACGTTCAATTGGACTTACCACCCGGAAACCGTTGAAACTTGTGATGTCTGTAACTTCTAAATTATAAAACTGATGACTTTGACATTTTTAAGGGATAATCTTTATAGTATTTACTTTTAAACAAAAAAATAATAAAGGATTTCGGACCGCAGGTTAATGAATTAAAGCTAAATATACGTTTTTATTTTAATCCCCTATTCCACGGGATCCGTATTGAATTTTGGGATAAAAAGTATCCTATAACCTTCTTCGGAGTATGAATTTTGACCATGCTAAATTTCATTTGAATCCGTTCAGTAGATTCGGCGTGATGCGCGGCCTTGATACAGACAGACAGACAGACAGACAGACAGACAGACAGACAAAAATTAAAAAAAATACATTTTTTGCTTCAGTGTCGATTAAAGAGTATGTTCCAAAAAAAATTTTTTAAATATCTTCAATGTACAGAATTCGACCTCTTACAGTTTTATTATATGTAAGATAGATATAATATAGTATATTAGCTATTATGTTGTCTGATTCTGATAACGAATCCTTTCATTCTGCTCTTGACCTTGACTCTTCTACTGACTCTATTCCTACGCCATTAGCTCTTAGTTCCCATTTAGATAAGCACTTTTCTCAATATAATAAACATTTAAATGTATGCCATATCAATGCACAGAGCATTCCTCAACACTTTTATGAACTTCATGACACATTTTATTCCTCCTCTATTAATGCAATCCTTATCTCGGAGAGTTGGCTTAAGCCTTCTTATAGCTCCACTCTTTGTAGTCTCCCTGGCTATATCCTCCTCCGTAATGATCAAGTCAATAAGGGAGGTGGCGGGGTTGCAATATATCTTCAAAGTAACATTCCATATAAAATATTAGCAGCCTCCCCCTCACCTTATTCTGGGTCTATAGAATATATTATTCTTGAAGTGGTTGTTAATGGTATTAAAATTTTACTAGGCACTGTCTATTGTCTACCTAATATCAATTACTTTTCCGATTTTGAGGCCTTAGTTTCCTGTTACTGTGCCGAGTACACACATCATATAATCATGGGTGATTTTAATACCGACATTTTGAAAGATAACCAAAGAACACGCGATCTTCAAGATATATTAAGGTCCCATTGTTTTAATATTTTACCTCTAAATCCAACTCATCACAATAATAATACGGAGGACTCACTCTTGGATTTAATCCTGGTGTCATCTTTAGCTCATGTTGTTGATCATGGACAGTTGCTGGCTCCGGGATTTTCAAGACATGATCTGGTTTACTTATCTTACAAGGTCAAACTGCCCAAACTACGTCCGAAAATGTTGAAAATGCGTAATTTTGCCAGGATAAATCAGGATCAGCTGGAACATGATGCCTCTTTAATTGATTGGTCAGCTGTGTTAGATGGCTCTACTCTTGATACCATGGTAGATAGCTTCAATAAAAATATTCTTGCTCTCTATGATAAGCATGCACCTATTCATACGGTATATCTAAAACGTCCTCCGGCTCCTTGGATTACCTCCGACATTCGTAGCGCTATGGCTAATCGTGATAGAGCCTTTACTCGCTACAAAAGAAATAGGTGTGATATGAACTGGTGTTCATTTAAAAAGTTAAGGAATCGCTGCAACCAGATGGTGAGAGCAGCCAAACGGCGTTACATTCATAACAATATAATTAACTCTTCTCAAAGTAATATTTGGAAGTTTCTGAATTCCCTTTGTGTAACTAAGCCACCCCAAGTATCTTCTAATATTTTTTCGCCTAATCAATTTAATCGCCACTTTTCTTGTACACCTGTCATAGATAATGTTGTTAAATCTAACACGATCTCATTGTTGCGATCTCAAGTTTATGAACTTTTAAACTAACGCGTTCTACTATCATTTTTAAATATATAAACGGGTCAATAACGCGTACATATATAGAACTTACTTGTAAAGCTCGACGTTTCGGCCAAGTTACATTGACCGTGGTCACGAGCAGACTGGAGCAGCGAGTTTCCTCCGTCGTTCACGTCGGGATCGATTTTCATCTACCCCCTTCTGGTCTTGTTTTTTCGAATTTAGCCTACACACAACACTAACCGTATCTTGGACTTTATTTGTTTGCAGGTGCAAAGGCTTTATTCTGCTGATCACTGGATTCCAGGCAGGAGACAACTTAAATCCGTCTTCCCTGTTGAAATTTTTATATTTTCTAATTTCAATAGCTTCCCGTACCATACGGGGAACATAGTGTCGCTCAGTAGAGAGAACCTGAGGTCGGTGGAATTCAATCCAGTGATCAGTGCTGGAATCCAAAATATGTTCAGCTATAGCCGACTTATTAACCTGCCTGTTTTTTACAGCCGTGATATGCTCTTTGAGTCTATCTGCGATAGTACGTTTAGTTTGGCCTATATAAGCACTACCACAGCTGCAGTCCACTTTATATACCCCTGGCGTCTGGAAGGGTATGACATCCTTAGGCGTGCCCACATGCCCGACTACCTTTAAGCTTGGCGTATAGATGGTAGGTATGGAATATTTTTTCAGTAGCGTTCCAATCTTATCGGTAATCCCTTTAATATATGTCATGAATGCCGGCTGCCTTTTGACTATAGGATACCTAACCTTTTTATTATAACGCCTAATGTTCTGCCTATCTTTATAACCATTTTTCCTAAGTATATCCTGAACATGGTTTAGTTCAGGCTCCAGATGTTCGGAGTCGCATAAATCAAATGCTCTATTTATTAATGATGTGGCTACAGATTGTAAATGGCGGGAGTGATGATGAGATGACGCATGTAGATATCTGTCAGTGTGTGTAGGTTTTCTGTATACACAGTGAGCTAAGGTCCCATTTGTTCTCACAGTCACTTTAACATCCAAGAAAGACAATGATCGGTCATTTTCCATCTCATATGTGAATCTGATTTTCGGGTGAATGGAATTAAGGTGGTATTGAAATTGATCTACTTCCTGCCTGTTACCTTTAATAATACAAAAAATGTCATCGACGTATCTCTTCCACAGTCGAACGATCTTTGGGCCTAGACGTAGAGCTTGTTGCTCGAAGTACTCCATCCAGAGATTGGCCAATACCGGTGCTACTGGACTGCCCATTGCGACGCCATCAATCTGGAGGTAATATTGACCTTGGAAAAGGAAGTAGCTACCGTCTAGACAGTTTTCTAGTAGATCGATATACTTTTCAGACAAACCATGGTCTCTCAATTTGCTCTTAACTACACCCAGACTCTCTTTAATTGGAACATTAGTAAATAGAGATTCTACATCAAAACTTACCATGATTTCATCTGGTTCCAACCTCAGGTCCTGAATGAGTTCTACGAAATGACGTGAGTCCTTTACATATGAAGGCGTTTTACCTACTAGCGGCTGAAGTACAGATGCCACGTACTTGGCCAAATCGTAAGTAGGTGAACCTATCTGACTTACGATAGGCCTCAAAGGTACACCAGCTTTGTGTACTTTAGGCAGACCATACATCTTAGGTGGCTGAGATGATCTTGCCCTGCATAAAAATTGGTACTCGTCTTCCTTAAAAAGAAACCTGTTTTGGTGCACTAAAGACCGTATACGCCGTACAACCCTAGCAGTGGGATTATACTTCACCGGTTTGTATACCGTCTCATCCTTCAATATGTCTCCCATTTTTTCGAGGTAGTCGTTGGTGTTTAACACAACAGTGGCGTTTCCTTTGTCGGCTTTTAGCACTAAAATATCCTTATTTTCTCTGAGACCTTTTAACGCCAGACGCTCATCTGTTGTGATGTTGCTAGACGGAAGTTTTGACCTGCGTAATATTACTGCGACGTCCTGTCGAATGGTGTCGGCATCATTTGGGGGGACTTTATTGCGAATTATCGCCTCTTCAACACCACCAATGATACTTTCATAAGGTATTCGCTTTGGTGTTACTGCGTAATTCATACCTTTCGCCAATATGTTCCGAGCTGGCTCTTCCAATACAACCGAAGACATATTTATTACAGTAGCCGTGACGTCACCCGATTTTAAATTTAAAACCGTCTTACTGCAACGTCGGTTAATATGTCGGTCAAACTTTCTTTCGTGTTGCTTACTACATAACTCGAAAGTACGCTCAGCCTGTAGGCACGTTATCCGATCACACAAATCAAAATCGTCCACCGATAACCTAACACTACACTCATTATGCACTTTGTATAACTCCTTATGCACTTTAGTTAACTCACTGTATTTATTTCGAATTAATTGTTTTAGGAGTTTTTCACTCGCGTTTCTTAGAATTTTATCGGAATTAAAAATATCACTACGCGATTTTATACGCACACAGGTAGGTAAAATGTTCGAATCACGACAATTACTCAAAAATATTAACGATGACTCGATGCGCGCGCGTTTTTTCCGACATAATTCTAGGTGACGTATTAACTTAACAATATCCGGCCCGTATCGGTTTGCAATATGAACTTTTAAACTAACGCGTTCTACTATCATTTTTAAATATATAAACGGGTCAATAACGCGTACATATATAGAACTTACTTGTAAAGCTCGACGTTTCGGCCAAGTTACATTGACCGTGGTCACGAGCAGACTGGAGCAGCGAGTTTCCTCCGTCGTTCACGTCGGGATCGATTTTCATCTACCCCCTTCTGGTCTTGTTTTTTCGAATTTAGCCTACACATAACACTAACCGTATCTTGGACTTTATTTGTTTGCAGGTGCAAAGGCTTTATTCTGCTGATCACTGGATTCCAGGCAGGAGACAACTTAAATCCGTCTTCCCTGTTGAAATTTTTATATTTTCTAATTTCAATAGCTTCCCGTACCATACGGGGAACATAGTGTCGCTCAGTAGAGAGAACCTGAGGTCGGTGGAATTCAATCCAGTGATCAGTGCTGGAATCCAAAATATGTTCAGCTATAGCCGACTTATTAACCTGCCTGTTTTTTACAGCCGTGATATGCTCTTTGAGTCTATCTGCGATAGTACGTTTAGTTTGGCCTATATAAGCACTACCACAGCTGCAGTCCACTTTATATACCCCTGGCGTCTGGAAGGGTATGACATCCTTAGGCGTGCCCACATGCCCGACTACCTTTAAGCTTGGCGTATAGATGGTAGGTATGGAATATTTTTTCAGTAGCGTTCCAATCTTATCGGTAATCCCTTTAATATATGTCATGAATGCCGGCTGCCTTTTGACTATAGGATACCTAACCTTTTTATTATAACGCCTAATGTTCTGCCTATCTTTATAACCATTTTTCCTAAGTATATCCTGAACATGGTTTAGTTCAGGCTCCAGATGTTCGGAGTCGCATAAATCAAATGCTCTATTTATTAATGATGTGGCTACAGATTGTAAATGGCGGGAGTGATGATGAGATGACGCATGTAGATATCTGTCAGTGTGTGTAGGTTTTCTGTATACACAGTGAGCTAAGGTCCCATTTGTTCTCACAGTCACTTTAACATCCAAGAAAGACAATGATCGGTCATTTTCCATCTCATATGTGAATCTGATTTTCGGGTGAATGGAATTAAGGTGGTATTGAAATTGATCTACTTCCTGCCTGTTACCTTTAATAATACAAAAAATGTCATCGACGTATCTCTTCCACAGTCGAACGATCTTTGGGCCTAGACGTAGAGCTTGTTGCTCGAAGTACTCCATCCAGAGATTGGCCAATACCGGTGCTACTGGACTGCCCATTGCGACGCCATCAATCTGGAGGTAATATTGACCTTGGAAAAGGAAGTAGCTACCGTCTAGACAGTTTTCTAGTAGATCGATATACTTTTCAGACAAACCATGGTCTCTCAATTTGCTCTTAACTACATCCAGACTCTCTTTAATTGGAACATTAGTAAATAGAGATTCTACATCAAAACTTACCATGATTTCATCTGGTTCCAACCTCAGGTCCTGAATGAGTTCTACGAAATGACGTGAGTCCTTTACATATGAAGGCGTTTTACCTACTAGCGGCTGAAGTACAGATGCCACGTACTTGGCCAAATCGTAAGTAGGTGAACCTATCTGACTTACGATAGGCCTCAAAGGTACACCAGCTTTGTGTACTTTAGGCAGACCATACATCTTAGGTGGCTGAGATGATCTTGCCCTGCATAAAAATTGGTACTCGTCTTCCTTAAAAAGAAACCTGTTTTGGTGCACTAAAGACCGTATACGCCGTACAACCCTAGCAGTGGGATTATACTTCACCGGTTTGTATACCGTCTCATCCTTCAATATGTCTCCCATTTTTTCGAGGTAGTCGTTGGTGTTTAACACAACAGTGGCGTTTCCTTTGTCGGCTTTTAGCACTAAAATATCCTTATTTTCTCTGAGACCTTTTACTTCAGCCGCTAGTAGGTAAAACGCCTTCATATGTAAAGGACTCACGTCATTTCGTAGAACTCATTCAGGACCTGAGGTTGGAACCAGATGAAATCATGGTAAGTTTTGATGTAGAATCTCTATTTACTAATGTTCCAATTAAAGAGAGTCTGGATGTAGTTAAGAGCAAATTGAGAGACCATGGTTTGTCTGAAAAGTATATCGATCTACTAGAAAACTGTCTAGACGGTAGCTACTTCCTTTTCCAAGGTCAATATTACCTCCAGATTGATGGCGTCGCAATGGGCAGTCCAGTAGCACCGGTGTTGGCCAATCTCTGGATGGAGTACTTCGAGCAACAAGCTCTACGTCTAGGCCCAAAGATCGTTCGACTGTGGAAGAGATACGTCGATGACATTTTTTGTATTATTAAAGGTAACAGGCAGGAAGTAGATCAATTTCAATACCACCTTAATTCCATTCACCCGAAAATCAGATTCACATATGAGATGGAAAATGACCGATCATTGTCTTTCTTGGATGTTAAAGTGACTGTGAGAACAAATGGGACCTTAGCTCACTGTGTATACAGAAAACCTACACACACTGACAGATATCTACATGCGTCATCTCATCATCACTCCCGCCATTTACAATCTGTAGCCACATCATTAATAAATAGAGCATTTGATTTATGCGACTCCGAACATCTGGAGCCTGAACTAAACCATGTTCAGGATATACTTAGGAAAAATGGTTATAAAGATAGGCAGAACATTAGGCGTTATAATAAAAAGGTTAGGTATCCTATAGTCAAAAGGCAGCCGGCATTCATGACATATATTAAAGGGATTACCGATAAGATTGGAACGCTACTGAAAAAATATTCCATACCTACCATCTATACGCCAAGCTTAAAGGTAGTCGGGCATGTGGGCACGCCTAAGGATGTCATACCCTTCCAGACGCCAGGGGTATATAAAGTGGACTGCAGCTGTGGTAGTGCTTATATAGGCCAAACTAAACGTACTATCGCAGATAGACTCAAAGAGCATATCACGGCTGTAAAAAACAGGCAGGTTAATAAGTCGGCTATAGCTGAACATATTTTGGATTCCAGCACTGATCACTGGATTGAATTCCACCGACCTCAGGTTCTCTCTACTGAGCGACACTATGTTCCCCGTATGGTACGGGAAGCTATTGAAATTAGAAAATATAAAAATTTCAACAGGGAAGACGGATTTAAGTTGTCTCCTGCCTGGAATCCAGTGATCAGCAGAATAAAGCCTTTGCACCTGCAAACATATAAAGTCCAAGATACGGTTAGTGTTGTGTGTAGGCTAAATTCGAAAAAACAAGACCAGAAGGGGGTAGATGAAAATCGATCCCGACGTGAACGACGGAGGAAACTCGCTGCTCCAGTCTGCTCGTGACCACGGTCAATGTAACTTGGCCGAAACGTCGAGCTTTACAAGTAAGTTCTATATATGTACGCGTTATTGACCCGTTTATATATTTAAAAATGATAGTAGAACGCGTTAGTTTAAAAGTTCATATTGCAAACCGATACGGGCCGGATATTGTTAAGTTAATACGTCACCTAGAATTATGTCGGAAAAAACGCGCGCGCATCGAGTCATCGTTAATATTTTTGAGTAATTGTCGTGATTCGAACATTTTACCTACCTGTGTGCGTATAAAATCGCGTAGTGATATTTTTAATTCCGATAAAATTCTAAGAAACGCGAGTGAAAAACTCCTAAAACAATTAATTCGAAATAAATACAGTGAGTTAACTAAAGTGCATAAGGAGTTATACAAAGTGCATAATGAGTGTAGTGTTAGGTTATCGGTGGACGATTTTGATTTGTGTGATCGGATAACGTGCCTACAGGCTGAGCGTACTTTCGAGTTATGTAGTAAGCAACACGAAAGAAAGTTTGACCGACATATTAACCGACGTTGCAGTAAGACGGTTTTAAATTTAAAATCGGGTGACGTCACGGCTACTGTAATAAATATGTCTTCGGTTGTATTGGAAGAGCCAGCTCGGAACATATTGGCGAAAGGTATGAATTACGCAGTAACACCAAAGCGAATACCTTATGAAAGTATCATTGGTGGTGTTGAAGAGGCGATAATTCGCAATAAAGTCCCCCCAAATGATGCCGACACCATTCGACAGGACGTCGCAGTAATATTACGCAGGTCAAAACTTCCGTCTAGCAACATCACAACAGATGAGCGTCTGGCGTTAAAAGGTCTCAGAGAAAATAAGGATATTTTAGTGCTAAAAGCCGACAAAGGAAACGCCACTGTTGTGTTAAACACCAACGACTACCTCGAAAAAATGGGAGACATATTGAAGGATGAGACGGTATACAAACCGGTGAAGTATAATCCCACTGCTAGGGTTGTACGGCGTATACGGTCTTTAGTGCACCAAAACAGGTTTCTTTTTAAGGAAGACGAGTACCAATTTTTATGCAGGGCAAGATCATCTCAGCCACCTAAGATGTATGGTCTGCCTAAAGTACACAAAGCTGGTGTACCTTTGAGGCCTATCGTAAGTCAGATAGGTTCACCTACTTACGATTTGGCCAAGTACGTGGCATCTGTACTTCAGCCGCTAGTAGGTAAAACGCCTTCATATGTAAAGGACTCACGTCATTTCGTAGAACTCATTCAGGACCTGAGGTTGGAACCAGATGAAATCATGGTAAGTTTTGATGTAGAATCTCTATTTACTAATGTTCCAATTAAAGAGAGTCTGGATGTAGTTAAGAGCAAATTGAGAGACCATGGTTTGTCTGAAAAGTATATCGATCTACTAGAAAACTGTCTAGACGGTAGCTACTTCCTTTTCCAAGGTCAATATTACCTCCAGATTGATGGCGTCGCAATGGGCAGTCCAGTAGCACCGGTATTGGCCAATCTCTGGATGGAGTACTTCGAGCAACAAGCTCTACGTCTAGGCCCAAAGATCGTTCGACTGTGGAAGAGATACGTCGATGACATTTTTTGTATTATTAAAGGTAACAGGCAGGAAGTAGATCAATTTCAATACCACCTTAATTCCATTCACCCGAAAATCAGATTCACATATGAGATGGAAAATGACCGATCATTGTCTTTCTTGGATGTTAAAGTGACTGTGAGAACAAATGGGACCTTAGCTCACTGTGTATACAGAAAACCTACACACACTGACAGATATCTACATGCGTCATCTCATCATCACCCCCGCCATTTACAATCTGTAGCCACATCATTAATAAATAGAGCATTTGATTTATGCGACTCCGAACATCTGGAGCCTGAACTAAACCATGTTCAGGATATACTTAGGAAAAATGGTTATAAAGATAGGCAGAACATTAGGCGTTATAATAAAAAGGTTAGGTATCCTATAGTCAAAAGGCAGCCGGCATTCATGACATATATTAAAGGGATTACCGATAAGATTGGAACGCTACGGAAAAAATATTCCATACCTACCATCTATACGCCAAGCTTAAAGGTAGTCGGGCATGTGGGCACGCCTAAGGATGTCATACCCTTCCAGACGCCAGGGGTATATAAAGTGGACTGCAGCTGTGGTAGTGCTTATATAGGCCAAACTAAACGTACTATCGCAGATAGACTCAAAGAGCATATCACGGCTGTAAAAAACAGGCAGGTTAATAAGTCGGCTATAGCTGAACATATTTTGGATTCCAGCACTGATCACTGGATTGAATTCCACCGACCTCAGGTTCTCTCTACTGAGCGACACTATGTTCCCCGTATGGTACGGGAAGCTATTGAAATTAGAAAATATAAAAATTTCAACAGGGAAGACGGATTTAAGTTGTCTCCTGCCTGGAATCCAGTGATCAGCAGAATAAAGCCTTTGCACCTGCAAACAAATAAAGTCCAAGATACGGTTAGTGTTGTGTGTAGGCTAAATTCGAAAAAACAAGACCAGAAGGGGGTAGATGAAAATCGATCCCGACGTGAACGACGGAGGAAACTCGCTGCTCCAGTCTGCTCGTGACCACGGTCAATGTAACTTGGCCGAAACGTCGAGCTTTACAAGTAAGTTCTATATATGTACGCGTTATTGACCCGTTTATATATTTAAAAATCTCAAGTTTACTCTCACAATGCTACTTTTAATTTTTTACCTATTACAGATAAGAAACCCTAAATTTAATTAAATCATTAAAATCTAAAGCAGTTGGATGCGATCAGCTGAACAGGGACATGATAATCCGCATCAAGGATTTTGTCATTCGACCTATCACTCATATCATAAATTTCTCTTTGTCCTCTGGTATCTTCCCTACCTTATGGCGTAAAGCACACGTTCCACCCCTGCCCAAAATTTCTAATCCCTGTACGTTAAATCAATTCAGACCAATATCCATCCTCCCTTATCTCTCTAAAATCCTTGAGGTGGCTGTTCATAAGCAAGTCATTAACTTATTGACAAAGTCTAACTACCTAAGTCCTTATCAGTCTGGTTTTCGCGCAGGACACAGCACAGCCACTGCTTTTTTAAAAGTCACTGAAGATGTGAGGATCGCTATGGAGGCATCTGAGTTGACAGTCTTAGTTTTAATTGACTTTTCAAATGCATTCAATGCTGTCGACCATGACATCTTGTTAGCTATTCTGGCACGTCTTGGTTTATCTTCATCTGTATTGGACTGGTTTTTGTCGTATATCCGAGGATGACAGCAAGCAGTTTGTGCGAATGACAGTTTTTCCATGTGGTGTGATTTATTAGCAGGTGTACCTCAAGGTGGAATACTTTCCCCGCTTCTATTTTCCGTGTTTGTAAATGTTATTGCGGATTACTTAAACTGCTCTTACCATCTATATGCTGACGATCTGCAAATTTACACCCACACTGACCTAGGTGACATAAACAAGGCGGTGCAGCGTATTAACGACGATTTAAGCAACGTACTGGATTGGTCCAAAAAATTTGGTATCTCAGTTAACCCTAATAAATGCCAAGCAATCATTATTGGCAGCACACGACGCATTGCCTCGTTGAAGTGGGATTCTGTTTTGCCCGTAGTATTTGACAATACCCCAATCCCTTTTTGTCCCCACGTCAAGGATCTTGGTCTTATAATTGATAACACACTTTCGTGGTCCCCACATATTACTGAAGTCTGCCGCAAGGTCAATCTGGCTCTGCGCTCACTCTATCGCCATAAAAACTTCTTACCTATCGACACTAAGCTTTTATTGGTACAACCGTTGGTGCTGCCGATAATTGATTAGGCGGATGTGTGTTCTTCGGACTTAAGCCAAGCTCTCCTTGACAGATTAGAGCGCTTGCTCAACAATTGCATACGTTTCGTGTATGGTCTTCGCAAATACGATCACGTATCCCAATTCCGTATTAAACTAAAATGGCTTCCAATTCGTCAACGTAGACAGTTGCGAATGCTATGCACTCTCTTTTCTGTATTATATGACCTAGCAGCACCGCGTTACCTTAAGTCAAAATTCAAATTTCAGAATACAACTCATTCTCGTAATCTTCGCTCAAGCACCATCCCTACTCTTCAAGTTCCTTTTTGTCGTACCGAATTCGTCTCTCGATCATTTGTATCCCAATCTGTAAGGTTCTGGAATGCTCTTCCGGTTGAACTTAGGAATAGTCCCTCCAAATTTTCCTTTAAACGTTCTGTTAAAAAATATCTTTTGAATTAACATTATCAGACATTATTTTATTTTATTTATGTATTTAATCGTCGTATTTATACTTATTTCCCTATTTATAAATTAATATATATAATATGTATAATATCTATGTATGTTATTTATTTAGGTATGTATGTGTATATAATATGTGTATGGGTATAGTGTATAAATAAGTATATTTTATGTGTATTTAATGTTTTGAGTTTTTTTTGTATTACCAGCAGTTATAATAACTAAATTTTACTAATTTATCTTATCATGCACCCCTTTAAATGAAATGTTATCTAATTAGTTTGGGTTGACTGGTAGAGAATGCCATGTAGCATTAAGTCTACCTATGTACTCAATTGTGCATAAATTTTTAAATAAATAAATAAATAAATCGATCTACACTTAAGTTTAAAACAATTTCATTTTGTTTTCTTGCATAAATTGAAACATATTTTGATTAAATTTAAGTTTGTTCAAAACTCGTTAATAACAAAGTTTTAATACGTCACTGATTGTAAATTAAATTAGGTTGAATTTCAATACATATACAAAAAATATACTTTGAACACTGAATATCGTCGGCACTTGGTAAAACTCCATGTTAACTTATATTTATATCGTATTAAAAGCACTTGTACTGTTTTACTTGACTTTTTAATATTTAAAACCAACCGGTTTCGCGTTTTAACGCATCATCAGGGCAAAAGTTATTGTTGTTATTATTGTTTAGTACAACTGACAATTTGACAATTAACAATATATACTGAAGGTAGTATGAACATTTTAAATTTAAAATTATATTTCACAATGTCGGTGTTACCCACACATCATAATTACCCTTTTAAGCAGGGAGAATTGTGTACAGTAATTTATTAATTCAATAGTATGTCGATGTCAATAGTGCAATGTAATAGTATAATTGGATTGATTAATATGTAAAAATGTCATATAGATTCTAATGTCAAATTAAAATAATTAAATGTCGTGATACATTTCCCATATAAGATTAATATAAAATAATTATTCGAATTCTAGTATTAAATTATCATTATTGAATGTCAATTATACGTAATTATTAATTCAAATTATATAAAGAATAAAGTAATAATAATAATAAAACCAAAAACATAATAAAAAAATAAAAATAAAAGCAGTAACTTATACATTAATCATTAAAAATATTCAGTAAAGGAGATACGTTTAGTTCTCTGCGGTCATTTAGTAGTTGGGTCTGATGTTTAAGTCTATTTATTTCCAATGCCTCTAAAGCATCTAGTTTCTTCCCTTTATCACATATGTGTATAGTTTTTATGTCCCTTGTAACATCAAAGTTATGGCCTTCAGTAATAAGGTGTTGTGCGAATGCAGAATTTCCTTTTTTCAATCGCCAACCCCTGTCATGTTCCTTAATTCTGGCTGCAAAAGATCTGCCTGTTTGTCCTATGTAGGTGGCATCACAGTCACTGCATTTTAATTGGTAAACTCCACTTTTGGCCATTTGTGGGATTTTTTGTTTATTATTAAACAGTAATTTTTTAAGAGATTTTTGTGTGTAGAAAGCTGGCTTATAGTCTTTAATTAATCTTGCGCAGGTATGTGAAATTCTACCTAAAAATGGTATCCTCATAAACTTTTCCTCCTTTTTGTTATTGCATTTGCTGTGGCCAGAGTATATGGAGGGAAGTACAATATTTTTTCGCTTCTTTTTAATTAAGGCATCGATCATTTGGGACTTGTAGCCATTGTTCACCGCGATTGCTTTGATAGTTTTTAATTCTTGTTGAAAATTATTGTTTGACAATGGTACTGTCAGCAATCTTTGGACCATCGCATGAAATGCTGCATATTTATGGTTGGGTGGATGTTTAGAGTCCGCTGGTATGATGTTGTCCGTGTATGTGTCTTTTCTGTAAATATTGAAATGGTGCCTTTGTTCTTCTATTTTAATAGTTAAATCTAGAAAGTGTATTTCTTTATCACCGATTTCCATTGTAAATTGAATCCGAGGGTCATACGAATTTAAAAGGTCAAGAAATTTAATAAGTTCTTGTTTTTGCCCCGTCCATAAGCACAAAACATCGTCAACATACCTATACCAGTATCTGATATGCTTTTTTGACATCTCCTCCCCAAGTATCTGTACTTCAATACTATCCATATAAATATCAGCACACAATGGTGACAGTGGACTTGCCATCGCTAGACCCTCCACTTGCTTGTAAATTTTATCGTCGTATATAAAATAGTTTTGATCTAGGCACACTTCAAATATATGATTAAGGTCAATTATTTGTTGTGGTTCCACTTTTACTTTTTCCAAAATATTTTGAACCGCACGTTTGCAACCCTCAATTGGTACACTCGGAAAAAGATTTTTAACGTCAAATGAGACCAAAATTCCATCATTTGGTATTTCAATATCTTTAATTTTATTTATTAAATTCAAACTATTTTTTATTGTATGTTGTGGCTTAAATTTAGTAAGTTTTTTAAAAATACTATTTGTTGTTAATGCTAACTTATAAGTTGGAGCCGCCGTATAAGATACAACCGGCCGAATAGGATTTCCAGGTTTGTGTAACTTATAGTATCCATGAAGCCGAGGTATTTGAAAATATCATTCAACAATGCAATAAAATGATGTAAAACAAAGCCAATAAAAGTGTCTGTACTATATTACAAATTTTCATATTATTAATAAAATAAATAATATTTATTTTATTAATAGTATAATATATAATATTTTTCTTTACAATTCAAGGTTCTCGTATTCTCTAGTAAGCAAGAATTTTATGTCACAACAGACTAAGTAAACCATGTGAAAGTAAAAAGAAGTAAGAGTTCAAAGCGATACAGTAACACCATATTTTAAATTATTGAATCCTTTAATGTTACAAAACTGGTGTTTACCATCTTTTTTTCAAATTGTTCTGGCATCTGCTGGTATTTCTCGATGTGAAATAATTTCATAATAAACTTTAATGCTCACCTAATTATTCAAACAATCGATATGTATGTATTTTTTTTATTTTATTATTTTGCTACATACATCAGAATCTCCTTAGATAAAATTGGCAGATTCTAGAACATACATATCCGATAAGACCAATATTATAATAAAAATAAATATATAAATTTTGTCACATACTTATTTTTAATATAATTCTATTCTTTAATTCTAAACTCAGCAAAATCAACTGATCGTGTCCTTTATTATCATGTATACAATTTATTACAATATATATATATATATATATATATATATATATATATATATATATATATATATATATATATATATATAGTTTTCCCAGTCTCATCATAACTATCCAATACAAATATCCAATTTAACCCAAGAACTATATATTTTTTTTTCAAATTAAATAATATTCATATATTACAATCAACCCAGTTAATAAAATAAATAAATCTCTATTTATTTATTCATACTTGTATAATATACCTGTATAATATACTATTGAGACTCTACCGACCTCCTCCGAACCTCCCGGGTTTCACCACTGTAACCAAAATATCTTAAATGTTATCATAATAATAATCGTGTTCGCCCTGAATCACGACCATTTCTCCCATTAAATTTTTTTTTTTTTATATATACGTGTAACCAATAAAATCCATTAATTCTTATATTGGAATGTTACTATAAATTCAAAACAAAGTAAATAAATATTAAATTAGCATTTTTAGGGTTCCGAAGTAAACCCTTATACTTTCGCTATGTTTTCATTTTCATTGAATTAGTAAGCAACCGTTTTCACCAACTTTATCATATCATATTGGTTCATTATCTAGTAACATTTTAAAGAATTTTGTGTGAAGTATAAAAGTCCTTTTTATTCTTGCCACTCTAACGGAACATAATTTTCGTGATTTCCATTAGATCTCTCTCGCTAAAGCGAGGAGGAAAAACTGCTATCTCAATTGTAAAGTTCCATGTGTTTAATCGGATGTATTAATATGCAAATTGCAAACATATCGTTGCAAACCTTATTACTTTATGACAGTTAAGTTGGTGTTATATATAGTCTAGCTATTCTTTAATTTTCTTCAGATATAGTGCAAAAGATCGCATTGACCAATTGAATAACTCATATTGCATCCGAAGGGTCTTACCGATAATCTAATTAGTGCTGTTCATACCTGATGAATCCGATTTCCCTTCATCGTTACTTAGACTTTGCACTACCGAATTTTAAAATCGTGGGATAGCGCGAGATTAAGTCACAGTACTTATACATATAACAAATTTGTAACCAGTTAAGCATTTTACTATAGAAAAATATTATGTTCCCGATGCCTTAAATTTAATAGTGCCCATATTTTCGAAAATCACTTTTTTTTTATTTTTCATCCGACGAAATTTTTCCTTCCTATACAGCTTTATTTTAATACAATCGTTGAGCCTAATATAAGTTATGTTATCTATTACATAATATATTTAATTATTATTTCTATCTGTTATCATCTGAAATCTGAGTTATCATCTGAAAGATACGAGACATTTCGAAATACCGCCAAAAAAAATATTTTGTTATCAATGAATTAATTGGTGAAGATTGTTCGAACTAATATATAAAAATCAATTCCTGTTCGTTAGTTACGCTAAAACTCGAAAACGGCTGAACCAATTTGGCTAATTTTGGTTTTGAATTAATCGTTGAAGTCCAGCAGGCTTAGGATAAGCAACACGATAAAATTTTGTCGACCTCGTTTTCTCGGCTTTTATGTCACTTTCTCGATTCGCTAACGCATTTAACACTTGATTCGACATGGATCGAATACTCGATCGAATACTTCAAAGGAAGAGAAAATGATCAATTTTACTCGACGGTAGTTATTTTCTCTATCGATCGAAACGTCTTGCTGTCATTTTATCGATTTGTCATTTGACACTTCGTTAAAATTTGGTTAAAATTTTGATAACCTTATCCACTATTTCATATTATTATACTTTAATTATACAATAATTACAAAACTTTTTGATTTCTGTTCATTTTATTAAATATAGATTTCGGTCCAGTGTTGGCAGTAGTATGTATGGCAGGCAGGCAGGCAGTATGGCATATATGTATTTAATAGTGGTGGCAGTTCCATATTATACCTATTATGTGCTAAATATCTACGTTTAACGGCAAGCCTGCAAAATACAAAGAAGGCATATAGGAAATTTGTGTGATCTTTTTACACAACGGACGGAGCATTCCAATCACTATAGCGCTTCAATAAACCCAATAACCATGGCTCTCTAAATAATATAGACCCTTGTGAATTTGGAGGTTTAGAGCCACACACCGATCAAGGCATGCCTCTTTAGTTAAAGGTAAGTGAACATAAGAGACTTGTAATTCAGTTTCTAGTAGATATGACAGCCATCCAACTTCATTAACTGTAATAACAGAATATCTTTGTAGTAAATACTAATTTGACTTAGGTGAACTCAATAAAGTTATATTTTTTCAAAAGTTATCTGTAGTTTTTCGATTTTCTTTTTTAAACAGTTAATATGTTACATAAGTGTATGTTAAATTTCAGCTGGATACAAGTAATAATCCTTTTCTTGGTGGTCAACTTTTCACAATACTTAGAATAATGATGCAAATGTGTTATTCCTCTAAGGCTTGCATTGATTATGTATTTAAGGAGTTTTTACTACCCATTCAAGTTATATTTAGTCAAAAAAAGTATTTGTTTTAATCAGTTGTTTTCAGACCAAGTTCCATGTATGATTAACATACTACTATGATGTATTATTTTCTGTAATATTCATAACTTAAAATATCCAATATGACACATGTAGTTCTCAATTACCTAGGTACCTACATATGTAAACATTATTATTTTATATTTGTCTACATTTAAAGATAATTTACCATACAGAAAGGCAGTCAGTTCTTGTTATTATTGTTTATTACAATAATATATGTCAATAAAAAATATAATTATTATTTGCAGATAAGACTTCAACTGCAGAATTTTTAATATTACTGACAAATATCCTAGAAGAACAAATGATGCCCTCATATGTCATAATTGAAATGGATGAAATGCGAAGATTACACAATAGAAGATATTGACGGATCCTATGTATACTGGTGCAACTTGCAAAACAACGGAAACCATTTTCTTGCCTCAAAAGCCTTAAAATTACCTTATATTTGTCCAAATGTAATAAAGTATTTGAAAATTTGTACAAATTTTCAAATACTTCTATTGATTTATGTCAAAACTAGCTGTTGCCCGTGACTTTGTTTGCGTAGACTGTTTACTCCGCACAGCTCCTCCCCCGTAGGTGATAACGTGATAATATGTAGCCTATATGTTGACCCGACCTGTTAGTAATATTCATGCAAAATTTGAAGTAAATCCATGCAGTACTTTTTGAGTTTACCCCGGACATACATTGACTTTCCTACGATTTTATTATATGAAGGTATAGATTACAAGCTACAGAACATTTAATCCGGCCTCCAGTAAAGTTGTGTCATTGCACTTGCACAAACATACGTAGGACCCTTCGATATGATAATTACAAGTATTTTCTTTTAGAAGTGTTAACTTTGTTACTTTTGTTGTTGTTTTTTAATCAAAGTGATTTTGGTAGTAACAATACTTAGTGGATTATTGGTATAATAAAATACTTTAGTGTTGTATAAGATTTATTGAAAAAAATATATGCTCTAAGCAAACCTTCTATCTAAGTATTAAATAATTTTATATAATAAAAATTAAACTTATAGTCATCAATGTCTAATTTTAAGTATAAGTTTAATGACACACTATTCATAGTATTTAATGTTTTAATGACAATCATAGATTTTACTATATGGAAAAGTCTTGAGAAATAATTTTTATTTTCTTTAATAAAGTTACAAAATGAATAAATCACACAAAATACAAAATGAATAATTATAAAAAGTGTGTAATATGAAGCAGTCTTGTAAAGAAAATTAAATTTGAGTTTTAAAAAATATACAAACACATCTGCTTTACTAAACTAACAATTATTATTAATGTTTGTACTTCTCAGAATAGATAAATAATTTTCACAATTTATCACCTTATGACTTAAATTTATTAACATGTATCTTTGAATTTTCACTAATGTAACAAACTTATAGAAGATTACACGCACTATATTAAAGCTATTATATTTTAAATTTAAATGTTTTCTACAATTTAAATATCTCTTGTTATCTCGCATAATTAATCAGTAATGAAAATTCAATATCAAAAATTAGTTTACTATATAGTATAAGTATATGGAATTTCACTTGAAAATAAAATAAGGTAACATTAACTTTCTATTAATTTAAATTTTAAAAATTACACATATTAGGTACATTAAGACTATCATGTTATAAACTTAATTGTTTTCTACAAATTAAAATTTATTTTTCAATCTTGCACAACCATTAAAAACAGCAAGAAAAATATAATATTCAGCATTAACTTATAAATCTTCTTAATCAACAATTTCAAAAAATGTAATAAATAGAAATGCTTCTTTATTCTATTTCCATTACTCGCTGTTTAGTCAACCTGTAAACAAATATATCTTATCAAAATGTTGTTATATATGTTTACTTAATATATTTTTTTGTCAGTTAACTCAGGACTTATAACTCCAGTCTTGCATGTTGCATTTTGTGTAGTTATATAGATTTGCATTGTAAATTATATAATGGGGTCGAAAAAACAATTGGTTACATTTATAAAAGGGAGTGAAAGAAGCCTACACTATTCTCCAGAGAAAGCTTCTCATAATTTTCAGGATTTTTTACAAGAATCAAGTTTTTGATATAATCTTGAATTTATGATATTAATTTTGTAAAAAACAACAACTTTTACAATGAAAGAAATATATTAAAATATGTTTAAAATTTGATTCTTTCAGTCTACCTTGTTAGATGATTTGTCATGGAGATATGTATGTAAATAAATACTTACACAGTGTTCCATTGTTTTCCTTTCTTCCTCTAGAAACTATAATGTATGAAGTATTTGTAGAATATATGGTGTTATATTATGCTTTCCCAATATTAAAGACTTTAATCTTTGGTGCTACAAGTCTAGTCCATGAATCCACCATGGTGACAAAGCTAATTTATGCTTATTACTTCTTATCCTGAAAAGAAAATCATAATTATTTTTAATAACCTATATAGGCTTTTAAAAAAATATAAGTATAAAGAAGTATACTACTTACGTTTTATTTTGTGTTCCCATTTCACATACCTAACACAATTTAATTTTGTACTAGAATCGGAAGAATGATGATGATTTTAGAGATGTGAGAACCAAACAGTATAAATCAATAATTCCTTGTACGTAATGGTTAGATAATTAATTAATTTATAATTAATTACAAAATACAAATTAGTTAAAGTACAATTCTTTTTGACGTAATGTAAATAAACTTTTAATTTTTCGTATATAGAGAAAATAATTCTACGAATTCTCGTGCTACTCAGTGTTACCAACTCTATTCAAAATTACAACTACTTACAAGGTTTTCTACAAAATTCAGTAGAAAACTAAATGTAAAATAAAAGGTTAATTTAAAGCTGGTGCTTATTTTGTATTATTTAATGTTACTATTAATAACATATACTCAGGAAAAATAATACATAAAAACATATTATAATAATCAAAATATTAATTAATCAATCAAAAATAACAAAAAAATCGAGTGTAGCTCACACTCGTTTTTTCGTTAGAAGTAAATGTAAGAAGACAAAATAAAATAAAATTTATATACTCTTTGAGTAAGTCTTTGTCGTCGAAGTCGAAGTCGAAGAAAAATGTTTTTCGTTCTTGAGATGTAAATCACAGACCGTGGTCCCACAAACTAACTTTTTTTTGATTAACAACAAGCTGAATATTTGTAAAAAGCTTCATTTTGACGAGACAACCGTCTTTTCTATTTTCGAAAAATCTCGAATCGGGTAACTAATAAAGTTAATGCTGCGAAGATATTGGGTTCGGTAAATAATAAATATTTATTAATAACAATAATTATTTTTCGACTTTAATCGCTTGATTATATTATGAAAACTACGACGAAACTTTTGTCCTACATATTTGATGATTTTTCTGAGAATCCCACTTATGAGATTTTTAAATTGATATTAATCAATTTAAAAATAACCTAATTTTCTCACAACAGCTTGTTAATTATTATCGTAATTCAACGGTAACTTTGTTATACACGTAAAGTGGAAACTTTTCTTAGTCTGACACTCTAAAGTTTCCCTATTTTATCTAATCTTTATTAGTTACCCGATTCGAGATTTTTCAAAGATAGAAAATATGGTTGTCTCGTCAAAACGAAGCTGTTCACAAAAATTCAGTTTGTTCTTGGAGACCACGGTCTAACAGTAAGTCTTAGGTTGGATTGCTTGCATCTGGCTGATTTTTGGATAACATTATTTGTAACATAAAATACTGTGAATTGTATTCTGTTCTATCTTATTTTCTAGTTGGCATAATACTATATATTTATATTTGTTTATCGTAATGCATTTTCGTGTCATTGTCAAATCACAATTCTATGGAAGTTTCTCATCAAAAAAATTAATCGAAAATGTTGATTGATTAGTCTAAAAGAAGATGTTAATTTACTTAATAATGTTAGAATTATAATTGAAAGGAATAATTATAGTGGAAAAAAATAGCTTGTTAATAATAATTGTTACGCACTTTTACGCATAATTAGTTACACAGTTATACACCCAGAAATAAATACTCGCTGGCATCTTAATTGCCCTTTACATTAAAACATCTTATGAATCATAATTCATTGTTTCAGTTTTATAGAATAAAAAACTAGTTTTGATGGTCAAAACTAAAAAGAGAGAATAATTCAAAAACCTGTAAAATATCTTTAATTACAATTGTTAATAGGTACGGCTACACTAGGCTTTGGTTATATTTCCTTCGACTCTGACAAAGAAGAGAAATGATGACAGGAAGTTATAAATGTAAACAAAAGCTCATAATGATTAACACAAGTTAAATGCACCAAAGGTGTACCTTAAAAATCAGAATTAGTATAATATCTATGTCTTCTAGTGACAACATTTATTTCTCTATTCGAGTAAACTTTTTGTTTAATTTATCTATGACGTTTTAAATGTTTATCGTGGCATGCTTAATAACATCCATCGAGATATTAATAAATGTCAAGCAAACGTCACTTTCTCGATCGATATATATCTCGTGGTGCTTATCCTAAGCCTGCAGGAAAGGTTTAAAAGGTGAGAAAATATACATGAAAAAATAGAATAGTAGTTAAAAAAAAAAAACAGAACAAGCCGGGTTTGCCGGGTCAGCTAGTCTATAATATAATTAGTATACTGGGTATTTGGGAGTTCACGTGACACGTGACACGTTCTTATTTCTGGTTGATATCATGTACTACACAGACATTTATAACAACAGGCTGCCATACCATCTTGTTATACGAGAGACAAATTCAGTATTAATAAATGTTGAAAACAGAATTTTGCAATCAGTTTTAATTCTATACAGTAGGCCCAAAACATATACTCTGTATTTTGGGTTTAGTAAAACAATTAACTGCCAATGCCTACAAATAAAAACCTATATTTTTTTCCATATATATTCTTACGATGTTTAACACTAAAGAAAACTACTAGATGGCAAGGCTTTAAATCACACCATCTCAGGAGCAATATACCATCGTTGCTTAGTTTACTCCCATCTACAAGTAGTTCAATTTGTACCGCTGGGTCATACATAGGCAACAGTAGCTCAGATAATTTGTTTTTCAAATAGCTCCACTCGTGCCATTCTTTTTCATAATTATATTAAAGAGACAAGATAAAGTTGTGCAATTTCCTATAAGTCTTCTAAGAATTCAACGAGACGTATAATTGCCAAAAACATTGTATGCATTGTAACCTAATTTCGTACTAATTGAATCACGGGTGAAATTGTTTTTAAGACAAATATTTAAAATGCGGTGCGCAGAGAACCTTCTTATGATAATTATAGTTTTCTGTCAGTAATTTCAAATATTAGAATTATCACTCAACTAATCAACCTTAAAAGAAATATATATTTTGTAACTAAAATAACAATATTTTAATAAATCAAAAGTTAAATTTGCCTGTACTATTATTTCAAAATTTTCTTTATCGTATATAAACATCACCGATTGTATCAAATTTTGAATCTGGCTCATAAAGATAGCTACACTGACTTAGATATTGTAGTAGACTTAAAAGTAAATTAATCAGTCAACTGAACTTTTATACTCTGAGCCGAACCCAGACTGGGCTGTAAATAATATCACGTCAGGCCCAGGACTAAAATCAGTACACATGATACATTGGAACCTATAGATTCTAAAATGTACTTGACATTGCCAATCACCCACGTACTCGGTACCTATGTAGTAAAATTTATTTATGTGTAATAGAGATCACGGAAGTCATTAGGGCAGACGAAAAAATATAACTATTGCACAGGTGTGTTCAGCCAAAGTTGCAATATTCAAAAAAATTTTAGTTTTTACCCCTTAAACTATATATACCTTCAATGTAATATGCGACATCACTAAACCGATATTCCAAGGTACCCCTTTTTTGAAAATCATTTTTATAGCAGCACTGAAAATTGACTACTATAATTATTACCCCATTACAAAGTTAAACAGGAATATTTAACAATAAATCCGATTTTTCTAGGCTCAGCCAAGTAATTTTTTTTATTGAAATTGTTACTAAAGGAACATTTGTTTCCATTACTTTTTTTTTTTTTATATCGTAAGACGAATGAATTTCCAGATATAACCAGAATCGTCATCTACTCCATCACAGAAAAACGGCACTAACACGTAATGCATGATTTTCACATTTATTTAACCCTCCAGCAGCTGTTTTTGTCTCTTGTATTAAATTATGCCAATCTACGGAGCATCTTAATTTTAAATAAAACATTCATTTAATATCTTAAATCAAACGTAATATATGCGGTGGTCATAAAAACGGATACTGTGCGGTGACGAATTGCCTAACAGTTCACAGCTTCACAGCCATCTTGTTGGGAAATCTAATTATGTTTCCTAATAATCCTCTTTGCTGAAGTATCAAAGTAAGTTCGTTTCCTGGTGAATTTGCAAAGTAGTGTTACCTGTCGTATCAAACTCCACTCATACTCGGTAATCCGTAGTAAAAGACGTTCTGCTTACACGAGGAAGACGGGCTTCGTTGACGGCAAGGCACTTATTATTTCATTCTCTCGTTACCACGTGACCGCTCCAGTGTTACGAGTGATTTTTCAAGTATTTAAATTACCTGAAACTTAAAACGACAAAACATAGTATATTCTTGGTACTTACATATCTAATAACGTACTTTTTTTTAAAAAAAAGACCATAAGAACGGCAAGACAAAGAAAGAAAAATAAATTAACTGTTAAATTATATCGATTTAAAAGTAATATTTGGTACTTTAAAATATAGAAGAATAGAATTTCTTTTTTTCATAAAAATCGGTTACAAAGGTGTTACGTATTTTGAAATAGTCTACCGGTAATGCCAGTGTGCAAAAATTATAATAAGTCTACTTTTTATTAACCAAAAAACATGTTATATGAAATGAGACTCACGAAATATAGAATATCGATATGAGAGAATGTCACTAATTAATATTTGATAATCTAGTTATATAATGTAACCTTTGATTTGTGTAAACTGTGGGTAGACCACTTCTGAAATGTAATCAATACCCTACATTTGACAATTAAAGTGGTGCATGAGTGAATATAAACCCACGGGCAATGGCTAGATTCCGCCCTTGTATTAAATATTAATAACTGCCTTTTCTAATTAAAACAACGTAATCGATTTTTACAATTTTATATTTTCTTTTATATTGTCTAATGTAACCAAAATCTCTAATTTTAACATTCTATCTTTTAATTTATATGATGAAATGATGAAATATAATATAAATTATCAAATACATGTACCTTAAATTGCTTATCCACGTTCTGGATTATTCAAATATTATCGTACTTTTAAACGGAGGCCAGTGTGTGTTACACTGATCGATGCAGGAGACTGAATGTCCGAGTTTTCAACCCGTCTTACCCGCCATTGTTTGTTTTTGTGCAAGCTCTGTGTTACCAGAGTAAATAATTTTAATTCACACAACAACGATGTCGGGCAAAATCCTGCTTTATTAAATAAAAACCTAACATTTATAAACATTAAAAAAAATAGAACAAACATGTTGTATTAGAATTTATTACTACTAACGCCATCTATCATGAAAGTAACGAGTTAAAATGCTAACGGGTTAAAATGCTACTTGGCGTGGTAGATTTAATTCATTTTCATTCACTGCATTTTAATACAATATTAATCTATTAATACACTTGTACCTTTTAACTTCCCGCTACGAATGTAGATATGGGGGCTTAGCCATATTTCAAACATTTTGTTTCGTTTCCTTTTCTACAATTGCAAACTTTTTTGCAAAATCGATTTTAAAAAATGCTCAATTGGTAGCCAAGTTAACACTTCTGCGTACATTGCTTATTCTATATAGTTCGGAGAAATAACAATGTAATTAGTCTATGGCCAGCGTTCTTAAAAACGTCAGTCACTATTGTGAAGTGTCAAAAGCGCGGGTGAAATAAAATATTTAAACAAATTTGCGGCAAAACAGTGACGATAAATAAGGTAAAATTCTTTTAATTGATTGATTTAATAAAATTTATAGGTCTGATTCTCTACAGACTTTAATTTTGAACATTTATTGTAACTAAAATGATATATTTTCCAAATTAGTGAAAAATATTTTTAATAAAGTTCGTGCCCTGGATGGAATCTCATCCAGAGCACGAGCTAGCCCGGAACAATCTGCAGCGTTATTAGAATTTATGGAAAGGTACGTTAATTATTTAGACAATTGATTAGCTATCTTAAGAAATCGCCGATTGTTGATTTAATCTTTCTGAACCTTATGAATTTATAACATAAACAATGACGTGATTCATATCGATCGCACTTAAGAAATAAACAAAACGATAGTGCTTCGTTTTTCAAAGGAGGCCCTTTGTACTTTTAAATAATTGTAACATGTTTTTCAGCCATGGCGATATAACGAGGCCTCAGCAAGGGCTTCAAGGAAGATTTAGAGCTGACCGTCTTTGGCAGGAGGCGGTAGAATTATTGAATTCTATTGGTGGAGGAGTAGTAAGGTCAATAGACAAATGGAAAAAGGTAAAATAGTTTTTTGTAATAAAATTAGCAAACAAAGTGGTAGTTTTCCTCACAGGAAAGTAAGAAATAACCGCCACCTATAAACATCTACTAGCACTACTGTGTTGCTGGTATAGTAAAGTTAGTATGTCACCTCATGTGCAAGTTTACCTGTATAACCGAACACTAGGCTCCCGGTTGCTCAAACATCTTTACTCAGGAAGCATACTGAACTTTACTGTTAATATCATTATAATTTTAAAGGACAGCACGCAACCAAATGTTCTCCTGATGGAAAGTGATAAATATCGCCTGAATAAGTAAGGCGGAGGTACTAAAACCCGATCGGTAAATTGCAAATTTTTTTTATGGAAGAGGGGGTAAACGAGCAAGAGGTGCACCTGATGGTAAGTGATCATCGCCGCCCATGGACATTCGCAATACCAGAGGTCTTGCAGTTGCGTTGCCGCCCTTTTAAGAATGAGTGAGCTCTTCTTGAATGTCCCTATGTCGTATCCGTTCGGAAATACCCCTGCCGGTAATTGGTTCCACAGCAGAGTGGTGCGAAGTAAAAAGTGTCGGGAGAATATTCTACAACCTAGTTAGTAGTCAATATATTGGTAACACGTATTAACGTTTTCTCGCCTTTTACGAGATGCCTAGCAGTAAAGCAGTTGATTAATTCTTCAAAGGGAAGCTCGGATCAACACAGGAAATTGATGACGTCTATGGCTGCTTTGCCACTTGCACACACTAATGCAACGAGTTCCTTTTTAAGAATACATCTACTGTTTATTGTTAAGGATCACTCCTAATATTAGGAAAAGTAAATGTCACTGTTCCATTGAGTGCAGTTATTAGTAATTTGTATGCAATACTAAAATTTAACAAAGTGTATATTATATTGAGGTGTGGGCAGACTGGAAAACTAAAACAAAAAAAAAGCTCTGGCAATGCGTCGAGAGGCTTATGGTACAGGTGGTGGTCCAAATAGCAGACAAATCCTAACACCTGCAGAACAAAGATTGTTTAACTGCTGTTGTTTGTTTAACAACATCATGGGTTTAACTGCTGTTGTTGGAATTGAAGAGAGAGGATTTGATGTGGGTTTTTTGTTTAAGAATTTTATTTTTAATTCTCATTTTTATTGAGCTGTTAAAACTTCAATTCTTAAATATTTTTTCAGGAAACACCACCTGAAGGGGACTTTCCACCACCAACTAGAGATCTTGCCCATGCTGAGTTGCCCTTCCGAAATCAAATTTTGTTAGGTTTAATTCCTGATGATTCTACAGAAGGTAAGGTTCATATAAAATAATACATGTCCGAAACTTTTACATTTATTCAAGAATATTATTGCGAATAACTCGTGGAAACAAAAATTAATAAAAAAATTAGACCTACGTTCGTTATTTATTTTATTTTTCCACACTTTAATGGAAAAACTTTGATGTGTTTAACAAATACATGTTTTATTACTAATAGGCGTCTATATTTTAAGAGCACCATATTCAGTTAAGATCAATTTAACAAATTAAGATGTGGTAATAATAAAAAATTGATCGTATTGTAGTTAAATTTTATCATTATTCAATTCGTATGGCTTAACAAAAAAAAGAAAATTAAAGAATAACACATATTACTTAACCTCTAATGTAAATAGACTGTAAGACTATAAATGACTCTGAGATTGAATTAGCTCTCCCCAATTGTACCCAGTTGCAGTCCCTAGGCTTTCCCCGTGATAGTCCGGGCTTCCTTGAAGAATAGGCTAACTGTCGTTTTGCTAGGCAGGTCGTAAGAGGCGACCGATTGGCTATACGAGTCACTGCCATCGTGGCTACTTGGTGGTAGCGTTCTGCATTTTCTCGCTATGGTCTGGTTTATCCGCTTCACCTATTCCTGCCACAATAGCGCCAGTGCTTGTTACTGTCGTGTTCCGGTTTAGAGGGTAAGGTAGCCGGTGTGGCATTAGACCTCGTCACAAATAACAACGCACCATTAACATCTTTGGTGTCTTTAGGCGATGGTTGACTCTTTCCATCAGGAGACCCATCTGCTTGTTTGCTCTGTTATGAATAAAAAAATGACGAAGACGCTTGCAACAATACATTTTAATTTATTTTGTTCCAATACAAGACACCGAGGCTTTCAAAAGCTTAATCCGCCTTAGTTTCCTCCCGTTAATCGAATTGTCAGCGAACCTTACTACGCATCAATGGGGCTCGGGTTCGATTCCCGACAGAGACAAACATTTGTGTGATGAACATAGACGCGTCTTTATTTATGGATTTGGGTGTTTATTAAATATATCTGAGTATTTATTGTATTTCTGTGTATTTATCTCGTTGGCTGACACCGATATTACCGATGCTTGTTACTCAATCACGCAAAAACTACCGAACGGATTTGAATGAAATTTGGCACACAGATAGATGATGACCTGAAATAGCACATAGGCTACATTTTATCCTGGAAAAACTAGGTGATCCTGCGGGATTCACCAAAAACTTTTATAATGCAGCGGGCTGCACGCTGCAGCTAGTAGTATAAATATTCATGAAAAAATTGTACATTTGAAGTGAAAATAACTGCTTGATATTTTTTATTTACTTTACTTTAAGAAATTGTTTAATTAATATTCATTCAATAATTACAGCATTAGATTCCATTCATCCCTCTGAATCAAGTGTTCCTCCTCCACCTCAATTGCTAATTGCGTCGACCACCCCTGTGTCTACGGCTAGGCCGTCAACGACATCTCCTGTTGCAAGTACATCGCGCAGTGAGCCACAAGTTCCACGTCGTCATGCTACCCCTTCACCTGTGGTATCCCCGATCGTTTCTACGCCGCGACGACAGAGGCAAACTCGAACTCGCACACACTAGGAGGATACAGACACCTTTCGAACGAGCCACGAGTGAGTTCGTAGGCGTTGAAAATCGTCGCTTACAATTTGAGGAGGACCGTGAAAGGAATCTTCATCAGAGGGAAATGGAACGACTAAGATTGGAATCGAGAAGAATCGAAATGGAGGAAAACCAAAGCGAAGCGCTAATTCGTTAAGCTAATGCTGTTAATGATTTAGTAGGAATTTTGCCCCAGTTAAGACCCTCATCACTACCTTCAACAGACATATTGCCATGATATAGTAAAAGTAAAGTAACATTGTCCATTTTTTTATATATCATAAGATAGCAAACAAGCAGTTGGGTCTCCAGATGGAAAGAGTCAACCATCGCCTATAGACACCAAAGATGTTAATGGTGCGTTGCTATATCGTGGCGAAGTCTAATGCCACATGAATAAGTTTACCGGCTACCTTACCCTCCAAACCGGAACACGATAGCGACAAGCACTGACGCAATTGCGGCAGGAATAGGTAAGGCGGTGGTACCAGACCCGGGCTAGACAATGCAGAACTCTACCACCTAGTAGCCACGATGGTAGTGACTCGATAGCCAATCGGTCGCCTTTTACGACCTGCCTGGCAGAACGGCAGTTGGCCTATTCTTCAAAGGAGGCCGGGACCAACCCGGCGAAATATAGATGTAGATAAGTTAAACAGCGTCAGAGACTACTAACACCTTATTTATGTTATATTTTATTTTATTAAATACAAAAGTCACTAAAACAAATGTTTTATTTTGATGTAATATATACATGGTTTGGGTGTTTATTAAATATACAAAAATACATTTAATAAACACCCAAACCTAGAAATACAAAAATCTATGCTCATCACACAAATGGATCCCTTGTCGGAAATCGAACACAACCTCCATTGATTTGTTTCGGAGTCGCTAAGAACTCGGGCAAATCTATACACATAATAAAATCGTAGGAAAGTCAAAACTGTATATTGAATATTTTTTTAAAAGAATACTTGGGGCGTGATCTACAATCGATATAAAAGCCAAAAATATAGTTTTTAGAATTTTTGTCTGTTTGTCTGTATGTATGTCCGGGGTAAACTCAAAAAGTACCGCATGGATTTACTTCAAATTTTGCATGAATATTACTAATAGGTTGGGTCAACATATAGGCTACATATTATCACGCTATCACCTACGGGGAAGGAGCTGTGCGGAGTAAACGAAGTCCGCACGGACGAAGTCGCAGGCAACAGCTAGTTATTGATAAAATTTAATACACAATATGTACAATTTACATGTAGTTAATTGCAGTTTCGAAATGAAAATTATAATAAACTATTTTGCAAAAAAGTTTTTAGTTAATATCAAACCATGTAAACAAAAAATCTATAAACAAATTGATAACGTAACGTTTAACTGGTTTATTTGTTTATATTTTATTGATCACATTAAACACAAAATTCACTGAAACTAACGTTGTATTTAAACCTAATTAATCGAAGTTTCAAAATGAAAATCAAAATAAACGAAGTTGTAAAAAAATTCCTAGGTAATATGAAATCACCTAAACAAAAAGTATATAAAATACATTGCTTGCCCTATTAAAAAGTAATATTTAATTGTATATATAATCTATTGATCATATTAAACACAAAATTCATTATAACAAAGGTTTTATTCGAACCTAATTAATCGCCGTTCCAAAATTAAAATCATAATAAACGAAGTTGCAAAATAAGTTAGTAGTTAATATTAGACCACCTAAACAAAAAATATATAAACCACATTGCTTGCCCTTTTAAATGGTAACTTATACGTAGGTCACACTATAAGTTTTGCGTAACTTAAAAAAAACAACATGTTATAACCAAAATATTATGTTTATTGCTTTTCAAAATAATCTCCTTTACATTTTAAACATTTTTTCATGCGATCGAACCATTTTTTAAAGCAGGAGGACTACAGATTTGAAGGCATGTTTTATACGTGCTGATTGAACGCTATCACTGCCTCTTCGGAGTTGGTAAAAGTAGAACCTCTCATCAAATCTTTGATTTTGGAGATAATACAGAAATCACAGGGTGCTAGGTTGGGGCTATGCGCAGGATGAGTGACGAGATGTACTTTTTCGGAAGCTAAAAATGACTTTGTTTTGTTGGCCGTGTGTGAAGAAGCGTTATCATGGTGTAGGAGAATGCGGCTTTTGAGTCGCCTTTCGCGAACTTTTTCTAACACCCTGGGTAAACCAATGGTAGAATACCACTCAGCATTAACACTCTTTTGATCTTTAAGGTAAATAAAGGTTTTACTCAAGCCTAATTGATTGCAGTTCCAAAATGAAAATTATAATAAACTAAGTTGCGAATAAATAATCCATTAAACAATAATAATATGTAAAATACATTGCTAACTCTTTTAAGTGGTAACATTTAAATACATTAATTTATTTTACTATATTAATAAATCAATATGTGAAGCAAAAATTTTGTACCCATTTTAAGGCAATTTCACGTTCACCCCACCGTGGGTATGAAAATGGGAAACGTTAATATGAAGTTAATATCTACAAATTTTGTGACATAAACTAATAACAATCTTAGGCTTATCGTAGTTTAGGTACCAATATATATATGCTACTTAATTTTTTTTTATTATAACCTATTAACTAAACAATTCAGCATAGCTCTCCCTTGTATTAACTCATTTTGGCTACCTAATGAGTTGGAGGTAGATGCCTGCATAGTTATATCATCAACATCCTTATTTACACCCAGAATGAGTTCCGGTGGTGGTAAATTAGCTTGCAGGTTCGAATCGTTGACGACCAGGCCATTTCGAAACAGCTTGACTCTTTGGCATTGCGCAGAGATGTAGGTTCTCTCTGTGTCTTTTATCGTATATATCATGGAGAGTGTTCCGACGAGTTGTTTGGATTAATTCCTGCCGCCGAATTCCACCATCGGACATCGCGTCAAAACTTGAAGTTCCATCCTCATCATCTCGATGTCTGGAAATCCACAACTGTGCGTTTCTCCCGACACTTTTTACCTCGTACTACTCTGTTATGGAACCAATTACCGGCAGGGGTATTTCCGAACGGATACGACATAGGGACCTTCAAGAAAAGAGCTTACTCATTCTTAAAAGGCCGGCAACGCAACTGCAAGACCTCTTTACCATCAGGTGCACCTCTTGCTCGTTTGCCCCCTCTTCTATAAAAAAAAATGTAAGTGACTGAAACAGTTTATCTATACTAATATTAAAAAGAGAAAAGTTCAGTTCAAAATCCATTTTTTTTCCAAAAATACATAGTTTTCCACATTCCATAGTCACATGGAATACTTTTTTCCTGAATAAATTAAATTAAAGTAATTCTTTTGGATCAAGCAAACAAAATCGCGGTTGTTGACCGCGAGACTAGAATATGAGTTATATACTTGCCATTTGAACATTTAATGAATGATATCCTTTCCTATTATAAAAAACATGTTCATTTTGATTAGGCTTAACAATGTCTATATGAGTGCAATCTATGCATCCTACTACACCAGGTAGGCCAAATTTTCTTTGAAATCTAAAACAATAGATATATTTTAAAACTTACTTTTACAAATAGATATGTATTTAACACACACATAAGTATACAACTGCACGTATTTACTCAAGAAAATTTATCTTTTTTTATAAACTGCATAGCTGAAATCCTCAATGAATTAATTAGATACACATACATAATATAATGTCATACTAACTCTTGTTTAATAAAACTTCTATCTTGTCGTGTTTGCGGAAATTTTATCCACTTTTCCACTATAGCAGGATGGTTCAATGCATCTAGAATCTGCCTTATGCAGCGACTAGCTGCTCGTTGTGCTAGATGCTGGCTAGCACCAACTATTCGCTGACAAGAGCCTGTGGCAAGAAAACTAAGAGCACATAACACCAGTAAAAGATAATAGAAACAAAACATAAATTTATTGATAGCTAATATTTACCCTAAGTTTTAAAACAAAAAATGAATCTATCTTTGCATTCTGATTACGATAAATCTTTAGTACAAGTTAGTCTGCTAAGTAGTAAACAATTAATAACTTAAAAAAGTTATTTGGCACTTATTACCTTTAGATCCAGAGGAATTTCACTGGACCCTTTTAAAAAAGTTTTTCGGCGTAATTCTTGCACGAGGGCCTTAAATGTTGCTTTGTTCAAACGGAATTGTTGTGTAAACAAAGTGTCCGACATTTCATTTATTGTTTCCATGAAACGCCGATACATATAAATTTGCCGACGTCTTAACAATACTTCTTCATTACGAGCACACCACAACATATTTAAAGAATGCATTTTAATAGAGAAATATGTTCTGTAACTGGGAAATAATCGAAAATGAATTGATACGCTTCCCGAATTCGGAACAGGTTGAATCCAAACTGACGTCTGACGCCATATTTAGCGCTTTCTCCTGGGTCTCGGTGTTCGCTCGGTCTAACGTATAAAAACTTCGACTACGACTCGCAAACGCTTGTCAAAAGTACAATATGGCTACCATTTGTAGGGATTTAACGAACAACGTTGTAGAATATTGAATATTTTATTCTACATTTCCGAGCGATACAATAATGTGTAAACTTGGCTACGATTTTTCGATTCTTTTGTCGTTTTGCCTAAAATACCTAAAAATTCCATACATTTTACTAGTTTTCTAAGCAATAAAGATTGTAGATTGTAACTTGGCTAGGCCCCATGGAAGCTATTTATTTTGCTTCGATTTTCAAAAGTCGAGTTTTCACCAGATGTCCACGTTTTGAGGTCCTAGGAACCTAATTTAACTATTTTCGCGATGACGTCAGGGTGTCTGTATGTGTGTGTGTGTATGTGTATGTATGTATGTATGTATGTATGTATGTAAACATCGCATAACTTTTGAACAGCTGGACCGATCGAAACGCGGTTGATGGCATTCGATTGGATTCTAGTCAAATTAGACTTCCTGAAAATTTGAACAAAATGGGCCCAAGGGATTTTTAAAAAATTTTGAAAAACTCCAAAAAAAAATTTTGGCGAAACAGTTTTTTTAATATTAACTTCCAGGTTAATGTGCCGATTGAGAACAAAAACTAATCATCTCTATTCTTAAAAAAAATACGTCTAATGCATAAATTGCATCAAATCGGTTAATCTGTTTCGAAGTAATTATTAACGAAAATTTTGAGTGTTTTTTCGACATAACTTCGAAATATTTCAACCAATCATATTTTAGTATTCTACGATATTTTAGTACAAAAAAAAATATGTCGAATGCCGTTTTAAAAATCAAAATCGAATCTTATTTTTAAATGTTACTGCTTTTCAAATATTAAAATTACATTGTTTTTAGCAAACTTACTTAATATTTTTGACATCTTTCAAGCTAATGTACCGATTGACTTCAAAATCTTATCAGTTTTTCACCTTTAAAAACTGCGTCAAGTACCATTAATTCTATAAAAATCGGCCAATTTATTATGACGAAAATTTTTGAGAAAAATTATTTTTTACATTGCTTTGAAATTTTTTAACCTACAGATTATTTAGCTAAAGCAATAGTTAAATTGAGTTAAATGCCATTTGAATTTGACCATTATAAATTTCGAAAATCGATGTAAAACCAGAAACTTTCCGATTTTAGAAAAAAAAAACTATTAATCTTAGCATATTTTTTTTATTTATTTATTTCATCAAAAAAATTAACATAAACTTACAAATATTTTAACATCCTTAAACTTCGTTGTAGGTTTGTGTGATGTTGCAAAATGTTAAAAATGTGTTTTTCTTTATAAGATCAACTTTCATTATTAATACCCATTTTTCCTTGAAGATTCTTTTACAAGAAAGCTACCATAAATAAAAATTGATTTCTATCAATATTAGGCTTTACGAGCGAAGCGGTGACCCGAGATGGATCTTGAGTTGCTATATATTATAGGTAGACCGTACTATATTATAGGTAGACCAGAAAATATGGTGTAAAATTTTAGTATATATAACCTTTATATTTGTTCAGTGTAGATAACATTGATAATAATTAAAATCGCGTTTTTATTAAATCAAGAAAATTTAAAAGAATTTTTCTTGTAAGTACTAAAAAAATGTAGTTTTAAAAATATGTTTTTTTTTTATTTTGGTTTTATTTTCTTGCGCCCTCCTAGACCAAAGCCTTGACGACGCCTTTGATGGGAATGTTTAATGTGAATGGGAACTGTTTGGGTAAAAATACGCTGGATTTTTTAGGTTATCCATACTATCTATACTAATCCATACTATCCATACTAATATTATAAATTCGAAAGTAACTCTGTCTGTCTGTCTGTCTGTCTGTCTGTCACGCTTTCACGCTTAAGCCACTGGACCGATTTTGATAAAATTTGGCATAAATATAGATAAAACGTTGAGAAAGGATAAAGGCTACTTTTTACCGCGGGAAAATATCTCATTCCACAGGGAATAAAATTAATCTGAAGATCGAATAACGTAAAGCGTAATGTAGTGCATATTAACTAGATGTCGCTGCACGAAAATATATCGCGCTAACGCGTTGAAACACCTATACATGTAATTAAATCGTTGACATTCTCTACCTTTCCTTTTTTGTTTGTTTAATTGTTGATTAAACGCGCTAAATGCTAATATCTGAAACGATAAGTTGGATTGAAATGAAAAATTTTCTTTGTGTGCGATAGCTACATTTATGAGGATTTAGGTAGGTTATAGGACTTATAGGCTTTCAAGCATTACGTTATTGCATTACAATTATTCTTGGTTTAGTTAAAATATCGATATTCGTAAACTAAATCGGAAGAAAAGCGCAATCGAAATGCTATATCCGCATGCGCTGGCGTAATGGATAAGTATACGTATGTACAATGTACTACAAATATATTGATTTTAAGTAAATCTACAAAAAAGTCCGCGACACTATATATCTATCTCTTATAACAACAGCACAATAAGGAATTTTGAGTCGAAAAATTGTTAAAAATTAATAGATGAATTTTGAGCAGTAGGATTATTATACGCAGGTGTACGCGGGCATATTAATCCTTACTAACGAAAACTACCTACTTCATCAACACGAAAATCTTAGGAAGATAAACTTTGGCTCTTATACTAAGTTATATAAGTGCATAATTTAAGAAAAATTGTAAAATGAAAATAAATAATAATTCAACAATAGTAGGTATTTACCGAAAGGCTGTGCGAGACGAGGCGCGCTACTCACCGCCGAACGAGAACCGAACATTACCGAGAAGAGCCGAACTGTGAATGTGTTGGCTTTACTATACTTTTTAAGGTTCTATATTCAAAGTTTAAAACAGGACCCTATTACTAAGACACCACTGTCTATCAGTGCGTTTGTCTGTCTATCTATCTGTCCGTCACCAGGTTGTATCATATGAACCATGATAGACAGTTCAAATTTTCACAAATGATGTATTTATGTTGCCGCTATAATAACTAAAACTAAAACAGAATAAAATAATTATTTAAGGGTGACCCCCATACAACAAACGTGTTTTTTTTGTCTAATTCGTTAGTAAATAGGTGTAAGTACTGTACTTGTACAGTTACTTAATAAGGATTTGTAGTTATGATCTTGCTTTAAATCTTCCCCATTGTGGAATACGGTTTAATTCTTGAAGCTGTATACCGAAATGAGCAGTCATTTAGGTGGAGGAAGCACAAATTTTCCAAACAAGATCATATTGATTAGTTAGCGGTTACTTAGGGAAAAGTTCCTGAATCAGGCAATAAAAAAATTTACATAGATAGACCTTCGTGAAATCGTAACCATCATTAAAGACTTTATCTTTAAATTGTACCCGGATATGATAGATTTACCAAAAAAAATATCAATTGATGTGTGAAAGGTCAATTTTATCTGCGAGAAATGCAAGCGTTGACGCCCTCAGTGATAAAATAATGGCCAATTACCAGGCTACTCATCCGCCTGTACATTTTTAAAATTAAAAATCGGCACTCCTATTGTTTTATTACGAAGTCTGACACCGCCAATTCTATGTAACGGAACTGAACTTCGAATAAAATTTCTTCGAAACAATTTCATAATTATTATTATAGTTTTGACTGGACCAGCATTTGGGTAAACGCGCCCCTAATTGTACTATACACAATTCTCCCTGCTTAAAAGGGTAATTATGATGTGTGGGTAACACCGATACTGTGAAATATAATTTTAAATTTAAAATGTTCATACAACCTTCAGTATATATTGTTAATTGTCAAATTATCAATTGTACTAAACAATAATAACTTTTGCCCTGATGATGCGTTAAAACGCGAAACCGGTTGATTTTAATGAATAAAAAGTCAAGTAAAAAAGTACAAGTGCTTTTAATACGATATAAATATAAGATAACTACTATTAGTTATTTCTTCCAAATTATACGCAGGTGAAACCGCGGGGCAGTTAGTATAATTATAAACATTAAAAGATGTAATTCTCATAAAAATACTTTCCTAACAATATTACTAGGTAGTATAACTTTGCGAGCCCTTACAAAGCTCTGCTTTTTGCTAGTTTAGTAGCTATGACAACGGCCAGGTTCCGCCCTTGTATTAAATATTAAGAACTGCCTTAACTAATTGAAACTACGTAATCAATTTATATTACATTTGTATTTTTTTTTCACATTGTTTATAATTCTAATAACGTTATTTTATTCTTTAATTCTACATTCTATTTATCCTTATCCTTATAATGAAATATAACTTATCAAATACATTACCTTAAATTATTTATGCACGTTCAAGAATGATATCAATGGAGGCCAACTGTTGGGGACGTCATGCTTCTTCGAGTATCTATTCCAAAGTGAACGTCTGTTAAAAATATTTAACGGACGTTTTTGAAATTTAGGGGTGCCAGTGCAAGAAAACAAGTTCGCACATTTATAATATCGGGCAAAATATTACTTTATTAAATGAAAACCTAACACTCGACCATCCTGACCTCGTGCATGTCCTCATGCACGCACTTTTCCAAAACGTAACACTTGGCCTCCTTATTATTTGCTTATCTACCTAGCAGAGCTATTTGCAAGAATATTAATTACAATGTTTAATACATTTTTATATATATTTGTAAATAAATAATTGCTAGCAACTGAATCCACACATAAGCCTAATATATTATAACAAATAATTGGTCCATAATTGCGATTGAACTATATTGTAAAGCGAAAAATATCTTTAAATATACTTACATCAACATTTTTTCCTACTTTAATACAATACAATGGATATCCAGTTAGCGGAGTTATTTACAAGATTTTATTACTAGAATTTACAAGATTTACAAAATTTACAAAATTATTAATGCAATAATTTTTATCCATATTTATATAGGTACCAATAATTATTAGCCACTAAACCCTAAAACCATACATATAAACCTGATATTTTATAACAATTAAATAATCAGTAATAACAATTTAACTATAATAACTTTAAGTGAAAAATATCCGAGTATGTCTACACTAAGATCAATATTTTTTCATATTTGCTTACGACTTTAATACAATGGATAACAAGTATCTACTTAGCGGAGCTATTTACAAGAAAGCTAATTGCAATGATTTAATGCACTAATTTGATACATATTTGTATACTAATAATTACTAGCGACTAAAACCATACATGCAAACTTAATAAATTATAGCAGTTAAATAATCAATAATTACGATTGATCAATAATTATAATTTAAATATAATGTTATGTGAAAAATATCTAAAATATGTCTACACTTACATTTTTATATTTGCTTACAATGTATACTTTAATACAATACAATCGATATCTATTTAACGTATATCTATTTAAAATTATAACGTTTTAATACTATATACTTATAGATTTTTTTTTCACAATTCCTTTTGTTTCCCTTTCCAAATAAGAAATATTCTTTGAAGGAATAAAACCAACACTTGATTAAATAAATTATCTCTAAAGGTTTACTTTTAGGTAGAGCGTTGCTGTATGTCTTTATGTTACAATCTTGTTTGTAGAATGTACTACATTTCCTATTCATACCCATTTCCATAATAATTCATTCGATTAAGTATATGGTACATTTAGCTATTATATATTATATTTGTTTACAAATATTGCCTCATGGAAATCTACATGCAGTAGCTGTACAATTAATAATTAAATCAACATAGAATTAAAATATATGTTAAATTTTAAAACAATTTCAATTTTTTTTTCTTTCATATATTTAATTTAACAAGTATATAATTTTATAACCAAACATATTTTAATTTAATTTCAGATCTATCAAAACTTATACTTATATCAATATGATTTATAGTTGTAATACGATATTAATCGTTAATTAAATTAAAAATAATTTTTAATACATATACTCGTACAAAAAATCATTTAACAATGTGATAAAATATGGAAATAAAGCCAATAAAAATCTATTCTATGTCAAATATTTTAATTTATTAATAAAAGAAACAGTATTTTTTTATATAATTCAAGGTTCTCCTATTCTCTAGTAACAATTTTATGTCACAACAGACTCGGTATACCATGTGAGGGTAATCGAGTTCAAAGTTATACAGAAACATCGTACTTTCAATCACTAAATTATTTGATATTACAAAAGTGGCTTTTAAACAACCTCTTTTTTTTAATTGTTCTGGCATTTTACTGGTATTTTTCGATGTAAAAAAAAATTTAAAATAAACTTTAATGCTCATCAAATAAGCAACTCAATAACCAATCCAGAAAGTTTTTTTTTTTATTATACTACATAGATCAGAATCTCCTTTGATACATTTGGCAGATTCTAGAATATACATAACTGTCAAGATTAATATTATAATAAAAATAAATATATAGATTCTTTCATATATTTATTTTTAATACTTATTTTTAATACGAGTCTATTCAATACTTTACAAATTATTTCACCCGTGTCTCTTATTCTCATGTTATACGATCACAATATTTAAATCCTCCTTGCCGAGGCTGAGGGCCTTATAGCTATTAAATACATGTATCTACTTTACATTATTAACTTATTTTTCCCAAATAAATTAAATAATTATACATTTCAATGATCATTTTTTTATTAACCATTCATCATAATATACTGTTGTGACTCTCCCGAACTACAAAGTATATTACGTAATCCTCCGTCTATGTTAGTGGAGGGAGTTTTCCTATCTCACAACCAAAACCATAGTATCATACATATCAATTACATAGGCACATTAAATAAACCATCCCCCATAATACTGTTGCGACAACCGGGTCTTACAGCAGTAACCACCGGGTCTTACACCAGTTTTATCATATTAATCGTAATCCTCCCGAATCACGACCATATCTCACATTCAAATATTTTTATGTTCACCTTTCCTCATTAAAATCGATTAATTCTTATATTGATTATTTACTGATATGAATTCAAGGAAAGGCATTAAATACTTCTACACTTTTTATCGTCGGCACTTGGTGAAACTCCATTTTAACACAATATTTGCTAGCTGATCACTCTTGTACTGTTTCACAATATCATATTTAATTTCCGATCGTTTTCGCTTACACAAGCATCCTCGGGGTATTTCAGTAAATACTAACTTTCTTTTATTTTACTATTGAATTAAACAATCGTTTTCACTAAATTTATCATAAAATAGTAATAAATTTTAACTTGGCATCATTCTGTAACACTTGAAAGAGATCTATGTAAAGTATACAGAACTCCCCCTTTTTAGCCATTGTAGTTGAAAATAGTTTTCATGATTATTATTTTTTGACTTTTTTCGCTATAACGAGGAGAAAGGCCCCTATTTCAATTGAAAAGCCCCGTGTGTTTAATCTGATGTATCAAACACTATTGTATTAACGTGAAGCAGTTTGGCCCAATAAAACACTTGGATCACTTTTACACGCACAATATAATTTTGGGCAGAGTAACGCCCTCAACAAACGATAGAATTACAATGAATCGAAAACATGATGTCTCCGCTTATTTATACCATTCGTTATCTATTTTATTATGACGTCATAACACAGGTGTGCCGCACATATGGCCGGCTAGTAGTTGTCAAGCGCGGTTGATAACACTCGGCCATCCTGCGTAGTCCGTGTCCCACGGATCTGGCTTCATTTTTCAGCAGCAGCCTCGAAGTTCTGAGGATGGAAACAATATACGGCAGTTAAATTTTCTCTATTTAGTTATTAAACATCAAGTGTTTCAGTTCGAAGATCTTTATTTCTATTAAACAATATTTAGAATAAATACACGGTAGCATTAGTTATATTCTTATTAATTTTAGTTATCCTAAGCCTAACTAATCAGATTTATATAATTCGTTGTTTTTAAGAGGTTTGTGTAAATGGAAATGTTTAAAAATCATATTAATCTTTAACCTCATGATATGAAGTGTAAATGAATGAGTTAGGGGAGGATTTTTTATATTTTGAAATTAGAATGTTGATTTTGAGAACTAAGACAGAACTCACAATTCATGATTTAAATTGTATTAAATACATATGTCATCTCGAATATTTACTAATTTTTCTGTTTTAATATTTTTTTTACCTTTTACATTTTGTTAATTGTAATGTTTGGGACTAATAGAATTTATTATGATGTATTAAATTACTGTTTGAGTTTATATTATGTATACATTATATATATGGTATTTATTATAAACTCTATGCATATATATTTATATTTTTATATTACATTTATTATATGTTATAATTATCAGCTTGTACCCCAATTTTATTGTTATTGTTTGGGATTGATTGGTGGAGAATCTCAATGAGCATTAGATCATCCTTTGAACTGGAAATGTGCAAAAATTTAAATAGTTAAATGAATAAATATTTGGACAAAACGATGACGGTTAAAATTTGTATCTTTTCCATATATCCCACCCCGTCCCATCGTTCTCGGGCACACCACTCGTGCGAAGCTGGGGCGATCAGCTAGTAAATAAATATCTGTGGACAAATTACACTTTTAATTTATTAAGTTTTATGACATATAATGAAATTACATATTAGAACGAAGGGTCTTTTTACTTTGGCCGTAAAGGAAATAATACCCATTACATGTGTGTGTATTATTATCATGTATGTCACATGTAGTGTGTGTAATGTTCATCTATATCAATGTATGTCTAATGCTTTTTATTAAAAAATATTATGTAAGTAATATGTAAGCTTTTACTGTGCCAAATTTCATACTCTACCGTTCACAAAATTTACTTAAAGGGGTATAAAGTTTTCCCTTCACGTATTAATATATAAATATAAGAATTCAACGAGAGGATACAATTTACAGTGTTGGTAAACCCTGAAAAGCCATTATCGAACCAGAGCCGAAAAGTTATCGTACTTTTAACAAAATTATTGTACATTATAAAATTATGTCTGCCGACACGGACACCTTAACACATTACCTATATTCACGTTTCACAGACTTAAAGGAACTACGTTATATTTTTATTGCTATATGATTTAGTCCAGGGTTACCAAATTTTAGGTTTTATTGTTGCACAGTTTATATATAAAATGCCTTTGTGTAAATGATATTGTTGGACGTTTATTTTTGTTTTTATTTTTTAGTAGCCAGGCATGTACCTCTTTTACGTATATAATATTGCTTGATGTTTAGTAATTGAACTTTTTTGTATATTTCTTTAGTTGGCATTAGGTAGTTCTTACGAAATAGTGTTCTTACAAGTTTATTTTGTACTGGTTGTAGCTTATTAAATTGTGCTTGTGCAGCTAATCCTTATACCTCTATTAAATACCTCAAATTTAATGTAGATAGCATGTAATATGATGCAAATGTGTTTCTAGTGTTGTATAAAATATAATGATACTTTAATAATACTTATATAAAGTAAAACAAATTCTATTTCATTTGGTCAACTTGCGAGTCCCATTTGAACCTATTAGAAATGACTTTTTCTCAAGTGTTGGAAACCATTTATTTAGTTCGTTTTAATTCTTTTGAGCTTACAATATAATTTCGTGAACAGAGTGCGCAAAGTGTAATAGGTATGTGTAATTAATGTATGTAAGAAATAGGAATGGTCCCAGTAATAAGTCGTGCAGAATACTGCAAGTACCTTGTTTTGCACCTATGCAACTTGTTGACGGTTATCAAGAAAAGATGAAAACATCACGAGTGATTTGCCTGTAATTCCTATATTACTTATATTGTAACAGTTTTGAGCGGCTTACCATATAAAATGTTTTTTTTTTAGATCTATGAATGTACCTAAACAACCATGTCTTTGATCGATGTTAGTCATATCAATCGCTGCTAATAAAGTATTAGACTCTAGTCTAAAACCGTAATGCTATGCAATAAAAGATTTAGCGGTCTAATACTCGTTAAGTTTGTTGTATATCACTTTATCAATTTTGTTTACATTATTAATTAGGTCATGCGCCATTTTGGTTTATTTTCTATTCCCTAAATTAATTACAGTAGTACATCTAGTAAAAACATTTTACTTACTCTTTCTAAATTACATCTTTTATATATTCATTTGGACTGGCCTTTTTAAGCTATCCCAATAATTATTAGGTCTGTCTATGGTTTAAATTAATTAAGACTTTATTTCCCAAAAGAATTAAATTAGAATTCACTTAAAGAGAAACAACAATTTAATAGTACATAATGTACAAACAAGGGTACCTGCAAACTTTTTCAGAAGTGTTTTTTTTTTTTTTTTTTTTTTTATGTCATAAGATAGCAAACAAGCAGATGGGTCTCCTGATGGAAAGAGTCAACCATCGCCTATAGACACCAAAGATGTTAATGGTGCGTTGCTATCTTGTGGCGAGGTCTAATGCCACATGCATAAGTTTACCGGCTACCTTACCCTCCAAACCGGAACACGACAGCGACAAGCACTGACGCTATTGCGGCAGGAATAGGTAAGGCGGTGGTACCTGACCCGGGCGAGACAATGCAGAACTCTACCACCTAGTAGCCACGATGGTAGTGACTCGATAGCCAATCGGTCGCCTTTTACGACCTGCCTGGCAGAACGGCAGTTGGCCTATTCTTCAAAGGAGGCCGGGACCAACACGGCGAAAGTGTATCAAAACTATCGCTTCACATATTTTTTTTTAGTTGTTCAGTTCTTCTGTAGTAGGTTCAATATTTTGGTTTATTGTTTGCTGTAGTGTTTGAAGTAATATTAGTCACAGTTATCATTTTTATGTTTAGTTTCTGTGCGGTTTGGTTTAGGTATCGTAATTCATGGTAGTATAATAAATCTATTGTAGTATGAACTTTTAAACTAACGCGTTCAACTATATTTTTTTAATCTAAACGGTCTGTTGTAGTTTTTACGGTGTAAATTTGCAAACGTAAAAATAATTTCTTAGTGATTAGAGAAAAGATGATCTAATAACAAATATCGCAAATGTATTATTATACAAGTTAGCACATACGTTATCTAAAATAGTGCGTGTTGTGGCAGTCTCACTTTTACTTTACTTTAAACAGTGTTTTATTATTTAATATTTAAAACATTGTTATTAGAGTTTAAGAGATCTAATTTTAAGTGTTTATTCTTGAAAATGAAATTTAGTAACCTCTGAACACAGATTCACTTTACAGCTTTGTTTTAGACTAATTCACACAACTGTTTACTTTTAAGTATCTACGTTATCTTGATCGAATAACCATCTGCTTAATGTATGTGTATACTTGATCACACTGCAGTCTAATTTATATGTATGTAGGTTCAATTAAGCACTTACCAGTCTAAATTATATGCAGGTTATCTTAATCACGCAGCCGCCTCTTTTATATGTATGTAGAGTTGGTCACACAGCCATTCAAATTATATGTATGTATATAGACTTGCTCACAAAGCCGTCTATTTTATATCACGTTTACAGACTTGATCACACAGCCATCTGCTTTATATTATGTATGTGGATTTAATCACACAGTCATCAACTTTATATTATGTATATAGACTTGATCACACAGCCGTCTATATCACATATGTAGACTTGATCACACAGCCGTCTATTTTATATCACATATGTAGACATGATCACACAGCAGTCTATTTTATATCACATATGTAGACTTGATCACACAGCCGTCTATTTTATATCACATATGTAGACTTGATCACACAGCCGTCTATTTTATATCACATATGTAGACTTGATCACACAGCCATCTACTTTACATCATGTATATATAGACTTGATCACACAGCCGTCTTTTTATATATTTTTATGTCATTTATGTAGACTTGTTCACACAGTCGTCTACTTCATATTATGTATATGCTTGATTTATAGATTTGATTATATATTGCAAGTTAAATAAAAGCTTGTAACATCTTAGTTATGTGTAGGATACGACTAACCTTTATTGACGTCGCGATATACCAAGAGCAAGCCAGTTGGCAGCATACTTTCCAATTTATTCACATAGTTAATCATCATAGTTCATTTTGACAGAACCACTAAATCATAGTTACATAATAAATATTCATTCCGGATCATTCCATCCATGTCAACATGTCGTTCCTTATTTGACACTATTGCCGCTGCTTACTCACTATGCGTTTCAGAACGTTTTCAAAGAAATTTTTATCACTTCTCGAAACCCACTCCGGTTTATGTTTTTCAAAACTGTCAGAGTTAGATCGGGCGTACTCTATACCACTTCTGAAATATTAACGTGAAGCAGTTTGGCCGAATAAAACACTTGGATCACTTTTACACGCACAATATAATTTTGGGCAGAGTAACGCCCTCAACAAACGATAGAATTACAATGAATCGAAAACATGATGTCTCCGCTTATTTATACCATTCGTTATTTTATTATGACGTCATAACACAGGTGTGTCGCACATCTGGCCGGCTAGTAGTTGTCAAGCGCGGTTGATAACAATTGTCTCAGACCTCATACCTAATAATAGTTGGTGACTTATAAAATCTAGCCATTCTCTAATTTTCTTCATATCTGAAGGAAAATAAAAAACGACATCTCGTACAAAAATTGCATTAATTAATAGAATAACGCATTCGAAGAATCCGAATGCCTTTCATCATTACTTTGGCTTTGCACCAAACCAAATTTTAAGTAGTGGGATTGCGAGAGATTAAATCGTTGACTAGTCACAGTAACAAATTTGTAACTGGTCAATATGCGTTGCAGATTTTAATTAAAAACAAATGAAAAGTCATTACTTGAGAAGCAGATTTCATTTTTGTTTTGTCCTCTATTGTACGCCGAGGAGTTTCCATCGATATACTACTAAGGATTTAACCTAAAATATAGGCTCCATTGTACTGCAGAAAATTTTTATATCCTTAATATTTTAAATTTAATAGTGCCAGCATTTTCGGAAACATTTTTATTCCTTATTTCATCCGATGAAATTTTCTTTTCCTATACAGTTATATCTCTTTAATGCAATCATTATATCTAATATAATTATATATATATATATATATATATATATATATATATATATATATATATATATATATATATATAATGGAGAGTCTTGACCATTTGAGTTTTTAGAAAGTGACGCCAGCATTGCTGACGTCACAATTTTCATCACGGGGTTCACTCATCACAAATAATGAAACACTTGTTTATAAATCTAAAAATCTATTTATTCTAATATTAACTTTTAATTCAAAGTATTAAAACTAAAATTAATAACAAATTCAAAACTCACCAGATATTATTGACACGTCTTGTTTGCACTGTAGCTCCAACAAGAATGAGCTCCGCCATATTGGCCGGTGCTTTTTATAGCCTAGCGATACACAGCAAAATCGCAAAATCACTTTTATAATTAAAAAATATTTTAATCGTAATCAAAACAACCAATTCTTATCTGTAAATTCCTATTATGAATTTAGAACTAAGATTTCATAATATTTAAACTCATTTGCCACAAAACACCTTGTTGTTATGTGGCAACCACGTGTGGGTATGATTCAAAAATAATTGATCTAAAAATCTGCAAAGTAGACTTATAATCGTAATAGATTGCTATAGGAATTTACGATAAGTAAAAACAGGTTAGAAAGTCCCTGTTAAGAATATCGGTTTAACTAAACAATAGCAACTTCTACAAATAAAGTAATCTTAATAAAACTATTTTTAAGTAATAATTTGAATACTAATGTCGTTGCGCCGACACGGCCATTCTGCGGGACGGTGCGTGCTCTGCACCAGTCGCGTTTCTGTGAAAGAAAAATAATCTGAGCTAGGTATCCGTTCATACGGCATACTAGCTGATAACTTGTATGAAACTCGACATGAAACATTGTTAGAATAAGGAAATTGATTATTTAATAAAACTTAAGAACCTCTGCTTATATTAACCAAGTTATCAACTTTTCGCTCGTAGAGTGATAAATTATTACAAGTGAGTAACTACGCAACAAAGCGTAGGTATAAAATGGTTATGAAAGCATGTAGGTTGTACATTAGGATAAGAGCGAGATTGACTTGATTCATATGGTCAATGCAAATGCTCCACGCATCCTTGCATTATAATATTCTATGTTCTCGTAGACAAGGACGATGCTGTGGTGCTGAGCGGTCTTATACGCCGTGGTCCACAGGGGCTCTAAAGGAATCTGGGAACTAGGTCGATGCTGGGGCCTGGGCCTTATAGTTTTGACCGTGGTCCCCAGAGGCCCTGAAAATAATGTTAGTACTGATTTGGTAATCGATGCTGTGGTGCTGAGCGGTCTTGTACGCCGTGGTCCACAAGGGCTCTTAAGGAATTGGTAACTAGGTTGATGCTGGGGCCTGGGCCTTATCATTTTGACCGTGGTCCCCAGAGGCCCTGAAAATATTATATTGATCCAGTATACGAGTATCGATTCAGTATATAATTAATGATTGATATAGTGATTGGGAAATGATGCTGTGGAGCTAGGCGGTCACGAACGCCGTGTGTCACAGAGGCTCTAAGGGAAAAGAGAAGGTCGATGCTGGGGCCTAGGCCTTATTTTTATGACCGTGGTCCCCAGGGGCTCTAAAAATCTTTTAATAATATTTCTGATATATTTTTTTTTTATATAAGCTCTTAGGACATTGATGCTGTGGAGCTAGACGGTCTTGAACGCCGTGAGTCACAGAGGCTCTAAAGGATAGAGAAAGGTCGATGCTGGGGCCTGGGTCTTATACTTATGACCGTGGTCCCCAGAGGCTCTGAAAATGATCTGAAAATCGGTTGGGATGCGGGTAGAAAATGTTTTGTACAATTTTGAAGATAACACCGCATTATGTAGTAACATTATAGATTCGAATGATTTTTATCCAGCTGGTGTCTTTATATAATGTAAGACTTGATCAGTGAAACTATTTATTAGTGTTCAATATACTTTTATGTTTTGTAAGTTAAAATGAAATGCACTTACTTGTTTAAGAGTCCAGAGAAGCGACGGCACCAGAAGTAGACGGCATTAGCTCGTTTGTTGCTGCATCGGGGTATTGTTGTGACTGGAACGGCTGGTGGTTTGTCGCCTCGTCAGAAGATGTGGTGTTGTGGTACTGATCTTCATCTTCAGATCCCGCCGACACGGTTTCTTGATTACCCGGCTGTGGAGCTCGGCGAAGTTGATCATGGGCAACTTTGCGTGGTCGTCCTCGGCCCGTCACTCGCTTTACCATGTAACGGTCATTACCGAGTACACGACAGATTTCGTATGGTTCACTATATTTGCGGTCCAATGAGGTTTGATTGCGAGGGTTATTTTTAATAAGTACGTAGTCACCTCTTTGGAAAGGCTGGATCTTTGCCTTCTTTTTGTTAAAGCGTCGTTTTTCATACTCCGCTGCGGCCGCCATCTTTCTTTGGACATGCTGCTCGAGCAATTCAAAGTCCATAGATTCGTCGTCGATGTTTACCAGTCTCAATAATTCCGGTGGAACGGCGTGTTGACGGCGGGTCAGGAGTGTCAGTGGTGCGACTCCGGTTACTCGGTGTGGTGTGCAATTAAATGAGAGTTGTAGTGCTTCTAATGCTGTTTGCCAATTTTCGGTTTCATAATTCTTAATTATAGTGAGCGCATTCTTCAGAGTGCTCATAATTCTCTCCACTTGTCCATTCGCTCGGCTAGCTCCTGGCGCAATTACGTGTAAATTGATGGCAAATCGATCGCAGTAGGTCTTGAATTCGCCTAAAAATTCCCTACCGCCATCCACGATGACTTGGACTGGGGTTCCGAAGAGATGCATAGCGCGCTTCAGTGCTGCGAGGCTGCTACTTTGGCTCTTGTCATTGGAATAGCTGAGTAGCACGTACTTCGTGAACGCGTCGATAATCACAATGACGTATTCGTCTTGTCCTGCAGAATTTTTGGTGCCCAACTTGCCAGTGACGTCCATATGGATAACTTGGAAGGGTGCAGTGGGTTTTTGAATCAGATGAAGTTGCGCTTGCACTGCACCGGAATGCCCTTTGGACGTCCTGCATACCACACAGTTATCCACGAAGCTCCTCACAGTCGTGCTCATTCTGTTGAACCAGTAGGTTTAGTTCAGTTTTTGCAGAGTCTTCTCCCAGCCAGGGTGTTGAAGTGCTGTGTGATACGAGTTTATCAGACTCCACTGGAATGACTTTGGAGCTACTATGCGTTTGCGTATACCGAGCGTGGGATCGGTGACTTCTTTCTTGAGCACGCCTTCTTCCAACAGGTAGCCGTCCACTGGACCGCTGCTTGATATGTTGTCTATCAGTGGACGTAGTACATCGTCGCGACGCTGTTCTATTTTTAACCACTCACAGTCTCTGGTTGTGAAGTTGATTGACAGTTCACTAACTGGGTTTCTACTGAAGTAGTCAGCGTGTTGCAGCCTCTCACCTTTTCTGTACTCCACCTCGAAATCATAATTTTGAAGAAAGGCCCACCATCTATGGATTCGAGGCAGTAGGTCCTTCTTGTGTTTGGACGCTTTCAAGGCGTTACAGTCTGTAATCACCTTGAACTTTCGGCCGTAGAGGTAGTGCCGGAAGTGTTTGATGGCTCTCACCACCGCTAAAGTCTCGAGCTCGTAGGAATGGTAGCGGCTCTCGGCGTCGGTGGTGCGCTGGCTCATGTACGCAACTGGATGCTGGCGATTCCCGATGACCTGGATCAGCACTGCCCCGTAGCCGAGACTGCTTGCATCTGTTTACAACTCGATGGGTGCGTCTTCCTGGAATAAAACAAGCGTAGGCGCAGTAGACAGATGTTTTACAATATGGTCACGAGCTTCGTCATGTCTCTCGTTCCATTCCCACTTTGCGTCTTTCTTAGTAAGCTCATAGAGTGGCATCATAATGGTAGAAAAATTGGGAATGAAACGTCGGAAAAATCCGGCGAGCCCATTAAATTGTCTAACCTGTTTGGGGGTCTTTGGCACTGGCGCCTTCGTTAAAGCTTCCACTTTCCTTGGGCTTGGGCTGACGTGTCCACCTGATATGATATTGCCCAAGTACTCGATGGAACGTTTAAAGAAGGCGGTTTTATCAATATTAATTGAAAAACCCGCTTTTTGCAAAGCCATCAGAATCCGTTCAATATGAGACATCCCCTCGGTGAAATCCCTACATTTTGACAACACATCGTCGACGTAGACTTGACAGACCTGATCTGTTGAAGACAGTAGGTGTGCCAAAGCCTTGTTTATACATCTTTGGTACACTGAACACGCGTTGCTCAAACCAAATGGCATGGCTAAATACTCAAATAAGCCATCTGGTGTGACAAACGCGGTCTTCTCTATTGATCTTTCCGCTATTGGAATTTGATGGAACCCCGCCGCCATATCGAATGTTGAAAAGAAAATACCCCCCGACAGTTGATCTATTTGATCGGAAATGATCGGCAGCGGGTAGTGATCCCTCAGGGTATTTTTGTTTAATTCGCGATAATCCACACACATGCGATCCGGTCCGTTCTTCTTTTTAACTAATATGATCGGGCTGGAAAATTGAGATTCGCTCTCACGAATAATGTTTTGCTCGAGTAACTCGTTAACTATCACGTGCACCTTTTCTCGCTCTACCGGACTCAGTCGGTATGGTCTACGTTCGACACATTTGTTTGGATCTTTGAGACGTATTTCAAGCTCACCCGTATTGACACGCGTATGCGGGTAGCCGCGAATGAAAAGGTGCTCGTATTTATTGAGTAAAATCTTAAGTTCGTTTATTTGGTCTTGATCAGTTAAATCGCAATCAATATTATCAAATTTTTTGCTTTGAGATTGCATGTGGTAGACCGCGGGCTGATGAACCAACCTAGCACCCTGCGAGTTCACTACCACGCTTAAATTAGTATTTTCAATGAGATTCATTCCAATAAGAATGTCCGAGGACAATTCGTAATCTGGTACCACGTGAAATGCAAGTTCCACCCGTAGGTTATCGACCACACATACCACCGTCAGCGTGGACAACGAAACTACAGTAAACTGTCCAATCCCTTTTAAATAATTGACAACATCGTTTCGTTTACCAGGTAGTTTCGCCGCCAGAGACTCGCGAATCACCGAACACTCGGCTCCGCTATCAAATATCGCACTCAGTTTCAAACTATCGATAGTTACTGAAATTGAATTCATTTTAGGCAAACCTGCGCAATTGACGTTTGAAACAACAGCGCGTTCTCGTTTGAAGCACGTTTCATAAGTGTGGCCGACCCTTGAGCAGAACGTACACTTCGGCCTATTCACATTCGATTGGGCGGCAACAGATTCCTGATGACGCGGTTGAACCGTACTTGCGTTATCACGATAACGACACTCGCGGGCGCCATGACCGGGCTTTTTACAGATTTGACAATAAGTATAGGGTTTGTCGGAGAATCGAGGTCGCTTAGATGCATCGCCAAGCGTGTAACAGGGTCCCTGTTGCACGCTTGGCGATGCAGATATAGGGCGTTTAACTCGGCGTATAGAAGACGCTACCGAAATCAGCTCTGGTACTGAAGTTGCCCTAGCGTTCAACAGTTCCATTCTCAAGCGTTCGTCCCCGACACACCCAATAACAGCTTCAACCGCATCATCATTCGACAGTTTATCCTTAGTAATACGTCACCATAATGCCCAGGCTTGTGACAAAAACTGCGCGATGTCTTTTGTATTATCATACGTATGTTCTCGAAAACATGCAACATCGCGAGAATATCTGTTTTCAGGTTCGAAAGTAGTTATTAGAACATCACGCAATTCTTGCCACGTAGTGGTGGTGACCAGCCAATTATCCACCCACAACCTTGCGCGGCCTTTAAGTAAGCTACCGGCCTTCATTCGAACCTAATAATCGCTCAAGTTGTAGGTTTCCATTGCCCTAGTCACATGCCGACACCACTCCCTAACTCCAATATCAGCGTCAGGATCGTAAGACGGCAAAAAGACATCGTTAATCTTAACTCTTGGTTCAGATTGCGTAGTCATACGATCAGACACGTGCTTCATCATTTGCATCATCTGAGTGAAAAACTCCGTTGGTACTCCGCTAATAGAAGCATTAACATTATCAGTAACAGAGGATGATCGAGCAGAAGTGGGTTGCGATCGCACTTCTGATAACGGAGAGTCTTGACCATTTGAGTTTTTAGAAAGAGTGACACCAGCATTGCTGACGTCACAATTTTCATCACGGGGTTCACTCATCACAAATAATGAAACACTTGTTTATAAATCTAAAAATCTATTTATTCTAATATTAACTTTTAATTTAAAGTATTAAAACTAAAATTAATAACAAATTCAAAACTCACCAGATATTATTGACACGTCTTGTTTGCACTGTAGCTCCAACAAGAATGAGCTCCGCCATATTGGCCGGTGCTTTTTATAGCCTAGCGATACACAGCAAAATCGCAAAATCACTTTTATAATTAAAAAATCTTTTTATCGTAATCAAAACAACCAATTCTTATCTGTAAATTCCTATTATGAATTTAGAACTAAGATTTCATAATATTTAAACTCATTTGCCACAAAACACCTTGTTGTTATGTGGCAACCACGTGTGTGTATGATTCAAAAATAATTGATCTAAAAATCTGCAAAGTAGACTTATAATCGTAATAGATTGCTATAGGAATTTACGATAAGTAAAAACAGGTTAGAAAGTCCCTGTTAAGAATATCGGTTTAACTAAACAATAGCAACTTCTACAAATAAAGTAATCTTAATAAAACTATTTTTAAGTAATAATTTGAATATTAATGTCGTTGCGCCGACACACATATATATATATATATATATATATATATATATATATATATATATATATATATACATATATATATGTAGGAAGTGGGTCAGATATGATAAATAAAATGCGGATGTGGTAATATAACAACTCTTTATATTTAGATCAGAATAACATTAGATCACTATTAAAGCTTTCCATCACTAATGACTAGTTCTGGTTTAACAATTCCAAGTAACTTAATTATTCCCTATTACAAATAAGTCATAATTTAAGCAATAGATAGTCAATTATAAATTGTACTGCGACTAATTTATAGTTGACAATAATAATTAACTTGTTTGCACAAATTAATTATCCGAGAGTCAAGGATAAGCTACTAGCAAGATACAACAAGTGTACCGAGCCACGCCACAGCCTAGACTGCCTTATCGGCGGGCGCTCCGAGCCTTTTATACAGGTAGCAAAACAAGTTGAGTAGTAGGGATATCGAACGACGCGCTTGCCGGCCCAGGCCGTGCATTTGTTGTTTCCGCTTTACAATATTCTTGCATTTGACGACGCGGACACCGTCACGGCCATACTGACATGCACACGTCCTCGTGTGCGCATCTTTATACATCTGAGGACAAGGAACGCCTCGTTCATCCTGACATATCTTTTAGAAAACTAAACATAATCTTATTATTTTTTACAACTCTATAATTAGCGTAATCTTTTAGCGAAATGTTACAATAGTGTGCTGGTCCGGTAACCCCTTCAGCAACTACAACTATTAAACCTTTCTCGTCAGTTTTGAAACCGGAGACTGGATCCTACTAAGCTTGGAATCCCTCATCAATTGAAAAAACCGGAGACTCGATTGTACTAAGCTCCCTCTCATCAGTTAAAAACCGGAGACTGGAGTATATTAAGCTCCCTCTCATCAGTTAAAAACCGGAGACTGGAGTGTGCTAGGCCGGAAATCCCTTTAGCTAATGTGCTAGACCGGAAATCCCTTTAACTGAGAGTGCTAGACCGGAAATCCCTGTAGCTAATGCTAGACCGGAAATCCCTTTAGCTGAGAGTGCTAGACCGGAAATCCCTTTAGCTAACAGTGCTAGACCGGAAATCCCTGTAGCTAATGCTAGACCGGAAATCCCTGTAGCTAATGCTAGACCGGAAATCCCTTTAGCTGACAGTGCTAGACCGGAAATCCCTGTAGCTAATGCTAGACCGGAAATCCCTTTAGCTAATGCTAGACCGGAAATCCCTTTAGCTAATGCTAGACCGGAAATCCCTTTAGCTGACAGTGCTAGACCGGGTTGCAATCCCTGTAGCCAAAAGGCTAGACCGGAATGAACCCCTTCAGCTGAGTCATTGGACCGGACACTCCCTTCAATGACTCTAATCTTCCTACATTTTTTGTCAATCCTACATTTTTTGTGTCAATCCTACATTTTTTTGTCAATCCTACATTTTTTTGCCAATCCTACATTTTTTGTCAATCCTACATTTTTTGTCAATCCTACATTTTTTGTGTCAATCCTACATTTTTTTGTCAATCCTACATTTTTTTGCCAATTCTACATTTTTTGTCAATCCTACATTTTTTGTCAATCCTACATTTTTTTGTCAATCCTGCATCTTTTGTCAGTCCTGCATCTTTTGTCAATCCTAATTTTTTTTAGATTAGAGAATCTCCTTTGCAGGTATTTCAAAGATATTAAAAACTGACTGTTATAACTATTTACAATATACACTGCATTTCTATCAATATTGTTTGGACCAGTTTTATGAACAAGATCATTATCATGAGTATACGCCGTCACGTCATCCTTGTTATAATTTTCATATAGGTACCTCAAGAAACCCTGCAGGAATATGGGTACTTCGCAGAGGCTATCATGGGCGCACTTGTTTTCTAAAATTGCGGTAACTTTTAAGGAGCCCTTATATTTTGAATCAAGTTTCGTTTAGTGTCGTTCTTCATTCCTAACAAAGACAATGTCACCTACACTTAAAGGTTTGACATTTCTTTTACCTCTACTCGTAAAATGTCCGATTAGACTGATTTTTTGATTCTATTGGATACACTGGATCTTCAATGCTTGTAGATACTTTTGCCAGTTTTAGTTAGTTGCCTTGAATTCCGAATGTCAAATCTATGGGGGTAAATCCAAATACCCTACACCTAATGTTGTTGAGCGCGTGTTGAATATTACCTAACCGCTCTTGCCATAATTTGTCAGAGTTATACTCCGCTATCATTATTCAACCCTACAATATTCGCATCACCTCGCTTTGAGAACACTCTCCTGACAACCCCAGCCAATATTGGAATTCTTGGCGTTGACATATCGAACAACGTTCAGTTCCGCGACTACTTGGAAGAAAAGGCCAAACTAGCCTCAAAAAAAGCTCGGTGCGCTCAGTAGAGCGAGACAGCACTTCCTGCCTTCTCATCGCTTGCAACCCTACAAAGCGCAAATTCGCCCGCACATGGAGCACTGCTCTCATCTCTGGGCGGGAGCTCCGCAGTATCAGCCTCCTCCACTTGATCGCTCTTAGCGTAGAGCGGTTCGAATCGTTGACGACCAAGCAATCTCCAATCGGCTTGACTCCCCGGCACCACGCAGAGATGTAAGTTCGCTTAGCATCCCCCACCGCATTTATCATGGAGAGCGCTCCGACGAACTGTTTGGACTGATCCCTGCTGTCGAATTTCATCATCGGACATCGCGGCAAAACTCAAAGTTCCATCCTCATCACCTCGATGTCCGGAAATCCACAACCGTGCGATTCTCTAGGCACTTCTTACCACGCACCACTCCTCCGTGGAATCAATTACCGGCGGGGGCGCTTCCGAACGGACACGACTCAGGCACCTCCAAGAAAAGAGCATACTCCCTCCCAAGAAGCCGACAACGCAGCTGCAAGACCTCCGGTGATCCATGGGCGGCGGTAATCACTTACGATCAGGTGAGCCTCCTGCTCGTTTGCCCCTTTTTTCTATAAAAAAATAAATAAATAAATTAAACACGTTCGGACTGACGTTAGCTCTTTATGTGCCTGTCGCAAGAAGATGTAAATCTGTATTGTTTTTTTCTTTAATATTAATTTGAGTTCAGTTGGTAATAAACTTTAAGATCGCTTATTAACAGTCTAGGGTCAACTAAATCGATTTAAGTTCGCTGGTTTTAATTCAATTAAGTTAAGCATTTGATCTATTGAGTGGAAACTACATCAGGACAAGCGACTACTTAGATTCTTGTTCATAAAACCGTTCTCCTACAAAGAAATCACAAGAGATTTGTTTGATATGGCTACACTCTAAACCAGACTCAAATATAAAAGATAATTAAATTCTACTTAGTGTAATACACCATGTGACGCTCTGGAACAGATGTTGACTGGTTTTCTGTTTTTCGGAACTCGAAGTGGCAACTTCTTTCTTCTTGTAGCTCATCGGAAAAATGGAAGCTTTGTGGCTGGGCCGGGGTCACAACATACATAGCAGACCACTGGTGGTCGGCCACTGGACACGTCACCAGAGATAGTGGTAGATGACCTGCTTTCGCTGCAAGCAAAAATTATTTGAGATAAGTTTCTGTTTATCACGGCAATAGTTGTTACGATGTTCGATTCTATCACAAAATTGTAACTTCCTCGAAATACAGTGGTGCTCTTAAATCGGTTCATATTTAAGTCTAAAAGGAAGAGATCTTCAAGTCCTAATATAGCTTGCCAAGACAGCAGCTTGTGAAGTAGGTGACGGCATGACTCTTAAGTGAGTGAGTAGCTACAATGATCAGATCAACCCCGTCTAATTTTTTCTTTTCTATATTTATTTTACTTGAGGTACACCAGCTAGTAAGTTACACGACAAAAATCCTACGAGTCAGATGAAGGGTCTTTGGAACGACAGAAGCATCTCATTAAAAACAAAGCAGAGGCTGGTTTGTACGCTGGTGTTCTCCATATTTACGTACGGCGCAGAGTCATAGACACTAAGAGCTGCAGACAGACGTCGCATTGATGCGTTTGAAATGTGGTGCTGGAGAAAATGTTACGTATCCCTTGGACAACACACAGGACCAACACCTTCGTACTAAAACAACTTAGAGTAAAGACCAGACTGTCTGCTACGTGCCTTCAAAGAATTCTATAATACTTCGGCCACATCTCTATAGACAGCAAGGAGACAATCTCGAAAAGCTAATAGTGACCGGAAAAGTAGAAGACAAAAGACCACGTGGTCGTACTCCTATGCGATGGTCGGACCAGGTTTGCACCAATCTTATGTCTAAAATGTTTTATGATGCTCTGCATGTCGCTGAAGATAGAGTCCAATGGCATAATATTGTGCTATCAAGAACAATCTAATGAGGAGGTTACGACCCTCAGTAATGAAGAATACGAAGCTAGGAGGAGGACACCAGTTAGTCATATCGTCTGCTTCATCAGAATCAAAGTATATCAACTTAAGGGGAGTAGATGTATTTACAGAACGTGAATTAATATTTTCTGCTATTTTTCAAAGAATAATTTCCATACCACAAGTGAAAAAAGACATTTACTGCTCTACATAATTAACCGAAATAGTTTGATGCTGAAGTGGGAGTAAATCCGATCCCACTTCTGATGTAGGAAGTGGGTCAGATATGATAAATAAAATGCGGATGTTGTAATATAACAACTCTTTATATTTAGATCAGAATAACATTAGATCACTATTAAAGCTTTCCATCACTAATGACTAGTTCTGGTTTAACAATTCCAAGTAACTTAATTATTCCCTATTACAAATAAGTCATAATTTAAGCAATGGATAGTCAATTATAAATTGTACTGCGACTAATTTATAGTTGACAATAATAATTAACTTGTTTGCACAAATTAATTATCCGAGAGTCAAGGATAAGCTACTAGCAAGATACAACAAGTGTACCGAGCCACGCCAGAGCCTAGACTGCCTTATCGGCGGGCGCTCCGAGCATTTTATACAGGTAGCAAAACAAGTTGAGTAGTAGGGATATCGAACGACGCGCTTGCCGGCCCAGGCCGTGCATTTGTTGTTTCCGCTTTACAATATTCTTGCATTTGACGACGCGGACGCCGTCATATATATATATATATATATATATATATATATATATATATATATATATATATATATATATATATATATATATATATATATATATATATATATATATATATATATATAATATATTATATAATAGGCTATTATTTATTATTTCTATCTATTCTTATTATTGTCTGTCAAATCTAAAGAAAGTGAGGTTTCACAAATCCTATGCAATTCAAAATGGGACCAATAGCCAATTTTCAGCTTTTAATGACATAAGTGGTGAAAATTGCCCGAACTACAATGATTACCTATGCTACAGTTAGTATACTGGGTGTCTAGGCGTTCACGCGAGATATTTTTATTTCTGGTTGATGTACCACACAGACATTTGTAACAAGCTGCCATACCATCTTGTTATACGAGAGACAAATTCATATTTGATAAATGTTGAACTCACGTAATATACTATTATATATTTGTGGGCTTAGTAAAATAATTATCTGCCAACCTAACAAATAAAAACGTATTTATATATATAATATTCTTATGATATATTGAACACTAAAGAAAACTACTAGATGGTAGGCTAGTTTTTAAATTACTTTAACTAGGCTTTAAATTCACGCAATATCTGTAACAATACACCATCGTTGCTTAGTTTACTCCCATCCAAAAACAGTTCAATTTGTACCTTCGGGTCACAAGGCAATAGTGGTAGCGTAGCTAAATTGTTTTTCAAATACCTAAATGGCTATTCATGCTCGTTACACTATTTATTTATGGCATCCCTTTTCATAATTATTAAGGAGACAAGTTTTTTTTTTTTTTTTTTTTTTTTTTTTTTTTTTTTTTTATTATTATTATAAGATAGCAAACAAGCAGATGGGTCTCCTGATGGAAAGAGTCAACCATCGCCTATAGACACCAAAGATGTTAATGATGCGTTGCTATCTTGTGGCGAGGTCTAATGCCACATGCATAAGTTTACCGGCTACCTTACCCTCCAAACCGGAACACGACAGCGACAAGCGCTGACGCTATTGCGGCAGGAATAGGTAAGGCGGTGGTACCAGACCCGGGCGAGACAATGCAGAACTCTACCACCTAGTAGCCACGATGGTAGTGACTCGATAGCCAATCGGTCGCCTTTTACGACCTGCCTGGCAGAACGGCAGTTGGCCTATTCTACAAAGGAGGCCGGGACCAACACGGCGTAAAAATATAACGAGACCTATAAATAGACCTATAAATACAAACATTGTATGCATTGTAATTTAATTTCATAATAGTTGAATCACAGTTGAAGTTGCTTTTAAGACAAATATTTAAAATGGGGTGCACAGAGTACTTATCGCTGACAGTAAACGAGTTTCATTCCTAAATATTAGAATTATCCCTCAACTGTTCAATCTCACCAGAAATATATACTCTGTAACTATAATTTCAATACTTTGATGAATCAAAAGTAAAAATTTGCCAATATGTCTATTATTTCAAAATTTTGTCTATTTGTAATGATTTAACTTGTTTGTAATGGTTTTATTCATCAAAACAATATATTTCAATTGTGTTATATTAGAATAAGTGACAAAATATGGCAACACTAGGCGTCATCTTCCTATTCGTTAATGTTGTAAAAGCTAAACGGCGGGACAGAACGCGGCAAGATGGCGCGTAGTGGGGCTTACGATATGAGAGACCTCATTTTCAGCGACAGACGGTTCTGAGCCATGAGCTCGACAACTTGTGAACACTCAAATCTATAATTATAATGTTAAAATAGTCTGCAAGAAGTATATTAAAGAAATATCAAGCTTGTATTATATTTTATTCACGAAAAATCAGACGTGGAAGTAACCTGTGTGCCCACAAATCTTCAAAGGTAATCCAGCACTTATATACAATAATGTATTATGTATTATAAATATATTACGGGAGTATATTATTAAAAAGCATATTAAAATGTGCGATAGCATAAAATAATTAAAAATTCAAAATTGTACATTTTTCATATTAATAAATCAGGGTTACATGTGATGATAAATACAAGTACTTTGAGCCTGCTTTGCCGAATAAATGGCGTGCAAAAAGAAAAAATATATATTTATTTTTATATAAAATTACAAATTACGTTTAAATACTTTTAAAATCAATAAAACTCAAAAAAAAAAAGAAGTCAGAATAAATTTAAAAATTAATGTCAAATGAGAATTGAAATAAATTAGATTAGAATTAGAAATTGTTATTTTAAAAGAACATGCGCTTTAGTAATTGTGATTACATCAAAAGAATAAATATACTCCTGTGTCCATCCTTTACATCTTTAACACGTGGTCGGGGCTACTCTCCGATCGTGTTATTCCTGTACCCATCCTGTACCTAACACGTGGTCGGGGCTACTCTCCGATCGCGTTATCCTTGTACCTTAACACGTGGTCGGGGCTACTCTTCGATCGTGTTATCCCTGTACCCATCCTGTACCTTAACACGTGGTCGGGGCTACTCTCCGATCGTGTTATTTCTGTACCCATCCTGTACCTTAACACGTGGTCGGGGCTACTCTCCGATCGTGTTATTCCTGTACCCATCCTGTGTTTAACACGTGGTCGGGGCTACTCTCCGATCGTGTTATTCCTATATCTATTTTATACACCCTTAACATGATTAACTTTTGCCCAAAGATAGCATTTGAGTTTATTTGTTACAATTAATCAAATCTTCAAAAAAAAATGATAGTAAAAATTTAAAATAATTTACATGTCACTTCTAGCTACAAACAATACATGATCGTAGCCGCAGTATCATCCGATGGAATGTAATAGTATTTTGTTAAAACTACCCACATGTTTCATAAGTATTTCTGAGAACCGAGTTACTGTTTTAAAAATTAATATTAATAGCAAACTCAAAGTACATACAAAAGCATTTCGAGCGTTCGAAAATTACATAACTTCAATTGTTTTAATAATATAGTTGTGTCCTGCTATACGTGAAATAGAATGCTCAATGAAATAAGTTATTTCAATTTTACAGTGTAAAGTCAAATATATTTGTGTGTACTATACCCAAAGCATAGATTTTTGAGCAGCTTATAAAAAAATTAGAGTATTTCAGTCTTTGCGCAGTCGTATATTTTAAAAACGATCGTCGATTTTGATCTTTTGAATAGCACTCTACTCAATTATTTGAGTTCTAAAACCTTTTATTAACTTCAAAATTGATTGAATGGAAAACAACGAAATAATGTCAGTCATGTATTAATTTTTAACAAAAAAAATATATCGTTGATAAATTCCAAACGAATTGAGCAAAGAAAATGAGTAAATCCTATTTACGTTATTTGACTCAGTTTTTGAGATCAATTTGAAATCAATCTGTTTACTAGTAATTGTAAACAATCTAATATTTGAAAAGATATAACTTTACACAACTTGATTCAGTTTTTATTTTGGTATGGCAACTGCATCAGCTTTTAAATATTTTAATATTGTAGACATCGCAGAACATTATATATATTCAATTTTTATTCAAAGAAATTTACTCCGATTGGAGACAAACATTGATTATAGCGCCAATTATTAATTTTGACGGTAATGGAAAACAAACTAGATGTTTCACTAAATGGGGATAAATATATAATTATATTAACAAATAAGCCATGTAGGTGTGCTTGTTTAGAGAAAGAGCCGAAACCATGTAGGTGTGTTTCGAGATATACTGAAAATAAGCCATGTAGGTGTGCTTGTTTAGAAAAAGAGCCGAAACCATGTAGGTGTGTTTCGAGATATACTGAAAATAAGCCATGTAGGTGTGCTTGTTTAGAGAAAGAGCCGAAACCATGTAGGTGTGTTTCGAGATATACTAAAAATAAGCCATGTAGGTGTGCTTGTTTAGAGAAAGAGCCGAAACCATGTAGGTGTATTTCGAGATATACTGAAAATAAGCCATGTAGGTGTGCTTGTTTAGAGAAAGAGCCGAAACCATGTAGGTGTGTTTCGAGATATACTGAAAATAAGCCATGTAGGTGTGCTTGTTTAGAGAAAGAGCCGAAACCATGTAGGTGTGTTTCGAGATATACTGAAAATAAGCCATGTAGGTGTGCTTGTTTAGAGAAAGAGCCGAAACCATGTAGGTGTGTTTCGAGATATACTGAAAATAAGCCATGTAGGTGTGCTTGTTTAGAGAAAGAGCCGAAACCATGTAGGTGTGTTTCGAGATATACTGAAAATAAGCCATGTAGGTGTGCTTGTTTAGAGAAAGAGCCGAAACCATGTAGGTGTGTTTCGAGATATACTGAAAATAAGCCATGTAGGTGTGCTTGTTTAGAGAAAGAGCCGAAACCATGTAGATGTGTTTCGAGATATACTGAAAATAAGCCATGTAGGTGTGCTTGTTTAGAGAAAGAGCCGAAACCATGTAGGTGTATTTCGAGATATACTGAAAATAAGCCATGTAGGTGTGCTTGTTTAGAGAAAGAGCCGAAACCATGTAGGTGTGTTTCGAGATATACTGAAAATAAGCCATGTAGGTGTGCTTGTTTAGAGAAAGAGCCGAAACCATGTAGGTGTGTTTCGAGATATACTGAAAATAAGCCATGTAGGTGTGCTTGTTTAAAGAAAGAGCCGAAACCATGTAGGTGTGTTTGGAGATATACTGAAAATAAGCCATGTAGTTGTGCTTGTTTAGAGAAAGAGCCGAAACCATGTAGGTGTGTTTCGAGATATACTGAAAATAAGCCATGTAGGTGTGCTTGTTTAGAGAAAGAGCCGAAACCATGTAGGTGTGTTTCGAGATATACTGAAAATAAGCCATGTAGGTGTGCTTGTTTAGAGAAAGAGCCGAAACCATGTAGATGTGTTTCGAGATATACTGAAAATAAGCCATGTAGGTGTGCTTGTTTAGAGAAAGAGCCGAAACCATGTTGGTGTGTTTCGAGATATACTGACAATAAGCCATGTAGGTGTGCTTGTTTCGAGATATACTGAAAATAAGCCATGTAGGTGTGTTTGTTTAGAGAAAGAGCCGAAACCATGTAGGTGTGTTTGTTTAGAGAAAGAGCCGAAACCATGTAGGTGTGTTTCGAGATATACAGAAAATAAGTCATGTAGGTGTGCTTGTTTAGAGAAAGAGTCGAAACCATGTAGGTGTGTTTCGAGAGATTACAAATGAAATATTTGGGTGTGCTTAGTTTGGCGAACTAACTGAAACCATTCGCAAGGCGTGCACCGTAGACGAGACAAAATTAGAATGATGTAAAGCAATGGATAGTCAGTATGAGCTGCTCGAAGATTTCATTTATGCGTACTAGAGAGAAATTTGAATTTAAGTGTGGCGGTAAGCGATTTAAAAGTAATGTACCATGTACGAAAGATCCTATGTTCACGGCGTTCAACAAACGTCAAGCCACTAAAAATGATTACAGCAAAATGAGATACGGTCAAACTTACATAAACAGAAGGATTGGGTAATGTGATTTTTCATGGACATCAAATCGAAACTTTATAATTGACTAGCTGTTGCCCACGACTTCGTCCGCGCGGACTTCGTTTAATCCGCACAGCTCATCCCCATAGGTGATAGCATGATAAAATGTAGCCTTTATGTTGACCAGACCTATTAGTAATATTCATGAAAAATTTGGAGTAAATCCATGCAGTACTTTTTGAGTTTACCCCGGACATACAAACAGACAAACAGACATACAGACAAACAGACAAAAATTCTAAAAACTATATTTTTGGCTTCGATATCGATTGTAGATCACGCGCCAAGTATTCTTTTAAAAAAATATTCAATGTACAGTTTTGCCTTCCTACGATTTTATTATGTTTTTTATATTTTATTATATTTGATACCGGATATCAAAAAAATATATATTTTATGAAATTATATATTGATGGATACTTTCAGATAAACCCGACCAGCTTTATTCGAAAACCATTCAATACGCAATTGGCGTAAGATTTGGAATCGTAGATATTAGTATCCGTCTGATAATATAGCAATTTTAGTTTATCGGCGCACCCACTCTGCTGTCGCGTCATTTTGTCTCGTTGCAAGATTCAGTAAATATTTGACAATATAGTGTTTCGTCAATATATAGGTAGTTCTAGCTTAGACTAATATCCGATTTACAATATCGTAACGATGTACAGTTTCAATATCTATACATTTTGTATCGCCTACTCCTAGTAAACAAAATATAAGGCGAATTGACTAATAAAAAGCCTTAAAGTTTTTTGGTTGTATAGTTCATTATGACAATATCTGATCTTATAGGAAAATGCATTATTCTTAACTACAGTCATTCCAATTATATATACACATACTTTAATGCCGTCCACGCGGACATATTCAGAGCTGCAAACACAACAAACACGTACATAGACAAGAGGATTTAATAAAGAGTTTGTACTGTTATCAATATTAAATTTCAGCAATGGCGGATTTTTCGGCGTCTGAATATAAAGCGCCGTTATCTCTTACTGGAAGTCAGATCCAGAAAGCTGTAGAGCTGATGTCGTCGTTGTCAATCACCGAGACAAAGTCGAAATAGATCGCAGGCGGAAGTCCCAAAAGAACCTTATCTATCCGAGTAAATAAAAAAGTAGTAAATCTATCGGAGTAATCGTGGGAAATGTAAGAAAATCGACACCAATAATATCGGGTGTAAAAAGAAGATTCAAAGACGTAGTTACTATTTATTCGCAGGAAATGCTAGAATGATGTCAAATTACACTAGCTGACCAGCCAATTAATCTCGATTGTTACTCAATGTATGAAATAAAATGTTTTCAATAATATGACGTTACTTCACATTGGATTATGTTTAGTTAAATTCATGATTTTTTGACAATTATCAGTTGTCACTCTTTGTAGGACTAAGTATTAATTTCGATTGAAATTTCATGTTCCTGTAGTATTTATAAATACCAGATTTTTTATTATATGTAGTATGCGTATTATAGGTAGATTTATTGTAATAGTAAAATCACACGTTCAGGTACTTGGGAGTAAAATCAGAAATTATTAAACGATAATTTATTTCTGAGGTTGACTTGAGGGTACGATGTAGGCCATTTATGACTGGTACTAACAACCTAATTACGTTACTGTCAACGTTAATATATATCAGACCACATAATACTAATAGACGTGGCGTTAGGCATTGAACGTGTAGTCGTACATATGAGCAAATGCTCATATTAATGTCAAAAGTGTGGCAAATAATATAGGCAAATTGGCACTAATTGTAATTAGGTTTTTATTGTTGACGTACTGTTGTATACATTCTCGTATTTATGTCGGTTCAAAATTTAGCTACGATTGACGTCTAACAAATGTCTTAAGAAGGCGCCTCCTATTTTATTATATATTATACTAGCGGCCTGTTACATGCTTCGCGACGTATCGTCATTTATTGAATCATTTGTTACAAAAAAAAATGTGATAAATGAAGAACCGCTGTACCGATTTTGTGCAAACTTCACATAAACCATCTACTAAACAGTCCGAATAAAGCTTGAACATTTGGTTTGGATAGGTGAGCCCGTTCTTGAGTTATAAAATTACAACGAAAAATGGCATTGATTTTTATAAATATATATAGATTAATTTATGTTGACATGTAAGACAGATATTGTGGCACTTATTTCTCTCTATGTAACATATGTTTATTAAATCTGTATTGTAATTTGTGCACCCTAATCTGCAAGCAATGAATATTGCCACTCGTTGTCTGGAAGAATCACTCTTTAGCAATAAGACTCTCTATTTGTGCGCTTATTTTAAGTGTTATGTAAATGCTACTTGATTATGGTGTACATAAAGCATTAAATTATTAAATTAAATAAATATTAATGAACAATGTTACTTAGAACTTTAAATGAAATAATTAGTCAAATGAAAAATAATTTACAAATCAACGTGAAGAAAAGGCAAAATTATTACAATTGAAATTTAATATAAATATGATAATCCTATAGAAGTATAATATAGATGATCAAAGAAATAACAAATCGACAATATTTGTAACACTTAAGACTAAATTGTATTTGCTCTCCGTAAAATTAGATATAAATATATAAGGAAACGGCAATAACAGGCTTTGGATATGTTTCATTAGTATTTTCTTATGGACTGCTTATATGAGGTGACTCTGGATTTGATGGGTAAATGCTTTTACAGCACAAAAGAATGAGTTAGGGCTATATGTAACATGAAACATCACACAAAAACAAAATTTAAGCCTATTTTTAAATCTGAGAATATTAAAACTTCCTTGTATGTAGATACATTAGAGCAGCTTGTTTTTTTAAGAACACACTAAATACTTTAAAATCAACCCGCAATTTAGTACAAATAACAGACAAGCAAGCAAGCCCTATGTGCCATAGTATAATAGACTACAACATAGTCATGGTAAAAAAAAAAAATTTTATCTATGTACATTGTTTCTTTTATCAATTACCAAGCATAATGAAATAGCTAACTATAAACCGGTATAAAATACAAATGCATAAATGGCTAATTTCTCATTCTATGTAAAAGAATACCTATTTAAATTGTAAAAATGTCAATATCCAGTCAGATGTCAAAATAATAGTTAGTGGAAATGCAAGTATATGTATATATAGTGTCGTTAGTTACTTGTTAGGCTTGCTTTATAAAGAAATTAATAATTAGATTAAATAATATATAAATAATTTAATATTATATAATTAAATGTAAATTAATATTTAAATAAATAATTACCTAAGGTAAAACAAATTTTTATGAGATATGTTTAACAATGTAATGTAGGATTTAGTAGTAAGAAACTAAAATTGGTACACTTTAGGTTAGAATGAGTAAAACCATATAATGTAATTGACTTTCAAGAAAAAAAAATATAATTAGGTATATGGAGTAAAATTGGTCAAACATTTGTAAATTAATCTTATATAATTTATAGATTTTTAGAATATTAATTTTATCGATGCAATGAGTTATAGTGAGACAATGAGAGAGTGTAAAAAAATATGTAGAATACAAAGTGTATAGTTTATAATTAGTAAAATTTCATTCAAATCCGTTCTCTTCAATCAAATCCGTAGTCTTGGCGTGATTGAGTAATAAACATCCATACATACAAACTTTCGCATTTATAATATTAAAATAGATGCAGATTACAAGCTGAAGTGATAATATAAATTAAAATAAAATTATGTAGCAAAACTGCTAACAAATTTTTGCTTTCATAGAAGATATAAATAACACTGTACTATTACTTGTTTTTAAATAATTATGATTATGATTAGTAAGTTATTGAATGTTAGGATTGTGTACAAGCAAATTTTTTTTTCCTCATACAAAAAAATATATTTGTGTCGACTTATAGTATGGGCGAAGGTAATGATTTAACTTGTTGTACTTTTGCATCTTTAATATTTCCTAATTGATGCCCTAAGGATTTACGGAAAAGTTAATTTTAGAATTGAGTAGTGTGCCGGGAGTCACACTTTGCCGGATGGCCGAATGTAATGATTTAACTTGTTTGTAATGGTTTTATTCATCAAAAGAATATGTTTCAATTGTGTTATATTAGAATAAGTGACAAAATATGGCAACACTAGGCGTCATCTTGCTATTGGTTAAAGTTGTAAAAGCTAAACGGCGGGACAGAACGCGGCAAGATGGCGCGTAGTGGGGCTTAAGATATGAGAGACCTCATTTTCAGCGACAGACGGTTCTGAGCCATGAGCTCGACAACTTGTGAACACTCAAGTCTATAATTGTAATGTTAAAATAGTCTGCAAGAAGTACATTAAAGAAATATCAAGCTTGTATTATATTTTATTCACGAAATATTCTTTTTAACTATCACCAATTTTATCAAATTTGGAATCTGATTCGTAAAAATAGCTAACCTGACGTAGATATTGTGGAAGATTTACACGTAATTTAATTAGTAAACTGAACTTTCATACTCTGAGCTAAAATCAGTCTTGGCTGTAATAATACCATGTCAAGCCCCGGACTACATGATACATTAGAACTCATAGATCCAAAAATGTACTTGACATTGCTAATCACTTATATACCACTGAGCACCTATGCAGTAAAAATGTGGCTAGTATAGAGTGCACGCAAGTTTTTAGGGCAGATAAAAAAATCTAAAAACGCACAGGTGTGCTTCAGTCAGAGTTGCAGTATTAAGAAAAATATTAGTTTTTTTTACCTAACTATACCCTCACTGTAATATGCGTCAAAGCTGTAGACCGATAGTCCAATATAAACAAAATTCGACATAGAAACCGAAATATGGTCCAGCTATCGTAACTCACATTGCTTACATAATATTTTTGTTGTGTGAAGGTAGCTGCTAGAAGTTATTGCGTATGGAATATTTTAACAACCATGTTATAAGTTCTTTATTTAAATAGAGAAAACTAAATTAAGTAAGAGTGAAAAGTGAAGTGTTAAATTATATTATAAAACTAAAATAATGTTATATATAAGAGAGCAATATGTCTGCCGATAAACTGCTAACGGTTTGGCGGAATTGTAAGTTTTTTTTTTCTTTTATGATGTTATTTTTATTCGCAAATAGAAAAAAAATGCACCCGTTACGTCTGTTTTGAAAATCATTTTTTAGCAGCACATTTTAAAATTATGACTAACTATAACTATTGCCCTATAACAAGGTTAAACGGGAAAAACAATATCTGATTATTCTGGGTTCAATCAAGGGATTTTCTAGTGGAATAGTTACTAAAAATATATTATTTGTTTCCGTTTCCTATTTTTTTTTCATTATCATAAGACAGCACTTAAACGTATTGATTTCCTGATATAACCAGAATCATCGTCTATAAGTACTCTGTCTGAGAAAAACGACACTAACATGTTACGCATGATCTTCATAATTACTTTACCCTCTAACTAGATTTAAAAGAATTCTGTCTTTTGTATCAAATTATGCCAATCTACGGAAAGTCTTAATTTTGAACAAAACATTTATTTAATATCCTAATTTGAACGTAATATAGGCGGTGGTTAGATAAACAGATACTGGGCGGTGACGAATTGCCTACTGACACCGATTGAAGTTTTAATTAAAGGAATTAAAATATCTGAAGGCATAAGTGTTCCTACATGTCACCTCTATTCGCAGTTCGCAGCTTCACAGCCACCTTATTGAGAATTCTAACTATGTTTGTTAATGATCCTCCTTGTTAAATCATCAAAGTAAGTTACCTCTCCACTCATGCTCTACTTCATATCCGTAGCAAAAGATGTTCTGCTTACACGAGGAAAACGGACTCTGGTGACAGCAACAGCACTTATTAGGACTGCAACTATTTCTTATTCAACACCTTGATGTTCTTGTGACCACTCTACTGTTACGAGTGATTCATTTCAGAGAACTCATCGATCTTCAACGACGTCGCATTATCTGAAACTTAAAGCGACAAAGCATAGTATATTCTTCGTACCTCCATCCTATCAGCGTCCGTTTTTTTAGGACCAGTAGAAAAAGGGGAGAAAATAAATTAACTGTTATTGACTTATAAGAAAAAAAATAGTGAATTATATCGTTTTAAAAATAATATTTGGTGCTTTAACAGAATATAGAAGAATAAAATATTTTTTATATAAAATGGTTACGGTGCAAAAATATTATAATATTTACAAAGGTGATACATATTTCTAAATCACCATACTTCACCGGTAATGCACGTGTGCAAAATATTATAATACAAAAGTTTTACAGATATCTAAATCGCCATAGTCTACCGGTAATGCTTGCGTGTGCAAAGTTATAATAAGTCTACTTTTTACTAACCAAGAAAAATGTATAAAAATGAGACTCGATACATACCCAATACATAGAGAATGTCATATTATATATTATTAGTATTATTACCAATTATTTATATTTACAATTAAGTCATTTATAAGCGTGGGGTATGCCACCTCTGAATTGTTGGCAGAACCCTATATTTAGCAATTAAAGTGGTGCATGAGAGAATATAATTTAGTAGCTATAGCAACGGTCAGGTTCCGCCCTTGTATTAAATATTAAGAACTGCCTTAACTAATTGAAACTACGTAATCAATTTATATTACATTTGTATTTTTTTTTTCACATTGTTCATAATTCTAATAACGTTATTTTATTCTTTAATTCTACATTCTATTTATCCTTATCCTTATAATGAAATTATTACTTACTTATCCGACTTATCCGGTGTAGGGATGTGACGACCCCATCGCCCACTGGTGGGATAATTTTTGTTCAAAAATTATCTAGCACCGGTGCAGTCAGTCAACCAAATTAGTGGTAGTGCCATACTGCATTTGCAACTGAATAGGCCGGCACGCCCGGGGAGATACCACTCTCTCACTTGACACCGACGTAAAGTAGCAGCTCCGCTGCTGCGTTTCGTCTGGTTTGTGAGAGTCCCGGAGGCCTAACCCCCCCCCCGCACACTATGAATGCGCTATTAAAAAAAAACTACCCCAGGGGGGTACCACTTGCACCAGCACACCAGCAGTGGGGAATCCCCCCCTGAGCGTCCGTGCTCTGGATTCCAGCCAGATCATGGATGCTCAAGCTGCCCTGCGTATTCTGGGGGGGGCAAAATTGCGCTCATAGACAATTCTGTCCGAGGCAAACAGAGCAAGAAGAACATGGCACCACCTACCAGGCTTACTGTGGATTCCTGCAATATCAGGGGCCTTCATTCTAATCTGAACGCCGTCCACTACCATCTCGAGACGGCGAAGCCAGCTTTGTTCTTCTTGACCGAGACACAGATATCTTCTCCGGCTGATACTTCCTACCTCTCCTACCCGGGGTACAAACTAGAACATTCCTTTGTACCGCGGGCTGGTGTGTGCGCATATGTCAGAGAAGATATTTGTTACCGGCGCCTCGGCAGACTTGAAGGTGAGGACCTATCCATCCTCTGGTTACGTGTAGCTTGCGACGACCATCCACGCAGCTGCGCGTGCCTATACAGGTCCCATAGCGGGAATACTGAAGTTGACCGGCTCATTGAGCGCTTACAAACGACTGTGGATTCCGTGTTAGAGCAGACCCCCTCCGCAGAGATCGTGATCTTGGGCGATTTTAATGCCCACCACGCCGAATGGCTTTGTTCTCGCATCACCGATCATGCGGGGAGGTCTGTTCACGATTTTGCCTTAGCGTATGGTCTAACACAATTGGTAACCTCGCCTACGCGTGTTCCCGATGTGGATGGCCATACGCCTTCACTGTTGGATCTCCTGCTGACCTCTGACCCGGATCGTTATCAGGTATCGGTGGACGCTCCACTTGGTGCGTCGGACCACTGCCTGATCCGGAGCAAAGTGCCGGTCACGCGCCCATCATGGTCTCCCTTTAAAGGCTGTCGTCGCGTTTGGCACTATATGTCAGCAGATTGGGACGGGATGCGGTCTTTCTTTGCATCCTACCCGTGGGGGCGGTTGTGCTTCTCTCTGGATGATCCGAATGCTGTCGCTGACTCTGTCGCTGATGTGGTGCTGCAGGGCATGGAACTTTTCATTCCGCTTTCTGCGGTGCCCATCGGTGGCAAGTCTCAGCCTTGGTTTGGTCGCCACTGCAAAGCGGCTTTACGCCGAAAGCAGGATTGCTAGCGAGCTTGGGCTGCTGCGTCGGCATCTCGTGATGTAAAAACTAGCGCATTACGAAAGGAGTACAACTCTTCCTCGAGATTCTTCAAAAGAGCTATCGCCAAGGTAAAAGCGGAACACATTGGCAGAATTGGTGAGAAATTAGTTCGCCTTCCTTGTGGCACTCGTACTTTCTGGTCTCTCGCCAAGGCTGTCTTAGGGAATTTCTCCCAGCCTTCATTTCCATCCTTGCACAGAGACGATGACTCTCTGGCCCATACCGCAAAGGAAAAAGCCGATCTTCTGGGCTCGTTCTTTGCGGCTCGACTCGACTCTGGTTGACCGAGGGAACACACCGCCTACCATCCCGAAGTGTGATAGTTCCGTGCCAGAACCGCAGTTTCGGCAGTCAGCTGTGCGTAAAGCACTTCTTTCTTTGGACATCCACAAGTCGAGTGGGCCTGATGGCATCCCTCCTGTTGTGCTTAAAGTATGTGCTCCAGAGCTGGCGCCAGTATTGACGCACCTATTCCGGCTCTCCTTTTCACTCGGCGTTGTACCGAATTCATGGAAAACAGCTTTAGTGCATCCCATTCCTAAAAAAGGAGATCGCTCTAATCCGTCAAACTATCGGCCAATAGCCAAATAGGAGACATTTATAAACTGTCAGCTCCTGAAGTATTTAGAAGAGCACCAGCTGATTAGTGACCGTCAGTACGGTTTCCGTCGTGGCCGCTCAGCTGGTGATCTTCTAGTATACCTGACACATCATTGGGTGGAGGCAGTTGAGTCCAAGGGGGAGGCATTGGCAGTTAGTTTAGACATAGCGAAGGCCTTCGATCGGGTATGACATAAAGCGCTTCTCTCAAAGCTGCCTTCCTATGGGCTTCCCGAGAAATTATGCAAGTGGATCACCAGTTTTTTGGCTGATCGGAGCATTAAGGTCGTAGTCGATGGTGCATGCTCCGATCTTAAACCTGTCAATGCTGGTCTTCCCCAAGGCTGCGTGCTATCACCGACACTGTTTCTTCTGCATATCAATGATATGTTGCGAATTAGTAACATACATTGCTATGCGGACGACAGTACTGTTGATGCTAGATACTCCGTAGCGGTATTTCTCGGGAACACGTCGAAAAGGGGCCGGATCAAGCTCGTGTCTGAACTCGAGAATCAACTAACTGATGTGTCAGAATGGGGTCGTCAAAACCTTGTTACATTTAACCCCAAAAAAACGCAGCTCTGTGCGTTCACCACAAAAAAAAACACCCTTTGTCGTATCACTCCGGTTCGAAAACACTCTCCTGACAGCCTCAGCCAGTATTGGAATTCTGGGAGTCGACATATCGAACAACGTTCAGTTCCGCGGTTATTTGGAAGGGAAGGCTAAACTAGCCTCCAAAAAGCTTGGTGTACTCAGTAGAGCAAAGCAGTACTTCATGCCAGCCCATCACCTCCAAATTTACAAGGCCCAAATTCGACCTCATATGGAGTACTGTTACTCCTCTGGGCCGGAGCTCCTCAGTACCAGCTTCTTCCTCTTGATCGCATTCAACGTAGAGTGGTTCGAATCGTCGACGACCAGGCTATTTCTAATCGGCTTGACTCTTTGGCGTTACGCAGAGATGTAAGCTCGCTCTGCATCTTTTACCGTATTTATCATGGGGAGTTGTACGGGCAACAGCTTGTCGACAGTACCGTTCATCACGTTTGGCATTGTCAGCGTATATGTCGCCACGCGTTATTAAATTTACATATTTTAAACAGTTCGCGTCAAGCCGCCAATCGGTTCGCGTGCTCACTTAACCATACTTCACCATTTTTACCATTAAACCATTTTAGTATAAGTTAAGTCTTCAATAAACATAATATTGATCTTAACTTGTATTTTACTCTGTACGGAACCAAACCACCGTACATTGTGGTCCTTCAGCCTTTTATCGAACCAGTGACCAATAAAAACCATTTGAAATATTCATAACCATTGTGATCTTCAGCCTTTCCAAACCAGTGACCAAATAGTGATTTATCCATTTTAAGGATATAAAACCATTGAGATCCTTAGAATTCCTAAACCAGTTACCTTACCATTATAGTCCCACGTGTGAGTAACGTGGTCTTCGTTCCTTGACGTAAGGAGAGACCGGCGTGCTGTGAAACCATACACGTGTCAGTTGCGTTTTAACCAGTTTTAACCAATTAAGTCGCGTATTTCGTGTAACCAATTGACCAGAACCGAACCAGAGTTCCAATTTTGATCAAAGTGTTTGTGTGTGAAGTGTAACCAGTTCACCAGACCAGCGACGCTACCAGCGACTACCATCGGGGACGACTTCTGAGGACAAACCAGGTCACCACGTGCCAGTCTTCAAGTAAGATCTTTCCTTTTACCACTTTACCACTCTCTATTATCCATTAAAATGCTCGCAACCATGGAGGCTCTATTAACCACCCAGAACCAAATCATGTCTGCGATTAACACGCTGTGTGTTAATTTCAAGAAGGACGGGCCCGAACGTAAGACGCCCGTCTATATCGAAAAACGCCTTAATACTTTGGACTCGTACTGGAATGAATTCCAAACCCACCATACCAGGCTCTGCGCCGAGTTCGAAGATTTTAACCACCGCTATTTTACTGAAAACCATTACCAGCAGACAAAAGATTTTTACCAGGAAGTTAGGAACATGATGTCAAATTATGTAACAAGCGAACCCAGCAAACCATTACTGAGACCAGCCACACCATTATCGCAGGGCTCAGATAGGCGCGATATTTCTTCTCCCGCCCAGGAGGGTACCTCTTTTAGTTTTTCTGCGCCAAAACTGTCGAACCAAAGTAACTCTAGTAGGGTAGAAGAAATGCTTCGTAAACAGAAGAGCAACTTCAAGGCGCTTTCTCGAACCTTAGAGGCCGTCGACCTTGAGAGCTGCTCCGAACGCTGGGAGTTTGAAGATATTTTAAAGACAATCCAATCCAGATGGTCGGTCATCGATTCTCTTCACTGGGACATCGACAGCGAAGGGCTGCTAGACAATGAGGAATATGAGACAGCCTTCGCTGAGATGGAGAGGAAGTACAACACCATGAAGAAGGCAGTGAACAGACAGATGTGGTCATCATCATATAGAGAACGATCAACACCACAAATGGAAATACCCACTTTCAGCGGAAATTACCAGGATTGGATATGTTTTAAAGATTTGTTCTCCGAAACCATACATCATAATAAGTCTCTACCAAATGCTCAAAAAATGCAGTTTTTGAAAAGCAAGCTCCGTGGAGAGGCTGAAAAATTAGTTCACCATTTACGTATTAATTCCGAAAATTACGAAGTATGTTGGGACATCTTAAACCAACATTACAATAATACCAGGTTAATATTTAATTCCCACATACAGTTATTATTAGCTATGCCTATCATTCAGCAACAATCTGCAGCAGTCATCAAAAGGTTACATGACACCACCAACGAGTGTTTTAACTCTATAAAAGCAATGGGTATCGATATTTCCAACTGGGACCCATTAATTGTTTACATTTTGTGCCAAAAGTTAGATACCGAAACCCATCACGATTACATAGAGTCGCTTAAGAACCCAAAAGAATTGCCCAATTTGTCCGAATTTTTGAAGTTTTTAGAAATTAAATTTATATCGTTAGAAAGCTCTCGTCGTAAGCAAGATTTTAATAAGCCAGGTTCATCTCCAGTTCACCAAAACCAATACCAAAAATCATGGGTTGAAAAGCATTCAAATAACAATTTGCATAATTTTATGAACAGAAACTTCACACCAAGGCCAGCTGTAATAAATCATATTAATACGAAACCAATGCATATTGCAACACAACGGAAATGCATGCTCTATAAAAACTGTTGCCATGAATTGTTTAAATGCAAACAATTTCTAGAATCGTCGCCGCTGAATAGACTTAAAATTATTGAAACAAATAAGTTGTGTAAAAATTGCTTAATTAACCATTACGACAATCAATGTTTTTCGGAAAAAAACATGCCGTTTTTGTAACCAGCCACATAACACTTTATTGCATAATGCCCTCGTTACTTTTGCTCCCTCAACTTCTAGCAACACCAACATCGAGCAGCCTACCAGAAAATCGAAGATATGTGTTACGAATGCACCACAAGAAACAATGCCCAAATTATTAGCGACAGCTAAAATTAATATTAGGTCTGTGGATGGCTGTCATCGTACCAAGCGAGCCCTTATAGACCCGTGTGCAGAGTCGTCTCTTATTACGGAAAATGCTGCTCAGCTTTTAGGCCTACCAAGAATTAAGCGCCACTGTATGGTTGTCGGAGTTGGCGCGAAAACCAACAACAGTAGGGGAGTCGTACAAATAAACGTATCTTCTCTTCACAATAATTTTACATTTAAAACCGAAGCCTACGTCATGAAGCATGTCGTCGGAAATTTACCAAACGAATCCCTTGAAAAGCTATCATGGCCGTGCTTGGATAAATTACCTCTTGCCGATCCGGAATTTTATAAAAGTAAACCTATAGATCTAATTTTAAGTGTCGATGTGTACGAGTTAATTATTTTACCAGGTTTAATTCGTAATGGCACATCACTACCAATTGCGCAAAATACCAAACTCGGCTGGATTTTAAGTGGTACCATAAAACCAAACCAAAAATATTGCAACGTCGTCATGGTCAACTTGCAAGACATTCAGCGCTTTTGGGAGATTGAGGACATCTCAGACAACGCTGTTAATATTTCTGATGAAGATAACCATTGCCTTCATCATTATCAGCAGCATACGACGCGTCAACCAAATGGACGTTACATAGTTAGATTACCACTGAAACCAGAGATTGCTGAAAAATTGGGTGACTCAAAAACCAAAGCTGTGGCTCAATTTCGGCAGTTGGAAAAAAGATTTTCAAAAAATAAATTTATCGAACAGAACTACAAACAATTTATCCATGAATATATTAATTTAAACCATTTGAAGAATATGCAGGATGTGTTACTAGATACAATTTCGGAAGTGTATTTTGGGAAATTAAACATTCATCTTTTGAAACCGGACCAGCTTTTAGAGGAGTTAAATCTTATTTCAGGGAAATTGTCTAATGAATTAAGGTTACCAATTGAAAATCCTCACAAAGAATTTACCAAAATTTACCATTTGCTTAAGGTTAGAGCCAAGATGATGAAAGATTATTTTATTTTTGAAATTAGAATACCATTAGTGAGTAGAGATAATTTCCAAGTATATAGAATTTATCCTATCCCAAGACGGATTGACAAAACCATGGTCACCCTAGTTCCAGTCTCAGATTACATAGCGATCAACTTACGAAGAGACTCATTCATAACCATATCGCAATAAGAATTGCATAAGTGTATTCAATTAGATTTAGAAATACAACTTTGTCTTCTACAGAAACCAATCTCACATATGAGTCATGATGACATCTTGTGCTCCAAAGACCAGGAGACGAAGCGGTGCAGAACCAAAACTGCAAGGTGTCAAGACTGGTGGTCTCAGTTAAATGATGTGAACACTTACTTTTTCTTTTGCTGCGACTCTTGTCCAGTGCGCATCATCTGTGATGAACAAATATTTTCCAAAAATCTAAATAGTAGCGGTATCACGAAGCTGGGTCCAGACTGTGTACTGAAAGGAAACGACATAATCATTTATGCTCAGAGACAGCATAATAATACTTTAACCATCAAAACAGATATACCAGCAATAGACATTCTCCCCATCAACCACATCTTTAACCAGAACAGAAAGTCCGTGTCGCTGAATTCGGAGCCAGTGTCAGTAGCGGGTGGTTACGATCATGATCTAGACGATATAGGCGTTAAGATAAAACAAATGCGTGCAGAGAGTGGTCTAAAGTGTGGTATATCTTATCACGACGTTCACCATTACGTCGCGATATACGTGATGGCGGATGTGCTGGTGGCCGGGGCAGCCGCGTACGCAACGCGGCGGTGGTGCCCGCGCCTCAGCCGCCGCCGAGACTCCAACGCGCCGGTAGCAGCTGGCGCAGCGCCAGCGCCTGCCAGGCCGGACCCACCGCGCCCTGAGCCGCGGGGTCTGCGAACGCAGCGTTTGTGTACAGTGTTAGTGACCAGTGTGTAAGTGTAGTTGACCATGGGCAATCTAGTGTTAAGTGTAGTGGTATAGTGAAAGACTTCTCCCGTAGTGCATAAGCATAATTTTAGTGATTATTGTGATAGAGACGCTAGAGTGCCATTAGAATAGGCAAATATTGTTTATCACCTTGTCTCACGTCACTCACTAAATATTCAAGCATTTATTTTTTGTACAATTTTCACCATCATTCTTCTTCTCTCGCGGTGGCAGCATGTACGGGCAACAGCTTGTCGACAGTGCCGTACATCACGTTTGGCATTGTCAGCGTATATGTCGCCACGCGTTATTATAATTTACATATTTTAAACAGTTCGCGTCAAGCCGCCAATCGGTTCGCGTGCTCACTTAACCATACTTCACCATTTTTACCATTAAAGCATTTTAGTATAAGTTAAGTCTTCAATAAACATAATATTGATTTTAACTTGTATTTTACTCTGTACGGAACCAAACCACCGTACAGGGGTGTTCCAACGGGTTGTTCGGACTAATGCCTGCCGCTAAATTCCACCATCGGACATCGCGTCAAAATTTAAAGTTCCATCCTCACCACCTCGATGTCTGGAAATCCACAACCGTGCGCTTTTGTCGACACTTTTTGCCTCGAATTACTCCTTTGTGGAATCTATTACCCTCGGGGGTGTTTCCGAATGGATACGACTTAGGGACCTTCAAGAAAGCTTATTCATTCTTAAAAGGCCGGCAACGCAGCTGCAATACCCCCGGTATTGTGGATGTCCATGGGCGGCGGTGATCACTTACCATCAGGTGCACCATCTGCTCGTTTGCCCCCTCTACAATAAATATATATATATATATATATATATATATATATATATATATATATATATATATATATATATATATATATAATATTTAGCAGACGTTTTTGAAATTTAGGGATGCCAGTGCAAGAAAACAAGTTCGCACATTTATAATATCGGGCAAAATATTACTTTATTAAATCACTTTACCGTAACTGGAAGCTTTATATGAGAGAGGCATATCCGTTTCCGTCGATTTGTTACCTGTATTCGTACTTTGATCACGTGACGTCCGGTCCGGTGGCGACATCTGGCAGTTGCGAGTCTATAGTTTTCGTTAAACATGACGAGCCATTTTAGATCATTGGCGTTTAAGTTCCCGTCGAGTAAACTTGTGCAGAGTCTCGCTCTCATCGCAAGTATATAAATTTAAACAATAAAGAATAAAAAAGCACTTAAAATTATTCCCAAAATTATAAAATCAAAGTGTGATGGAACAAAAGGATTTACAATACTGTAAGTAAAAGAGAAATATATTAACGGTTTTTGCCGTTCGAACTGAGTACAGTTATATAAATTTTAAATACGAATAGCAGTGTATATTCGTACTTAAAATTTTTTAATCTTAAGATATTACCTTAAAAGAAGTATAAAATATACAAATATATATATTTCTTCCTTAAATAATAGCATAATTTAGAAAGTAATTGAGATAACGTTAATTTAAAATTATAAGTCAAATTAGCTGCCCCCGCCTCGGCTTCGGCCGGGTGGTTTACTAATGAGAAAAAATTTAGTCTACAATGCCACAACGTTAGGTAAATAGAATTACAATTAAATAATGTCCAAACCATTCTGGATGGTATTAGTTAATTATCTCATATTGAATATTATTACACTTTTAAAATTATATAACCTTGGCCAGATAATAACAAATGTAACACAAATAGTTATCCAATTTGGTGAATTTATTCCGAAGTAATGTGCGTACATACATTTTGGTTATTAATTTTTATTTCTATAGATATTCTTTATGCTTGAATTTGAAATATTATAACTGTTAGGTTTTTATTTCATAAAGCAGGATTTTGCCCGACATCGTTGTTGTGCGAATTAAAATGATTTACTCTGGTAACACAGAGCTTGCACGAAAACAACAATGGCGGGTAAGACGGGTTGAAAACTCGGACATTCAGTCTCCTGCATCGATCAGTGTAACACACACTGGCCTCCGTCTAAAAGTAAGATAATATTTGAATACTGCAGAACGTGCATAAGCAATTTAAGGTACATGTATTTGTTAATTTATATTATATTTAAGTTTAAATTAAATGTCAAAGATAGATAGAATTAAAAGATAGAATGTTAAAATTACAATGAATAAGGATTTTGGTCACATTAGACAATGTAAAAGAAAATATAAAATTGTAAAAACCGATTACGTTGTTTTAATTAAAAAAGGCAGTTATTAATATTTAATACAAGGGCAGAATCTGGCCATTGCCCATAGGTATTCTCTCATGCACCACTTTAATTGTCAAATGTAGGGTATTGATTACATTTCAGAAGTGGTCTACCCACAGTTTACACAAATCAAAGGTTACATTATATAACTAGATTATCAAATATTAATTAGTGACATTCTCTCATATCGATATTTTATATTTCGTGAGTCTCATTTCATATAACGTGTTTTTTGGTTAATAAAAAGTAGACTTATTATAATTTTTACACACTGGCATTACCGGTAGACTATTTCAAAATACGTAACACCTTTGTAACCTTTCTATATTTTAAAGTACCAAATATTACTTTAAAATCGATAAAATTTAAGTTAATTTATTTTCCTTTATTTTTCTTGCGCTTTTAATGGTCTTTAAAAAAAGTACGTTGTTAGATATGTAGGTACGAAGAGTATACTATTCTTTGTCGTTTCAAGTTTCAGATAATTTAAATACTTGAAAAATCACTCGTAACACTGGAGCGGTCACGTGGTAACGAGAGAATGAAATAATAAGTGCCTTGCCGTCAACGAAGCCCGTCTTCCTCGTGTAAGCAGAACGTCTTTTACTACGGATGACCGAGTATGAGTGGAGTTTGATACGACAGGTAACACTACTTTGCAAATTCACCAGGAAACAAACTTACTTTGATACTTCAGCAAAGAGGATTATTAGGAAACATAATTAGATTTCCCAACAAGATGGCTCTGAAGCTGTGAACTGTTAGGCAATTCGTCACCGTGCAGTATCCGTTTTTATGACCACCGCATATATTACGTTTGATTTAAGATATTAAATGAATGTTTTATTTAAAATTAAGATGCTCCGTAGATTGCATAATTTAATACAGAAGACAAAAACAGCTGGAGGGTTAAATAAATGTGAAAATCATGCATTGAGTGTTAGTGCCGTTTTTCTGTGATGGAGTAGATGACGATTCTGGTTATATCTGGAGTCATTCGTCTTACGATATTAAAAGAAATAAGTAATGGAAACAAATGTTCTTTTAGTAACAATTTCACTAAAAAAAAATTACTTGGCTGAGCTTAGAATAATCGGATTTATTGTTAAATATTCCTGTTTAACTTTGTAATGGGGTAATAATTATAGTAGTCAATTTTCAGTGCTGCTATAAAAATGATTTTCAAAAAAGGGGTACCTTGGAATATCGGTTTAGTGATGTCGCATATTACATTGAAGGTATATATAGTTTAAGGGGTAAAAACTAATATTTTTTGAATATTGTAACTTTGGCTGAAGCACACCTGTGCAATAGTTATATTTTTTCGTCTGCCCTAATGACTTCCGTGAACTCTGTTACACATAAATAAATTTTACTACATAGGTACTGAGTACGTGGATGATTGGCAATGTCAAGTACATTTTAGAATCTATAGGTTCCAATGTATCATGTGTACTGATTTTAGTCCTGGGTCTGACGTGATATTATTTACAGCCCAGTCTGGGTTCGGCTCAGAGTATAAAAGTTCAGTTGATTGATTAATTTACTTTTAAGTCTACTACAATATCTAAGTCAGTGTAGCTATCTTTATGAGCCAGATTCAAAATTTGATACAATCGGTGATGTTTACATACGATAAAGAAAATTTTGAAAAAATAGTACAGGCAAATTTGACTTTTGATTTATTAAAATATTGTTATTATAGTTACAAAATATTTATTTCTTTTAAGGTTGATTAGTTGAGTGATAATTCTAATATTTGAAATTACTGACAGAAAACTATAATTATTATCATAAGTAGGTTCTCTGCGCATCGCATTTTAAATATTTGTCTTAAAAACAATTTCACTCGTGATTCAATTAGTACGAAATTAGGTTACAATGCATACAATGTTTTTGGCAATTATACGTCTCGTTGAATTCTTGGAAGACTTATAGGAAATTGCACAACTTTATCTTGTCTTCTTAATATAATTATGAAAAGGAATGGCACAAGTGGATGAGCAATTTGAAAAACAAATTATCTGAGCTACTATTGCCTATGTATGACCCAGCGGTACAAATTGAACTACTTGTAGATGGGAGTAAACTAAGCAACGATGGTATATTGCTCCTGAGATGGTGTGATTTAAAGTCGTGCCATCTAGTAGTTTTCTTTAGTGTTAAACATCGTAAAAATATATATGGAAAAAATATAGGTTTTTATTTGTAGGCATTGGCAGTTAATTGTTTTACTAAACCCAAAATACAGAGTATATGTCCTGGGCCTACTGTATAGAATTAAAACTGATTGCAATATTCTGTTTTCAACATTTATCAATACTGAATTTTTCTCTCGTATAACAAGATGGTATGGCAGCCTGTTGTTATAAATGTCTGTGTAGTACATGATATCAACCGGAAGTAAGAATTATATTATAGACTAGCTAACCCGGGAAAACTTTGTTCTGTTTTTTTTAATACTATTCTATTTTTTTTATTATATTTTCTCACCTTTTGAACCTTTCCTGGACTTCAACGATTAATTCAAAACCAAAATTAGCCAAATTTGTTCAGCCGTTTTCGAGTTTTAGCAAGACTAACGAACAGGAATTGATTTTTATATATTAGTTCGAACAACCTTCACAAATTAACTTATTGAAAACTAAATTTTTTTTGGCGGCATTTCGAAATGCATAGTATTTAGGAAACCTCATATCTTTCAGATGATATCAAGAATAACAGATAGAAATAATAATTAAATCTATTATGTAATAGTGTTAGGTTTTCATTTAATAAAGTAATATTTTGCCCGATATTATAAATGTGCGAACTTGTTTTCTTGCACTGGCATCCCTAAATTACAAAAACGTGTGTTAAATATTTTTAACAGACGTTCACTTTGGAAGGGATACTCGAAGAAGCATGACGTCCCCAACAGTTGACCTCCATTGATATCATTCTTGAAAGTGCATAAATAATTTAAGGTAATGTATTTGATAAATTATATTTCATTATATATTATATATATTATAAGTATAAGTACAAGGATAAATAGAATGTAGAATTAAAGAATAAAATAACGTTATTAGAATTATGAACAATGTGAAAAGAAAATACAAATGTAATATAAATTGATTACGTAGTTTCAATTAGTTAAGGCAGCTCTTAACATTTAATACAAGGGCGGAACCTGGCCGTTGCCATAGCTACTAAATTATATTCTCTCATGCACCACTTTAATTGCCAAATATAGGGTTCTGCCTACAATTCAGAAGTGGGATACCCCACGCTTATAAATGAATTAATTGTAAATATTAATAATTGGTAATAATACTAATAATATATAATGTGACATTCTCTCGTATGTAGTGAGTCTTATTTTTATACATTTTTTCTTGGTTAGTAAAAAGTAGACTTATTAAAACTTTGCACACGCGTGCATTACCGGTAGACTATGGCAATTTAGAAATCTGTAAAACTTTTGTTTTATAATATTTTGCACACGTGCATTACCGGTGAAGTATGGTGATTTAGAAATATGTAACACCTTTGTAAATATTATAATATTTTTGCACCGTAACCGTTTTATATGAAAAATATTTTATTTTTCTATATTCTGTTGAGGCACCAAATATTATTTTTAAAACGATATAATTCACTATTTTTTTCTTATAAGTCAATAACAGTTAATTTATTTTCTCCCCTTTTTCTACTGGTCCCAAAAAAAACGGACGCTGATAGGACGGAGGTACGAAGAATATACTATGCTTTGTCGCTTTAAGTTTTAGATAATGCGACGTCGTTGAAGATCGATGAGTTCTCTGAAATGAATCACTCGTAACAGTGGAGTGGTAACAAGAACATGAAGGTGTTGAATAAGAAATAGTTGCAGTCCTAATAAGTGCTGTTGCTGTCACCAGAGTCCGTTTTCCTGGTGTAAGCAGAACATCTTTTGCTACGGATATGAAGTAGAGCATGAGTGGAGAGGTAACTTACTTTGATGATTTAACAAGGAGGATCATTAAGAAACGGTCAGAATTCTCAATAAGGTGGTTGTGAAGCTGCGAACTGCGAATAGAGGTGACATGTAGGAACACTAATTAGATAGATATTTTACTTCCATATCCTTTAGATATTCTACTTCCATAAATTAAAACTCCAATCGGTGTCAGTAGGCAATTCATCACCGCCCAGTATCTGTTTATCTAACCGCCGCCTTTATTACGTTCAAATTAGGATATTAAATAAATGTTTTGTTTAAAATTAAGACTTTCTGTAGATTGGCATAATTTGATACAAAAGACAGAATTCTTTTAAATTTAGTTAGAGGGTAAAGTAACTATGAAGATCTCGTGTAACATGTTAGTGTCGTTTTTCTCAGACAAAGTACTTATAGACGATGATTCTGGTTATATCAGGAAATCAATATGTTTAATTTCTGTCTTATGATAATTAAAAAAAAATAGGAAACGGAAACAAATAATATATTTTTAAAATTATTTAAACTTTCGTGAGACATTATTTACTAAATAATAATTGATTACGGCTAAAACTCACGTATAAATCGTTATAGGTTCCGACTAGTTTCGGACCTATATGAGGTCCTTCCTCAGGGCCTGAGGAAGGACCTCATATAGGTCCGAAACTAGTCGGAACCTATACCGATTTATACGTGAGTTTTAGCCGTAATCAATTATTATTTAATATATTTTTAGTAACTATTCAACTAGAAAATCACTTGATTTAACCCAGAATAATCAGATTTATTGTGTTTCCCGTTTAACCTTGTTATAGAGCAATAGTTATAGTTAGTCATAATTTTAAAATGTGCTGCTAAAAGATGATTTTCAAAACAGACGTAACGGGTGCCTTTTTTTTTGTTTGCGAATAAAAATAATAATATAATAATAATAATAATGGTTTATTTCATAACTTAAATATCTAATTACATTTTATGCTGTGGCTGGGGCACTCCTTTTAAGCATGAGATGCCTGTATTAGGAGACCCCGCTCTTCAATACATAGCGCGTATTATAGATAAATTTATAAAATTAAATTACATTAATAGTTACACATTGAAATTATTGTTGCAACTTGCATGATCAAAATTTAGTATTACATTTATTACACAAAAATTTTTTTTAATTATATTCAAATTTAAAAATAAATATACATGTATACGCATTTGTGTTTGTGTGGAGTGTTTGTGTGTGTATGTGTGTGTGTGTGTGTGTGTGTGTGTATGTGTGTGTGTGCGTTCGTTTGTATGTGTGTGTGTGTGTGTGTGTGTGTGCGCGCGTAAGCATGTGGATGTGTGCGTGTAAATGTTAATGAATTTGTGCTTGCACATAATGGTTTAGACAACGTTAGTATGTCTCACTAAAGATTCCACTTCCTCATAATGGAGTACTTTTAGCCACTCTGTTACTTTTATTTTGCATTTATATTTATTAGTTATGTAAATATGTAGATGCCTATTTATTTTATTATAGAGAATAGCAGATTTTTTACAATATTGATTACTGGCAAAAGCTGTTTTAGTGTAAGGGATAGGAGCAACCTCATTAACTCTTCTTTTTGCAAGCAATTCAGAATCAAATTTTAAGTTTATATGCAGTCGCAATACAGTTAATAAAACATATAGTTTTCGAACAGATAAAAGGTTAGTAGATTTGTATAGTTCAATTGTGGGATATCTGGGTGGTTTGAAAAACATTACTTTGAGTAATGCTCTCTGAGCTCTCTCTAATTCCAAAAATTTATATTTCGATGCTCCACCCCATACAGTAATACAATATGTTAAAATAGATTGTGCCAGTGCGGTGTAGATTTGTTTTATTAACTGTTTTGTACATACATGTCTTAACGTTTTAAAAATATATATTAATTTTCTTACTCTTTTACTGATTAATTGAAGATGAGGATGCCATGACATTCTTTGATCAATATAAATTCCCAAATACTTGACTTTATCAACCTTATCTATTGCGGGACAGCAACATGAAGTATTTTGAGAGCTCCCACAATTATGAATCTTTATTACAAGATTAGAACTAGGTTGGGTACTGTTGTATATTGAAAAGCAAATAAAGTTTAATTTGGAAGTATTCAACGTGAGAAGATTTGATTTTAGCCAGGCATTTATCTTTGCTAATCCATTTTCTGCGTAAGTAAAGACGTCCATCCATGTTTTGCCATAGAAAACCACAGCGGTATCGTCAGCGTAGGAGAAGATGTTGCCGGTTTCTATTTTCAGGTTACAAAGGTCGTTTATGTATATTAAAAAGAGAGTAGGTCCCAGAACACTTCCCTGTGGTACTCCGTAGGATATTTCTGCTATTTCACTGATGTAACTTCCTATCTTTACACGTTGTGTGCGGTTTGTTAAGTAACTTTTAAGTAACGCTAATGGAGTGTCTCTAATACCAATGTTTTGAAGTTTTTGAATAAGAGTGGGAATAGACACGGTGTCAAACGCTTTTTTTAAGTCTAGAAAAACTGTTAAGCATTTGTCACCTTTATCTAGATTGTTAATTATTTGATTACTAAGTGTCAAAGCAGCATCTTCAGTAGATAAGTTCTTTCTAAATCCATATTGTGTATTTGATAAAATGTTATATTTTTCTAGGTAGGATAATATTCTCTTATTCAGTAACTTTTCCAGTACTTTAGATAATGAAGAAAGTACCGAGATTGGTCTGTAATTGTTTATATTGTCTCTATCACCACTCTTATATATAGGTGTAATAAGGGATTGTTTAAGTGCCATTGGAAAAATACCATGATTAAAACACAAATTTACTAGATGTACTATTATAGGAATAAGAATAGTTTTACTAAGCTTCAAAAATTTTGTGGGAATGTTGTCATATCCTGTCGCGCTATTAGAATTAAGGTTCATAATTGTTTGTTCAACTTCCGTGGAACTAGTGTCCAGCAGTACAAAAGATGACAAATTGGGATTTGGAAGATACAAAGATGGATTATAGTCCTGCATATTATTATTAGATTTTATATCTTCTGCCAGTGATTTTCCTACATTCGAAAAGAATTCATTAATTTTGTTTAATGAATCTGTCGGTGTAGGAGCACTATTCAGAAGATTCGTGTTATCAGTTTTTTGGGATTTATATTGTGTAATTTCGTTTATTGATTTCCATAACAGCTTATTATTTTGCGCTGAATTTTCTAATTTTTCACGTTCATATTTACGTTTTAAGTTTTTTTATCAGATTATTACAGTAATTTCTATACCTGCGGTAGGTTAATCTCAACATATCATTGCTCGGATCTAACCTTAATTTTTTCTGCATAAGATTTCTATTCCTAATACAACGTAGTAAGCCTGTAGTAATCCAAGGCTTAATTATTTGTTTAGTTCGTGAAATAGTTATAGTTTTGGTGTTCTCTTGTAAACATTCATTAATTTTTGTAATCAGTAAATTAGTAACAATATTTGGGTCATTATAGTTTAGTAAGTCAGAGATGTTTTTTTGTTCAAGACTTTTATAAGCATTCTCAAAATCAACCATATTTTTAGTTTTAGGGCAACATGAGTTACTCTTTCGCTTTTGTGTTATACTTAGAAAAATCATAAGATGGCCGTGATCGATGTTTCCAATATGGCAACAAATGCTGATGTATTTTTGCTTTCATGTTTTATAATAAAATGGTCCAAGCAGCTATGTTCCCTAGTTGGTAAGTAATGACCGGGCAAAAGACCATGCGTTGCCAAGACGGAAAGGTAAGTTAGTCTATTTCTATACTCGTAAGAAGATTCTGTTAACTTTGGTATCAGGTTAATGTTAATGTCTCCAGTGATTATTATATTTTTAGTAGATTTAATAGATTCTAAATGTGAATCTAGTGAATTAATAAAAGGTTCTGCATTTGTCACAGAGGGCGATCGGTATATACCAAGTATAGTAAAATCATTACTTGAAATTTGAATACAAGAAGCGTGTTTAAGAGTAATTTCTTTGATATTAACCACATGCTTATTATGTACATAAGCTACTACGCCGTCATTCTGATTGAGAGATAAGTTCGTATAATGTGAAGTATAATTATCAAGAAAAGGAATAGGTTTATTATAATTTAATCGACATTCAGTTAAAATAATTATATCAACAGGCATCTGAAATTGGGATAATGTTGTTTGTAAGTCATCAATATTAGAGTAAATACTACGAATATTCTGGGATATTATATTAAATTTAGGTTTTTCAACATTTTTATAGATGGGTAAATCATTAATAGAACATTTTATAGAACGAGCGACCTCTAAATTATCTAATTCTTGTAAAGTACTTAATGTAGTATTATCCATAATAATTAATATCATAAACAATCTGTAAGTGGTAATTATATTTCTTACATTGCGAGCCATCACATTTTACAGTAGTTATAAAATACTTAATCAAATCATACATGCCAGCTGTAACGAAAAACAAATTAATGCACACTGTTAACATAAATACTTTGTTTGCCAAATAATTAAAGCAAAAAATCACAATAACTCTAAAGATAATTTTAAACAGAGTTAAAATGAGGGTAGAAGTACCGTAGGGAGCACATACGTTGTCATCCGTGTTTAGTAATGTATGAATATTAATGCTTTGTTTATTAAAATAGTAAAAGTTTGTATATGTGTATGTGTTTAATGCGTGAACATTTAAATATATTTTATAAATTATTTCAATGGCAAAAAATAAATACGGTTTATTAAATATATCATTTAAAAATTGCACATTGCATTTGCATGTATTATTATAATAATTATACTCAATTGTTAAATTTAAATATATTCTAAAAAATATTCCTATGTCAAAAAATAAATATGAATTATTAAGAACATTTAAAAATTGTACATTGTATTTGTATGAATTATTATAATAATCATTTTCAATTATTAAAAGTGCAGATAAATTAATTAAGCATTTTCTAGTGTTTATATATGACATCAAACCATATTGAGCAAGATAATACAATATAAAATTATTATGATAATCTAGTCATGCTGAGTTGATCAAATTTTGTACCTGTATTTCATTTGTAATACGAATAACGGGTGAATTTTCATTTTTTCTTATAAAAACCTTGCCAAATGATGTCCAACAATATTTGTATTTTTTGTTTTTAACGACCTCTCTCGCAAAATAATAAAGGCGAGAGTTTTTGGCCGTCAATTGCTCGGATACAAAAATAGGCGTATCTTCTTTGGTTCTCATTCCCAAATGTTTGGCTCTCAATTTGTCCTTATTTTTTATATTATACAGTTTACACATTTTGAGAATGTTGCTTTTGATAATAGTTGAACCCGTTTCTACAATAATAGGGGTATTTGTTATGCCATCCTTCTTTATCTTCACCCGGTATATATCTTTTATTTCTTTTCTATCAATAGAACAATTGACGCTTTGAGAGAGGTTAAGCACCATGTTCACTAGATCCTCACTAGACTCGTGATTTAAGCGTGGAACATTTTTAATTTCTAAGCTAGTTTTCCTGTGTGATCTTTGCATATCTTCAAGTTTTTCTTCTAATATTGTAATATATTCCTTGTCTTTTTTCGTTTGAATTTCCAACTTCTCCATCTTTTTTTTCAATTCTTCATTTTGAGTCATTAGGAAGGAAATCGAGTCCTCTATTTTACGGTTTGATTGTTGTATACTTTTAATATTTGTAGTAATTTCTTGAATTTCTTTAGTTTGTGTCGATAGGAAGGATTCAAACATTTCCTTCATTTGTGCTTTGAATTCACCTAAGTCGTCTGAGCATAAACTCTCACGTCTTCTTTTGGGACGAAGAGACACAAAACTGGGCGCAGTTACTTCCATATCCGTTGGTTCCGAAGTAGTTTTATCAATTTCGCTAGTCATAGTCAAGTACCAGGAGTAACAATTTCAATGTAAAGGTTCCTTTATAATTTTAGTGCGAAAGAGTACAACTTGGGTGGTCCTTAAATACTTCCGTAACCAATAATGAACCAGTGGGCGTGTCAATCCTTTTGCAATATGCGCGTGCACTGATAGGAAGTCACTTGGTAATATGTACTAGGGCCACATATTTCACAGGAGATTCGCGGCACGTTAAGATCCGTTGCACTTCACAGATTTATATGTTCCTATTATTTGACGCTAATTTAAAATTTACTATTTGTTAAAATTATTTTATTAATTTATGAGACACACAATTTGCACGTTTACTTTCAACGGTGGTCCGGGGGGAAGAGGAAAAAAGAAAAAAAAAACTTACAATTCCGCCGAACCGTTAGCAGTTTATCGGCAGACTTATTGCTCTCTTATATATGAAATTATTTTAGTTTTATAATATAATTTAACGCTTCACTTTTCACTTCTACTTAATTTGGTTTTCTCTATTTAAATAAAAAACTTATAACATGGTTGTTAAAATATTCCATACGCAATAACTTCTAGCAACTACCTTCACACAACAAAAATATTATGTAAACAATGTGAGTTACGATAGCTGGACCATATTTCGGTTTCTATATCGAATTTCGTTTATATTGGAATATCGGTCTACAACTTTGACGCATATTACAGTGAGGGTATAGTTAGGCAAAAAAAAAAACTAATATTTTTCTTAATACTGCAACTCTGACTGAAGCACACCTGTGGGTTTTTAGATTTTTTTTATCTGTCCTAAAGACTTGCGTGCACTCTATACTAGCAACATTTTACTGCATAGGTGCTCAGTGGTATATAAGTGATTAACAATGTCAAGTACCTACATTTTTGGATCTATGAGTTCTAATGTATCATGTAGTCCGGGGCTTGACATGGTATTATTACAGCCAAGACTGATTTTAGGTCAGAGTATGAAAGTTCAGTTTACTAATTAAATTACTTGTAAATCTTCTACAATATCTACGTCAGGGTAGCTATTTTTACGAATCAGATTCCAAATTTGATAAAATTGGTGATAGTTAAAAAGAATAGACAAAATTTTAAAATAATAGACATATTGGCAAATTTTTACTTTTGATTCATCAAAGTATTGAAATTATAGTTACAGAGTATATATTTCTGGTGAGATTGAACAGTTGAGGGTTAATTCTAATATTTAGGAATGAAACTCGTTTACTGTCAGCGATAAATACTCTGTGCACCCCATTTTAAATATTTGTCTTAAAAGCAACTTCAACCGTGATTCAACTATTATGAAATTAAATTACAATGCATACAATGTTTGTATTTATAGGTCTATTTATAGGTCTCGTTATCTTGTCTCCTAAATAATTATGGAAAGGGATGCCATAAATAGATAGTGTAACGAGCATGAATAGCCATTTAGGTATTTGAAAAACAATTTAGCTACGCTACCACTCTTTCCTTGTGACCCGACGGTACAAATTGAACTGCTTTTGGATGGGAGAAAACTAAACAACGATGGTGTATTGCGTGCGTGGTGGTAAACAGAGATTGCGTGAATTTAAAGCCATACCATACCATACCATACCATTTAGTAGTTTTCTTTAGTGTTCAATATATCGTAAGAATAAAATATATATAAATACGTTTTTATTTGTAAGGTTGGCAGATGTTTGTTTTACTAAGCCCACAAATATATAATAGTATACTATGTGAGTTCAACATTTATCAAATATGAATTTGTCTCTCGTATAACAAGATGGTATGGAAGCTTGTTACAAATGTCTGTATGTGGTATATCAACCGGAAGTAAAAATGTCTCGCGTGAACTCCTAGACACCCAGTATACTAACTGTAGCATAGGTAATCGTTGTAGTTTGGACAATTTTCACCACTAATGACATTAAAAGCTGAAAATTGGCTATTGGCCCCATTTCGAATTGCATAGGATTTGTGAAACCTCACTTTCTTTAGATTTGACAGACAATAATAAGAATAGATAGAAATAATAAATAATAGCCTATTATATAATAGACGATAGCACAATAAATAAGTTAATTATATTAGATATAACGATTGCATTAAAGAGATATAGCTGTATAGGAAGAGAAAATTTCATTGGATGAAATAAGGAATAATATTAAATTTAAAATATTAAGAACATAAAAATTTTCTGCAGTACAATGGAGCCTATATTTTAGGTTAAATCCTTAGTAGTATATCGATGGAAACTCCTCGACGTACAATAGAGGACAAAACAAAAATGAAATCTGCTTCTCAAGTAATGACTTTTCATTTGTTTTTAATTAAAATCTGCAACGCGTATTGACCAGTTACAAATTTGTTACTGTGGCTAGTCAACGATTTAATCTCTCGCTATCCCACTACTTAAAATTTGGTTTGGTGCAAAGCCGAAGTAATGATGAAAGGCATTCGGATTCTTCGGATGCGTTATTCTATTAATTAATGCAATTTTTGTACGAGATGTCGTTTTTTTAATTTTCTTCAGATATGAAGAAAATTAGAGAATAGCTAGATTTTATAAGTCACCCACTATTATTACGTAAGAGGTCTGAGACAATAGCGTTCGATACATCAGATTAAGGCGATTACAGCTGTGAACGACCTTGAGTTTCTGACAGGAGCAGCGCAAAAATTATATCGCGCGCTAGCTTGCTCCAACGTCAAAGAGTATTTACAGTGAATGCAGATACCTACGTTTTAACATTTTTGTTCACCTATATGAACTTTTATCATCATGAATCGACTGAATGTTGTCAAACTCAAAACCAATAACCAGTAATCGCTCATTTATCGATTACATATACATTCGTTTTAGAAAAACGATAAATATCTAAAGAAAAAAAAATGTACCGAAAATCGACAAAAAATCATATAACAATTTACACAATAATAACAGTTTCGTTTCCTATTTCTTTGAAGGTGTTGTAATATACAATACATCCCGTGTAGCACTTTATTTTAATACATACAATCAACAATTAATATTTAACAAAACCTTTCAAAATTTTATTTGGTTAAATATAATCTCTTGAATAATATTTTAAAACTAACTAGCTTCTTAGTTTTTGTTTCAAAATCTCGTAATAAAAAAGAAGATATATAATTTGATTTAATGTTTATAGAGGAAACTACTAAATAAGTTGATTTATTTAGACTATTTGTATGTATAATATATTTAATTTATTTATTTTTAGTTGCGAAGTCCTTACTACCTTCAAATAGTACCAGTTTTTTTTCTTTAGAGTTTTGCTTTTTATTCGCTTGCTTGAATTATCTTCGTTGTTTATATGTTTTATTTTTTATTTATTTTTGTACATTTATACAAAATATTGACAAAATACTTATCTATCTATAGCTAATAAAACATTCAAGCGTAAACGTAGGAAAGCGTAAACATGAATAGTCTCAAAATATTATTCAGCGTCTACTCGCAAACAAAATTATTTATAAAGTACTAGCTTTCAGCCCCTTTAATACCCTCTTTTACCTCTTTAAGAGATAAAACTCACAGCATCCTTACATGCACGTTTATTTAATTGTATTAAAGATCATGATTAATAAATTTGAAGAGATTTTGATTAAACATATTTTATTTTTTCTACAAACTTCACCACTTTTTTCATCCTTTGAAGAGATGACATTTGAAAACCTTAAACTCGTATTCATTTAATTGTATTAAAAATCATAAATACTAAGTTTTAAATAATTTCTACAATATTCTACAATAAACAATCTATTTTTTATACAAACATCAATGCTTTTTTTACCCTTTAAAGAATAAAATTTAAAAAAATCCGCAAATATGTGATTCTTAAATTGTGTTGAAGATTATAAGTGCCGAATTTCAAGTTATTTTCACCATAAACCTTTGATTTTTCATATAAATTGTAACACACACTTTTACTCCTTTAATGGATGAAACTTCGAACATTACATGCATGTTTCTTCAATTTCGATTGAAGAGCATAAGTACTAAAAAATCCAAAAATTCGTACTTCTTAATTGTATTAAAAATCGTAAATACTAAATTAAAATAATTTAGATTTTATAGTAATGCAATAAATAAACAATTCATTTATGATACAAACTTTAAAGCCTCTTTTTACTTCTCTATAGGCTAGAATTCCAAAAAATATTAAATTTATATTTAATTTTTTTTCAGTTAAAGGATAATTTAATTACGGCATATCATTCTATTTGAGTTGTAATAACTCAAAAATGACAGTTTCAAACAAACTTTCACCCCCTATTTCACCATCTTAGGGGATGAATTTAAAAAAATCCTTTCTTATTCCTTGTCTATATCATAAGAACAACATCTGTAAAAAAAACAGACTTCTAGGTCCAAGCTCATTATCTACTATAAAAAAAGATCCAAGCGTAAACGAAATCTTCAATTTCCAAACGGCACAATCTTACTATTGTGCCAAAGGTTCTATCTGTACTATTACTCTTTGACTCGAATATGGAGAGCGGAGCATGCTAACATGCGACACAGCCTCCCCGTATGAACGCTACCGGGAGACTGACTTTCGACGCGAGCGCTGTCCGCGAATTAAATAATAAGGTTTTTATTGATTTAATAGCACACTATAATGATTTTGTAAAATTTTGAACTTAAATTTTATAAAGCAATAAATTGTCTGAAACAAAAAGAAAAAATCATCAAAATCGTTACAGTAGTTTGGAAGTTATAAGCAATTTTTTGTGTAAAAATAAGAAAGATATTCAATTTTTTTCCGTCAAAAATAACAATAAAATTTGAAAAAACGAACTTAAAATTTAAACTTAATTATATTATATGTATAATGCATATTTTTTTTAAATTATTGGACCAATCGGTTAGCAGTAGTAGGCTTTCAAAGAGGTGTCTATTTCGTAGTTTGGCATTACCTATCGCCTTAAACACACGGGGTTTTACAATTGAAATAGGGGTCTTTCTCCTCGTTATAGCGAAAGAAGTCAAAATAATCATGAAAACTATTTTCAACTACAACGGCTAAAAAGGGGGAGTTCTGTATACTTTGCATAGATCTCTTTCAAGTATTACAGAATGATGCCAAGTTAAAGCTTAATATTATGTTATGATAAATTTAGTGAAAACGATTGTTTATTTCAATAGTAAAATAAATGAAAGTTAGTATTTAATGAAATACCCTGAGGATGCTTGTGTAAGCGAAACCGGTATGAAATTAAATATAATATTATATTGTGAAACATTACAAGTGTGATCAGCTAGCAAATATTGTGTTAAAATGGAGTTTCACCAAGTGCCGACGATAAAAAGTGTAGAAGTATTTAATGACTTTCCTTGAATTCATATCAGTAAATAATTAATATAAGAATTAATTGATTTTAATGAGGAAAGGTGAACATAAAAATATTTGAATGTGATATATGGTCGTGATTCGGGAGGATTACGATTAATATGATAAAACTGGTGTAAGACCCGGTGGTTACTGGTGTAAGACTCGGGTGTCGCAACAGTATTATGGGGGATGGTTTATTTAATGTACCTATGTAATTGATATGTATGATACTATGGTTTTGGTTGTGAGATAGGAAAACTCGCTCCACTAACATAGACGGAGGATTACGTAATATACTTTGTAGTTCGGGAGTGTCACAACAATATATTATGATGAATGGTTATGAAAAAAAAAAGATCATTAAAATGTATGATTATTTAATTTATTTGGGAAAAATAAGTTAATGTTGTAAAGTAGATACATCTATTTGATAGCTATGAGGCCCTCAGCCTCAGCCGGGAGGACTTAAATATTGTGATCGTATAACATGAGAATAAGAGACACGGGTGAAATAATTTGTAGAGTATTGAATAGACTCGTATTAAAAATAAATATATGATAGAATCTATATATTTACTTTTATTATAATATTAATCTTGACAGTTATGTATATTCTAGAATCTGCCAAATGTATCAAAAGAGTTTCTGATCTATGTAGTATAAAAAAAAAAACTTTCTGGATTGTTTATTGAGTTGCTTATTTGATGAGCATTAAAGTTTATTTTAAATTTTTTTTTACATCGAAAAATACCAATAAAATGCCAGAACAATTTAAAAAAAGGAGGTTGTTTAAAGCCACTTTTGTAATTTAGTAATTGAAAGTACTATGTTTCTTTATAACTTTGAACTCGATTACCCTCACATGGTTTATCGAGTCTGTTGTGACATAAAATTGTTACTAGAGAATAGGAGAACCTTGAATTATATAAAAAAATACTATTTCTTTTATTAATAAATTAAAATATTTGACATAGTATAGATTTTTATTGGCTTTATTTCCACATTTTATCACATTGTTAAATGATTTTTTGTACGAGTATATGTATTAATAGTTATTTTTAATTTAATTAACAATTAATATTGTATTACAACTATAAATCATATTGATATAAGCATAAGTTTTGAAAGATCTGAAATTAAATTAAAATATGTTTGGTTATAAAATTATATACTTGTTAAATTAAATACATGAAAGAAAAAAAAAATTGAAATTGTTTTAAAATTTAACATCTATTTTAATTCTATGTTGATTTAATTATTAAATGTACAACTGCTGCATGTAGATTTCCATGAGGCAATATTTGTAAACAAATATAATATATAATATATATTAATCGAATGAATTGTTATGGAAATGGGTGTGAATAGGAAATGTGGTACATTCTACAAACAAGATTGTAACATAAAGACATACAGCAACGCTCTACCTAAAAGTAAACCTTTAGAGATAATTTATTTAATCAAGTATTGGTTTTATTCATTAAAAGAATATTTCTTATTTGGAAAGGGAAATAAAAGGAATTGTGAAAAAAAAAAATTATAAGTATATAAAAATGTATAGTATTAAAACGTTATAATTCATAATAGCACTGTTAAATGGATATCGACTGTATTGTATTAAAGTAAACATTGTAAGCAAATATAAAAATGTAAGTGTAGACATATTTTAGATATTTTTCGCATAACATTATATTTTAATTGTAATTATTGATCAATCGTAATTATTGATTATTTAACTGCTATAATTTATTAGGTTTGCATGTATGGTTTTAGTCGCTAGTAATTATTAGTATACAAATATGTATCAAATTAGTGCATTAAATCATTGTAATTAGCTTTCTTGTAAATAGCTCCGCTAAGTAGATACTTGTTATTCATTGTATTGTATTAAAGTCGTAAGCAAATATGAAAAAAATGTTGACCTTAGTGTAGACATACTCAGATATTTTTCACTTAAAGTTATTATAGTTCAATTGTTATTACTGATTATTTAATTGTTTTAAAATATCAGGTTTATATGTATGGTTTTAGGGTTTAGTGGCTAATAATTATTTGTACCTATATAAATATGGATAAAAATTATTGCATTGCAAATTTTGTAAATTCTTGTAAATTTTTGTAAATTTTGTAAATCTTGTAAATTCTTGAAAAAATTCTTGTAAATAACTCCGCTAACTGGATATCCATTGTATTGTATTAAAGTGTGAAAGAAATGTTCAGTAAGTATATTTAAAGATATTTTTCGCTTTACAATATAGTACAATCGCAATTATGGACCAATTATTTGTTATAATATATTAAGCTTATGTGTGGATTCAGTTGCTAGCAATTATTTATTTACAAATATGTATAAAAATGTATTAAACATTGTAATTAATATTCTTGCAAATAGCTCTGCTAGGTAGATAAGCAAATAATAAGGAGGCCAAGTGTTAGGTTTTGGAAAAGAGCGTGCATGAGGACATGCACGAGGTCAGGATGGTCGAGTGTTAGGTTTTCATTTAATAAAGTAATATTTTGCCCGATATTATAAATGTGCGAACTTTTTTTCTTGCACTGGCATCCCTAAATTTCAAAAACGTGTGTTAAATATTTTTAACAGACGTTCACTTTGGAAGAGATACTCGAAGAAGCATGACGTCCCCAACAGTTGGCATCCATTGATATCATTCTTGAAAGTGCATAAATAATTTAAGGTAATGTATTTGATAAATTATATTTCATTATATATTATATATAATATAAGTATAAGTACAAGGATAAATAGAATGTAGAATTAAAGAATAAAATAACGTTATTAGAATTATGAACAATGTGAAAAGAAAATACAAATGTAATATAAATTGATTACGTAGTTTCAATTAGTTAAGGCAGCTCTTAACATTTAATACAAGGGCGGAACCTGGCCGTTGCCATAGCTACTAAATTATATTCTCTCATGCACCACTTTAATTGCCAAATATAGGGTTCTGCCTACAATAGATAACATATTTTATATTAGGCTCAACGATTGTATGAAAATAAAGCTGTATAGGAAGGAAAACTTTCGTCGATTGAAATATAAAAAAAAGGTATAATAATAAATAAAAAAGGGATAAAAATAAAAAAGGGATAATACGGGCACTATTAAATTTATGGCATCGGGAACATGATATTTTTCTGTAGTAAAATGCTTAACTGGTCACAAATTTGTTATATGTATAAGTACTGTGACTTAATCTCGCTCGCTCGAATTTTAAAATTCGGTAGTGCAAAGTCCAAGTAACGATGAAGGGAAATCGGATTCATCAGGTATGAACAGCACTAATTAGATTATCGGTAAGACCCTTCGGATGCAATATGAGTTATTCAATTGGTCAATGCGATCTTTTGCACTATATACCTGAAGAAAATTAGAGAATAGCTAGACTATATATAACACCAACTTAACTGTCATAAGGTAATAGGTTTGCAACGATAACGATAAGTTTGCAATTTGCATATTAATGCATCAGATTAAACACATGGAACTTTACAATTGAGATAGCAGTTTTTCCTCCACGCTTTAGCGAGAGAGATCTAATGGAAATCACGAAAATTATGTTCCATTAGAGTGGCAAGAATAATAAGGACTTTTATACTTCACATAAAATTCTTTCAAATGTTACTAGATAATGAACCAGTATGATATGATAAAGTTGATGAATACTAATTCAATGAAAATGAAAACATAGCGAAAATATAAGGGTTCCTAGTTTACTTCGGAAACCTATAAAGGGTAATTTAATGTTTATTTACTATGAATTCATGGATTTTATTGGTTACACGTATATATAAAAATACTTCAATGGGAGAAGTGGTCGTGATTCAGGGCGAACACGATTATTATGATAACATTTAAGATATTTTGGTTACAGTGGTGAAACCCGGGAGGTTCACTACAATATTATGGATATTACTGATATGTATTATACTATAGTTTCGGTTGTGAAAAATGATTTGCACCAAAACTATAGACAGAGGATTAAATATATTGTTGTGAGTCGGAAGCCATAATAATATATTATGATTGAAGAATGTACGATAGTTACGGTAGTAAAAGCCAGGAGGGTTATAGCAGTGTTAGGGATGGATGGATAGATTATTTTATTTAAAGACTAGCTGTTACCAGGGACTTAGTCTGCGCGGACTTCGTTTACTCCACACAGCCTCACTCCCGTAGGTGATAGCGTGATATGTAGCCTATATGTTGACCCGTCCTATTAGTAATATTCATGCAAAATTTGAAGTAAATCCATGCAGTACTTTTTAAGTTTACCCTGGACATACATACAGACAAACAGACAAATTCTAAAAATTATATTTTTGGCTTCTATGTCGATTGTAGATCACGCCCCAAGTATTCTTTTAAAAAAATATTCAATGTACAGTTTTAATTTTCTTACGCTTTTATTATATGTATAGATTATCGATATGTATGATACAACATATTGTTTTGGTTGTCAAAAAGAAACTCGCCACTAACAAAAAAAACGGTCGTGTGTCGGTAGAGTCGCAATAGTATATTATACAGGTATGAATAAATAAATAGAAATTTATTCATTTTATTAATAGAGTTGATTGTAATATATGAATATTATTTAATTTGAAAAAAAAAATATGGTTCTTGGGTTAAATTGGATATATGTATTGGATAGTTATGATGGGACTGGGAAAACTATATCTATATATTGTAATAAATTGTATACATGATAATAAAGGACACGATCAGTTGATTTTGCTGAGTTTAGAATTAAAGAATAGAATTATATTAAAAATAAATATGTGACAAAATTTATATATCTATTTTTATTATAATACTAGCGACCTGCCCGCGGTTTCACCCGCGTAGCTTTTGTTCCCGTGAGAATATCGGAAAGGTTTATATACCAAAACCTTCCCCAAGAATCAGTCTGTCTATCAAAAAAAACCGCATCATAATCCGTTGCGTAGTTTTAAAGATTTAAGTACATTCTCCAAACAACATTGTAAGGCAAAGATAATAAAGAAATAAAATAGTTCTATCTAACAGTAAACATTTAGATACTAAAAACAAACAACTTTCATCAAAGAAATTTGTATGTGGTTTTTCGAAAATTTGCTTTATTCATTCAAAGAATATTTTTTTCATATAAAAAGGGAACCATAAAAGGTGTAATCTATATATGATATAAAAACATTGTAATGACTAATAGCTCTGTTAAGTAGATATCGATATAAGAAATAATGTGGATGTAAGTATAGTCATATATTTAAGATATTTTTCGTTTAACGTTATAGTTCAAACGTAATTATTGATCAATCGTAATTATTGACTATTTAACTGCTATAATTTATTAGGTTTATATGTATGGTTTTCAGTCGCTAGTAATTATTAGCATACAAATATGTAGTGAAATTATTGCATTAAAACATAGTAATTATCATTCTTGCAAATCTCCCCACTGAGTAGAAATCAATCGAACTTTATTGAAGAAAATATTAGATGTAAGCCAAAAAAAGGATTTTTGTAAGTGTAGACATATTTAGATATTTTTCGCTTAACATAGTTCAATTGATATAATTTGATTGATTATTTATTTGATCGATTATTAAATTGTTATAACATATTAGGTTCATACGTATGGTTTTGGTCACTCATAATTATTATATTGCCCAAATACGTAAAAAAAAATATTACGTTAAAACATTGTAATTAGCATTCTTGTATGTTTAATATGTTTCGTTTATTTTATAATTCAATTTGAAATATTGGTCAATTGTAATTATTGATTATTAATTGTTATAATGTATTAGGTTTAGATGTATGGTTTTAATCACTAGTAATTAGTAGTATATAAATAACTTGTACTAGCGGACAACATATAGTGGAACATTGAACCTTTCTTTTAAGAATTAAAATGTTCTATGCAATGTAATAAATAAAATAAAATAAATGAGAAACTAAAACATTGAGGAGGCCAAGTGTTAGGTTTTGAAAAACGAGCGTGCATGAGGACATGCACGAGGTCAGGATGGTCGAGTGTTAGGTTTTTATTTAATAAAGCAGGATTTTGCCCGACATCGTTGTTGTGCGAATTAAAATGATTTACTCTGGTAACACAGAGCTTGCACGAAAACAACAATGGCGGGTAAGACGGATTGAAAACTCGGACATTCAGTCTCCTGCATCGATCAGTGTAACACACACTGGCCTCCGTTTAAAAGTAAGATAATATTTGAATACTGCAGAACGTGCATAAGCAATTTAAGGTACATGTATTTGTTAATTTATATTATATTTAAGTTTAAATTAAATGTCAAAGATAGATAGAATTAAAAGATAGAATATTAAAATTACAATGAATAAGGATTTTGGTTACATTAGACAATGTAAAAGAAAATATAAAATTGTAAAAACCGATTACGTTGTTTTAATTAAAAAAGGCAGTTATTAATATTTAATACAAGGGCAGAATCTGGCCATTGCCCATAGGTATTCTCTCATGCACCACTTTAATTGTCAAATTTAGGGTATTGATTACATAACGTACCTATATTTAAATTTAACTTAATACAATATATTCAGCAATAATTGCTTGAATTTAATATTTCAAATCTAATGTAGTCCTTGTTACAGTAATGGATATAAATACTAATGACCCCCATATTGTGGCTAGCCCAAGTGGTACACAGAAGCGACGTCGGAACAGTTCTCATGACAGTGACTCTAGTAGCAGCTCAACTTCTAGTTCATCTTCCTATAATAAGGGAAGACCTCATCGCTCGCGATGAAAGAATAAAAAGCATTCAAATCAAACTATTAACAAACTATTCGAGGAAATGGGTGAGTTACGTAAACTTATTGCCAATTCTAATCATATACAAAATATAGCGGTAGATAATGTCTGCGATGACAGTATATCTATTTATCCTGAAAGTGAAGGATTGTACGAGGACGCCAACGTTAGCTACGAAGAGCAACAAACCCCTAAAAATTTTACCTTTGATATTGAGACAAAATTAAAAGAGCCAAGAGTTCCAAAAACTTCTGACATGTTTTTAAATATGCTATTGAATGTTCACCGATTTGGTAGTACGTCCTGGGCCGACGTAAGGTATGCTGAAACCCAAAAACTTTATAACCATGCTCCAGGCTTCATAGACTTGGAAACAAACGAAAAGGTAAAAATATGACACCTTGCGCCATCACGTACAAAATGATAGGTCATATGCAGCTATAGGTTGTTGCCTCTTAACCCGTATCGCGATTTTTGTACAGACGTATGTACAAAAACTTTACGCGCGAGAAGTGATTTCTGTACACCCGTCTGTACAAAATTAACTCGCTCCAATTGGCCGTTGATTTTACGCTTCTGCATCCATGTGACTCGATTTTTGTATTGTATTTATTTTCTATTGGCTGTCGTCTTGAGACTGAGTACAAAATAACCAATGACCGAACAAGAAATTGGCCATAATAAATTAACAAAACACGATCGGCCGTGCGACATCTTTACTTGTAGTTTGAACATTTTACAGTGCGTACCGGCCGTGTTTAGAAATGGCTGTATTTTGTGTGATAGTTTGTTCATTATTATTATATATTTGTTCATTATGTATACTACTAGCAAAAAGCAGAGCTTTGTAAGGGCTCGCAAAGTTATACTATCTAGTAATATTGTTATAAAAGTATTTTTATGAGAACTACATCTTTTAAGGTATGGACTTTATTTATAATTATCTAATCTAAAAAACTCAGCGTATTTTCACGTAAACATTACATTTGCATCAAAGGTCCGCGTCGTCAAGCTTTGGACTAGGAATATTTGGTTTCTGTTTGTTGGTATTTTCAAGGAAAAATGTGTATTAAAAATGAAGGTTGATCTTATAAAAAACACATTTTCGACATTTTTCTGAAATAATTGTTTTTTTTTTTCTAAAATCAGGAAGTTCCTGGTTTTACGTCGATTTACGAAATCAAAATCAAAAAATGTTTTATTTAAATAAACCTTCAAAATTTTTGGACTACGCAGGCACGAAGAATTGAGGGTAGACACTCAGCGATTACATTTTTCGAATTTTTCTCTCGGAGAAACCCTCGGAGTACGATTCCAGAGTCAGGCAAATGAAAAAATGTGTTTTTTCAGTTTTCTGATAAAACAACTTTGCCCGGGATTGGAAAAGTGCCCTATTGGCGATAGACTGGCCACCTATCACATTGTGGGACTTAAGTATCTTCAGCCAACCGTGGATGCACACGTTGTACTTCTGCCTACCTCTTCGGGGATACGGGCGTAAATATACCTTTTTTTAGCTTTTTACCCTCGCCCTCGGGCTAAGATTGAGAATTGATCTCAATACAATATAAATCAATTAATACATCTGTACTGTTTCTCAATAAGCATATTGTGAAATTCTCTAACGCTCTATTTACTCTGTTCCCAGCAAACATCCCTGCTCTAGACCTAAATTCTCCTTGTGCCTCCCACAATATTACATCGAACTTCCCTTCTCTTCCCTTCTCCTTTCAATGATTTTATCATACACCTTCGATGCCAAACTGATCAAACTGATGGCCCTATAGCTATTGCAGTTTATACTTGAACCTCGCCGTTATACGAGGGCACGATAACCGCGCGCCACCAGTCAAATATGAAGAAACAATTCATGAAGTAGGTAGTGTCTTAATAAGTTCAAAAATTCTAATAGAAAATGTATCTTCTATCAATTTTAACTCGTTAATTTAATAAGAGATGGCGTTCGTAGTAATAAGATTCTAATACAAATTGTACCTTCTATTTTTTTATTTTCATAAAATGGTATTTTTATGATAGATAGTAAATCTAGACATGAATATAAACTACCACGTCGAAGCTCAAACCTAAAAATGCGATATATTTTCAATAAAATGTACCACAAAAGTGCATAGAAAGTGGCCTAGTGTAGGGCTCGCTTCGCTCGCCCTGATAAAGTTATAGTATTGTTTGAGTGATAACGTAACTTAACGTAATTTAGTGTAAAACTTTAAGCAAATACAATACAATACAATACAATAACTCTTTATTGTGCACCAAAAGTAATGACAAAATATACAACACACATGACTATTTCTACATATATTAGATACACAAAGGCGGTCTTATCACTAAAAAAGCGATCTCTTCCAGACAACCTTAAGGATAGGATAATAATAAATTCTAAAAGTGGTGCTAACCACGAGTACATTTATAGTTTTTGCTTCTAAAAGAAATAAAGACAACATTCCAATAATATAAAATAACAAAAAAATAAAAATAAGCAGACAGATTACTGGTAATACGTAAACTACTTACATTACATAAAATGGATAAATTACAATTAGGTGTATAGAAAGTGACGTTTAATCATATTCTTGAAAATGTTTAGACTCGGCGCTTTCCTAATATCCTCAGGAAGAGAATTCCAGAGTGTCACAGCTTGAGACGTGAATGAACGGCTGTAATAATTAGTATTTTGAATTGGCATTAAAAGAGAACGATTGTTAGCCGATCTCAGATATTTGTCTTGATTGATACGGAAAGTGAATCTTTCCTTCAAATATACAGGAGAATTTGGATCATAAAGAATGCAGTAAAGCTGCGAGAGAATATGTGTATTCCGACGAAGATGAATTGGTAACCATTTGAGCATGATGCGAAATTCGGAAATGTGATCATATTTGCGCAGACCAAATATGAATCGTATACATAGATTTTGGAGTCGCTCAAGTTTATTAATCTGTTCTAAGGAGAGATTTACAAAACTAGCGTCCGCGTAATCTAAAATAGACAGAAGTAACGAATCAGCCAGCATAATCTTGGTAGGAATCGGAAGGAAATACCTGAGACGCTTTAGAGAACTCCAACTACAAAAAAATTTTTTACTAATCTCTTGAATCTGCTTGGTCCAAGAAAGAGTATTATCTATATAAACACCCAGATTTTTAACATAATCACTATAAGGAATAGTGACACCACTAAGTTTAACTGCTGGTAAATTATTCCAGTCAATTTTCTTTACTAGCCCCGGGCTGCCAATTATAATAGCCTGAGTTTTAATTGGATTCAGTTTGAGGCCAAATGATTTGCACCATACGTCAATATTGGCTAGGTTATTATTTATTAAATGGATCGCATTTGGCAGTTCAGATAGCGTGGCTTGTGAATAGATTTGTAAATCATCAGCATAAAGATGGTACGAAGTGGACAGTATGACAGTTATAAAATTAATAAAAATGGCAAACAAAAGTGGTGACAAAACACCACCTTGCGGTACACCAATCAATAAATCTGACCAAGCCGACGCAAACGCTGCTGTTTGAACGTACTGTCGACGCCCCCGAAGGTAATTACTAAGCCAGTCCAAAGCGATTGGTGATATATTAATAGACTTCAGGAGACCCAACAGCACGTCATGATCTACAGTATTAAAAGCATTGCTAAAGTCCAGCATTGTCAATACCGTTAGTTTTTTACTGTCCATACCAAAACGAACATCGTCCGTGATCTTTATTAAGGCTGTTGTGGTGCTATGACCAGCACGAAAACCAGATTGGAAATCATTTAAAATGTTGTTAGCACTTAAGAAGTAGGAGAGCTGTTGTTTGACTAAGCGTTCTAACACTTTGGATAGGAAAGGTAAAATTGAAATAGGACGATAGTCCGATAGAGCAATAGGAGTCGTCTTTTTAGGTAAAGGAACAATTTTAGCATCTTTCCAGATTTTAGGAAACACTCTCGTTGCGATGGACTGGTTGAAAATATGTGTGAGGATAGGAGAAACAATATCCAGTATGGGAATGATCATATTGCGTCCAATCTCATCACAACCGACGGCGTTCTATGATATAGACAGAATGTTTTTTGTAACGTCAGCTTCAGTAAACTCACTAAATGTGAAAGGAGTGTAGTCGGGTATGGGAAGGGAAGCAAGATGTTGCAAAGTTTGCAATTTTGCATTAATACTAAAGTCAACGGAAGGTTTTGAAAAATATTGATTTAAGTTATCCACATTTAAATTTGAGCTAAAGTTACCAGAAACTATCTTTCCCACTCCTAAAGATTTTAAAAATTTCCAGACTTTAGTGGCATCACCGTTCTCGACGGACTTATGAATATATCGTCGTTGAGCATCTCTGCATAACGTATTGCAACGATTTCTGATTTTTACATATTTTTCATGGGACTCCAACGTTTTATTCTTTTTGTATTTCGCTAATAATTGATGCTTTTTGTTTATCATACTCCGTATTTCGTCTGTGAGCCAGGGAGCAGGTAGATGTTTGAGTTTTACAGGTCTAATGGGAGCATGTGTATCATAAAGCTTAATAAGCAACTCATTAAAGCGATCGACTTTGGCATCCACTGAAAGTTCAGTAGCTACACGAGACCAATCAATATTACTAGCATCATCACGCAAAGATTCTATATTCATCCCACCAAAATTGCGGCGAAAAACAACTTGCGGCTTTAATTTAAATGACCGAATTTTGGCAGACAGGAAAATTAAATCATGGTGAGAAAAAGGAGTAGATCCACATTGACCATAGTTGCCGACCAGATCCGGTGAAGATACAATAATAAGATCTAGAAGAGATGGTACGCAATTAGGTGCAAAGTGGGTTGCGTTGAGAGGCATCAAATGTAAATTATGCCCTTCTACAATGGATTTAAGTTTCTGGGCTCTGCCATCCCTCTTTAGGAGACAGGTATTAAAATCTCCCATAAATATAATATGATTGTATGATGGAAGGGTCGTAGAGAGTAAGTCTTCGAAAGAATTAAAATAGTTCACTAATAAAGAAGGACTATAGAACACCCCCAACAGCAATTTGGTGTGCGATATCACAACCTCAATCATTAAGTGTTCAGCATCATCAGTAGGTGGAGGTTGTGGTGAGGAGCTGACAATGGAAAATTGTATGCCAGAGCGTAAATAAATAGCAACTCCACCGCCAACCCTTCCAATGCGATCATTTCTAATGAGGTTGAAGCCTGGAAGAGAGTAACTAGTAGAAGGAAGGCACGGCTTAAGCCATGTTTCTGAGACGAGGATGGCATGGATCTTGTCACACTCAAAAGACGCTAGCATGTCAGGATAATGTGCCGGAATACTTTGCGCGTTAATATGCACTACATTGAAGTGCTTAGAGGAGTTAAGTAATAAAGCCGAAATATTTTCATTAAAAGTGGAAGAAGCTGTGCTATAAACACTACTGTCACTATCTATATTACTAAGCGAACATAAAGAAAAGAAACTATCACTATCATTAATATCACACTGACTCATTACCACGTAAATGTAATGAAAAACTATAAATTATGCACTGTAAACTTAAACTATATATAAAAAAAAAAATCAAAAACTAAACTAAATAAAAACTCTATACCTAATTACCTATAAATTATACAACATAAATACTTGCACCCGCCAGCTTACGGATTTCTGAACGGAACATATGCCATCAACTTTGACAATTGACGCAATTGACAGTAGTGTACTGACACTTGATATAAGTCAATTGTCCAAACAAGACAAAAATGTTGGTTGAATTAAATTATTACTACTATTATTTAGTCAAACGAATATTCTAGACAATTTTAAATAAACTATGGACACTACCTACAAAAATAATAAATTCAAAAGATACCGTCGACTTGTAAAATATAAAATTGAAAACTTAATGTGTTACACCTATTGACGAAAACAAGAAACGATGAACGATTGTATAAGGGCAGACAGTAGTACATAAAAGCCTTTGTATGTGGAAAATTAAAGCAACATTTCTGTTAACCTACTAAACTAAAACTAAATTATAAAAAGGATGGACAATAAATATAAATATTAGTATTGAAATTAGAGAATTTTACATAATGTTATGTATCCAATTATATGAAGGCAAATTGCACATAATACAAGGAACAGTATGAAGTACCATTGCCCCATCAATAGCTTAATAAAAATAAAAATAAAAAAAAATAAAAAACTACAAGATGTAAGAAACTACCTAATTGATTATTTTTTGGTTACTTTTTTGGTTTGTTTTGGTACCGGAACATTTCTTGTTCTTTTCAATTCTGGTACTGAAGGTGTCACAGCATTCGCAACCTCCTCTAAATTGGCACTTGAAGGACTGCAGACAGCATCTAGCTCCGCCAGGCTGGTAATATGATGAAGAGAGCCATCCGGTCCTCGAACAACAATAACTCCATCTTTAGTCCAACAGTTGGTGATGCCAAGACGCTGTCGTGCTGCCATAAAAGTGAGATAGTGGTGAAATTTTTTACAAAGTTAATAATTATCACAGGATTTGAATATTAGGTAAGCTTTTATTTATTATTGTTATAGTAGAATCGAATAGGAAATTTTATACAGATTACGTTGATATATAGTATAAACGGAAATATATGTATAAACCGATTTTTTGAAACCTAGGCATAAAAAAAGGGAGGCTTCCAGACACGGAGCACTACCGCGAATTTTTTATTGGCCAGGTAATCACGTCACGGGCTAAAGAAAAAAGAATCCCTGCAAAATGGCATTAGAGATCTTTTTTCGTGGGCAAATAATACGACCGATATTAATGCCAATAACTTAATGGAAAAGATTGAAGGCTTGTTTTAAAAGGAGATTTTCACAAAATTTCAACAGATCTTACGCAACTAGTTTGCGGCCATCGGGCTGAAATTATCGAAATGCGCCGGCAAGGGATCACTAGTAAAATCAAAGATCCAATAGTCAAAGCATCTTTAAACAAAATACCACCTTCAGTGACTTATCTTTTTGATGCTGAGCCTTTCACATCGACTATAGAAAAAGTCGGTGGTGTCCGTAAAGCATTCTGGCCACCAAAATCTAATAATATTTCACAGCAAAGTGTTAATGTAACAAATGGCCGCCCCTCGCGGGGGCACGGCACGCGAATTATAGCAGTTCCATCGCGTGGGACTCAATACAATTGGCAGGATCCACACCTGGTCCGGAACACGTGGCCTATTCAATCCACCCTCGCGGGGTGCAAACGATAATATGGCTTATATTTAGCATAGAGGACAATCTTCAAATGCTTACAATAACTCAAACCATCATAGCAATGGAAGAGAGTTTTTTCATGTCAGAGGAACCTCTTCGCGTCCCATTCGTGAAAGTACCCGAGGACGGTCAAATGCTAACAAAACATCCAAAAGAAATCCAAAGAGATACAAGCAATGACTCGAAACGGTTCAAAGCCGGAAAATTAGCAAATTATTATCTACAGTGGAAGAAAATAGGAGCGCCCAAAATAATATTAAAATTGATTCAGGGGTATCGAATACCCTTTTTTTAAAAACCTCCACTAATTTACCCAAATATGATCAAAGGACCCTTACAAACCCACTTCTCATAAGAAATGTCAGGGGTAGTAAACAAAATGAAAGGACAAGGCATTCTAAAAATTGCTCGTCTCTCTCCAAGTTTTATATCTCCTCTCTTTCTAGTGCCGAAAACGGATGGGTCAGCTCGTCCTATATTCAACCTCAAAGCCCTGAACAACTATGTAATATCAGAACCATTCCATCTTATAAACATGCAACGCATACCAGATTTCCTTCAACCCCAAGATTGGATGTGCAAAATCGACCTATCCCAGGCTTATTTTCATCTAAAAATAGTAAAGAGCCAGCGGCGCTTCCTTCGTCTTGTGTACAATCACGAGCTACTGGAAATGACCTGCCTACCGTTCGGTCTAAGCACAGCCCCCAAAACATTTTCAATATTAAAGAATTGGATGGCTCAAATATTACGGGAGAGATGGAATATAAGAATTATAGTCTATCTCGACGATTATTTAATAGCAAACCAAAATCCGTATACACTTCAGGACCAGGTAAAAATTGTCACCAACGTATTACAAATTTTAGGGTGGCAGATAAATTTCAAAAAATCCATCATGATTCCGCAAAAAAGCATGAATTATTTAGGGATTCAGTGGAACCCATGGCTAAATCAAAAAATACTTCCAGAAGAAAAAATTCAAAACATAAGAAAAGTAATAATAAAAACGATAAACCAAGAAAGTGTCACTGTAATAATAGGGATTATGAATTTTGCCAGTTTTGTAGTTCCACACGGTCGCTTAAATTATCGACAATCATTAATGTTTCTGAATTCATTGCCGAGCCTATCGACGAAGTGTTATCCCCTTCCTCAGAACTCTGTGGACGAACTGAAATTGTGGCTTTACAATTGCCGAAGAGGAACACCGCTGCATTTTCCTCTACGTACCCATTTTCTAGCAACAGATGCTTCAGACTTGGCTTGGGGAGCACAACTAAACAATCACGCAGTCTGGGGCAGATGGTCGATAGAAGAACAGCAACTCCACTGCAACCAGAAAGAGATGTTAGCCATACTTTATGCGATTCGGAGCAATATTCAGTCACTAACAGGGAGTTCTGTGCAGATTCAATGCGACAGCAAGACTGCGGTTGCCTATTTAAAGAACGAAGGAGGTACGAAATCTTGGCCGTTAATGGAGATTACATACCAAATTCTAAACCTATTAAATCAACACCAAATAATCCACAGCATATACCACATACCAGGTCGTTACAACACCCAAGCAGATCATCTGTCTCGAAACCGTCAACCTTCAGAATGGCATCTTCAACCAACCTGTGTGGAAAAAGTATTTGGAATGTGGGGGATCCCAGTGATAGATTTATTCGCATCGGAAATGGCACACGTAGTATGCAATTATGTATCTCGAGATCTGAAAGATCGCCAAGCTGTATTTCACGATGCATTCAGCGTCCCTTGGAATTATACACTTGCATGGGTATTTCCACCACCGTTTCTAGTCCCCAAAGTCTTAACCCACCTGAACCAGTCCAGAGGAATATTCTTACTGGTAGTCCCAAAATGAAAGAAAGTTTTTTGGCGGGCAGATCTGAAAACTCGAGCCCTCGCAGCCCCATTCACGCTGAAAAATCAGAAAAAACACCTAGTAGACACGTCGACGGGTCTCCCACCACCGAAAGTAGAAAACGTCATCCTCGAAGTGTTGAAATGTGGGGGTGGTCTGAAGCATTAGAGACGTGGAATGGTGAGCAATTATCCCTACTAAAAAATTCTTGGCGGAAATCTACTTTAAAAACTTATGAAGTAGCATGGAAACGCTGGATCGATTGGTCCAAAACTAAAAATATTGATTGGAGAAATCCTAAAGACGGAGAGCTAGCACAATTTTTATGTGATTTATTTTTAATTAATAATTTTTCATATAACACCATACTCGTGCATAAATCGGTTGTATCTACCTTATGTAATTCTGAAACATCAAGCCAGCTCAGCTCACACGCGCTTGTGAAACATGTTTTAAAATCTATTTCTACTAAAAACCCCAGAGTTTTAAAAGCACCTATTTGGGATGTTAGTGACTTGATTTCTTATCTTTCTAGCTACAGCGTCGATATTAATAACTTCTTTCAAACATCACGACACGCAGCAATCTTATTATTACTTTGCTCCGGAAGACGTATTCATGATTTAACATTACTTTGTGTTGATAATGATCATTGCAATATAACAGAAGATAGTATAATATTTTGGCCTAAATTTGGTTCCAAAACTGATACTAATAAATATAAGCAGTCGGGTTGGAAGTTACTACAAAATCATAGTAATTGGAATTTAGACCCAGTTTTTTGGATAAATCAGACAATAGATTTATTAACTGAACGAAGGAATATATCTGAATTGTTTCACCTCTTTGTAACAGTTAGAGGAGTAGCAAAACCTGCCTCATTTACTGTCATATCTGGTTGGGTAAAGACTATTTTTAAGGAAGCAGGTATCGCAGCATCTCCAGGAAGCATTCGATCAGCAGTAGCTTCCGAAAATTGGCTGGAGAATATTCCAATTGATGAAATCTTAGCTCGTGGAAATTGGCAATCAGCTACGACATTCCAAAGATTTTATATGCAAGAGGTGATAAAAAGTAATTATTCACAAAATGTTACGAAATTATTTACACCTGTAAGTAAATAACAAACTTAATAAATAATATATTTCTGGTACAATTAAAATATCGACTATGATTTAATTAATATTATAGGTAACAGAATTCATTGAATATTAATCAGTTAATCACAATGATTTTACTCACAACCTTTTGTTTTGATTTTAATTCATTGTATAATTTCATTAATTAATTACCTACTCTCACATTGGCGTTATGTGGCGTCACCAGGCGATAACAAACAGGTCTCATATAAAGCTTCCAGTTACGGTCAAGTGATTTAATATCAGCGTTTTACCTGAAATAAAACGCTTATTAAAATACTTACCTAACTGGAAGCTTTCACTTAATCTCTGCCTGGTATACAGTAAACACAATGATCTAAAGGGCTCGTCATGTTTAACGAAAACTATAGACTCGCAACTGCCAGATGTCGCCACCGAACCGGACGTCACGTGATCAAAGTACGAATACAGGTAACAAATAGACGGAAACGGATATGTCTCTCTCATATAAAGCTTCGAGTTAGGTAAGTATTTTAATAAGTGTTTTATTTCAGGTAAAACGCCGATATTAAATGAAAACCTAACATATGTTATCTAACCCATGGAACATAGAACAAGCGGAATTTGCAAGTACAAACATTTGTATCAGGACCGCGATCGCCATACTCACACATAAAATAAGCATTATTGCATATAAACTACTAATGCAAACATTGTTTCACTGGTCGTTTTCATTTTAAACAACAATAATCCGAAACACATGTTACGCAAGTCCCCACTATAGAGATTGCTGAACACGCACCGCTTGGAACATCACGGCACGAGCCACGACACCTGAGTCGGCACAACGTGCGGCGATCTACGTCAGAACCGTGGTTTCATATGAACTAATTAGTTTAGCTAGATTACTTTTGTTTCCACCATCGAACAATTGTGACCTTTAGTGTAGCTTAGGTTTAATTATTATAATATTGTAATTTTTACTTTTATTAAATATTTTATAATAAATTGATTTTTTTTTGAGTCTTCGCTGCGACCACGCTTAATTGGCGCAGTCGGTAGGATAGTCAAAAGATTAGGGATCTAGTATCGACCCGCGTTAATAATCAACGACTATCCTAGAACTTACGCGTGGAAATAGCAACGAAGAGGATTCAAAACTTAGACTCCAACCAAATAAAATCAGTGCCAAAGATACCAGATTGGGTGAGTGCTTGGAACCTTTCTTAATCCACATTCCTATCATTTTTCCTAGTCTTAATTGATATATTAATTTCTATACATTTTTATATTGAAACTTTTCTATTTTCTTGTGAGTGTAATTCATGTTATAGCTTCATAGTGTGTTTTATTCGTTATTAGTAGGTATAAATTTATAGTAGGTATTTTATTTTAGAACGTTTAAGTAAACCATTCAAAATTTTTCGACCAACAAATTCGCGTACCCCTAGTCCAGACCCTAGACGCAATAATAGACAAGACTTAATAGACGAACATCGAAAAGTTAGTTCTCATAGCTCAATCAAAATGTCGGACAAAATGGACACTATCTTTAAAGCATTAAGAGTTGTACCAGACTTTGACGGAAATCCTCACGTCTTGACACGATTTATCAGCTTATGTGACCGGATAGTTATGACTTACTTTGACGTAACTCCGGGACATGATCTTGAAAATTTATCTCTCTTGAACGGAATCCTTAATAAAATCACCGGGCCTGCCGCGAGATTAATTAACTCTCAAGGCATATCCGATAATTGGAGCGGTATACGTAGCGCCTTGATAAATAATTTTGCGGACCATAGGGATGAAACGGCATTATATAATGACATGTCAATGCAGTCACAGGGCTCTAGCACACCGCAAGAGTTCTATGAACGTTGTCAAAATTTATATAGTACCATAGTTACATACTTAACTTTAAGCGAATCACTACCTACAACTATAGAAGCCAAAAGAGCGTTATACAAAAAACTAACGTTACAATGCTATTTACGAGGTCTAAAGGAACCCCTTGGATCTAGAATCCGTTGTATGTGGCCGGAGTCAATGGAAAAAGCCCTTAAATATGTTCAAGAAGAGCAAAGAAATGAGGGAGGACCTAGTAAAAAGGATTGGCAACTTAACAGCAAATTAAATTCCAATAAGGCCTTTAATAATAACGCGTTGAATTCTTTTAATTACAAGCCAATAGCTAACATGCCAGGACCCTCACGACAAGCTCCTGCTCCTCATCATCCTTTCCCTTCATGGAGACCACAAATCAATCCACCAGCTAGAGTACAATATCAAGGTCCAGCACGCACTCAACAAATGTTCAGTGCACCCCCACCTAACTATAACCCCCAATCTAATGCTCAACCTCATCCACAACCAACCTTTAGGTATGGTGCTCCCAAGCCTATGAGTGGCGTCAGTCACTATTCCTCTAAACCTTTACCGCCTGCGGGGCATGATTGGCGTAAATTTGGCAATCCACCTCCTAGCAATTACTTCAAAACAAGAGAGATGAACTTCAACTAAACTTACCCTGAACAATATTACTATACTGACGACACCCCTGATTACTACCACCCAGAATTTAACCACGGCTATGAGCCAGAATACTATAGTTACAATGAAGAATGTTTCGAACCAGAACAAAATTACTACCAGACTGAACCTTACCTGTGCTATGAACCTCCACCAGTAGACAGACCAACTGACAACGACTCTAACGCCCATGAAAACCAAAAATTTTGCAAAGCCCTGAAATCTGACAAACCAATAGAACTCAACCTACAGACGCAAAGACAGTTACCGTTCATCCAAATAGAAAATCCCCCACTAAAGTTATTAATTGACACCGGAGCAAATCAATCTTTCATAAGCCCCGATGCTGTTCGTAGGTACTTTTCTCACATACCTTGTGACTACGAACCATTCGAAGTCACTAACGTACATGCCACCACACGCAACGATTATTCAATAACTTTACCCTGTTTCCCTGAATTCCGTGACGAAAGTGACATTAAGTTCTTCATTTATAAATTTCATGACTACTTTGATGGACTGATAGGTCTGGATCTACTTGAACAATGGGAATCAAAGATTGATCTGAAAGATAAACTCCTTATTACTCGCTTTGCTAAAAATCACATTTTAATGTATGACTCTAGGAATTGTAATTTGTATGAAGACATGATTCCCGCTAAATCATCTAAAATAGTAAGAGTCCCCATAAACTTCTATGACGGTGATGCGTTGATAAACGAGCAAATTATATCGAATTATACTATCCCCGAATGTCTGACTATAGTAAAAAATAACCGAGGCTACCTAGAAGTAATCAACAAGACTAATAACGACATTATATTCTCCATGGACCGACCTATTACTGCTGAAAGACTTAACAGTGAAGTACATAATAACCTAGTAGTGTCTGACCGATCAAAGTAAGTCTTATCAAGGCTCCGAACCCAACATTTAAATCCCGAAGAGATAGCAAATTTAGAAAATGTATGTGCAAGGTACGCGGACGTGTTCTACCTTGAAGGTGAACCGTTAACATTCACTAACAAGATAAAACATAAAATAAAGACCACAAACGAGCTCCCCGTACATACCAAAAGTTACAGATATCCATACGTTCATCGACAAGAAGTCAGAGAGCAAATACAAAAGATGCTCGATCAGAATATAATAAGACCATCCGAATCCGCATGGAGTTCGCCTATTTGGATAGTTCCAAAGAAGGCGGATGCATCGGGTAAAACTATAAATGGCGCCTTGTCGTGGACTTTAGGAAAGTTAATGAAAAAACAATAGATGATAAGTACCCGATTCCCAACATAACTGACGTATTAGACAAGTTAGGTAGATGTCAATATTTTACAACTTTAGATTTGGCATCAGGGTTTTATCAGGTAGAAATGGATCCTAGTGACGTACCTAAAACCGCATTTAACGTAGAGAATGGTCATTACGAGTTTTTGAGAATGCCAATGGGTCTTAAGAATTCTCCATCAACTTTTCAACGAGTTATGGAGAATGTGCTTAAAGACCTACAGAATACAGTTTGTTTAGTGTACTTAGATGACATTATAGTATTTAGTACTTCCCTTCAGGAACACATAATAAATTTGGAAAAAGTTTTCATGAAATTACGAGAATCCAATTTTAAAATCCAAATGGATAAATCCGAATTTTTAAAATTAGAGACAGAGTTCTTAGGGCATGTGATAAGTAAGGACGGTGTAAAACCGAACCCCAACAAAATCGAAGCTATTAAGAGATATCCACTTCCTAAGACACCAACTGAAATAAAACGTTTTCTCGGACTACTTGGCTACTACAGAAAGTTTGTCCCAGACTTCGCTAAAGTTACAAAGCCACTAACCCAATGCTTAAAAAAGGGTTCCAAAATTAACATCAATGATCATAACTATGTTAAATGCTTTGAACAATGTAAAACATTATTAACCAACGATCCAATTCTACAATACCCCGACTTCTCTAAGGAGTTCATTTTAACTACAGATGCATCGAATGTAGCTATAGGCGCAGTGTTATCACAAGGCCCTATAGGTACTGATAAACCAATTGCATATGCATCCCGTACTCTCAATACTAGCGAAATAAATTACAGCACGATAGAGAAGGAATTATTATCAATTGTTTGGGCTACCAAATACTTCAGGCCATATCTGTTTGGTAGGAAATTCAAAGTCATAACAGATCATAAGCCCCTTCAATGGGTTATGAACCTCAAAAAATTCAATTCGCGCTTAACACGTTGGCGACTAAAGTTAAGCGAATAAGATTTCACAGTTATCTATAAACAAGGGAAATGTAATACCAACGCCGACGCACTCTCTCGGGTAGAGATCCATAATGAAGAATTAGAGGATTTAGCCTCTCTAATTCCTAACTTATCAGAAATTTTATCCGTAGATAACTCTAGAACCATCACTGCCCCTGACATTCCTGATGATTCCCGGACGATTACCATTCACACGTCTGGAGAAGACCCCATTTTAACCAAACCTATAGTAGACGAACCCTTAAACAAATTTCTTAAACAAATAGTCTTTAGGCTCGTTGGAGACATAAAAAGGAAACCTGTTGTAACCAAACCGTTTGACAATTATACAAGAATCGAAATCCAAATTTCTGAATCGAACATCCAAGATGATATAATAAACGCGATTAGGGAATATGTTAACCCTAAAATCAAAACAGTTTACTTATTCACCCTATGTCTGCAATGTATACGATTATACCAATTTTACAAAATACTTTCAAAAGTTCCGCTATGAAATTAGTATTCACTAAGACCGAACTTGTAAACGTCAAGGAATAAATCGTGGTATTAACGAGTGTTACCTAGCCTTGTCGCATAGATATTACTGGCCTAAGATGAGGGAGCAGATCACTAAATTTATCAATGAGTGTATTATCTGTGGACAGGCTAAATATGATAGAAACCCTGTTAAGCAGCAATTTCGCATAGTTCCACCTGCAAGCAGACCATTTGAGATTGTTCACTTAGACCTTCTGTCTATTCACAAGGAAAAATTTGTAACTATAGTAGACGCGTTTTCCAAATATGCCCAAGCATACTATCTAAAAGACGGAACAGCAGTTAGTATAATTTAAGCCTTATTACAGTTTTGTACTCACCATGGCCTACCTAAGACACTTGTTACCGACAACGGGACGGAATTTGTAAACCAATTATTCTCTGAGTTTGTTAGATTGCATAAAATTCATCACCACAGAGTGGCACCAGACGCTCCAAACGATAATGGTATAGTAGAAAGATTCCATTCTACTATATTGGAACATTTGCGTATTCTAAGATTACAACACAAAAATGAGCCTGTCATAAATCTTATGCCCTATGCGTTACTTGGATATAACAGTTCTATCCACAGTTTTACGAAATGTAAGCCATTCGACATAGTGACTGGACATTTTGACCCGAGAGATCCCTTTAGTATTGACCTCTCTTCCCAACTACTACAACAGTATATAATTGACCACAAGACTAGAATGACCCAAACATACGATCTTATACATGACTTAACATCGGACAACCGTAAAAATATAATGCACAATAGGAACAAAGACAGGGAAACTGAAATACAATATTCCCCAGACCAACAAATATATGTGCGAAATCCAATCGCTTCAAGACAGAAATTAGCCCCAAGATATACACATGACAAAATTATATCAAACTTACCCATCCATATTTATACAAAGAAAAAACGTGGACCAGTAGCTAAGTCAAGACTAAAGAGAATTCCTAAACTTTTACAGGACAACGATAATACTTCTACTCCTACTACAAAAGACTAGGACCCAGGAAGTAAAACTCGAAAGTTTAAGTGACGGACCGGGCATTTTACCCTTCAAGTTAGGACCTAGGAGACTGGTATCTTACTATCACTCCTTCCTACAGCCCATAGATCTACAAGAAATACAAAACAAAATAATATCCGTTCAGACTCAATTACATGACATTAGCCCCGATCTTAACAATAAAACCTCAGACCTGTTCAGACCGCATTTGAATTACTTAACAAACAAATTACAAAAAACATTCGACCAACTACAGACTTTTCGAACTAAACGTACGAAAAGAGGACTTGTCGACGGTCTCGGCTCAGTTATCAAAAGTATAACCGGAAATCTTGATCACACTGATGCACAGCGTTATAATGACGCAATAAAGTACAATACGAGACCATTATTAAAGGTATTACGGAAAATCAAAATAGAATAGAAACCTTGTTAAGTAAAATTAGAGAGAGTTATATTACTAGAGATAATGACTTAATTAAGTATGCGCACCTCGCACAAGTCTTTTTAGTCCTTAGCGATAATGTAGACTCCGTTTCGCAAGAAATATATAAACTTCAGGATGCTTTAGCATTAATTAAAGTTAAAAGCATTCATCATTCTATATTAAACTTAGAGTCAATGGAGGAAATAACAGATAAGTTAATAAATTTATATGGCAAAGGAAGTATTTTAGAATTAGATAACAGGGAATATTACGATATAATAAAGATAGGCTCCTTTTATTCCGATAATAAATTAGTTGTAGTTTATAAATTCCCTATAGTAATGCCACAAGATTATAATTTGTTTCGATTATCAATAGTTCCACCAAGTCCTTATCCCACCACATCCACTCCTTGCTATCCATCAGAAAGATGCCAAGTACATAGCGGCTGAATGCCCAAAGACGAGTAAAGGGTATTTATGCGAAGAAGAAAACAATTTCCAAAGTCGAATATCAGGGGACTGCATCCAACAACTGAACATCACACAGCAACATGGAGCCATGTGTCAACCTGTTCCTGTCCAACTAGAAAAGGTAGCGTTGGAACAACTCGATGATCGTCACTACACAATCTACTTTCCCAACGATACCAAGATACATCTCTCGTGTGGACAAGATACGTATAAAAATCTTCGCGGTAGCTACCTCGTCACTATACCACGCACTTGCTACATGAAAACCCCTGACTTCCTAATCTCCAATAATGAAGATCGCATCAAAGGAAACCCCATCAAAATTATGAACATACAAAAGGAGCAGCACTTCATTCAACCTTTATTGCCAACTCTGAAGCTCAACACCATCAGACTGGAACACCTCCAAGCAGCAAATCTAAAACTTTCACAGCAACAATTACTAAATCAAACTGGAGAAAATAAGATCTTATATCACACGACCATACCTGTTTATATCATCATAATGGTTACAGCCAGCATAATCGGTGGAATCATGTACTGGAGACATAACGACCGCCACAATATACCCCAGAACTTCAATGAAGACAACATCCAACTTCAAAGAGTCTATGTTGTACCTGCTGAAAGAAAAGAGGAAGCCCCAGCTCAATTCACAACGAAGTTGCCCATTATCGCTGGTCGACGGGGGAGGTGTTACGCAAGTCCCCACTATAGAGATTGCTGAACACGCACCGCTTGGAACATCACGGCACGAGCCACGACACCTGAGTCGGCACAACGTGCGGCGATCTACGTCAGAACCGTGGTTTCATATGAACTAATTAGTTTAGCTAGATCACTTTTGTTTCCACCATCGAACAATTGTGACCTTTAGTGTAGCTTAGGTTTATTTTTATTTTATTTTTATTTTACATAAACAAAAATCCACAGCTTAATTTGCAGAAAATACTTACAGTACTATATACATTGAACATTAGCCAATTACGGATTTTTCTCTGTTTTCTGATCATATTATGACGTAGTTAATTAGGTAGTAAATAATTATTAATAGAAGCGGAAAGTTACAAAGCTGGGAATTTAAAATTAAAAATAATAATAATAATAAGAGAGAAAATTATAAAAGAAAATAACATATTTATACAATTAAAGATAATGCAGTAAAAAAAACAAAAGAAAACAACTCCAGCATCAGAAATACGTTAGCGTTTGTTTATGTACGTGCGTGTGTGTGTGTGTATGTGTTGGGTGTGTGCGTGTGTGTGTGTGTCTGTGAGAGAGAAAGAGAGAGTGTGTGAGAGTTACATATATAAAGCATAAATTTAAGGTAGATGGAAAACGATTAGTTGTATGGAAAGTAAGAGGATTCGTATAGATACGGTGCGAACTAAGTACGCATAAATTTGCAAAAGAAAGAAGATAACGATATAAAATTCTAAAAATGTACCTAAACATTTATAGGAAAATTAAAATAGTGAATATAGTGAAAATCATATTAAATCAGATTATACATAAGCATTCATGACAAAACAAAAAAAAAATGTCTATTACTTGAAAAAAGTAACAATAAAATGGTAAAAAATAACAATAATAATAATTTAATTAACATTACATTAAATTAAAAAAAAATATATATAAAATTTTTTTTTACACGCTAGATAATTATATATTTGACTACGAAAAGCATTTTTGGTGCAATTAAAAATATCAATGCCTGAAAATAATTTGTTAAAAGTTGTAGGTAAACGCAGTGCAATGGAATTCGCTTTGTAGTGCGTTTTGACAACTGGGATGTGAAACAAAGTTGTGTGTCTGGTACGTTTTTCTGGGACATTTAAATTTAAGACAGACTGTGTTAAGCGAGGACAATCAATATTGTAGCCAGTACATATATCAAACAGGAAATTCATGTCATGCACAATTCTCCTGTCCCGCAATGAGGTACATATCTGCGGGCTGTTAGAACGTAATCCACATTTACGGTTTATGTATTTATTAAATTTAGTTTGTATACGTTCTAATGAAAGTTCATATGTTACGTAACGGAGATTCCAAATCGTGCTGCAATATTCAAGTATGCTACGGACATAAGCGAAGTATAGGACTTTAATACAATCAATGTCAACAAATTGTTTTGTAATACGCATAACAAATCCTAGATTTTTGTAGGCCTTGTCAGTGAGATGATCGATATGGTGTGAAAAAGTTAGTTTACTGTCAAGTGTAACACCAAGGTCGACGACAATTTCAACTCTTCTGAGCACAGTATGCTTTATAGTGTAGTCGTATAAAATAGGGTTATTACTCCTGGAAAAAGAGATGGTGACACACTTTCTTATATTAACATCAATTCTATTTGCAGAATAATATTCAGATAAACTATCTAAATCTCTTTGCAGAAGCAAACAATCCCTAGCAGATTTAATCGTCGCGTATACTTTCTTATCGTCAGCGTATAATAGACATCGTGAGTGTGCGAAGCAGTGACCAATGTCGTATATGTACGCTGTGTAAAACAAGGGACCCAACAAGGAACCTTGGGGAACACCGGAAGAAACACTAACATAGTCAGAACGGTAGCCTCCCAATACGACAGCCTGTCTCCTGTTTGTAATATACGATTGTACCCACCGCAGAAGGTCGCCGTGAATGCCTAATTCGTGTAGCTTTCGAAGCAGGATAACATGATCCACTCGGTCAAAGGCTTTCTCAAAGTCCGTGTAGATCACGTCAACCTGTGAGTTATAACCCATATTCTCGATTACATCTTTTGTAAATATAGCAAGATTGGTTTTCGTTGAACGGCCTTTTATAAATCCATGTTGTTCATCTGGAATACCTTGACGTAAAACGGTGTAAAGGGATGTGTACATAGCTTTTTCAAAGCATTTACTTAATACATTTAAGATAGAAATTGGCCTATAGTGCTCAATTTTCTTTTGGATCTTTTGGATCCTTTTTTGTGTATAGGCACAATATACGCTTGTTTCCATATTGAGGGGAATATACCTTCGCGAGTTGATCGATTGAATATCAATGTTATGGGTAAGGACAGAGATTTTGCACAGCTTGCGATAAATATAGGAGGAAGACCGTCAGGGCCGGGACCAGTTTGAATTTTAACATTTTTAAGGTAATTGAACACATCAGCCTGATCAAATTTAACGAAGGTTAATGTGCGTGAAAATTGTTCAGGCGTTAGCGTATTGTCGGGGTAAATCTGAGCTGGGTTTGCAAACATAAAGTGGAAGTAGCTACTAAATCCAGCGCAAATATCTTTTCCGCCGACTAATACGTCACCCTTAAAACACATCACATTAGGGTATGATGTGTTGTTGCGGCGTCTACTATTCGAAAAAGACCAAAGAAGTTTTGGGTTCAACTTGATGCTGTTTTGCATCCTCTTGAGGTAATTTTGATGACATTCTACATTTAAACGCTTTTGCCTTGCTCGAAGAACACAGAAGGTATCATAGTCTGCTGGGTTTTTTCATCGTTTCCAGGACGCATGAACCTTCATTTTTTCTTTGGTTAAGTTTATAAGGGAGCGAGTATACCATACGGGATATTTATGAGTAATTAAAGGTCGATTAACTAGAGGGATATACCGATCTAACACTCGTTCTATTTCTCTATAGAGTAATAGGACCGCCTCGTCGACTGATAGACATTTGTCTATTGCTGTCCAATCGACCCCCATAAGATCTTGATTAATAGTGTCATAGTCGGCTTTCCAAAATAATCTTTTTTTATGATATGCCTTAGGCAAAGGCTGAGTAACAATGTCAGTCGCGTCAAGAAGAAGAGTTGTGTGGTGTTTATCCTCCAGTACAAGAGGTGCATTACAGTTAGAAATATTATTGCTGAAATTGCAAAACAAGAGATCAAGTGTATTGCCGCTTGAATTAATATATGAATTACATTGAGTCAGATTCGCAAAACTGCAAAAATTTAAGAGTTCTACCGCTGAGTCTTGCAGCTCAATGCTACCCTTTTTTATTATAGAAGGTAAGCCGTGGCTCCATTGAACACAAGGAAGATTAAAATCGCCTGCTATTAGAAAGTGGTCGTTGGGCGACAACTGCATTACATAATACACTCAATTAACTTATGAATACGCAATGGGAGCTCTTTATCAGGTGGCAAATAAGTTAACGCGATATTAAGATTCTTAGGACAATCATTGAATGAGCGCCCTTCTATTGTCACCCACATGCATTCAATATCAAGATAACGTCGCCAGTCAGGCATTGCGCGCGCGCTGAGATGGTCTTTACACAGAACCATTATCCCACCGCCTAAGGAGCCCCGGTCAGATCTGAATACATTATAGCGAGAATCAGTTATTTCAGAGTCTAAAATACCACTATGAAGCCATGTCTCAGTGATCAAAATAATGTCGTGGTCTGTAGTTAAAAGGCTGTTATAAAAGTCTAAGGTTTTAGTCCTCAGACCACGTACATTTTGATAATAAATACTTAATGTGTTGGTAGCCATTGGAAATGTATCTTTATGTATGTATTACCTACGTACGGAATAGATTTTGGTATTTTATGACTCTGATGTAATCTCAGTGTTTTAATATAATGCGGAATATTAAAAATAAAAATACAAAACATATGGTTTATGCGAAATACCGTAAGATGCTTGTAAATAGGTAACTCTGATGACTGTAGGCAAATGCGAACAAGAATACTTAAATATATAATATAGTGTGGAGTTGTAGTTGTAGTTATTTGTTGGTGTGTTTTGTTGTAACAGATTGTTACTGTGTTAAATGAATACGAGATAAATATATGGTGAGTGCAATTATTTGTGTTTTTTAATTTTAAAAAGGTGTATATGTACATAATGTGTAGGATGCGTAGCTGAACGTATTTAGTATTTACCAAAGGTGTAATTACAATAAGCATTGAATAACAATAGTAACAGAAGCAAATATTTACGTAATTTTGCATATATCGGTTTCGGAACTTGTTAAAAAAAAGGGTGATTTCTCGCTTTTCCTTGTGTATATTCGACAGTTTTTTGTCCAGACGAACTTATACCCAGCTTCTCTGGCTCTATGCTTGCACCTATGTAAAAGCTGTTTGTTCTTAATAGTAAGGTGTTCATTGATATATATATAATGTTTTTATCACAATTCATACCCAGATCATCCGTCGAAAAGTTACGTAGCTTGCGCGTGGCTGACAGGAAAAGATCTTTTTTAGCCCTATTAATAAAGCGAATGACGACAGACCTCGATTTATCTTGTTTGGGTCGTTTGGCTTGAACACGATGCGCAAAATCAATATCACTGGGCTCCAGGGATAGCTTGGCGCATTTTGCTATTTTCAGTATTGTATCAGCTAGTGTTTCATTGGGCGTCTCAGGCAAACCAACCAACTCCAGATTCTGCAATCTACACCATTGTTCCTGCTTAGCGATAGAATTTTCCAAGCTAGAAAGTCTATCCTCGAGATTCTTTACGTTAGTCTGCAAACTTTTATTTTCTGATGTGATGTTTTTTATAGTTGCTGCCTGTAAGGTCTTTTTAAAATCATCGTACTGGCTACAAACCATCTGTATTGACTGTTCCAGAGATAAGAGTTTGGTGTTGACGTTTTGAAGTGCTGTATCCATAGCCTCATGCACAAGTTTTGGGATTTCATAGCGTAACACTGAGAGGATTTCGTCACGCAAAATACTTATTGAAGTATTATCGTCAGGTGCAGTCGAAGATGAGTCATAGGATGATATTTTTTTACGGATAGTCACCGAGCTGCTTTCTAAAGTATCAGAGTGTTTTTTGTTAGTAGGCGCTAACCTCACAGGGGTATTACTGTTGTCGCCCTTTCTCTTTTCTTTCGCACAGCACAAAGGACATACCCAGATTTTGGTTTCTTTTTTATTAGCTGGATCAACACCGACACAAGTAAAATGATATTCGCGGCAGCAGGTGGTTCTCGAACAAGTAATTGTTTCAACTTCGGTAAGAGACCGTTGACAGCCTTCACATTTAACCATTGTTAAATTGTAAGATTACAGATGAATATTTGAAATTGATATTTATAAGAATTTATTTTAATTTAATTTAGGTAATTTGTTATTATGTTTCACTAATTATTCTGTTTTAAAATTATTTTAAGTCTTATAAAACTTCCGCAAACTTAAAAGCGACCGTTATCGGCAACTACCGTTTTTTATATATTTTATATTTTTATAATATTGTAATTTTTACTTTTATTAAATATTTTATAATAAATTGATTTTTTTGGAGTCTTCGCTGCGACCACGCTTAATTCACACAAACAGAACATTTAAAAATATACCAAATTGCGTTACAATAAATTTTATTTTGCTACAAAAAAAAAAGAGTATTTACGTCCTTTTGTAGTCTATTCAAAATAGACTCATCTTTTTGTACAATAGTGAAACTTAAGATCTTAATAGTTTCGCTATTCTACAATAGATGGCAGTATTGATTTTTCCGTAGTTTTTAGTTGATCATATTTGAGTAGAGAACTTTCTAAAACGATATACGTAATAACTGTCATTACGTATATGTTTCTAGAAAAATTAGGTCAACCTAAAATGAACTTTATATGTAAGGTGTACGGCTGATTTTAGCTTGACTTTATATTTTATCATTACAGATTATATTACATCAGGAATTTAATTAAAATAAAATGAAAATTGTACCTTCGAATGATATGAAATATCTCCATTTTTAATCATCTGTATTCTACTATCATTTCTGCATTCAAGGATGGCACAATACGGCATAATTCAGTGTATAATAAATAGATTTTCGCACGACGACTATCTCCTATTGATATGGTAAGTATCACTAAGGCAATTTAGAGTAAAAGCGTGAGTTTTACTCTAGATAGATAGATCTATTTATCTATCTATCTAGAGTAAAAGCGCATAATAGTGACGCACGCGGCACGCCCACTCTTCACTTCCCCTTGTTCTATGTTCCATGATCTAACCGGTTTGAACACAATACAGGCACACGACCATTTAAATGCCAAAAAAAATGTAGTAAACGGAAAATATGTAACAACTTAGCTTAATATATTTATTTTGATAATAAATAATAATCAAATAAATAAATGAAACAATAAAATAAAAGGACAACCATGCTGGGTTTTTTTCTGATGTATCCCCTCAGTCGGAGTCTGCGTTTTAGTCCGGTAATGGTTGTAGATGTGTTGATTCGTCAAGTGCACCGATAAAGGTTTGACTGAATAGAAGGTAATTTACTAGTAGACACTAAAACATAATATGTTCTGTTGTCAAAATAATATTAAAACTCTAAATAATTATTTGTTATAAATTGTTATAAACAATTATTTGTTCTGATTCGAGATAACTTATTAAAATCTGAAATTTATTAAAATGCCTTGAGTTCCTAGACGTACTTACATTGATATTCTTAAAGCAAATCACGCATAGGTACTTAAACCTTACCCTTAGTGCAACCCTAAGTACCGTGAGTATAATACTTACAAAGATGGACCGTCAAATCCGTCGTTTTTGTATATCACAGTAAGACCCCACTTGAAAGTAGGCACACAGAAGCTAAACAGATACAGCTATTGAGATTATTCCGCATAGCAGCGGAATTGACACAGTTCAGTGCGCTTAGTACAATTTTACCTTCAAGGCTCTTATGTCCCTGAATCAGTGGGATACAATCCCAAATACAACTAATTGAAGTAAAACATCCACGATATTCTAGTTACTATGCTAAAAATATTTCTGGTTGTAATTTTAGCGATGTTGTCCGAAAATTAATGAAAAAATGATATAATTAAATATCTTCAGACGTGCAACAAGGATGTTATAACATTGCTAACAAGAAAAGTACTTTTTTATGTACTACGGATTATGGCTCGAGCTATAACAAATTTGTAAAATAATATTTCCATATTATATTACTGAGATATATTTCACGACTTTATCTCTAAACGTCTACATTGTATTATGTGCTAATATCGAGAACGAAGCTCGAAAGTAATTGATGATTAAACGAACTTACCTGTACGTGAAGTTCGATCACAATTACTAGAAGAGCTTCGTTCGAAGGTATTAGCATCCCTCCCTCCCAAGTCTAGCTGTGACCCCTAGTCGTGAAATATATGCTCAATAATTCTCTAAACTAAATGACTGTAATTGGTGAGTGATCGCGGAAGCTAACTTTATGTTACCCTCATTGATTTTTTATTTTTCTACCTCCAAAATATAGTGCGAAATGGCGGGTGCGTATGTGATACTACATTGTATTATGTGCTAATACCTTCGAACGAAGCTCTTCTAGTAATTGTGATCGAACTTCATGTACAGGTAAGTTCGTTTAATCATCAAATGATTACGCTAACTTATAATGAGCCGTGCGTTCAAAAGTTTTGTATACAATCCGAGTTTCGTGAATAAAATATAATACAAGCTTGATATTTCTTTAATGTACTTCTTGCAGACTATTTTAACATTACAATTATAGACTTGAGTGTTCACAAGTTGTCGAGCTCATGGCTCAGAACCGTCTGTCGCTGAAAATGAGGTCTCTCATATCGTAAGCCCCACTACGCGCCATCTTGCCGCGTTCTGTCCCGCCGTTTAGCTTTTACAACTTTAACGAATAGGAAGATGACGCCTAGTGTTGCCATATTTTGTCACTTATTCTAATAGAACACAATTGAAACATATTCTTTTGATGAATAAAATCATTACAAACAAGTTAAATCATTACATTCGGCCATCCGGCAAAGTGTGACTCCCGGCACACTACTCAATTCTAAAATTAACTTTTCCGTAAATCCTTAGGGCATCAATTAGGAAATATTGAAGATGCAAAAGTACAACAAGTTAAATCATTACCTTTACCCATACTATAAGTCGACACAAATATATTTTTTTGTATGAGGAAAAAAAATCCTAACATTCAATAACTTACTAATCATAATCATAATTATTTAAAAACAAGTAATAATACAGTGTTATTTATATCTTCTATGAAAGCAAAAATTTGAAAGCAGTTTTGCTACATAATTTTATTTTAATTTATATTATACGTTATACAAAATTTATAAAAATTATACATAATACTTTATTTTACTTTGGTGTTACGTACTTTATTAAGCGTATTACTTTAAGTTGATATATATTCTGTTGATCCATAGTAAATATAATTTTAAACAAAACAGTATTTTAGTTTTATTTAAGTTGTAATATATTATATTTGTTATAGTAAACGTAAATATAAACAAAACTTCAGCTTGTAATCTGTATCTATTTTAATATTATAAATGCGAAAGTTTGGATGTGAAATGTTTATTACTCAATCACGCCAAGACTAGGGATTTGATTGAAGAGAACGGATTTGAATGAAATTTTACTAATTATAAACTATACACTTTGTATTCTACATATTTTTTTACATATAACTCATTGCATCGATAAAATTAATATTCTAAAAATCTATAAATTATACAAGATTAATTTACAAATGTTTGACCATTTTTACTCCATATACCTAATTATATATATTTTTCTGAAAGTAATTGACTTTTATTTGTTATTAATTGACATTATATGGTTTTACTCATTCTAAACTAAAGTGTACCAATTTTAGTTTCTTACTACTAAATCCTACATTACATTGTTAAACATATCTCATAAAAATTTGTTTTACCTTAGGTAATTATTTATTTAAATATTAATTTACATTTAATTATATAATATTAAATTATTTATATATTATTTAATCTAATTATTAATTTCTTTATAAAGCAAGTCTAACAAGTAACTAACGACACTATATATACATATACTTACATTTCCACTAACTATTATCTTGACATCTGACTAGATATTGGCGTTTTTACAATTTAAATAGGTATTCTTTTACAGAGAATGAGAAATTAGCCATTTATGCATTTGTATTTTATACCGGTTTATAGTTAGCTATTTGATTATGTTTGGTAATTGATAAAAGAAATAATGTACATACATATAATTTTTTTTTGTACCATGACTATGTTGTAGTCTATACTATGGCACATAGGGCTTGCTTGCTTGTCTGTTATTTGTACTAAATTGCGGGTTGATTTTAAAGTATTTAGTGTGTTCTTAAAAAAACAAGCTGCTCTAATGTACCAACATACAAAGAAGTTTTAATATTCTCAGATTTAAAAATAGGCTTAAAGTTTGTTTTAGTGTGATGTTTCATGTTACATATAGCCCTAACTCATTCTTTTGTGCTGTAAAAGCATTTACCCATCAAATCCAGAGTCACCTCATATAAGCAGTCCATAAGAAAATACTAATGAAACATATCCAAAGCCTGTTATTGCCGTTTCGAGAGCAAATATAATTTAGTCTTAAGTTTTACAAATATTGTCGATTTGTTATTTCTTTGATCATCTATATTATACTTCTATAGGATTATCATATTTATATTAAATTTCAATTGTAATAATTTTGCTTTTCTTCATGTTGATTTGTAAATTATTTTTCATTTGACTAATTATTTCATTTAAAGTTCTAAGCAACATTGTCTATTAATATTTATTTAATTTAATAATTTAATGCTTTATGTACACCATAGTCAAGTAGCATTTACATAACAAAATAAGCGCACAAATAGAGGGTCTTATTGCTAAAGAGTGATTCTTCCAGACAACGAGTGGCAATATAATTCATTGCTTGCAGATTAGGGTGCACAAATTACAATACAGATTTAATAAACATATGTTACATAGAGAGAAATAAGTACCACAATATCTGTCTTACATGTCAACATAAATTAATCTATATATATTTATAAAAATCAATGCCATTTTTCGTTGTAATTTTATAACTCAAGAACGGGCTCACCTATCCAAACCAAATGTTTAGGCTTTGTTCGGACTGTTTAGTAGATGGTTTATGTGAAGTTTGCACAAAATCGGTACAGCGGTTCTTCATTTATCACACTTTTTTGTAACAAATGAATTCAATAAATGACGATACGTCTCGAAGCAGTAACAGGCCGCTAGTATAATATATAATAAAATAGGAGGCGCCTTCTTAAGACATTTATTAGACGTCAATCGTAGCTAAATTTTGAACCGACATAAATACGAGAATGTATACAACAGTACGTCAACAATAAAAACCTAATTACAATTAGTGTCAATTTGCCTATATAATTTGCCAAACTTTTGACATTGATATGAGCATTCGCTCATATGTACGACTACACGTTCAATGCCTAACGCCACGTCTATTAGTATTATGTGGTCTGTGATATATATTATTATTGACAGCAATATTAATTAGGTTGTTAGTACCAGTCATAAATGGTCTACATCGTACCCTTAAGTCAATCTCAGAAATAAATTATCGTTTAATAATTTCTGATTTTACTCCCAAGTACCTGAACGTGCGATTTTACTATTACAATAAATCTACCTATAATACGCATACTACATATAATATAAAATCTAGTATTTATAAATACTACAGGAACATGAAATTTCAATCGAAATTAATACTTAGTCCTACAAAGAGTGACAACTGATAATTGTCAAAAAAAATCTTGAATTTAACTAATTATAATCCAATGTGAAATAACGTCATATTATTGAAAACATTTTATTTCATACACTGAGTAACAATAGAGATTAATTGGCTGGTCAACTAGTGTAATTTGACATAATTCTAGCATTTCCCGCGAATAAATAATAACTACGTCTTTGAATCTTCTTTTACCCTCGATATTATTGGTGTCGATTTTCTTACATTTCCCACGATTACTCCGATAGATAAGGTTCTTTTGGGACTTCCGCCTGCGATCTGTTTCGACTTTGTCTCGGTGATTGCAACGACGACATCAGCTCTACAGCTTTCTGGATCTGACTTTCAGTAAGAGATAACGGCGCTTTATATTCAGACGCCGAAGAATCCGCCATTGCTGAAATTTAATATTGATAATAGTACAAACTCTTTATTAAATCCTCTTGTCTATGTACGTGTGTGTTGTGTTTGCAGCTCTGAATATGTCCGCGTGGACGGCCTTTAAGTATGTGTATATGTAATTGGAATGACTGTAGTTAAGAATGCATTTTCCTATAAGATCAGATATGGTCATAACGAACTATACAACCAAAACATTGAGGCTTCTTATCAGTCAATTCGCCTTATATTATGTTTACTAGGAGTAGGCGATACAAAATGTATAGATATTGAAACTGTACATCGTTACGATATTGTAAATCGGATATTAGTCTAAGCTAGAACTACCTATATATTGACTGAGTCTTGCAACGAGACAAAATGACACGACAGCAGAGTGGGTGCGCTGATAAACTAAAATTGCTATATTATCAGACGGATACTAATATCTACGATTTTTTTTTTTTATAGTAGAGGGGGCAAACGAGCAGATGGTGCACCTGATGGTAAGTGATCACCGTCGCCCATGGACATCCGCAATACCGGGGGTATTGCAGCTGCGTTGCCGGCCTTTTAAGAATGAATAAGCTCGTTTCTTGAAGGTCCCTAAGTCGTATCCATTCGGAAACACCCCCGAGGGTAATAGATTCCACAAAGGAGTAATGCGAGGCAAAAGGTGTCGACAAAAGCGCACGGTTGTGGATTTCCAGACATCGAGGTGGTGAGGATGGAACTTTAAATTTTGACGCAATGTCCGATGGTGGAATTTAGCGGCAGGCATTAGTCCGAACAACTCGTCGGGACACTCCCCATGATAAATACGGTAAAAGATGCAGAGCGAGCCTACATCTCTGCGTAACGCCAAAGAGTCAAGCCGATTAGAAACAGCCTGGTCGTCGACGATTCGAACCGCTCTACGTTGAATGCGATCAAGAGGAAGAAGCTGGTACTGAGGAGCTCCAGCCCAGAGGCGAGAACAGTACTCCATGTGAGGTCGAATTTGGGCCTTGTAAAGTTGGAGGCGATGGGCTGGCAAGAAGTACTGCTTTGCTCTACTGAGTACACCAAGCTTTTTGGAGGCTAGTTTAGCCTTCCGTTCCAAATGACCGCGGAACTGAACGTTGTTCGATATGTCGACTCCCAGAATTCCAATACTGGCTAAGGCTGTCAGGAGAGTATCTTCGAACCGAGGTGATACGACAAAGGGTGTTTTTTTGCGGTGAACGCTCAGAGCTGCGTCTTTTTGGGGTTAAATGTAATAAGGTTTTGACGACCCCATTCTGAGACATCAGTTAGTTGATTCTCGAGTTCAGACACGAGCTTGATCCGGCCCTCTTCGACGTGTTCCCGAGAAATACCACTACGGCCGGAGTATGTAGCATCAACAGTACTGTCGTCCGCATAGTAATGTATGTTACTAATTCGCAACATATCATTGACATGCAGAAGAAACAGAGTCGGTGATAGCACGCAGCCTTGGGGAACACCAGCATTGACAGGTTTAAGATCGGAGCATGCACCGTCGACTACGACCTTAATGCTCCAATCAGCCAAAAAACTGGTGATCCACTTGCATAGTTTCTCGGGAAGCCCATAGGAAGGCAGCTTTGAGAGAAGCGCTTTATGCCATACCCGATCGAAGGCCTTCGCTATATCTAAACTAACTGCCAATGCCTCCCCCTTGGACTCAACTGCCTCCGCCCAACGATGTGTCAAGTATACTAGAAGATCACCAGCTGAGCGGCCACGACGGAAACCGTACTGACGGTCACTAATCAGTTGGTGCTCTTCTAAATACTTCAGGAGCTGACAGTTTATAAGTGACTCCATGACTTTAGAGAACAAGGAGGTTATGGCTATTGGCCGATAGTTTGACGGATTAGAGTGATCTCCTTTTTTAGGAATGGGATTCACTAAAGCTGTTTTCCATGAACTCGGTACCACGTCGAGTGAATAGGAGAGCCGGAATAGGTGCGTCAATACTGGCGCCAACTCTGGAGCACATACTTTAAGAACAACAGGAGGGATGCCATCAGGCCCACTCGACTTGTGGATGTCCAAAGAAAGAAGTGCTTTACGCACAGCTGACTGCCGAAACTGCGGTTCTGGCATGGAACTATCACACCGCAGGATGGTAGGCGGTGTGTTCCCTCGGTCATCCAGAGTCGAGTTGGCCGCAAAGAACGAGCCCAGAAGATCGGCTTTCTCCTTTGCGGTATTGGCCAGAGAATCATCGTCTCTGTGCAAGGATGGAAATGAAGGCTGGGAGAAATTCCCTAAGACAGCCTTGGCGAGAGACCAGAACGCGCGAGTGCCAGAAGGAAGGCGAACTAATTTCTCACCAATTCTGCCAATGTGTTCCGCTTTTACCTTGGCGATAGCTCTTTTGAAGAATCTCGAGGATGAGTTGTACTCCTTTCGTAATGCGCTAGTTTTTACATCACGAGATGCCGACGCAGCAGCCCAAGCTCGGTAGCAATACTGCTTTCGGCGTAAAGCCGCTTTGCAGTGGCGACCAAACCAAGGCTGAGACTTACCACCGATGGGCACCGCAGAAAACGGAATGAAAAGTTCCATGCCCTGCAGCACCACATCAGCGACAGAGTCAGCGACAGCATTCGGATCATCCAGCGAGAAGCACAACCGCCTCCATGGGTAGGATGCAAAGAAAGACCGCATCCCGTCCCAATCTGCTGACCTATAGTGCCAAACGCGACGACAGCCTGCAAAGGGAGACCGTGACGGGCGCATGACCGGCAGTTTGCTCCGGATCAGGCAGTGGTCCGACGCGCCAAGTGGAGCGTCCACCGATACCTGATAACGATCCGGGTCAGAGGTCAGCAGGAGATCCAACAGTGAAGGCGTATGGCCATCCACATCGGGAACACGCGTAGGCGAGGTTACCAATTGTGTTAGACCATACGCTAAGGCAAAATCGTGAACAGACCTCCCCGCATGATCGGTGGTGCGAGAACAAAGCCATTCGGCGTGGTGGGCATTAAAATCGCCCAAGATCACGATCTCTGTGGAGGGGGTCTGCTCTAACACGGAATCCACAGCCGTTTGTAAGCGCTCAATGAGCCGGTCAATTTTAGTATTCCCGCTATGGAACCTGTATAGGCACGCGTAGCTGCGTGGATGGTCGTCGCAAGCTACGCGTAATCAGAGGATGGATAGGTCCTGACCTTCAAGTCTGCCGAGGCGCCGGTAACAAATATCTTCTCTGACGTATGCGCACACACCAGCCCGCGGTACAAAGGAATGTTCCAGTTTGTACCCCGGGTAGGAGAGGTAGGAAGTATCAGCCGGAGAAGATATCTGTGTCTCGGTCAAGAGTAAAGCTGGCTTCGCCGTCTCGAGATGGTAGTGGACGGCGTTCAGGTTAGAATGAAGGCCCCTGATATTGCAGAAATCCACAGTAAGCGTGGTAGGGGGTGCCATGGTCTTCTTGCTCTGTTTGCCTCGGACAGAATTGTCTATGAGTGCAATTTTGCCCCCCCAGAATACGCAGGGCAGCTTGAGCATCCATGATCTGGCTGGAATCCAGAGCACGGACGCTCAGGGGGGGATTCTCCACTGCTGGTGTGCTGGTGCAAGTGGTACCCCCCTGGGGTAGTTTTTTTTAAATAGCGCATTGATAGTATGCGGGGGGGGGGGTAGGCCTCCGGGACTCTCACAAACCAGACGAAACGCAGCAGCGGAGCTGCTACTTTACGTCGGTGTCAAGTAAGAGAGTGGTATCTCCCCGGGCGTGCCGGCCTATTCAGTTGCAAATGCAGTATGGCACTACCACTAATTTGGTTGACTGACTGCACCGGTGCTAGATAATTTTTGAACAAAAATTATCCCACCAGTGGGCGATGGGGTCGTCACATCCCTACGCCGGATTCCAAATTTTACGCCAATTGCGTATTGAATGGTTTTCGAATAAAGCTCGTCGGGTTTATGTGAAAGTATATTTCAATATATAATTTTATAAAATATATATTTTTTGATATCCGATATCAAATATAATAAAATATAAAAAACATAATAAAATCGTAGGAAGGCAAAACTGTACGTTGAATATTTTTTTAAAAGAATATTTGGCGCGTGATCTACAATCGATATCGAAGCCAAAAATATAGTTTTTAGAATTTGTCTGTTTGTCTGTATGTCTGTTTGTCTGTATGTATGTCCGGGGTAAACTCAAAAAGTACTGCATGGATTTACTCCAAATTTTTCATGAATATTACTAATAGGTCTGGTCAACATATAGGCTACATTTTATCACGCTATCGCCTATGGGGATGAGCTGTGCGGATTAAACGAAGTCCACGCGGACGAAGTCGTGGGCAACAGCTAGTCAATTATAAAGTTTCGATTTGATGTCCATGAAAAATCACATTACCCAATCCTTCTGTTTATGTAAGTTTGACCGTATCTCATTTTGCTGTAATCATTTTTAGTGGCTGACGTTTGTTGAACGCCGTGAACATAGGATCTTTCGTACATGGTAAATTACTTTTAAATCGCTTACCGCCACACTTAAATTCAAATTTCTCTCTAGTACGCATAAATGAAATCTTCGAGCTGCTCATACGGACTATCTATTGCTTTACATCATTCTAATTTTGTCTCCTCATCTACGATGCACGCCTTGCGAATGGTTTCAGTTAGTTCGCCAAACTAAGCACACCCAAATATTTCATTTGTATTCTCTCGTAACACACTACATGGTTTCGACTCTTTCTCTAAACAAGCACACCTACATGACTTATTTTCAGTATATCTCGAAACACACCTACATGGTTTCGGCTCTTTCTCTAAACAAGCACACCTACATGGCTTATTTTCAGTATATCTCGAAACACACCTACATGGTTTCGGCTCTTTCTCTAAACAAGCACACCTACATGGCTTATTTTCAGTATATTTCGAAACACACCTACATGGTTTCGGCTCTTTCTCTAAACAAGCACACCTACATGGCTTATTTTCAGTATATCTCGAAACACACCTACATGGTTTCGGCTCTTTCTCTAAACAAGCACACCTACATGGCTTATTTTCAGTATATTTCGAAACACACCTACATGGTTTTGGCTCTTTCTCTAAACAAGCACACCTACATGGCTTATTTTCAGTATATATCGAAACACCTACATGGTTTCGCCTCTTTCTCTAAACAAGCACACCTACATGGCTTATTTTCAGTATATCTCGAAACACACCTACATGGTTTCGGCTCTTTCTCTAAATAAGCACACCTACATGGCTTATTTTCAGTATATCTCGAAACACACTTACATGGTTTCGGCTCTTTCTCTAAACAAGCACACCTACATGGCTTATTTTCAGTATATCTCGAAACACACCTACATGGTTTCGGCTCTTTTTCTAAACAAGCACACCTACATGGCTTATTTTCAGTATATCTTGAAACACACCTACATGGTTTCGGCTCTTTCTCTAAACAAGCACACCTACATGGCTTATTTGTTAATATAATTATATATTTATCCACATTTAGTGAAACATCTAGTTTGTTTTCCATTACCGTCACGAATTAATGATTGGCGCTATAATCAATGTTTGTCTCCAATCGGAGTAAATTTCTTTGAATAAAAATTGAATATATATAATGTTCTGCGATGTCTACAATATTAAAATATTTAAAAACTGATGCAGTTGCCCTACCAAAATAAAAACCGAATCAAGTTGTGTAAAGTTATGGCTTTTCAAATATTAGATTGTTTACATTTACTAGTAAACAGATTGATTTCAAATTGATCTCAAAAACTGAGTCAAATAACGTAAATAGGATTTACTCATTTTCTTTGCTCAATTCGTTTGGAGTTTATCGACGATTTTTTTTTGGTAAAAATTAATACATGACTGACATTATTTCGTTGTTTTCCATTCAATCAATTTTGAAGTTAATAAAAGGTTTTAGAACTCAAATAATTGAGTCGAGTGCTATTCAAAAGATCAAAATCGACGATCGTTTTGAAAATATACGACTGCGCAAAGACTGAAATACTCTAATTTTTTTATAAGCTGCTCAAAAATCTATGCTTTGGGTATAGAACACACAAATATATTTGACTTTACACTGTAAAATTGAAATAACTTATTTCATCGAGCATACTATTTCACGTATAGCAGGACACAACTATATTATTAAGACAATTGAAGTTATGTAATTTTCGAACGCTCGAAATGCTTTTGTATGTATTTTGAGTTTGCTATTAATATTAATTTTTAAACATTAACTCGGTTCTCAGAAATACTTATCAAACATATGGGTAGTTAAAACAAAATACTATTACATTCCATCGGATGATACTGCGGCTACGATCATGTATTGTTTGTAGCTAGAAGTGACATGTAAATTATTTTAAATTTTTACTATCATTATTTTTTTATACTATCATTATTTAAATAAACTCAAATGCTATCTTTGGGCATAAATTAATCATGTTAAGGGTGTATAAAATGGAAATAGGAATAACACGATCGGAGAGTAGCCCCGACCACGTGTTAAACACAGGATGGGTACAGGAATACACGATCGAAGAGTAGCCCCGACCACGTGTTAGGTACAGGATGGGTACAGGAATAACATGATCGGAGAGTAGCCCCGACTACGTGTTAAGGTACAGGATGGGTACAGGAATAACACGATCGGAGAGTAGCCCCGACCACGTGTTAAGGTACAGGATGGGTGCAGGGATAACACGATCGGAGAGTAGCCCCGACCACGTGTTAGGTACAGGATGGGTACAGGAATAACACGATCGGAGAGTAGCCCCGACCAAGTGTTAAGGTACAGGGATAACACGATCGGAGAGTAGCCTCGACCACGTGTTAGGTACAGGATAGTTACAGGAATAACACGATCGAAGAGTAGCCCCGACTACGTGTTAAAGATGTAAAGGATGGACATAGGAGTATATTTATTCTTTTGATGTAATCACAATAACTATAGCGCATGTTCTTTTAAAATAACAATTTCTAATTCTAATCTAATTTATTTCAATTCTCATTTGACATTAATTTTTAAATCTATTCTGACTTCTTTTTTTGAGTTTTATTGATTTTAAAAGTATTTAAACATAATTTGTAATTTTATGTAAAAATAAATATATTTTTTTTTCTTTTTGCACGCCATTTATTCGGCAAAGCAGGCTCAAAGTACTTGTATTTATCATCACATGTAACCCTGATTTATTAATATGAAAAATGTACAATTTTGAATTTTTAATTATTTTATGCTATCGCACATTTTAATATGCTTTTTAATAATTTACTCCCGTAATATATTTATAAATCATAATACATTATTATTGTATATAAGTGCTGGATTACCTTTGAAGACTTGTGGGCACACAGGTTACTTCCACGTCTGATTTTTCGTGAATAAAATATAATACAAGCTTGATATTTCTTTAATGTACTTTTTGCAGACTATTTTAACATTACAATTATAGACTTGAGTGTTCACAAGTTGTCGAGCTCATGGCTCAGAACCGTCTGTCGCTGAAAATGAGGTCTCTCATATCGTAAGCCCCACTACGCGCCATCTTGCCGCGTTCTGTCCCGCCGTTTAGCTTTTATAACTTTAACGAATAGGAAGATGACGCCTAGTGTTGCCATATTTTGTCATTTATTCTAATATAATACAATTGAAACATATTTTTTTGATGAATAAAACCATTACAAACAAGTTAAATCATTACACGAGTGTCACGTTCAACTGGACAACCACCCGAAAACCGTTGAAACTTATGATGTCTGTAACTTCTAAATTATAAAACTGATGACTTTGAAATTTTTAAGGGATAATCTTTATAGTACTTACTTTTGAACATTAATAAAGGATTTCGGACTGCAGGTTAATGAATTAAAGCTAAATATACGTTTTTATTTTCATCCCCTATTCCACGGAAACCGTATTGAATTTTGGAATAAAAAGTATCCTATAACCTTCTTCGGAGTATGAATTTTAACCATCATAAATTTCATTTGAATCCGTTCAGTAGATTCGGCGTGATGCGCGACCTTGTTACAGACAGACAGACAAACAGACAAAAATTAAAAAGAATACATTTTTCGCTTCAGTGTCGATCAAAGAGTATTTTCCAAAAAAAAAATTTTAAAATACCTTCAATGTACAGAATTCGACCTCTTACAGTTTTATTATATGTATATAGATAGATAGATTTGTCGTGTTAAAAATATGAGGCTTTTAATTTTTTTTAATTAATTTTCTAACAACTTTTGTTTCGAATTTTTTCTCATAACCCCAATATTTTGACCTAATATCCATTTAAACCATTCTCTTCTAAATTCAGGCAAACATGTTGGCCCTGTTTTATTAAATTAGGGGGATTTTAGGGGTTTTTGGCTTAAGGTTTAGGGGCAGATATTTTTAAGAGTTGGTAACACTGGCATTGATTGCCCGGTCGCCTGCTTTTTTGCCAGCGTGGCCTGAGTAGCGGTGGTGTTTATGGGGATGTGCGCCCCTACCTATTTACTCATTTGTCCCCCCATGTACCTATTTGTGTGAGTACCTACAGTGTGAGTAATGTATTACCATTCTACTTACGGTTTTAATCTTACGTCCATGAAAAAGAAGAAACACTTTTAAAACAAGGAACCGTAACCAAATACACCGTAATTCAAGTGAGCAATCGTAAAATATAACAGCTAACAGCTAATATAACATTTTTAAGAATTTTAAGAGTTCGAACATTTTTAAGAATTTTAAGAGTTTGGAGGATACACAAATTTCCGCTTGGTGGCGCTACTTGGCGTGTCAAACTTCTAAGTCAGAATTTTAAGTTAAATGGTAAGAATCAATAAAATTTTATTTTAAGCATCCGAGCGCAGACGGTTTCAGGCTGGACCTAGAGAAGCAATTTAGGAATTATACAATGCCATCGTGACATATAAAGTAAAATATTGGCATTGAAATGTTTTTAAATTTTGAAAAAGTGTTCTGGCGGAATCTTAGCTCAGGTTTCTAACTGGCTTAGATTTCTGAGTTACCTAGTTTCTGTTATTTGAAATCAATTTGTTTTGTAAGTTTTTGGCACTGAGAAAGTATACATTGAGTAGACATGCCAAACAAAAGTCGTCTATTTTGCAAGTTTCGAATTAAGAAGTTATTTCCAAAATTACAAAACAGTGATAATTCTTAAGCCCCATTTTGAAATAAATCGCACATTTTGCCTTGGGCAGAAAGATATGTAGAGGCTTTGTGTTCAATTTACTGCTTTCCTCAATTGTATAGGTATGCAAAGATGAAGATATGTTGTCTTCGCGTTTATATTGTGTGCAATTTATGTTATTAAAATCAAGGAATATTGTCCGCAAGCCTTTAAAGACCTATGTAGAATATCGTCAATTGATGGATAATGTTATCGTATATTTTCTAAGTTTGAGTTGATTTTATTTCATTTTTTTACTTTTTATTGTAAAACTTTGATAGCATATATATTTTATGAAATTAAAATTGTTTTCGAGAGTGATAATTCACGGGACGTGAATGATGCAGGACGGCCGAATGTTGTCAATATTTTACAAAAACATATTTAAAATGAGTATATGCGGACATCAATTTCTAAACTGTTATGTCAAAATAAAGATGAAGTGTTAATTTTTACTTATTATTAAAATATCTAATGAAATATTAAGTATTGTTAATTATTTAACGTATTTAAAACTAATATGAATTTTGAGCTGATATAAAGTCAACTAATTGATTAAGGTAATTATTAAATCAATAAACTGTTAGAATAAAATATTATAAAAGGGCTGACAGATGTTTCGAGGCATTCGTGTTTGTGAAACTGAGAAGTGAAGTGTCGTAACATACAATAAAATGTCATCAGTCTTGTATTTTGAATTTAGTTAATTTAATATTAATATAATTCGATATTCCGTCAGTTGTTGTTTAAATTAACAAACCTATTACCAAGTGGAGCAAACAAATATCATCTTGTTTATAAATTTCTGTGGATTTATACAAAAATGATACCAATTCCTAAACGGTCTATTTGGGTGCCAAATTTTGCAAAGAAACGCCTAAAATTTTAGTTACAAGAACGTGCAACATTCTAAAATAAATATATTATGTATGTAGCTAACAAATTATTATTTACTAGCTGTTACCCGCGGCTTCGTTCGCGCAGAACTTATTTAACCTTTCTTTATAAGCTACTTTATTGAAAATGTCTACAAAATCGTGCGGGTCGCTAGTATTGTATAAAAAATAATATTTCCATTTTAATCTTAGTTATTTATATACGATATTTTTGATATCAAAATTTAAGTAAAACACGTAAAATTAAAAATACCTGTCGGTAACGTATCTATCGAAACAACTAACGCAGTAAACAAAGAAATTTGTAGTGCCTAAGCTAAATCTACCTATGACAATATTATATATACCGAACTATACCACAAACCTAATTATTTTTTATGGAAAACGGGGCAAACGGACAGGAGGCTCACCTGATGGTAAGTAATTACCACCGCCCATGGACAACCACAATATCAGAAGATTTGCAGTTTGCCGGCCTTTTAAGAAAGAGTAGGCCTTTTTTTCTTGAAGGACCCTAAGTCATATCCGCTTGGAAAAACCCCCACCGGGAATTCGTTCCACAAAGGAATAGTGCGGCGAAAAAAGTGCCTCGAAAATCGCACAGTTGTAGATTTCCAGACATCGAGATTGAGAAAGAGACAACGACCTTGATGCTCCGATCTGCCAAAAAAATGGTGATCCACTTGCAGTGTTTTACAGGAAGCCCGTAAAAAAGGAGCATGGAGAGAAGTGCTTTATGCCATACCCGATCAAAGGCTTTCGCTATGTCCAAACTAACTACCAAAACCTCCCCCTTGTTCTCCACAGCCTCCGCTCATCGGTGCATTAGGTAAACTAAAAGATTACCAGCGGAGCGACCGCGACGAAAACCGTATAACATATTTATTTATTTCCACACAAAAACAAATACAATAAAACATGCATACAAGAGTGTAAACATAAATTCTTACGAATTTTACCGTACACCCTACATCATCGACCATAGTTAAGACATAATGTTATCGATAACGCACAGCTAATACAAAAAGATATTATTAAAAATAGCAAATCATCGAGTGTTGTTTTTACAACTGAACACAATATAAAATATCATGAGTATAAAAGGGTACCTAGTAAAAGAAATCTTACAATAAAATGTTGCCGGACCAGATTGGCGGCTATTTTGTTTGCTTATACAGCATGTTACGAGTAAAATTTAAGATTATTATTTTTACATAGTATATAGCATATAGCATATGTGTATATATATATATATATATATATATACACACACACATATATATATATATATATATATATATATATATATATATATATATATATATATATATATATATATACATGTGCGAGTGTGTGTGTGTTCGTGCGTGCGTGCATGTGTGTGTGTGTGTGTTTGATTTGATTAATGAGCTTATTATAATGACGTGTAGTTCATTATTGTTAATTCGATATAATGTCGTTTTAATTTAAATTTAATATTTTTTTCTGTTGTTTCATATTAGGATTGCTATATATGTAACACACCTATCTGACCAACTAATGTAACTGTATTAAAAAATCTGTAAGCCGGTTAACCCTGCAGGTCATTCCCGAAACTTCCCGCTAAATTGAGGTATCTAAAGTTTTTTTAAAAATGATAGGTATTCAGTGTTCGAAAAGCTGTATACTTTTTCGAAATGATGACCGACTTTGATTTTTCGTTTATTTTTCAACGCAATGTTTGAGCTCTAAGTTGTTTTTTTATTAGGTAAAAAAATGTCTAAGAAATATGAAAAACACTTTTTAAAACTTTCGTCATTGATAAATCCTGAAAAAAACCAACCGATTTTAATCCATTTTACGGTATTTGACGTAGAATTTTAAGCAGAATATTTTAAAACAAATCATACATAGATACATAGATACAAAACATACATAGATACATACATATATCAAGACATACTGACGCCATTGTGATAATAGCCGGAAAACGTCCTATAACTCGATTTTCGAAAATCGGGGTAAAATCAGTAGTTTCCTGATCTACATACGTAGAAGCAAGTTAAAAATCTGTAAATTGGTTGACCCTGCAGGCTATTCCTGAAACTTCCCGCTAAATTGAGGTATTTTAAACACAAAGAAACAAAAGCTATACTTAAGCAAACATTTTTTTCAGAGTTCAAAAATCTTAATTTTATTATAATTGATAGTCATTTCATTTCTGAAAAGTAAATCAAACACATATTTTCAAAAATTTTCGTTATTGCTGAAATATAAGACAACTAATTTTGATCAAATTTCGAATTCTGACGCAGTTTTTTAGAGTGAAAAGCTGATTCGATTTTTAAGTCCATCGGTATATTAAGCTGAAATTTATTTAAAAAACTTTAAGTAAGTTTACAGGAAATACAAAATATTAATATTTGAAAACTCGATTCGATTTTGATTTTCGAAACTGCATTTGAAAATTATTGGTTAAAAAAATGTCGAAGTTAAGTCGAGAAAAACCCTTAATTAAAAATTTTTCTTTAATTTATATGAAATTTCATCCAAATATGTCCAAGAAAAAAAATTCATGCAATTTTTATTCCTCTACTATCCGTGCCCGCGACTTCGTCCGCGTGGAATGTGGACTAAGATCTAAGTATTTTTACGAAAAGCCAAATATATTTTTTTAAACAATAGTAGCATAATTTACTCCTTATTTGATTAGATATATCAGAGGCAGCTTAATTAAAATCGGTCAAGGTTAGGCAGACGGACATATATGATTTTTAATATGTTTTTTGGTATCAGCAACGTGCAAAAATTCATATATGTACTTAGTAAAAAGCTGTTATCTTGACTTTACAAACATACATTTCGATTTTATTTATAGGTAAGTATTGATGTTGCGCGGTTTTATCCGCGTTAATTTGTGGAAAGACCTAAAAATCTAATTTCTTCTATAATAACATTTAATGCATTATTTTAAGAAGCTTATAAGTACATCATAATATGATCAGTAAGAGTTAAACTATAGTAAAAAATTGTAAATCAGTTGACTCTGCTGATCATCCCAGAACTTTTCCGCTAAGTTGAGGTATTCAAATAATTAAGCATTAAACAATGAACCTAAGCTTGGAGTTTTGAACTTGAAGAGGTAAAAAAACTGCGTTTTTTGAAAACGGTAACATTTTAATTTCTGAAAAGCTGTAATAATTTAACGCGATGTTTGATTTTGATTATTCGATTGGCATTCAAAGCATTTTTTAAACTCAGATTAATATTATGTCGCCATGTTTACCAAATCGATTTGTTGAAAAATTTCGAAGTAATGTAAAAAAAAATTTTTACGTGATTTTTGTATGATACTGATAAATATTTTTAACAATCGGTACATCAGTATAAAGTTTATTGTGATATTCTGAAGTAAGTTGTTGATAACAACTCTATTTTAATATTCGAAAAGTTATAACTCTTAAATACTTGATTCAATTTTTATATTTCAGTCGGCATTCTATTTTTATTTTCAGTTTTCAGTTTTTGAGTACTAAAAATGCAGAAGGTTGAAAACTCGATTACTTAAAAAATATCCAAGCTATGTCAAAAATGCTTTCTTCAAAAATTTTCGTCAAGGATAATTCCAAAACAAATTAAACGATTTTGATTCAATTTGCGGCATTCAACGCATTTTCTTAAGAAAAACAGTTGATTAGATTTAATCAATCGGAGCACGCGTTTGTCTAAAAGTTATTTAAAAAACTGAATGTTTCAGAAACTTGAATGTTTCGGTGACTTATTTTTTTAATCAGTTTAATTTTTCAGGACGCCTAAGTTTTCTAAAACAAAATCAAATGCCGTCAACCGGGTTTCAATTGGTCAGGCCGTTCAAACGTTGTGAGAAATTTAAACTCCCCCTCCCCCTTGGTGATATATGGTGATGTTTAAGACTACCCCCCTCCCCCCACCCCCTACATCACGTGTATTTTTTAGTACCTGCAGTGAATCTTAATTTTTTTTTAAATATTTAGGAAATACAGGTATAAGTTTCATCTAATTTTATTATAGAAAATTAAAGACTACAATAAAAACGCTTAGAGGTAGAAAGAAAGGTTGCAGGTGGTTTTCGGCTGACATAAGAATAATAAAAGGAATGCGAAAAAGTTTTTTGTACTAATACAGGAACAATAATGTACAGTACCCGGCGATAAATATTGCACATCGAACTTTGGAAAGAGACAATCGGATAATTTCGGCTTCGTAAAGCGTTATCTCTGTCCCACACTACCTATGTGACGTTTAGTCAGTCGTTGTTCAAGTACGATAGAGTGCAGTCGCGTCCCGAAAAAAAATATATATTTAGAGTTGATAACACCCACAAATTTAAATAATTTAAAGTTGTAATATGGCATCTTTCGGAAAAAGAGGGAAACCTTTACGAGGTCAGTCACGTGAAATTATCTACAATGTTTATAAATACTTTGTAAGCGAAGCTGATAGATTTAAAAAAAAAGTAGATGAAAATGTAAGTTGTTATTTTAAGAAGATTCAAGAGCGAGTTGCAAATGCCACTGGAATTTCAAGAAGAACTTTGAACAATATATTAAACGAAGTCAGTACTGAAACACATTCGACTGAAATTAAGTTCAGCACTCCAAAAAAAGGGAGACCAAAAAAGCAATTTCGTTTGGATATGGACGATTTTGATTACGATGTTGTTCGAAGAATGGTGTATGATTTTCACTTACGATTTAATGAACTGCCAACAATAAAATCATTAAAAGCTAAGTTATCTGAAGCTATTAATTACAATGGGTCTGAAAAAACATTGAGAAAAATACTTCATGACATGGGATTTCAGTTCACTAAAATGGAAGATAATCGAAAAATTCTAATGGAAAAGCACGACGTTAGTCTCAAACGAATGGAATACCTTGATAAAATACGCAAATTTCGCGAAACAGGAAAAAATATCGTCTACATGGATGAGTCATATATACATGCATCCCACACTAAAGGGAAATCTTGGAGTGACGATAAGAAAAAAGGAGTAAAAAAGCCAATTTCAAAAGGTCAACGTTTGATAATAGTTCATGCGGGAAATGAAAAAGACTTTGTACCCGGTGCTTTTTTAACGTATAAATCCACGGACACTACAGGTGACTATCACAATGAAATGAATAACGATAACTATGAGAAATGGCTGGTTAACCAATTAATCCCAAATATACCCAGTGATTCTGTTCTAGTTATCGACAACGCACCCTATCACAACAAGTATGTTGAGAGACCCCCCAACTCAAACACCATTAAACGGGAAATGATCAACTGGTTAAACAGACATGAAATTCCAGTTGATCCAAAATTAACAAAAACCCAGATTTACGCTATTATATGTCAGCACAAGGAGAGGTATACAGAGTTTTCTGTGGACAAAATACTTGCCGAACATGGGCACACTGTGTTGCGATTGCCACCATATCATCCGGATTTTAATCCAATTGAAAATATATGGTCTCAACTGAAAGGCTATGTAGCCTCTAGAAATGTGGGTATGAACTTAACTACAGTAAAAACATTATTGACTGAAAAAGTAAACATGATCGGCGCTGAAGAGTGGAAAAAGGTTTGCGATCATGCAATCAAATGTGAGAATGAATATAGAAGCATTCAACACAGTTTAGACAATTACACTGATAGATTAGTAATAAATACGGCTGATAGTGACAGTGATATTGACCTCTTTGAGAGCACAGATAGTGAAATGGAAGTAATTGAGAATTAGAATTATTATTATTTTTATTGCAATGTCTCATTTTAGCAATAGGTATAATGGTGTTTATTATGTACACTAAAGCTGTAATGTTCCAAAATAATTAAATACGTAAACATAATGTAAAAATGTTTTTTTATTTTATTTTACCCCAACCTAAAGCCATCACTTATAGAAAAATTAGTGTATTTTATACAAAGAATAAAAATATCAAAAGAAGCAAATCATACTTGTTTTAACAGCTCCTAATAGGTACCGGACTGTTTGTATTTTGTGCGACAGAGATAACGCTCTACGAAGCCGAAATTAGCCGATTGTCTCTTTCCAAAGGTCGATGTGCAATATTTATCGCCGGGTACTGTACAGTGTCCTCGGACCACGAATTAGCAAGACTTTCTTCAAAACCAACAACTGGATAAGTATCTTGCAAACATATACTCGTGATATATCACTGCACCCCCCCCTGCCCCTTGTAATATTTCGTGATTTTTTATTGACATCCCCCCCCTCTTTCGAGCCTCACGTGAGTAATACACACACTTACAAACACATACATATACGACATACTGTCATCATGAAAATAGTCAGAACCTTTAAAAACAAAATTTCTACAAAATCAAACTGTAGCCATCCTCGTTAAATGGATTATCCGACACAAAAATAATTTTTAGCAAATCGGACCCGTAGAAAGTGGCCAGTAGAAAGAAACTTTATAATATTACTATAAATCGTCATAACGGATAAATCATATCGAAACGAAATTGTGATTATTTTATTACGCGTCATGTGTTCTTTAGTTTCCTAAGCAGTTTTTATTTTTTATTTTTACGTTTTTGATAAAATGTGATTAACGATGTATTATTCATTAGTGTAATTCATGAACAGATTATTGTCATTTAATACATACAGTTTTCTTTAATAAATAGTAATTTATTCTCTATACCACAGTGTATTGTTATCAGCACCATCTAGTTTATATATAGTACATATAGTACATATGTCGAGTCCTACGTGTAATGATTTAACTTGTTTGTAATGGTTTTATTCATCAAAAGAATATGTTTCAATTGTGTTATATTAGAATAAGTGACAAAATATGGCAACACTAGGCGTCATCTTGCTATTGGTTAAAGTTGTAAAAGCTAAACGGCGGGAGAACGCGGCAAGATGGCGCGTAGTGGGGCTTACGATATGAGAGACCTCATTTTCAGCGACAGACGGTTCTGAGCCATGAGCTCGACAACTTGTAAATACTCAAGTCTATAATTGTAATGTTAAAATAGTCTGCAAGAAGTACATTAAAGAAATATCAAGCTTGTATTATATTTTATTCACGAAAAATCAGACGTGGAAGTAACCTGTGTGCCCACAAGTCTTCAAAGGTAATCCAGCACTTATATACAATAATGTATTATGTATTATAAATATATTACGGGAGTAGATTATTAAAAAGCATATTAAAATGTGCGATAGCATAATTAAAAATTCAAAATTGTACATTTTTCATGTTAATAAATCAGGGTTACATGTGATGATAAATACAAGTACTTTGAGCCTGCTTTGCCGAATAAATGGCGTGCAAAAAGAAAAAAAAATATATTTATTTTTACATAAAATTACAAATTATGTTTAAATACTTTTAAAATCCATAAAACTCAAAAAAAGAAGTCAGAATAGATTTAAAAATTAATGTCAAATGAGAATTGAAATAAATTAGATTAGAATTAGAAATTGTTATTTTAAAAGAACATGCGCTATAGTTATTGTGATTACATCAAAATAATAAATATACTCCTATGTCCATCCTTTACATCTTTAACACGTGGTCGGGGCTACTCTTTGATCGTGTTATTCCTGTACCCATCCTGTACCTAACACGTGGTCGGGGCTACTCTCCGATCGTGTTATCCTTGTACCTTAACACGTGGTCGGGGCTACTCTCCGATCGTGTTATTCCTGTACCCATCCTGTACCTAACACGTGGTCGGGGCTACTCTCCGATCGTGTTATCCCTGTACCCATCCTGTACCTTAACACGTGGTCGGGGCTACTCTCCGATCGTGTTATTCCTGTACCCATTCTGTACCTTAACACGTGGTCGGGGCTACTCTCCGATCGTGTTATTCCTGTACCCATCCTGTACCTAACACGTGGTCGGGGCTACTCTCCGATCGTGTTATTCCTGTACCCATCCTGTGTTTAACACGTGGTCGGGGCTACTCTCCGATCGTGTTATTCCTATATCCATTTTAAACACCCTTAACATGATTAATTAATTTATGCCCAAAGATAGCATTTGAGTTTATTTGTTACAATTGATCAAATCTTCAAAAAAAAAAAAAAATGATAGTAAAAATTTAAAATAAATTACATGTCACTTCTTGCTACAAACAATACATGATCGTAGCCGCAGTATCATCCGATGGAATGTAATAGTATTTTGTTAAAACTTTAATTATACCTATCTAACTTAAATAACTGTCACAATTCCAAATTAATATACGAAGTTAACGATTATAGCAAAAAGGTGTCTTTACCCCATACTTACTTATATTCTAAACACGCGTCGCGAAAACTATGTTTCCTTATCGATACGGAATCGACTATCAGTATTATAAAATGGTCTTGTCTATTACAAATTCCAAATCTTTCAAACGAGATTGTCAAGCTAAAAGGTATCAACAGCTCTGAAAATCCTGTTGAAACATTAGGTACCTTTCAAATGGAGTTTAATGTATCTAACGAAATATTTAAATATAAATTTCACGTCACAAAAAATAATATTAATTTAAATAATTATGATGGTATCATCGGTAGCGATTTTTGCAATTATTTTAAATCAAATATAAATTATTCTTCTAAATCCATGACAATAAAAAATCATTCTATTCCTATTGTTTATACACAACCAACTTATATCATTCCGGCCCGTGCCGAAGGCGTTATCGAATGCACTGTATCAAATTACTCGACTGAGTTATAACGATGAAGCTCTTGTATTAAATCACACCTTATGCGAAGGTGTTTATGTTGCTAATTGCTTGGTAAAAATTAAACCGAATAAGAAAGTAAATCTTTCCGTCTTAAACACCACCGAAAAAGATATCGAAGTCAAGGATTATCATGTTAGTTTAACGCCACTCGAACGCGAGTGTTTCGATTCGATGCCCTGTTTTAATATTGATTCCGTTTCGACTACCAAATCTAATCGTGTTAATAAAGTATTAAGCCTTATCCGCTGTTCGCATCTAAACGACGAAGAGCGAAAAGCTCTTTTACAATGTTGCTCGTCATACACAGATATTTTTCACATAGACGGCGAACCGTTGACCTTTACGAGTGCTATAGAGCACACTATAAACACAGGTGACGCACCTCCTATCCACGTAAAATCATATCGGTTTCCTGAGTGTCACAAAGAGGAAGTCGACACGCAAATCAAACAGATGTTAGATCAAAATATCATCCGACCTTCTATTTCGCCGTGGAGCGCCCCAGTTTGGGTAGTTCCGAAAAAGAAAGACGCTTCAGGCAAGCAAAAGTGGAGAATCATAATTGATTATCGTCGCCTTAATGAGGTCACCGTTTCTGAAACATATCCGCTGCCTCTCATCACCGACATCCTTGACCAACTTGGTCACTGTAAATATTTTAGTACTTTAGACCTAAAAAGTGGGTTCCATCAGATCATGACAAGCCCCAAGGATGCCCCAAAAACAGGATTTACCATAAGTACTAATTCGAGCATGTCTGACACTATGAGTTCACCAGAATGCCTTTTGGGTTGAAAAACGCCCCAGCTACCTTCCAAAGGCTCATGAACACTGTGCTATCAGGTTTACAAGGCCTACATTGCTATATATATTTAGACGATTGCATTATATATAGCCAAAATCTACAAGATCACATGAAAAAACTACAACTTGTATTCGACAAATTCCGTCAATTCAATCTTAAACTCCAACCCGACAAGTGTGAGTTCCTCAGACACGAAGTTACTTACCTTGGCCATATTATTACTGACAAAGGTGTATCTCCAAATCCTGAAAAAGTCAAGGCCGTATCGCAATTCCCAGTTCCTAAAAGTCCTGAGGAAATAAAGTCGTTCCTAGGTTTAATAGGCTATTATCGCCGCTTCATAGAAAATTTCGCCAAACTAACTAAGCCACTCACTTGTCTATTAAAAAAAGATACTATTTTTCAGTAGAACGCGGAACAGCAACACGCGTTCGATTTCTTAAAAGAAAAATTAATTACCGCTCCTCTTCTCCAATACCCAGATTTCTCACAACCCTTCAATGTCACAACCGATGCTAGTAATTATGCCGTAGGCGCAATCTTATCTCAAGGTCCCATTGGAAAGGACAAACCGATAGCGTATGCATCGCGAACTTTAAACAAACCCGAGGGAAATTACTCGACAACGGAAAAAGAGCTATTAGCCATTTTATTTGCGGTAAAAACTTTTAGACCATATTTATATGGCAATAAGTTCAAAATTATAACGGATCATAGACCACTCGTATGGTTATTTAATGTCAAAGATCCGGGTAGCAGACTCATCAGGTGGCGCTTAAAACTCGAAGAGTACGACTACGAGATTGTTTATAAACAAGGCCGCCTTAACTCTAACGCAGATGCGTTATCTCGATGCCCGGTTAACGCAATCAATGTTAGCAATTTAAATAATTCCTCTTATGAAAAATATTATTTTAAAGATCAATTCACCAATCAGCTTCCTATCTCAAACACCAAGATCGAAGAGTCTATTCAAGGTTTACACCTCTCTAATTTAAATACTATCGCATGTCCGATTTCTTTAGATTTTGACAATTCTATTCCACATTGTGAGGAGATACTATCTCAGCTTGATGACGCTAATAATTTACTTAATGCCGAACGCGAGCCTTTTACAATCAAACATGTTCAAAATAAAAACAAAAATTACTATTTCTTATTTACCAAAGTGCATCATTACGAGGAGACACGTTTTAAAGACGTTTATAAATTATTAATTCAACTTAGGAATATCCTAATCGATTGCGAAAATATTACAGACCTTGCTATATCAGATTTCTCCGATCCGTTCTCAAAATTAGCCTATACTAAAATTTATAACATGATTTCATATATTTTCCATAATACGAATATCAAGATACATATATATAAAAATCAATTAATCTATCCTACTCCAGTAGAAGTGCCTAAAATACTGAAAGAAAACCACGACTCGCCTATCGCTGGTCACCCAGGTTCACAGCGCATGTATAAACGTATTAAAGCAAGTTATTATTGGAAAGGGATGTGCTCTGACATTGAAGATTATGTAAAAAGATGCAAACTTTGCCAAATCAACAAACCCCTAAGAAAATCAAACAAAGCTCCAATGGAGATCACATCCACCTCTACTAGGCCGTTCGAGAGACTAGCTTTCGACATCGTAGGTCCCCTGCCCGACGCGGGTTTTCAACAATTTAAATTCATCTTAACGTTACAAGACGATCTTACCAAATTTACATGTGCTTATCCGATGGTCACGGCAACTAGTGACGAAATCGCCCGAAATCTTGTACATTTTATGTCTCTATTTGGTTTCCCTAAAACTATTTTGACGGACTTAGGCACATCATTCACGTCCGATTTATTTAAACAGCTAACAGAAATTCTAAAAATTAAAGCGTTATTCACGACTCCTTACCATCCTCAAACAAACGGAGCCTTAGAGCGCTCACATGCTACTTTAAAGGAGTATCTAAAATCTTTTGTTAATGATAATCAAAACGATTGGCATAGTTATTTATTTACAGCTATACTAGCTTATAACACTACTCCACACTGTACGACAAATTATACGCCACATGAATTATTATTCGGCTACAAGCCCTCAATTCCGAGTTCTTTGTATGAAAATACTAGTAATACTACCTATAACGAATACATACGTGCTTTACAGTATAGAATGCGTTTTAGCCGCGAAAAAGCTATTCAAAATCTTATCAACAGTAAAGAAAGATCAAAACAATATTATGATAGTAATTCACGCGAAATTACATACAAAGCAGGCGACATGGTGTACTTGAAACAACACCACAGACTTCGCAAAGCGTTATCACCCGTATGGAAAGGGCCTTATAAGATATTAAAGGTACATAATAAACATAACGTCACTTTACAAATAGGTCGCAAGAATGTTAAACATCATACTAACGAGATAAAACCTGCCAAATCTTAACTTATTTCATATATCTCTTTTCAGGGTATTATGCTGTTATGGCACAAGCCACAGCCACGCGGAATCGAAAATTATACCTATATCTCATAGCCCTGGTATCTATTTTGAACCTATAACATACATAAATTTTTATAATGATTACTGGAAAATTGTAACGCACATTGATTTAGTCTCGCTAGAACCTTATCTTAATAAAATATCAAATCTATTACAAGATAGATACTCTTAATCTTTGTAACAAAATCCAATCGCAAGATTTAAACTCGTGTAAAGACATATCTAGCCCTATCGAGGTTCTAATTCTATCTAATTATAATAAATTACAATATTTATCTCACATTATTTCGGATCGCCAAACGAACAAGGTAAAACGATCTTTGGAATTCGGAGGCGAAATCTTAAAGTTTTTCTTTGGCACCTTAGACGCAGATGATGCTAGAAAATACGATGCCGCAATTGAGTCTTGTAAAAAGAGTGAGGCAGAAATATTTCACTTAATGAGAGATAATATACATGTTATTAAATCTACTATAAATAATTTTAATACGACAATTTATAAACTAAATCAAAACGAAATTAATCTCAATACCCAAATAAATAATATGAATAATATACTATCTCAAATTACTAATTCTAATAACCTATTACTGTATATTTCTAAGTTAAATAATTTAATTAATATTATTGAAGGTTCTTTACTCACTATTTCTAATTTACTAGATACTACGTTAAACTCTATTTTATTCTCTATACTACATCCTAGTGTAATTAGTCCCTTAAGTCTTTATAACGAATTATTTAAGCATAGCAACCAAATAAGCAAAAGACTAGACTTCCCAGTCGCATTAAATATCGACACAATTCATTCCTTAATTGATATTTCTAAACTTAGTTCTTATTATTATAACAATAAGGTAATATTTGTATTGCAAATTCCTTTAATCACACCTGACAAATTCACGGTTTATAAGAATATACCCTTACCGACACCTCACGATGACTCACACACTACCTTCGCCTTGATTCAACCTACTAATTTATTCATCGGATTAAGTGATGATAGATTACATTATGCTATGCTGGACACTTTAGATAAATGTAAGATAATAGATAGTAACCATTCTATATGTGAACTAACAAATGTTTACTCTTGTATATACAGCCCAAATTGTGAGTCGAAAATTATAACCGAGGTCACACTCTCGCTGCCCTCTGAATGTAACGCCAAAATTTTGTATGGTGATATCGACATTTGGCAAAAGTTACAAAGTAACAGGTGGATTTTTGTGCAGTCAAAAACAAATAAGTTAACTATTCGTTGTGATGATCAGATTAACGATTATTCTATTGAAGGTACAGGAATTGTAAAATTAACAGCTAATTGTATCAGCTACTCTAAAACTTTCCAATTATTGCCGACAAATTATCACTCTATTATGATTAAATCTCCTTTAGACATAAGTTTTGATATTACAGCTGATGACTGTTGTAAGAAGGACATATTTAATAAAAGTTTGCCACATTTATCGCCGATATCCTTAAGTAAAATTAATCTTGATTCATTAAAGTATGCTACGCATCAATTAGATAGTTTAGAACACGAATTAAACAATTTAGAAAACGAGTCTCATTTTATTAAATATGGCCAATATTATTCAACATTTACGTATATTTTAATTGTGTGTCTATTTTTATATTTTTTGTATAAGGTTTACAGATGTATTACGAATAAGAAATCGACTAGTTCTGGATGTTGTGTTCAAATATTCAATCAATGTCATAACAAAAAGTCTGTTAGAAATAAGTCTAAAATTTCAAACTCTTTAGAGATGACAAATATCTCATCGTCAGATGACGAAAAAATGTCTATACAATCATTGCCAATTCGGCAACAAGACTATAATAAATCTAACGTCAAATTTGCATCAAGTCGAAATCTCAATTTCTAATATTGTATTTATAAATGTTTAATTGTAACGACTTAAGTTAATAATTTTAATTTCATGTTTCCTAAATGTTTATATCGCTATGAATGCTTTTTAAAGGTTATAAATGTTAATTTCTATTTTTGAATTTAATTCGAAAATGTTTTATGTTTATATTGTTTACAAATGTTAATTTCTATTTTTCAATTTAATTTGTAAATATATTTTACGTCTATATTGTCTATAAATGTTAATTTCTACCTTTCAATTTAATTAGTAAATATATTCTACGTCTATATTGTTTACAAATGTCAATTTCTATTTTTCAATTTATTTCGTAAATGTTTTATGTCTATATTGTCTACAAATATTAATTTATAAATATATAGACAATTACTATATCATATAATAATTAGCTACCAAATAATAAGAAGCTATTTATTCCTATATCTAAAATCAAATGTAAAAACTTCCTAAATATTAACATAATCGATTAATTCTTATTCACTTCGCTTCATCTTAAAGAGATAAAGCTTCGTCCAAAAGGGGGAGCTGTTACAACCCTTATTACAAGGTAGTTAGGTCTTAATCAGCAATCCCTCTATGTAGACTGTATTTTTCCATGCATCCAGCATTTTTCCTACATTGATAATTTTAATTAATTATTTTATACCATCAGTAAGTCAGTTAGATTCTGGAAGCCGCCGCGATCGGTACTTTACGCGATTAATATTTGGGAAGTCCAATTAAAGTTGTGTAATTGTACAATAAAGGTAGTTAGTATAACCGGTAGTTTTTTTTTAAAAAGACAGACAGGGTCGGCCGCGTAACAGAGCGTTCGAAAATTACATAACTTCAATTGTCTTAATAATATAGTTGTGTCCTGCTATACGTTGCGAGCTAAGCTGGCAACACTAAGCCTGTCAACATCGAATTCGAACAGCTGCGAAAATTTTTACAGAATTTATTTTAATATAGCTTAAATCAATAACAAAATTGCGTAAAATTAACGAATAAACAAACTATAATATTACAATAATAAGGACTTTAGTAAAAAGCACAAACATTTCAAGAAATCGTGTTAACAAGTTAACCAACACCGAGTACAATGGATATAGAACAATTCAAATTCTGAAACGGAAAACCCGGGGAGTATTAGTTTTATTATAATTATCACGTTCTTATTTATTTTAACTGCTTATAATTTAACATTAATTTCATTTAATTATTTTCAATTCAATAAATATATTCAAATCATCTAAGAAATATACGTGGATACATTAATATTGCTATTTACCTATAGACACCAAACTTAACCAACCAAATTTGTCTAACCAAAATTCACTTTTATTTTTATAATATTAACAAAAAGAAATCAAAAATACGTAACACTTATTGTCCCTTGCGTCCTAGATAATTATAACATTTATTATTTTATATTAAAATATTTTAACATCTTTCAGTACTGGACATAATCATAATGGATTTCACTTTCGAAAATGTCACTTTAAGAAAAAAAAACATATCCCTGTCTAATACTTCTATGGAATCCTTCGAAACAACTACCTCGGACTACTTAGCTAGGAGTCTTCCGGATTTGTCAGCTGTAAGCGATACCACAAACAAAGAATTACGTGAGGAAATTAATACCTTGAAGTGTCAGTTAGAAAGTGCTCATTGTGAAATACAAAATCTAATTTTAGAAAATAACTCTCTTCGCAAAGTAAACAAAGAACAAGCTAGAAACATAGAAATTTTAAAAAAAGTAACAAAAAATACACCTTCCAAGATATCCACACAACACAAAAGTTATAAGTGTTCAACACCAAAAAATAAGTATGTGAAGTCAAATAAAACTCAAAATAAAACAAGTATTTCTACATCTTTAAATTTGAACTCTGAGGACACTACAAGTAGTATAACAAAATCAAATTCTAAGATTTCAAACACTATTCAGACACAAAAAAAGGAAGAAGTAAAATCTAAGAAATTGAAGAACTCTAGTCAGCAGGTTTCTATGTGTGTTTCTCTAAAACAGTGTTATGAAAAGTCTACTCAAAATCCTTCAAATACACAAAAAAATAAGATTCTTATATTAGGAGATCAAAGACTCCGGGGCCTATCTACTAGATTGGTGAAATACAAATCAAGTGAGTTTTCAGTTTTATCTACAATAAAACCTAATGCGAAGTCATTGAATATATTAAATAGTTTTAGTGATTATTCAAATTTAAGTAACAAAGACTTTACCATACTTGGCATTGGTACCAATGACAAAGAACCTTATTCTGTTTTCACTAATTTGTGTAATATGTTAGATAAACTAAAAGTGTGTAAACAAGTGTTTTTAATAAAAGTAGAGTCGAATAAATATCTAAATGTAGGATTACTAAATTATAAGTTAAAATTAATTGTAAAACAATATAACAACTGTACTTTTATTGATTTAGATTCTTATTTGTCTAAATATAATAATCATTATTCGCATAAAACCTATATAAACTGTTTGTATAACAAATTAAAAATTAATATGGATTATCAGGAATACAAAAATAACTTTTTGTCATTTTCCAAACAAAAAATTAATAAAGTAACTGATAGTGAAAATAATAATAAGCAATTAAATAAACCTACATTTACATTCAACGAATATAAAGCAAACTTAGAAAAATTAGTGTCTAGTAGAATAATTAGTATCAAAAATGATCAATATCCTACCCCTAAGATAAACAAAGGTACAATACCTTATTATTTCAGTAAAAAACTAGGAAATAAAGTAGAAAACAACCTAAAACATTCAGTTTCAAATAATGTAATAAAAAAGGGTACCATACCATATTACTTTAATATTAAATCGAGAAGTGATATAAAAAATATAGATAACAAAGACCAGTTTTTTCGGAAATAAACACCAGTTTAAATTATTACACCAAAATATAGCAGGTGCTCTGAGTAAAAGAGACTATTTGCAAGTAGCTTTAAGTGAGCTTAGTGATGAATTGGGCAAAATTGATGTTATCTGCCTTTCTGAAACATTTCTTAAACAAGGTTCCGAACAAAATTTTAGAATAGAAGGTTACTCTATGGCATCTTATTTTTCTCGTGAAAACCAACGACGGGGTGGCACTTGTATTCTGATCAGAAATGATCTACAGTTCAAAACTCTTGATTTACAAATACGCTTACCATTCTCTTTTGAATGCTGCGCTGTTGAAATTATAGATTATAAATTAGTAATAATTTGTATATACCGCACACCCAACTCAAATGTTGAAACTTTCCTTTATAATTTAGAATTACTGTTAGAAAATATAATGAAAAACTCTAAGAAGAAATTTATACTATGTGGGGATTGGAATATAGATCTGTTACAGGATAATTATACTCAAAAGCAGTTAACAGGCATTCTATCAAATAGTAATATTAATCAGCACATACTTAAACCCACTAGGAAGCATGCATGTTTAGATGTAATTGCTAGCAATTTGGAAAATGTTCAGTCTTACACTCATTATCTCGGTTTATCTGACCATGAGACAGCCCAGAGTATAAAAGTAAATATTGAGTCCATCTCAAACTTTAAACCAAAACGAGCTTTTTGGTTTGAAACAAAACAACTTTTTAGTCAAGAAAATAAGAAAAAGTTTTTTAAATGTCTATCATCCTTAAGTTTTAATGAAGTTCTTGCAAGTTCAAATTGTGAAGAGGCATTTAATAATTTCCACGACATATTCTTATTGTTTTTTGAGCTATGCTTTCCAAAAATTCGTACTAAGGTATCAAATAAACCAATTAAAAATAAATGGCTGTCAAAAGGACTTCTTAAATGTTGTAAAGTCAAACGCCAGCTATATTTAAATTATCGGTTTGGTAAATCTAATAAGAATGAAAATAAAAATAATTACTTGCGTTACAAAAGAATTTTATCAAAATGTATACTAGAATCACAAAGGCAATCATCTCTGAAATTTATTGAAAAATCTTCCAATAAATGCAAAGCTTCGTGGGATTTAATTAAAAACACATTCCAGAATAAAACAAATATACAAGAAATTGAGAAAATTAGAGTGAACAATACAGAGTATACAAAATCCCAATCAATTTGTAACCTATTTAATGATTTTTTTATAAACCAATCAAAAACAAGTATTAACAATGACAAATTCACAAACACTTCAAAAATACTTGGGTTACCTAATAGCAGTAAAACTATGTTTCTTACACCAGTAGATGAGCATGAAGTATTTAAGATCATAAACTCCTTAAAAAATACAAGTGCAACTGGTTATGATAATATTAGTACAGAACTACTCAAAAATGTTGCTGCTGTAATATCAAAGCCGCTCAGTCATATTATTAATTTGACATTTTTAGAAGGGAAGTTCCCACAACGACTAAAAAAGTCTATAGTTACCAATACTTAAAAAAGGTGATCCTTGCGATATGAATAACTATAGACCCATTACACTAATTCCGATTCTCTCAAAAATTTTTGAAAAAGTTATGTATGATAGACTTCATAATTACTTACTGAAATGTAATATATTAAAAAATAATCAATATGGATTTAGAAAAGGTAGGTCGACAACCTTAGCATGCTTTGAACTGGTAAAGAGTATAACGGAATGCCTAAATACAAAAAGTTATCCACTTTGTGTATTTTTAGACATGAGTAAGGCATTCGACTTTGTTTCTCATAGAATTCTGTTGGCAAAACTTGAAAAATATGGTATAAGAGGGAAATCATTAGAGTGGATACAAAGTTATTTAGAAAATAGGAAACAGTGTGTAGAAATTTCAAAAATTTCTGGGACACATAAAAAAATATATACTTCAAGTTATAGTTGTAGTGACTGTGGAATACCACAGGGAAGTGTTTTAGGACCCTTGCTCTTTTTAATTTACATTAATGATCTTCCAGAGACTATGCAACATGAGTCATTCTTATTTGCAGATGACACTACACTCCTCATTAAATGTAAAAATAAAAATCATCTAGTAAAAGAAACAACTGAAACCTTACTTAAAGTTTCGGAATGGTTAAAAAGTAATAATTTAAAAATTAACTTGACTAAAACAAAGATAGTTGAATTTCAAACATGTTATAGCAATAAAGTTCAAAAATCAAATATATTATTTAACAATATAAATATAGAAAATACTGAATACACTAAATTTTTAGGAATATTTATTGACAACCATTGCAATTGGAAAGCGCACATTGATTCTCTTTGCAAAAAAATTGACAGATTTATCTATGTTTTGAGAAGAATAAGAGAAGTAGCCAACTTAAATGCTGCATTGCTGGCATATCACGGATATGTCTCATCTGTATTGCAATATGGAATCTCTATTTGGGGAAACTCAGTTGATTTAATTAGGATTTTCAGAATTCAAAAGAAATGTATACGTGCAATATGTAATGTTAATCAACTACATTCATGTAAACCCCTATTTAAAACTCTTAAAATACTACCTTTACCTTGTCTTTACATACTGTCGGTATGCGTATTTGTAAAAAAACATCAACATTTGTTTAAAACAAATGCTCAAGTATTAGGGAACTCATATTTTAGAAACAGTGAGAAGCTACATGTGCCAAGCCAAAGACTAAATATTTATAAAAAAAATGCATATTGTATGGCAATTAATATATACAATCACAAATCATATTCCTGATAGTCTAAAATTATTACCTATAAATAAATTTCGCAAAAAATTGTTTGATTTACTGTTAAATAAAACATACTATGATATTAGAGAATTTTTAGTAGATAAGATTAAATGTTAATAAACAGAAATATAAGCTTGTACAATTTACCTTGAAATTTAAATGTAATAAAAACTGAACGGCAAATTTTGTAAAATGGTAAATTTTTTGTAAATTGTAAAAATTTGGATTGAGCATAAGATCATATTTTGTAAATTATAAAAACAACTTTTGATGTGAAATAATTCTAGTAAATTGTAATACATACAATTGTAATACATGAAATAGAAAAAAAGAAGCCCGCTGAGTTTCTTCCGCCGGATCTTCTCAGTGTGTGGCCGCGTTCCGATCCGGTAGTAATTATAAAGAAATCGACCTAAATTAAAATGTTTGCACGCCATATTATGGTAGAATATGATGGTAATTTAATTTATTTTAATAACTTGTGACACCCATATTCTTGCAAATAAATATTTTTCATTTCATTTCATTTCATTACGTGAAATAGTATGCTCGATGAAATAAGTTATTTCAATTTTACAGTGTAAAGTAAAATATATTTGTGTGTTCTATACCAAAGCATAGATTTTTGAGCAGCTTATAAAAAAATTAGAGTATTTCAGTTTTTGCGCAGTTGTATATTTTCAAAACGATCGTCGATTTTGATCTTTTGAATAGCACTCGACTCAATTATTTGAGTTCTAAAACCTTTTATTAACTTCAAAATTGATTGAATGGAAAACAACGAAATGTCAGTCATGTATTAATTTTTAACAAAAAAAATATATCGTTGATAAATTACAAAAGAATTGAGCAAAGAAAATGAGTAAATCCTATTTACGTTATTTGACTCAGTTTTTGAGATCAATTTGAAATCAATCTGTTTACTAGTAATTGCAAACAATCTAATATTTGAAAAGCTATAACTTTACACAACTTGATTCGGTTTTTATTGAAATGAAAAATGAAATGAAAAATATTTATTTGCAAGAATATGGGTGTCACAAGTTATTAAAATAAATTAAATTACCATCATATTCTACCATAATATGGCGTGCAAACATTTTAATTTAGGTCGATTACTTTATAATTACTACCGGATCGGAACGCGGCCACACACTGAGAAGATCCGGCGGAAGAAACTCAGCGGGCTTCTTTTTTTCTATTTCACGTATTACAATTGTATGTATTACAATTTACTAGAATTATTTCACATCAAAAGTTGTTTTTACAATTTACAAAATATGATCTTATGCTCAATCCAAATTTTCACAATTTATAAAAAATTTACCATTTTACAAAATTTGCCGTTCAGTTTTTATTACAATTAAATTTCAAGGTAAATTGTACAAGCTTATATTTCTGTTTATTAACATTTAATCTTATCTGCTAAAAATTCTCTAATATCATAGTATGTTTTATTAGCAGTAAATCAAACAATTTTTTGCGAAATATATTTATAGGTAATAATTTTAGACTATCAGGAATATGATTGTATATATTAATTGCCATACAATATGCATTTTTTTTATAAATATTTAGTCTTTGGCTTGGCACATGTAGCTTCTCACTGTTTCTAAAATATGAGTTCCCTAATACTTGAGCATTTGTTTTAAACAAATGTTGATGTTTTTTTACAAATACGCATACCGACAGTATGTAAAGACAAGGTAAAGGTAGTATTTTAAGAGTTTTAAATAGGGGTTTACATGAATGTAGTTGATTAACATTACATATTGCACGTATACATTTCTTTTGAATTCTGAAAATCCTAATTAAATCAACTGAGTTTCCCCAAATAGAGATTCCATATTGCAATACAGATGAGACATATCCGTGATATGCCAGCAATGCAGCATTTAAGTTGGCTACTTCTCTTATTCTTCTCAAAACATAGATAAATCTGTCAATTTTTTTGCAAAGAGAATCAATGTGCGCTTTCCAATTGCAATGGTTGTCAATAAATATTCCTAGAAATTTAGTGTATTCAGTATTTTCTATATTTATATTGTTAAATAATATATTTGATTTTTGAACTTTATTGCTTTTTTTTGGTAGGTGTGTTTCGAGAAAACTGAAAATAAGCCATGTAGGTGTGCTTGTTTAGAGAAAGAGCCGAAACCATGTAGGTGTGTTTCGAGAAAACTGAAAATAAGCCATGTAGGTGTGCTTGTTTAGAGAAAGAGCCGAAACCATGTAGGTGTGTTTCGAGATATACTGAAAATAAGCCATGTAGGTGTGCTTGTTTAGAGAAAGAGCCGAAACCATGTAGGTGTATTTCGAGATATACTGAAAATAAGCCATGTAGGTGTGCTTGTTTAGAGAAAGAGCCGAAACCATGTAGGTGTGTTTCGAGAAAACTGAAAATAAGCCATGTAGGTGTGCTTGTTTAGAGAAAGAGCCGAAACCATGTAGGTGTGTTTCGAGAAAACTGAAAATAAGCCATGTAGGTGTGCTTGTTTAGAGAAAGAGCCGAAACCATGTAGGTGTGTTTCGAGATATACTGAAAATAAGCCATGTAGGTGTGCTTGTTTAGAGAAAGAGCCGAAACCATGTAGGTGTGTTCGAGATATACTGAAAATAAGTCATGTAGGTGTGCTTGTTTAGAGAAAGAGCCGAAACCATGTAGGTGTGTTTCGAGAAAACTGAAAATAAGCCATGTAGGTGTGCTTGTTTAGAGAAAGAGCCGAAACCATGTAGGTGTGTTTCGAGATATACTGAAAATAAGCCATGTAGGTGTGCTTGTATAGAGAAAGAGCCGAAACCATGTAGGTGTGTTTCGACATATACTGAAAATAAGCCATGTAGGTGTGCTTGTTTAGAGAAAGAGTCGAAACCATGTAAGTGTGTTTCGAGAGATTACAAATGAAATATTTGGGTGTGCTTAGTTTGGCGAACTAACTGAAACCATTCGCAAGGCGTGCATCGTAGATGAGGAGACAAAATTAGAATGATGTAAAGCAATAGATAGTCCGTATGAGCAGCTCGAAGATTTCATTTATGCGTACTAGAGAGAAATTTGAATTTAAGTGTGGCGGTAAGCGATTTAAAAGTAACGTACCATGTACGAAAGATCCTATGTTCACGGCGTTCAACAAACGTCAGCCACTAAAAATGATTACAGCAAAATGAGATACGGTCAAACTTACATAAACAGAAGGATTGGGTAATGTGATTTTTCATGGACATTAAATCGAAACTTTATAATTGACTAGCTGTTGCCCACGACTTCGTCCGCGTGGACTTCGTTTAATCCGCACAGCTCATCCCCATAGGTGATAGCGTGATAAAATGTTGCCTATATGTTGACCAGACCTATTAGTAATATTCATGAAAAATTTGGAATAAATCCATGCAGTACTTTTTGAGTTTACCCCGGACATACATACAAACAGACATACAGACAAACAGACAAAAATTCTAAAAACTATATTTTCGGCTTCGATATCGATTGTAGATCACGCTCCAAGTATTCTTTTAAAAAAAATATGGATACTTTCAGATAAACCCGACGAGCTTTATTCGAAAACCATTCAATACGCAATTGGCGTAAGATTTGGAACCGTAGATATTAGTATCCGTCTGATAATATAGCAATTTTAGTTTATCGGCGCACCCAATCTGCTGTCGCGTCATTTTGTCTCGTTGCAAGATTCAGTAAATATTTGACAATATAGTGTTTCGTCAATATATAGGTAGTTCTAGCTTAGACTAATATCCGATTTACAATATCGTAACGATGTACAGTTTCAATATCTATACATTTTGTATCGCCTACTCCTAGTAAACATAATATAAGGCGAATTGACTGATAAGAAGCATCAAAGTTTTGGTTGTATAGTTCATTATGACAATATCTGATCTTACAGGAAAATGCATTATTCTTAACTACAGTCATTCCAATTACATATACACATACTTAAAGGCCGTCCACGCAGACATATTCAGAGCTGCAAACACAACACATACGTACATAGACAAGAGGATTTAATAAAGAGTTTGTACTATTATCAATATTAAATTTTAGCAATGGCGGATCCTCCGGCGTCTGAATTCAGATCCATAAAGCTGTAGAGCTGATGTCGTCGTTGCAATCACCGAGACAAAGTCGAAACAGATCGCAGGCGGAAGTCCCAAAAGAACCTTATCTATCGGAGTAATCGTGGGAAATGTAAGAAAATCGACACCAATAATATCGAGTGTAAAAAGAAGATTCAAAGACGTAATTATTTATTCGCGGGAAATGTTAGAATTATGTCAAATTACACTATTTGACCAGCCAATTAATCTCGATTGCTACTCAATGTATGAAATAAAATGTTTTCAATAATATGACGTAATTTCACATTGGATTATGTTTAGTTAAATTCATGATTTTTTTTTGAGAATTATCAGTTGTCACTCTTTGTAGGACTAAGTATTAATTTCGATTGAAATTTCATGTTCCTGTAGTATTTATAAATACTAGATTTTATATTATATGTAGTATGCGTATTATAGGTATATTTACTGTAATAGTAAAATCACACGTTCAGGTACTTGGGAGTAAAATCAGAAATTATTAAACGATAATTTATTTCTGAGGTTGACTTAAGGGTACGATGTAGACCATTTATGACTGGTACTAACAACCTAATTAACATTACTGTCAATGTTAATATATATCACAGACCACATAATACTAATAGACGTGGCGTTAGGCATTGAACGTGTAGTCGTACATATGAGCGAATGCTCATATCAATGTCAAAAGTGTGGCAAATTATATAGGCAAATTGACACTAATTGTAATTAGGTTTTTATTGTTGACGTACTGTTGTATACATTCTCGTATTTATGTCGGTTCAAAATTTAGCTACGATTGACGTCTAACAAATGTCTTAAGAAGGCGCCTCCTATTTTATTATATATTATACTAGCGGCCTGTTACATGCTTCGCGACGTATCGTCATTTATTGAATTCATTTGTTACAAAAAAAATGTGATAAATGAAGAACCGCTGTACCGATTTTGTGCAAACTTCACATAAACCATCTACTAAACAGTCCGAACAAAGCCTAAACATTTGGTTTGGATAGGTGAGCCCGTTCTTGAGTTATAAAATTACAACGAAAAATGGCATTGATTTTTATAAATATATATAGATTAATTTATGTTGACATGTAAGACAGATATTGTGGCACTTATTTCTCTATATGTAACATATGTTTATTAAATCTGTATTGTAATTTGTGCACTCTAATCTGCAAGCAATGAATATTGCCACTCGTTGTCTGGAAGAATCACTCTTTAGCAATAAGACCCTCTATTTGTGCGCTTATTTTAAGTGTTATGTAAATGCTACTTGATTATGATGTACATAAAGCATTAAATTATTAAATTAAATTAATATTAATGAACAATGTTACTTAGAACTTTAAATGAAATAATTAGTCAAATGAAAAATAATTTACAAATCAACATGAAGTAAAGGCAAAATTATTACAATTGAAATTTAATATAAATATGATAATCCTATAGAAGTATAATGTAGATGATCAAAGAAATAACAAATGGACAATATTTGTAACACTTAATACTAAATTGTATTTGCTCTCCGTAAAATTAGATATAAATATATAAGGAAACGGCAATAACAGGCTTTGGATATGTTTCATTAGTATTTTCTTATGGACTGCTTGTATGAGGTGACTCTGGATTTGATGGGTAAATGCTTTTACAGCACAAAAGAATGAGTTAGGGCTATATGTAACATCACACAATAACAAACTTTAAGCCTATTTTTAAATCTGAGAATATTAAAACTTCCTTGTATGTAGGTACATTAGAGCAGTTTGTTTTTTTTTTAAGAACACACCAAATACTTTAAAATCAACCCGCAATTTAGTACAAATAACAGACAAGCAAGCAAGCCCTATGTGCCATAGTATAGACTACAACATAGTCATGGCACAAAAAAAAAAAAAAGTTTTTTTGTATATGTATGTACATTATTTCTTTTATCAATTACCAAGCATAATGAAATAGCTAACTATAAACCGGTATAAAATACAAATGCATAAATGGCTAATTTCTCATTCTCGGTAAAAGAATACCTATTTAAATTGTAAAAATGTCAATACCTAGTCAGATGTCAAGATAATAATAGTTAGTGGAAATGTAAATATATGTATATATAGTGTCGTTAGATACTTGTTAGACTTGCTTTATAAAGAAATTAATAATTAGATTAAATAATATATAAATAATTTAATATTATATAATTAAATGTAAATTAATATTGAAATAAATAATTACCTAAGGTAAAACAAATTTTCATGAGATATGTTTAACAATGTAATGTAGGATTTAGTAGTAAGAAACTAAAATTGGTACACTTTAGGGTAGAATGAGTAAAACCATATAATGTAATTGACTTTCAGAAAAAAAAAATATAATTAGGTATATGGAGTAAAATTGGTCAAACATTTGTAAATTAATCTTATATAAGTTATAGATTTTTAGAATATTAATTTTATCGATGCAATGAGTAATGTGTAAAAAAAAATATGTAGAATACAAAGTGTATAGTTTATAATTAGTAAAATTTCATTCAAATCCGTTCTCTTCAATCAAATCCGTAGTCTTGGCGTGATTGAGTAATAAACATCCATACATCCAAACTTTCGCATTTATAATATTAAAATAAATGCAGATTACAAGCTGAAGTTAAGTTTTGTTTATATTTACGTTTACTATAACAAATATAATATATTACAACTTAAATAAAACTAAAATAATGTTTTGTTTATAATTATATTTACTATGGATAAACAGAATATATATCAACTTAAAGTAATACGCTTAATAAAGTACGTAACACCAAAGTAAAATAAAGTATTATGTATAATTTTTATAAATTTTATATAACGTATAATATAAATTAAAATAAAATTATGTAGCAAAACTGCTTACAAATTTTTGCTTTCAAGGAAGATAACACTGTATTATTACTTGTTTTTTAAATAATTATGATTATGATTAGTAAGTTATTGAATGTTAGGATTTTTTTTTCCTCATAAAAAAAATATATTTGTGTCGACTTATAGTATGGGCGAAGGTAATGATTTAACTAGTTGTACTTTTGCATCTTCAATATTTCCTAATTGATGCCCTAAGGATTTACGGAAAAGTTAATTTTAGAATTGAGTAGTGTGCCGGGAGTCACACTTTGCCGGATGGCCGAATGTAATGATTTAACTTGTTTGTAATGGTTTTATTCATCAAAAGAATATGTTTCAATTGTGTTATATTAGAATAAGTGACAAAATATGGCAACACTAGGCGTCATCTTGCTATTGGTTAAAGTTGTAAAAGCTAAACGGCGGGACAGAACGCGGCAAGATGGCGCGTAGTGGGGCTTACGATATGAGAGACCTCATTTTCAGCAACAGACGGTTCTGAGCCATGAGCTCGACAACTTGTGAACACTCAAGTCTATAATTGTAATGTTAAAATAGTCTGCAAGAAGTACATTAAAGAAATATCAAGCTTGTATTATATTTTATTCACGAAATACGCAACACAGATAGGTGAGAAAAAATCTTTCTTTTTTAATTAAATTTAATAAAAATACAATTTTGTGCACATATCTAGACATATACAGAACGTGCGTGTTAATTATTATAAATATTACTACTTAACATGCAAGTTATGCTTGTTTTAATTGAATTATTTTTCTATTTTTGCAACGAAAACTAAATCCAGGATAAAAACTCCCCTATATGTTGTTCCAAATTCTCAGCTATCACCATGCCAAATTTCATTAATTTCTGTCCAGTCGATTTTGCGTGATGGACGCATAAATTAACAGACAGACAGAGAAAAATTTTAATAATTAATTTTTGTCTCTTGTGTTATCGATATCTTAACCGACCCCAATTAATATTTTTCAAAAAACTTTTAATTAACAGAAATCACTTTTCTACTCTTTTATTATATGTGTAGAATAGATAAATAAAATGTTTTTGGCCATATAAGAGATCCAGATTTTAGGCTTACGTTGTACACATATTTTACGTATTTAAAACATCGACGTATTTCGCTGATTCAAAAGTAGTAGTTTTGTAATGTTGTAACTTAAAAAGTCTAAACTGCAATTTTGCGGATAATGTTATAACTGCAATTTTACTATCTTAAAAGCTAGTAAAATTGCAATTATAACATTTACTAAAAATGGGTAAGTATATATTATAAAACTGATTCTCCAAGGTTATAGTCATGAAACAAACACCATGAAATACTAACTCTAACTTGTAATGAGCCGTACGTTCGAAGGTCTTTGTACATGCCCGATGTCACGTTTAACTGGATTTGTCAAACGGAAACTTGTGATGTCTGTAACTTTTGAATTACAAAACTGATGACCTTAAAATTTTTAAAGGCAATCTTTATAGTATCTCCTTTCGAACCAAAAATAATAAAGGGTTTCGGACTACAGGTTAATGAATTAAAGCTAAATATGTGTTTTGATTTTCATCTCCTATCCTACGGGAACGTTGCCGAATTTTGGAATAAAAAGTATACTATATGTTTGTTGCTCCAGGCTCTTAGCTATCACCATACCAAATTTCATTATTTTTTAAAGAATTTAATACAACATAAATTAAGGGACAGACAGACAGAAAAAAATTCTAATAATTAGTTTTTCGCTTGTTATCGATATATTAATCGACTTAATTACTGTTTTTAAAAAAACTCTTATACGTACAAAAATCACTTTTCTACTCTTTTATTATATGTATAGATATATATTAGATGCAGCTCGTCTCGTTCGACGTTCACTGATATAATATACGACCCAAAACCTAAATTTACGCCATACTTCTAATCAAATTAACCATAATATAGAACCAATTTGGGATCAATATAAAACCACAACCTAATACCAATTCTCATGGATACGATTTCCTCTAAACATAATATCTATACATATAATAAAATCGTAGGAAAATCAAAACGTAAAGTATAAATAACGTAATAAATAAACGTAATAAAATAAAAAATGATGTGGTGTCGCGGGACACCAGGTAGGAACGAACTTCCTTCGGCTAAACGGCACTACTCGCTTGTGTACGCGACTGTCGCGCCTGCGCACGTCTCATTTAACGCTTTTATTCCACGCATTTTTCTTACGGTTTTACTATCACATTTTTTTCAGTTCGGTCGCGCAGCAAAATCCCTATCCCCTCCAAGCCTGCCGTAAGGAACTTCGTTCCAAAACTTCGTTCCAATAAATAAACGTAATAAATCAAACGTAAAGAATGTAATGTAGAATATTCGTAAATCTGCAAAAAACGTATATAGTGCAATTAATTGAATGAAGCATTTAAACCATTTGAGGGACTAAAATACCTTTTCTTAAATGTTATAATTAAAGGGATTTCCCTAAAAAACATTATGTCTATACGTTACGCAAAACCTTAAAATTTACGCATTGTTGCTCGTTACTTGCCACTGGTCTAAGAAAACACCGCAGCGCGTAGCGTCTTAGCCGACAAACATAAAATCACTGCACATTTGCGTTATTTCATATTTGGACTTAAAATTGAAAGCGGCGAGCTTCAAAGAAAAATTAAAAAACCGGTATAAACCGGTTTATTGATCAAAAACCTTTATAATTTCGCTCTATGAGTAAGCCGCTATTTCGGAGGTTAAGGTAGAGCCAAACCTTTATAAAACGCTCTTCATATACTTGCGTTGATTTAGGTTTTTAAATTAACCGGTTAACTAGCCTTGGTTTTAAGTTTCAATAACGGGTTTTTTAAAATAATTAAGTATTGACTTGGTGCAATTCATTGCTATATAATAATTTCAATCAATTTTATTAGTAAAAAATTTAACACTGTTTATAATAAAGTTTTGTTACAAACGATTTGAACTATTTATAACAAGTTGTGATCATTTTTCGACGTCCCACTTTCTGCACTTTTTCACTTTTAATCGTCATTATTGCCATTGGATAACACTTGCACTAATTGATCATTTAACATTTTACTTTTTATGCACTGAATTTAACAAATAAATGCATATAACTGATTTAAATATAATTTTATATAAGAGATCGTCATTGAATATTATTGTCTTGTATACGCCACCTGACGGAACACTTTATCATCTTTGGTTGTAAAGCGGCTTTTGAAACAGCGGATATCACACGCGCGCGGAACAGCGATGCGTTTTCGTTTTAGTTCTAACGGCGGCCGTATTGAGAATGCGTCGCACTGCGAATTGCGCACTCTGCTCTTCCCCTCACCCCGTAGCTTCATATGTGGTGCATTTTCGTGGCTTACTAGGAGACCGGACCAGGAAAATTGGAGGAATAGGAGATTTAGCGGAAGCGGGTTTATATAGCAATACCATTAAAGGGTAGCCTTTAATGGTAGCCTTTAAAGCAATGGTGGCCTTAAAGGGTAGCCTTTAAAGCAAAACAGGATGCGGATGCGAATTAGCGAAATATATTTATTTATTAATTTATTTATTAACACTTTATTGTACACAGAAAATAACATTAATAAGAAACATCGGTCCCTGTACATCTCGGGTACAGGGACCGATGCCAGAGGAACAGTGTGTAAAAAATGAGCAGGCGTAATAGCCACGATTCCCGGGGATCACTACTTAATACGGTAAGTGGGCGTGAATTTAACAGTGCTTCTACCTGTGTTAGGACAGTAAGGAGCTAAGCTAAGAGAGTAAGAATTTGGTCACCAATGTCTTTAAAAAGATGATTTTTAACTACCTTGACTATACTCTCCATACAACCTGCGAAGTGAGGAGCGGCGGGTGGAACATTTTTCCATTCTATGCGGTTTTCTAAAAGTTCGACTTCCAATTGGGATTTATATTTATCAAAAAATTTCTAAAAATCTCGTAAATAAGAGCGTCTGCCCATGAAATTAGTTTCACGGTCCGAATACATACACTGAATAGGACCTCGTCTCGCTATAAATCTTTTAAATGCGTTACAGAAACATGAGGTGGATAGATCCGTAGCCATTTCTATATGTGTAGCGCGAGTAGTAAAGCAGGTGAAAATACACAACCAGACTTTATGAGCTCTTACTCCTCTTGCGCGATAAGGAGTACACTGTAGGGGGCCAGCAAAGTTATCCCCATATGCGTGAAAGCTTTAGGTACTTGGCTAACGCACTGAGATGGTAAATCTGCCATCAATGGAAAGGTTGGTCACGGTTTAGCTTTAAAGCAGACGTTACATTTGAAGATGCGCGATCTTATAACGCGACGTGCAGAAATAATCCAATAACTTTGTCTTAACAAGGACATCAGTAGCTCAGGACCGGCGTGTAAATATTTTTTATGATAAGTATCAATAATTAAATCCACAATAGGATCGTGTCGCGGTAATAGTATGGGATTTTTAAAATTGCTTGTTTCAGCGTTAGCCCCTCGGATAAGCCCCGATTCATCCAAGAAGGGGTTCAATTTAAATAGACTGTCTAAACAAGTCCGATTATCTATTATTTTTGTTATTTCATTAGCGAAATGTACCAGTTGCAGCGATAGCAGTAATTTTTTTTCAGCGAAGTCTAAATCGCAGCGTTTTATATTTCGACTTTTGGGACGTTTGCGAAGAAAGCGATATATATAAATGATTATTCTTAACAATTTAGAATAAGAACTTACGCAACTAGCAAGTTTACAAATGAGAGATTCTGCGGGTTTATTACAAGTAGTCATGTGACATGTTGTAGGTCTTTGCTCTGGAATTTCCTCTAATTAGATCATCACCATTGTATGTTGAATTGGACATTCTGAAGGAAATTTATAAACCAGGTAGGTCCATGAAACCACAGACGATGATTAATAAGTCTTTCGGGAGTAAGGCCTCTCGAAAGACAGTCAGCGGGATTTTCGATGCCTGCTACGTGATGAAAACGAGTAGCAGGAACGTTATCAATTAGTTTAACAACCTGATTGGCAACAAAAGTTCGCCATCGGTTAGCAGGAGAATTAATCAAACAGATCACAACCCTAGAATCGGTAAAGGCGAACATATCTTTTATGTTATATTGCGATGAAATGCTATTGTGAACTGTACACAGTAGCTTAGAAATCAGCACAGCTGCATAAAGTTCTAGTCTTGTGATAGACAGAGGTTTAGTAGGCGCTACCTTTGATTTTGCACACAAAATATTGACGTGAGAAACGGAGGATCCATGACTCACATGAGCATATACAACGGCGCCATAAGCGCATTCACTCGCGTCAGCGAAACCTACTAATAGGATTTCAGTACTCTCGATGATGCCTAAATTACGCGGTATACGAATTTCGTTCAGTTTAGTTAGTTGAGAACAAAACTTCTTCCACAGAGTTATGATATGTTGAGGTGGAGTGTCATCCCAATCGCATTTTAAAACCCAAAGTTCTTTAATAAGAAGCTTAGCAAACAGTACGGTGGGAGCCACATAGCCCATGATGTCCCATAATCGCGTTACAGTAGATAATATACTGCGTTTTGTACACGTGCTGTCAGGAGTGTATATATTATAAGAAAAACAATCGTCAATTTTGTCCCATCGTAAACCAAGAATTTTATGTGGTACCGAGCGATCGAATTCTATATCAGCCGTTGCGCGATGCGATACGGGTTGTTATTGGTATAAGGTGCAACCTTGTATGTATAATGTTTTTGAATAAAACTGCAACGTCCTTTCTCTGTGACAATTTATTGCGACTGACTTGCGAACAAACAAATATGCATTTATATTATAATAATGAATAGCAGTACCTAATATGGAATAAATAACATAACATACCGCCCCCCAAAGGGCATATAAGCCCTTTTAAGTATACAGTTAACTAATCAAGTAAAGCAAGCTAACAATAAGAATACAAAGAGAATTTATAGTTTTTAAAAAATATCAAGAATTTACTTGCAACATATGATGATTACAGGTGATCTAATTTCCATTTATGTTAAGGTTTATTATTTATAGGAAGGGCGCACAATTTAGTTACACAACGTTTAACAATATTACTTCCACTCTTAACACTATAAACTCTGGTGTGTCCATCACTTCCTGGATGTTTATTTATGATACGTCCCAGACACCATTTACCAGGTGGCAGACCTTCTACTTTCACTAGCACTATGTCTCCAAGTTCAAATTCACGCTGTTGTCTCTGCCATTTTGGACGTTGCTGTAATCTTGTGAGATATTCCGTGTTCCAGCGATTCCAAAAATTATTTAGTAATTTTTGTAAATGTTGCCATCTAGACAAATTTGAAATTGGAGTGTCTGTTAGATCTGCTGAAGGAACAACTATTGGGGCTTGGCCAATCAAAAAATGGCCAGGTGTTAAAATATCTATCGTTTCAGGATCCTCTGTGTCAATAGGAGTCAGCGGTCGAGAATTCAAGCATGCTTCAATTTGGCACAAAATGGTAGTCATTTCTTCGAAGGTAAGGTTAGTGGATAATACACGTTTCAAATGATACTTAACTGACTTTACGCCAGATTTCCATAATCCTCCGAAGTTTGGGCTATAGGGCGGAATGAAGTGCCATCGGGTACTATCTTGGGCCAAGGTCTCGGCAATGTCCTTTTCAAACACTAATCCAGCATCCTTCCAAGCTACTTGGAGCTCCTTGTCAGCGCCAATGAAGTTACGACCTTGGTCACTCCATAGATGGGCACATTTGCCCCTTCTGGCCACAAACCTTCTAAAAGCACCGATGAAAGCCTCAGACGTCAAGTCACCCACTAGCTCAAGGTGTATAGCCTTGGTGGACATGCATATGAAGAGTGCAATATATGCTTTTCTTGTTTTGGCTCCTCTGCCTTTATAATTTAAAATGTGAAAAGGTCCACAGAAGTCGACTCCGCTGTTCAAAAATGCTCGGGCTGGTGTCACTCTTTCTTTAGGTAAATCTCCCATAATCTGTGTTCTAGCTGTGGCTCTCTGCCTGGCACAAGTCAAACATTGGTGGATATGCTTCTTAACTGATCCCTTTACCTTCAGAATCCAATATTTAGAGCGCAGGTAACATAGCATTAACTGAACGCCACCGTGTATTGTACGAGAATGAGCATCAGCAATAATTAATGATGTTAAATTATTTTTTGTACCTATAATCATTGGATGTTTTTCTTTCAGTTCAGAATGACGGAGGCGACCACCCACCCTGAGAGTACCTTCTTCATCCAAGTAAGGATTCAGATTTTTTAAATAACTATTCTTTTTCACAGGTTTGTTGTTCTTTAATCTTTGAATATCCTCTGTAAATTCATCACTTTGTATTAGTCTTATGCAAACCTTCAATGTCTCATCTAGTTCTTCTGGTTTCAATATTTTCGAATCTTCACTTGGAGTTCTTTTGAAATTTAAAAATCTCCGGCAGTATGTGATTACTCTAAGCATTTCCTGAAGGGTGTCAAATTCTTCGAATTGATCTGTTAATTTCCTTGTTTTTGATGTATCATGTTTCTGTAAGTTGACATTAACTAATATTTTGTCTCTTTTGGCTTCCAAATCAGTTGCTTCTATTTTATTGTTAGGAAATCTTATTTCCTTTTCTGTCAACTATTTCGGTCCTGTCCACCACAGCTCACATGTTTTTAATTTCGACAGAAACATTCCCCTACAAGTTATATCTGCAGGGTTGCTTTTGGACTCCACATAATTCCATCTATTACAGTGTACATGTTCTAAAATTTCAACTACACGATTCGCTACAAACAGTTTCCATTTATGTGGGTCTCCTGCGAGCCAAGCTAGGACAATAGTCGAATCTGTCCATGCAAATATTTGTGATGATGGTATCCTCATAGCTTGTGATACTTGCTTGAGCAACCGGGATAACAGTAAAGCACCACATAACTCTAAACGAGGAATCGAGATGGTACGTAATGGCGCAACTCTGGTTCTGGCAGTGACCAATTTGGTAGTGATTGCTCCATCTTCATTTTCAATTCTAGCGTATACAACCGCTGCGTAAGCCTGCATTGACGCGTCACAGAAGCCATGAATTTGTAGTGAGTTTAAGGTTTTCGTGGTTGTACCTATCCATCTGTCCACTTCAACTTCGTTAATTTGTTGCAAATCTGTTCTTATAGAAGCCCATTCGTCCAGTAAAGGTGAACAGATCTTGTCGTCCCAATTTAACTTTTCTACCCACAATTTTTGGATAAAGATCTTTGTCATTACAATACTTGCTGCTAGCCAACCAAGTGGATCAAAAAGCTTTTGAATATCAGATAAAACACTTCTTTTGGTAATAATTGCAGGACTTGTTGGCAGGACGACTCCATACTGAAACTTATCTCTACCCATGTTCCATTTAATGCCTAATGCCTTTACAGTTCCGTCAATATTTAGATCCACATGGGCACCGCTGGATCGATCGCATGGTTGGATGGATTGCATAAAGTCAAGGTTGTTTGAAACCCATTTTGTCAGAGTAAAGCCTCCTTTCTTCAGGATGTTATTTATTTCTCTGGCTTCAGCTATGGCTTCCTTTGGCGTATCAGCTCCGCACATTAGGTCATCCATATAGAACTCTTCTTTAATTATTTGAGCTGCTCTGGGATGATTTTGGCCCTCATCGTCTGCGAGTTGATGCAGAGTCCGAATAGCAAGATAGGGCGCAGAAGCAGTACCGAAAGTTACTCGAAGAATTCTATACTCTTTAAAGTTTTCTGAGTCATCGGAGCGCCACAAGATTCGCTGGTAAGTATCAGCATCTAATGGATTTACTAATATTTGACGATACATTTTTTGTATGTCACTTATGTAACATATCCTTTTTATTCTCCATCTCATTATCAGGTTACGAAGATCTTCTTGCAACGGAGGACCTATGAGAAGTTCGTCATTTAGCGAGACGTTATTCAAACCCTTGCAGGAAGCATCAAACACCAATCTAATCTTAGTGGATTCTTTATCTTCACGGTATACTGCATGGTAAGGTAAGTATACACACTTTTCTTTGTCTTTATCTCCCTTAGGTACTTCTTCCATATGTTGTAGATGTAGATATTCCTCTATTATGTTAGTAAATTCTTCCTTTAGCTTAGGCATTTTCTCGAATCTTCTCTCTAGCTGTAATAACCTTTTCTGTGCTATACTTTTTGTATTTCCTTCTATGCATGTCGGTGTTTCTGTTTTGAACGGTAGCTTTACAACATACCTTCCTTCCGTAGTCCTAGTGTGTGTTTTTTCGTAAATCTCTTCACATAATAGTTCTTCTCTAGTTAATTTTCTCTTTATATCTCTATCTATTTCCCATATAGATTTTAAAACTTCATCCATTTCTACTTGGTGATGCATGACTAAAATATTTTGCTGTGGATTATTTTCAATCTCTCCAAATAAGATCCATCCAAGGTGGGTTTTCTGAGCACTTGGTGTACCTCGTGGACCCTTGATTAAATCTGGTTGCAATATTTGTGCATATTCTTTTACTCCAAGAAGCAAATCTATAGAACCTGGTGTATAGTATCTCGGATCAGCCAGGTGTAATCCTTTTAAGTGTGACCAGTGATTTACAGCAATTGTTCTAGTGGGAATCTTTGTGGTAAGTTGTTTAGAAATAACATAAGCTGTCACAGATAAACTGAAATTAGAATCTCGAGAACTTACTTGACACTGTACCACATGATTTACATTGGTTCTGGTAGACCCCACTCCTACTACACTTCCTCTTGCTGGTTGTTTGGTAAGCCTTAATGTTTGAGCCGCTTTCTCGCTTATGAATGATGCCTGCGATCCTTGGTCTATTAGCGCCCTCAGTACCATGGTTTGATTTTGCTCACCTCTTACTATAACCATAGCGGTGGCTAATAGTGCGACATTCTGCTTAGTGTGATGAGATGCTGTCATTGAATTGACTTGAATGTCTTCTGCATTATCATCTATATTGCAATATAAAGCTGATTGGTCAGATGTTTCTGTGGCATTGTTTTCTTTATTTTCAGCTTTGTGTAGAAGAGAATGATGACGTCTATGCCATATACGACAGTACATGCGGAGTCTACATTTGTAGGCCGTATGCCCTGATGCTAAGCAGTTAAAACACAAGTTATGTGTTTTCACATAATCCACTCTTTGTGCGGGTTGCAGGTTGGTAAATTCTTTGCAGTGACATAATGTGTGGTTATCTTTGCACATAATACATTTCTTTTCCGACAGGCGCGGTGGTGTAGACGAGACGGTGCTGACGTGGAATGATCGTTCTTTGACGGGCTTTTCTCGTGAACCTGATGAAATAAGCTCTAAAGTTCGGTATCTACACTGAAGAAATTTCGTTAAGTCGCTCCAAGTTGGTAAAGCTTCAGTTTCTTCCTTATATGCATATTCTTCCCACTCTTTGTGAGACTCTTGGTCCATTTTCTGCACGACGAGAAAAATTATAACAGGATCCCAAGAATCTATATTGATATCCATGTTCTTTAATCTATTTAAGCACTCGGTTGTAGTGTCCAATAAACATTTTATTTGATTAGCTGATTGACAAGTAATTTTCTTCTGCAAAAATAGTCTTTTCATCACGGACTTGACAATCAAACGTTTATTTCCGTATCGGGTTTTTAAGGCTTCCCAGGCTTGCGTATAATTTTTATGAGTAACTTGAATATGCCGAATTAATGCTGCCGCTTCACCACTTACACTTGATTTTAAATAATGTAATTTTTGTACGTCTTCAATAGTCTTGTTTTTGTGTATGAGCGAAACAAAAAGATCTTCAAAAGTTGGCCACTCTTCATAATTTCCACTGAATGTTGGTAGCTGAATTCTCGGCAGCTTTACGAGAGTGTCACCCCTTGCTTGTTCTACATTAGGATCAGATATATTATGTGATGATGTTGATGAATCTAACGAAATTAACATATCACGTAAATCGGCTTGTAAAACGACGTATAAATCTTCGTAAATGTAGAACTCTTCGTTTAGAAAGTAGGGTAAAATTCCTCTTTTTTCTAGCGGTGTTATTTTTAACAAGTCTTGATGCGCCTGCTTAAAAGTATTCCAATAATCGTCTTTATTTTTAACCTGGTTTCAATATATCCCTTTGTTAGGCGCGACTTTGGACATTTCTTTAAATTAATCTGCGTTTTTTTCATCAAAGCAGCAACATCTTCCAAAACACTAAGTAATTCTGCCGAAGAACTCATATTCGTATTCTATTAGGTATATTTGAAACAACAATTATATTTTATTTAAAACTGCAAAGAAACACGTCTTGGTTGTAATAAATAACTTGTTCACGAGTTAATCCTCTCGATCTATTGTTCTCGCGGCCGGCCGACTTCTTATCTAAGATTGCGTGCGATCCTTTTTAAATGATGAATCCGGCTCGATTTCGACCATATGTTATTGGTATAAGGTGCAACCTTGTATGTATTATGTTTTTGAATAAAACTGCAACGTCCTTTCTCTGTGACAATTTATTGCGACTGACTTGCGAACAAACAAATATGCATTTATATTATAATAATGAATAGCAGTACCTAATATGGAATAAATAACATAACACGGGTATATTTTCTAAAACAGTCTTCGAATTACTGGTCCACTTGACTAAGTCAAATTGAGCGCTTTTAAATAAAGTTAATAGTTCTTTGGCGGTTTCAATCGCGCAGGATTCGTACATAATGGAAAAATTAGCATCATCCATATATAACGAAGACATAACAGATTCTATATATTTATATTTATGTCCTTCGTTTTCAAATAATTGTTTGACTACACGAAGAGCATGATAAGGATTCGACCTTAGCCCAAATGTAACCCGATTAAAGTGATATACCTGAATAGGTTCTTGCGGATTGAATCTATATAAAATTCTTAAATAACGGCGATCACGTGGCGTTATGCCAATCTGAACAAACATTTGACGGCCATCGGCGGATAGTGCTATAGCGAATAATCGAAATCTTAAAATAATGTCAAACAGGTTCCCTTGTAAGTTAGGGCCTTGATGTAATATGTCGTTAAGTGACGGACCGTTAGCGGTTTTACATCCACCATCTAGAACTATTCGTAATTTAGTGCTCTTTTCCGGATTGATTACTGCATGGTGGCTTAAATAAAAATGTGGTTGAATATGATCATCGATTCCAATCAAAGTGGGTGATAAATAGCCCATACTTAAATAGTTACGTATGACGTCATTATAAGCGGTACGAAACGAAGGAGAGTACTCCAATTTGCGTTCCAGACAATAAAATTTTTAAGCGCGAGTTTGTATGAATCGCCTAACGTAGATGGATAACCACTAAATGGTAAAGCTACCGTGTATCGACCACTCTCATCTCGAGAAGTGGTAGTGCGAAATTGTTCTTCACACTCAATGTCTTCTTCATTAACAAGAGGCAGTGTTTGCACTTCTTCAAGCTCCCAAAAGCGCTTGAGAAGCGTGTCCATATCATCGTGAACGACTGCACAACAAGAGGTTGTGAACCTAGTCTCAGCGGTTTTTAATGCGGGTACAGAACCCATTAGTAGAAATCCAAGTGTAGATTCTATGGCGAGTGGAGTATTGTATATAGAACTAGAAACTACCCCTGGTATAACTAAATGCGGGAAAATCTCGGCTCCTATCAGCATTTGAATAGGACCGGGCGTGGCAAAGTCATTGTCAGCAAGAGGAAGAGCACCCAGATAGGGCAGTTTTGCCAGATCTACTGGCGCGGTAGGCAGGTTGCCGGTAATACGATCAACCACCAATGCGTAAATATCATAATTATAATGAAAATTAAATCGCGAATAAAAGTTTAGGTTTACGTGACACTTTATAGATTGTCGAGTGCCACCTATTCCCTGAACTACAACCGAATTAATTTTATTATTGTCTGGCTGTAAACCGAGACGTTTATATAAATATACTGTAACAAAATTCGATTGAGAGGCAGAATCGACCAATGCACGAATCAATACTTGTTTACCCATTGAATCGAAAACAACCACTTGCGCCGTGGCAAGTAGGATGGTGCTGTAATTATGATTATTCATAATATTTTTAATTGCGGATGATGCTGTTGCCTTTACGGAGGTGGTACATAATAATACCTCAGGAGACTGAGAGGCGTGTTTGTCTTTATCTAAAGTATACCTATTTATGTTACCAGACTCAACTGTGGTAGCGGACTGCGTTAACTGTTGCACTTGAAAATTGTTGTTTTTGAAGTGTATCAGCGTATGATGCTTGTTGTTGTATATGCGGCATTTACTCTGCGACTTACAGTTAATCGTTTTGTGGTGTAAACTTAAGCAGTTCACACATACACTCTTGTCTTTCGTTTGTCTAAAACGATCGGACGGCAATAATTGCATAAATGCAGGGCATTTAAAAAGATTTTTGTGCGCTATGTTCGCGCACATACACGGCGTGTGAGTATTATGGCACGCTACGTATGATTGCGGATTAGGAATAAATTTGTTGTTATTATTTTTATGTGGCTTAGTATTATAATTATTAATTTTATTGCTGCTAAGCGATTTCGTATCGTATTTTATACCTACTTCTAATATAGTCAACTAAATTATTAAAGGTAGGGATCAGCGTATTACGATTTTCCATCTTGAAAGATTGAATAGTAGAATCATCTAATTTTTTTAGCGATAGATAAAATAAAATAAAATTTCCTAAATCATTTATAATAAAACGATGTGCTTTCTTATTCAACTCGGAACGAACTGAACGACTTTATTTAAACAGCAGAGAAACTAAAACTACTATATGTCACTCACATACTTAACACTAGGTGGCGCTAGGTGTACTTCACTCCTATTATTTTTATATAAATTAACACCCCCACTATATAAAAATAATACACATAATTTAATTTTTAACTAGACCAACAGCATTTACAAAAGTGTTATGCTTAATTGAACTTAAACCTTTTGTAAACAAATCAGCTGGAATTTCAGCTGTACATAGGTACTGAACATTTACTAACTTTTGAGCAATAACTTCTTTACAAAAATGAAATCTTATATCTATATGCTTAGATTTATGATGGAAAACAGGATTTAATAACAATTTTTGTGCACTTTGGTTGTCATTGTACAGAATAATAGTATTTAAACTGTCAGTAATTTCACATTGCAAATTTTGTAAGTAAATAGCCTCTTTACAACATTCTGAGATTCCTATATATTCTGCTTCTGTACTAGAAAGTGCAACAACCTTTTGCTTTCTGCTTTCCCAAGATATTACAGCACCAGATAATTTAAACACATAACCTGTATATGACCTTCTACTAATAACATCACTGCCCCAATCGGCGTCAACATAACCAATTATTTCAGAATTAAGTTTTGAGCCATACTTTAACGCATAATGTTTTGTCTTCTTTAAATATCTCAAAATTCTTTTAGCATGTTGCCAATGTTCTTTGGTAAAACAATTATTAAACTGACTCATATAACTAACTGAATATGATATATCGGGGCGAGTTAAAACGGACAAATACATTAAACTACTTATCAGGCACTGATACGGTATGTTAATATCACATTTGCTACCTATACTGAGATTTAGTTTACATTCCATTGGTGTATTTGACGTGTGACAATCTAACATATTAAATTTACCTAACAACTGGTCTATATAACTCTCTTGGTCTAATGTTACAGAATTTTTATTGCACACAACTTGCATACCCAAGCATTGTCTTATAGTACCTAGGTCTTTAATATTGAAATTATTTCTTAAAGTTTTTTTCAAGTTTATGACTTCATCACAATCATTAGAAAATATAAAAAAATCATCAACATATAAAGCAATTATGGTTACACACTTTTTGTTTCTTTTAATAAACAAACAAGGTTCATATTTAGATTTTACATAACCAATGTTACACAAACAGTCATCAACCTTTTTATACCACATTCTTGAAGATTGTTTTAACCCATAAATGGCCTTCTTTAATTTTAAAACCTTACCATCATTTAAATTACCAAAATAATCTGGTTTTTGCATAAAAATATCTTCTTCAAGATGTCCATTTAAAAAGGCTGTTTTGACATCTAGGTGTGTCGTCTTAAAATCTAATTTTACAGTCAAGGCAAACAATAATCTTAATGTGGAATATCTAACTACTGGAGAGAATGTCTCATTGTAGTCCAAACCATGCCTCTGAGTGAAACCTTTTGCCACTAAACGTGCGCGATATAGAACTTTACCATTCACATCACACTTTTTCTTTAAGACCCATTTACACTGAACCACACAACCACTACTTGGAGCGTCGGTCAACTCCCAGGCTTGATTCTCTTCAAAACATTGAAGTTCTTCTTTTAATGATTTTTGCCAATACTCTTTTTCATGTCCCGTCAACGCCTCCTGCAACGTTAAGTCTCCAGTTTCTTGAAGACAGACATTTTGTTGGCTACTAAAACCATATCTATTTGGTTGTTTTCTGGTTCGAATTTCCCGTGTAGTTGTCACAGTATACTGTAAACTTTCTTCTACATCTTCATACTCACTGGGTGCATACTCAAAATCAGAGTCATTTATAGATTTTTCATGGGATGTTAGAGTATCGGATAGTTTTTCTTCCATATCCCCCACTGAAGATGGCTGGTCTGTATCCTTAATTGTTTTATTTAAATTTTCTTTTTCTGTTACTGATATGGTAGTGTTCTCTTCCTCCACAACTATTACATCTCGACTAGTTGCTATAACATTCTTAGCTGGATCATACACTCTATACTTCCGCCTTTACTTCCGTCGGCATAGCCCACTAAAATACCTCTTTGAGCTTTTTTATCCCATTTTCGTCTCTTCTCTTTAGCTATGTGTACCATCACCTTGCTGCCAAAAACTCTCAGATTACTTATATCTGGCTTGACATTATGCCATAATTCATAAGGTGTTTTTCCATGCAATATGGATAAACCTGTGCGATTATGCAAATAAACCGCTGTGTTTATAGCTTCAGCCCAGAACTTCTTGCTTAACTGTGCATCAAAAATCATACACCTTGCTTTCTCGACTAAGGTTCTGTTCATACGCTCACATAGTCCATTCTGTTCAGGCGTGTATGGACATGTTGTTTGATGAACTATCCCCATTTTCTTTAAGTAATTGTCAAACTCGGTATTGCAAAATTCTCTTCCATTGTCACTTCTAATAATTTTTATTTTTTTATTTGTCTGATTTTCCACTAACCATTGGTATTCTTTGAACCTTTTCAAGGCTTCATTCTTATTTTTCAAAAAATAAATAGCTGTCATTCTACTAAAATCATCAACAAATAAAATAAAGTATTTAGAACCTCCAATAGAATTGCACTCCATAGGACCACAGATGTCTGTGTGAATAATGTTCAACACTTCTGTGCTTCTCTTACCAATATGATAAAAAGGTAATCTAGATTGTTTTCCCTCACAGCACACGGTACAAGTAGACTTTGTAATGTCAACCTTCTCTTTTAAGGTTAACCCATCAACCTCATTCTGCATTTTATTGAGACACTCACTGTTTACATGTCCCAGCCTTCGATGCTAGAGCTCACCGGATATGGTCGCTGCTGCAGACATATTCTCTAAAAGTTGTAACTTGTAAACTCCATTTTGTAATAATGCGTAGGCAACCAATATACCCTTCTGGTTATATATTTCACAGGAATTTGTGGTAAATACGACATTATTTCCTTTTTGAATTAATTGACTGACTGACAGTAAATTAGTTGTTAATTCTGGTACACAAAACACATCTTTTACGTTCACATCAAAACTGCAATCATTAACTATGGTAGAAATCTTGATATCACCGGAACACACAATTGGCACTTTCTTTTTGTCTGCTACTGTAATAGTCTCACCTTCTTTTTCGTAAGATATATTTGTGAGCCATTGTTTATTCGGCGTCAAGTGTACACTGGCTCCGGAATCAACATACCAATCTTCATTTTTAAAGTTTCCGCTTAAAAAGACTGCACTGAACGCATTTGTTTGTTTACGTTCATTTCCTTTATTATTCGACACTTCAGCAGTACATTGTGACTTAAAATGACCTATTTGTTTGCATCGATAACATTTAATGTCTTTCTTCGCCTTTGTTGACACTGTCGATCTATTTTGGCCGCCATGATTGTTTTTGCTAATCATAGACTTCCTGGCCGTCAATGAGTGCTGCCAACCTTTATAACCGCTGGCTAAAGCGCCATTCGATTCATCGTTCATTCCATTCGTTCCGTTTCCGGTTTCCATATCAAGTAACTTTCCTTTAATGGCGTCCGTTGTTATCTGAATACCTGAATGTTCGATGGCCATTATCATTGGGGCATATTTTTCAGGAAGCCCTGCCAGTAATAATGAACCAATCCATTCTTCGTTTAAGTCGAATCCTGTATTACACAACTTTTGCCCTGTTTCTATAATTTGTGTCACATAAGCAATCATGGATCCACAATTTTCGAGTCTAATAGAAATTAAATTTCGTAGTAAGCTTATTCTCCTCGTAAATCCCGAATCATCAAATAAGGCTTTTAGTTTCTCCCATAATTCCTTGGTAGTAGATACATTTCTAATGTGCACATACAATGAAGCGTCAATCGTGAGAATCAGTTTCGCTTTTGTTTTTGCGTCATCCTCGGCAAACAATCTTACATCTTCCTCTGGTTTGATGCATTTCATCATTCCTTCTAGGATTAAGAAGTTTTCCGCTGCAAATAGCCATTCACTGTAATTTTCTCTGCCTCTTAACTTCGGTACATTGACAATGTAGTTAGCCGCCATGTTGGCGTCGTCGTGGTTAGCTTGCTGTAGACTATTATGAAAATCTAATTATCCTACTGCGATTTATTATCACACTAAAACTTGATAACTTTTAACTTTCGCGATAATTAGCAATATAATTTTAAGAAGCTGTAAATCTGAGTCCATAACCTAATAAAACGATGTGCTTTCTTATTCAACTCGGAACGAACTGAACGACTTTATTTAAATAGCAGAGAAACTAAAACTACTATATGTCACTCACATACTTAACACTAGGTGGCGCTAGGTGTACTTCACTCCTATTATTTTTATATAAATTAACAATTTATATTAAGATTCATAAGGGCGTTAGCGGCTGAAACAATTTTATCTAAAAATATTTCATAGTTTGACGCCGAAGTACCGGTTAGTTTCAAGTTTAATATCTGCTCCAAGTAAGAAGAAGCTAACATTCGTTTGTCTTCGTACTTGTTAATCAGCGATTCAATAATAATTCCGTAATCATCAGCGGTAGGGATTATTCCGCTAAAAACAGACTGTGCTTTGGGAGAAAGTTTTCCTAATAAATAATATAATTTTTCCGAATTATTTCAAGTAGCATTATCGTGGACAGTCGACTTAAACGAGGCATAGAATAAATGCCAATTTTTAATATCCCCGTCAAAGTGCATTAGTTCTATTGGCGGCAACGATGGATGCTGGGCTCGCAAGACTGAATCACCAGCTCGGCCAGTCGCATTTACCTCAGAAACCTTTAAAGGAGCTAACTTATCTACGACGCGTTTGACACAGCAGCAGCAGCTTTCAAATAAAATAAGAGGTTGATAGCAAGGCATCGCGGTCGGATCAACGTCAAATAATAGACTATTATGCTCTTCTACGACTGAACGAAAGTCAACTCGAAGGTCATCAATCGTTTGTGTCCACGCTAGAAATTGTTCTGAATCAAAATCATGGTTACGATAGTTAAGCGATAAATCGTATAATTCTTGAAGACTTCCAAACAATTCATTCCGTTTTATTTCTAACAGAGTTAATTTTCTATCCATAGCAGAGGATTTTTAGGGTTATCTTTGTCTGTGGGATTGGGCATTGTAGATAGTAATTAAATAAATCGCAAAAATAAGAAATAAAATTATTGCAAAATTGTTTACGACTGTACTAATCAAAACTTGGATGCCGTTATGCGTACCTATATTTATAGGTAACAAATTCCTCATCACTATTTTTAACAAAGTAACATGTTTACAAATCAGCTCTGCTACTAGTACTATGCGCTAAAATTTTTCTCCTACCTACATATAATGATATTTTTTAAAATATTGAAATTTTTAAATTAAGTAAACTTAATAATGAAATATATAAAATAGCGAATAAAATATCAAATATAAATACACATATTATAACGGCGAGTACATAATACTATAAAATATGATGTATAAACTAATTCGCATCCGTCTCGAAGAGACCAAAATGGTTCCGTAACGTAGTACCGAAAATTGGTACCACGAAGCAAAGTACCACTGAGTTATGTTAGGGAAGGACCACAAGCGATAATTAATATAACTACCGCTTGACTGCGGAATAAAGAATTTTCTAGACTGCCACAATGACAGACCGGCGGTTGACTGTACTCAAACAGGTGCTGGTTCGAGAAGGGAGGAAATAGCGGGAAAGCCACTAACCTGGACTCTTCCGGAGTTTATACACCACACTTTATCTTCTGATCTCGTGGTCTTCGCACACTTCCCGTAGGGGAAGTGAGGAAATGGTTTCGGGGTTTGTGGTCCCCTGACCATAGTATAAACCGGTCATTGGGTTTAGTGTAGGATGGGAACCCTTACATTATTAGGTTTGATTGAAGGGTTGTTGTGGATAGTGTGTAAGCTCCCTAAGGAGAAGAATAATGTTGTGGTGGAGGGTTTGGTGAAAATAATGAGGATTTAGTGGATTGGGTACCCCGTCCTCGCTTATACGTACTGCTGCGTTCAATCCGCCCCGCAGGTCGAGTCCCCGCGGGTGATTAAATACGCAGTGGCAATTAGACTGGCGGGGGAGGGGGAGGGGTGAGAGGAGTAGGAGTTGAGTTAATTAAGGATGTCTCTAGGATACGGCACGGCGTCGGGTGCACGCGCGTGCCACGGAGCTATATTTTGGATGTGGGTGTCTTGTGATGCATCAGCGCGCTGATACATATTCGCCGCTAGCTTCTTTATGAAGTCATGAAGACTCTCCATCTTGAGGTCGCGTCTTATGACTTCATTAGTAACGTACCTGGGGGCTTGGAGGATTCTTCTGAGAGCCACGTTTTGTTGACACTGCAGAGCTGTCCTGAGTCCCTCGGCTATCAGATTGTACCATACGGCAGCAGCGTAGGTTAGACGAGACCTGATGTAGGTCTTGTAGATGGCAAGCTTGATTTGGACGGATGGAAATCTTGGATTGGAAGATCGGCCGAAGAACGGCCATGGCAGCTCTGATGTTGTTCACTTTTGACTTCACGTGGGCTCTCATCTTGAGATTCATGTCAATGGTGACACCAAGGTATTTTACCGTGGAGGACCATTTGATGTCTTCTCCGTTGAGCGTCATAGGAGATGGTGGCCGGGTCTGCATGGATCTCGCCAGGAGTGCTTGAGTTTTGCCGACGTTGACCGCCAGACGCCACTTAGTCAACCAGTCAGGGAGGAGGTTCAAAGTGGTTTGCATCTTCTTGATGGCGTGTGGTGCTGTGATTGACGAGGTGACGAAGGCAGGGTCGTCAGCGAATAATGCTAACGAGCAGCTGTCTCCCACCAGGATATGAACTTTTAAACTAACGCGTTCTACTATCATTTTTAAAAATATATAAACGGTTCAATATCGCGTACATATATAGAACTTACTTGTAAAGCTCGACGTTTCGGCCAAGTTACATTGACCGTAGTCACGAGCAGACTGGAGCAGCGAGTTTCCTCCGTCGTTCACGTCGAGATCGATTTTCATCTACCCCCTTCTGGTCTGGTTTTTTCGAATTTAGCCTACACACAACACTAAACGTATCTTGGACTTTATTTGTTTGCAGGTGCAAAGGCTTTATTCTGCTACCTGCAAACAAATAAAGTCCAAGATACGGTTAGTGTTGTGTGTAGGCTAAATTTGAAAAAACAAGACCAGAAGGGGGTAGATGAAAATCGATCCCACTGAGATGTCGTCGGTGTAATAGGAATAGAGCTTGGGCGAGAGGCAGCTGCCCTGTGGAACGCCTGCTGCGATCTCGTGCTCTGATGAGAGGGTATCTTCCACCGATACCCTGAACTTCCTATTCTCCAGGAAAGAGGCTATTATCTTTACCAGCCTGCGTGGTGTTCCCGCTCTAGCCAGTTTGTATAGCAGCCCATTGTGCCAGACGTGGTCGAAGGCCTTCTCCATGTCGAGGAGTACTGCTATTGCTTGCTCTTTTTTATTCCTTGCCGCAATGAGCATGTGCAGTACACTCGACAATTGAAGGACTGTGCTATGTCCAGTCCGAAATCCGAATCGTTCCTCACGCGGGGTGATGTGAGCGTCGAGACGTTGTAAGAGGACATTCTCAAATATCTTGGAGAGTGTGGGGAGCAGCGTAATGGGTCTGTAGCTGCCCGGGTTTAAGACGTTCTTCCCCTTCTTGGGGATCATGATGACTATTCCTGTCTTCCAGATTTCAGGAAAATGGCCGGTGCGCAAGATGCCATTAAAGAGCCTTGTGACGGCCATGATTATCTTGAACGGAAGATGGAGAAGAGTTCTGTTGGTGATGGCATCTGCGCCCGGCGCCTTCTTTGGTTTGGACAGCGAGATCTGTCGCTTCACCATGTTAGGTGTGAAGACGATGGGATGTTCGTCGGTGGTCAGATCTGGTGATAGAAAATTTGGTAGAAACTCCTCTATTTCTTTGGTGAGTGTGGGATCACTGAGGTTGTTCGGGCTGAACTGGTATTCAAGGTGGGTTGCAAAAATCTTCGACCGGTCGGCAGCGCGGTATCTAATAGTCCCATCCTCCTGTAGTAAGGGGCGAACCGGTGTCGAGGCGTTGGTTAGTTGGCGGCACAGCTTGTGAAGGGACGCCTAGTCGTTTGCGGCATCGTCCAGGCGAGCCTCCCAGCTGTCGCTTGCTGCTTTCTCTAGGTCAGCCTTGACCTCCGCTGTAATCTGGTTTAGCTGGCGTTTTACGATTGGGCAACGAGTATTTTGCCATAACCGTCTGATTCTTCGTTTCTTCGCGATTTTGTTACTTATGTGACTTGAAAGTGGTGTAAGAATTCGAGAGGATGATGATGGGGCAATTTCGGCTGTGCGGAGCGCTTCTTGGATACTCGTTGTCAAATTGGTAGCCGGCTCGTTGACGTCAGCAGCGGAGGTGACGGGTTGGCTCGGTGTAGTCTCCTCCATGATTGACTGGAACCGCCGCCAGTTAACTAGCTGGCGTGGTTTTGGTGGGGCGACTCGGGCTGGGATGTCCATTATCGTGGCTAGAATCGGAAGGTGGTCAGATTCCATCTCGTCAGGAATGGCCTCGAGAATTATTTGTTGCTTGCCTTTGTGGACGACGAGGTCTATTACATCTGGGCAGTGCAGGTCACTGTATGGGTAATGGGTCGATGTGTTTGGGCCTATAACCGTCAAGTCATTTTGATCGGCTATTTGGAAGAGTCGTCTGCCTTCTGTGTTGGTGGTTGAGGAATTCCAAATGATGTTCTTGCAATTCCAGTCGCCGGCAGCTATGGTGGGTAAGTTGGTGTTGAAAATTTCCATAATGTCTGTCGCAGTTATGTGCTCGTGCGGTGGTTTGTATACTGCGTATATTCTAATAGGGTTGCCGGCGACTAGAGTTTCAATCCCTAGGGCTTGCAACGAGTTTGCGTGGATTCTAGGAGTACGCTGGTGGACGACTCTTCTATGGACAAGTACTGCTAGTCCTCTGTAGACCCTTTGCCCCGAGTGTTCATCCTGTCGGTAAGTGATGTAGATGGAGATCTTTAACTTATCTCCAGGGCCCAGAAGAGTCTCGTTTATGAGAGCCACGTCGATGTTTGCTCCCTTAGTAGATTTCTGAGTGGAACGGACTTGCGCTTCATTCCGTTGGCATTCCAGTATAGCATCTTCAGGTTGTTATGGTCCATAAACTTGGAGGAAGTCTGTCATGCCTCTGAGGACTGCTGATACTGGATCAGTCCCTTCGCGAAGCGCCCCCAGCACATCTTGGAAAACTGGTATTGCCTTCTCAAGCACTACAAGTTTCCCTTCGTCCGGGGACGCAATTGGAGCCACTCTTCGCACAGATAGAGCCGTCTTGGGGGGAGGGGCAGTTGGTGCTGCCTCCTTTATTGTGCGTATTCGGGAAGATTCATTCTCGGTTTCTTCTTCATCTGTTTTGGCCTTTTGCCTGGGCCTTTTCTTTTTGCCTCTCTTAGAGTGCCGCTTCGGGGCAGTAGTGATTGTGGTTGAGGTTCTGGGCTTCGGGTCGTTAGCCGGTGGGGCCAGGGTCGTAACCTTGACGGTAGGCTGGATGGGAGTCTCTGCTACCTTTCCGGGTTCGCTCTCTGGTTGTCTGGTCGGAAGTGCAGTCGTTATGGCAACCGTGCCATAGCAAGGTGGCTATAGGAGCTCATTATTAAAATGACAAAACTCTATCGAGTTTGGTCTCGTTAACCGACTTCAAAAAAGTAGGAGGTTTTCAATTCGGCCGGTATATATTTTTTTTATGTATGTACACCGATTTCTCCGAGGTTTCTAAACCGATTTACGCGATTCTTTCTTTGTTTGATGCGCAATAGCTTTGAATTGGTCCCATAAAAATTTGATTTAGGTAGGCCCAGTAGTTTTTATTTTATGACCATTTTTTATTTATTTAACCTATGCCGATGTCTGAAATCAAATCTTGCAAGAAAATTTGATCCACTTCCTGGTTACCGATTGAGCTTTCCCGCCGTGTTGGTCCCGGCCTCCTTTGTAGAATAGGCCAACTGCCGTTCTGCCAGGCAGGCCGTAAAAGGCGACCGACTGGCTATCGAGTCACTACCATCGTGGCTACTAGGTGGTAGAGTTCTGCATTGTCTCGCCCGGGTCTGGTACCACCGCCTTACCTATTCCTGCCGCAATAGCGTCAGTGCTTGTCGCTGTCGTGTTCCGGTTTGGAGGGTAAGGTAGCCGGTAAACTTATGCATGTGGCATTAGACCTCGCCACAAGATAGCAACGCACCATTAACATCTTTGGTGTCTATAGGCGATGGTTGACTCTTTCCATCAGGAGACCCATCTGCTTGTTTGCTATCTTATGATATATAAAAAAAAAAAAAAAAAAAAAAGAGCTGAAATTTTGTATACGTATGTAAATTGGATGAAAATGAAAACTTATTATGAGATAGACCTGATCTGATAATGGAATCGGAAGGCAACAACAGGAACTCAGCAATTAAATGGTTAAAAATTGTTTAATAACAAGACTCTATCGACTTTGGGCTCGTTTCATTCGTGTTGACGAGCACTTTGTTACTTGGTGGTAACTAGGATCTTCCAGGGTCCGATGATGAAGCCAGAAGGTGGCCATAGGAGCTCAGTAATTAAATGACAGACCTCTATCGAGTTTAGGCTCGTTTGATCGAAGTCGACGAGCACTTTGGTGCTTGGTGGTAACTAGGATCCTCCAGGGTCTGATGTTGAAGCCAGAAGGTGACCATAGGAGCTCAGTATTTAAATTACACAACTCTATCGAGTTTGGGCTCTTCTGATTCGTGTTGACGGGCACTTTTGTACTTGGTGATAACTAGGATCCTGCAGGGTCCGATGACGAAGCCAGCAGGTGTCCATAGGAGCTCAGTAATGAAATGACACAACTCTATCGAGTTTGGGCTCGTTTGATTCGTGTTGACGAGCAGTACGGTGCTTGGTGGTAACTAGGATCCTCCAAGTTCCGACGATGAAGCCAGAAGGTGGCCATAGGAGCTCAGTATTTAAATAATAATAATAATAATAATTAACGGGACAAATTACACTTACTGATCTAACCCCAAAGTAAGCAAATTATTTGCTTGTGTTAGTCAACGATACTAATACATAGAAATACATATATAAATACTAGAATATATATAATAAACACCCAAACCCGGAAATACAAACATTTATGCTCATCACACAAATGCTTGTCCCCGTCGGGGATCGAACCCGAGTCTCGTTGATTGCGTAGTCAGGGTCTCTAACCACTCGACCAACGGGGCGGTCAAACTATATCGAGACACAACTATATCGAGTTTCGGCTCATTTGATTGGTGTTGACGAGCACTTTGGTGCTTGGTTATAACTAGTTATAAAAGGAACTACTCTTGACAAAAAGTCTTTGTTCTACGTCTGTTAATTAGGTCAGTTCAGGAGATAGACATAACTTCCATGTTGTTCCAGTTCTGAGAAGGAACTTTTCTTTTTTTATGGTAGTCGAGCAACGGTAGCTCCTCCGGAAGGAAATCAAAATGTGCTGTGGCTAATGTCATGTCTTGTTTTGGATATAATAATTTCTTACAGATTGCGCATGGTACTTCAGCATATTGACGTACGGTGGTTATAAAATTATTACGCTCAGCCATTGAACGAAGCCTTTGTGACATCTGACGCGCTGCCGCTAGCCGGTTCTCACGTTGCTGTGCAGACTCGGTTGCTGTACGGTGTCGTAGCTCTCTGCTCGGCGGACTCCTTAGCTAAATGCTCCTTAATGAGACCAATTCTATCGGCTCGGCAGATTCGTTTGCTATACGCTCATTATTGAGACCAAGTATATTAGCTCTCCGCTCAAAAGACTCATTCGCTATACGCTCTTGGATCTTACCGAGTTTAGAATTATACCGTACAAAAATTTCTTGACGTTAGCGTAATTTCATGTATGCTTTCATCGCCAACAAACGCTTTTCATGGTCTTTAATAGCCTCATAAGAACGTGACATTGTGTTTCGAATAGCATTTTTACGGAGACGACTACTTTTATCCGTTCCGGTTTCTTGAGATCTATATTTTTTAAGGCGCGCAGCATCTGTTGTAGGTCTACCCATAAATAATTGACAATACAACAATACACTAAAAAGTATTAAATAAAAATACGTTAAAAAAACGGACTTCAAAAACTAGAATGTAAAAAATAATAATAATAATTATAATTATAATAATAAAGATTTATTTACGCATTTTAATCTTTAAAGTAGTCATTTTATTGTATTAATTGGTCGTATTCATTTCAGTGATTTAAATATTAATATTTGTTTAAGGCTTGGCACCGACTTCAAACCTATTAGTAAATAGCACATATAAATAATAGGTAGTATTTAATTAATATTAAATCTTTATTATTTTTTACATTTTAGTTTTTGAAGTCAGTTTTTTTAACGTAGTTATTTTTATTTAAATAAATTTCAGGTTAACATACCGATGGACTTAAAAATCGAATCAGCTTTTCACTATAAAAAACTACGTCAGAATTCACAATTTGATCAAAATCGGTTGTATTATGTCTCATCAATAGCAAACATTTTTGAAAATATGTGTTCGATTTTCTTTTCAGAAATGAAATGATATAAAATTAATATTTTTGAACTCTGAAAAAAATCTTTGCTCAAGTAGAGCTTTTGTTTTATTTGAGTTTAAAATACCTCAATTTAGCGGGAAGTTTCAGGAATAGCCTGCAGGATCTTTTAACTTGCCGCTACGTATGTAGATCGGGAAACTACTGATTTTACTCCGATTTTCGAAATCGAGCTAAAGGACGTTGTCCGACTAATTTCACGATGGCGTCAGTATGTACGTATGTATGTATGTACGTATGTACGTATGTACGTATGTACGTATGTACGTATGTACGTATGTACGTATGTACGTATGTACGTATGTACGTATGTACGTATGTACGTATGTACGTATGTACGTATGTACGTATGTACGTATGTACGTATGTACGTATGTACGTATGTACGTATGTACGTATGTACGTATGTACGTATGTACGTATGTACGTATGTACGTATGTACGTATGTACGTATGTACGTATGTACGTATGTACGTATGTACGTATGACTGTATGTATGTATGTACTGTTACGTGGCCGACCCTGTCTGTTGTTTTAAAAAACTACGTTTTTCACTAGCTACTTTTATTATACGATTACACGGCTTTAATTGGACTTCCCAAATATTAATCGTGTAAAGCACCGATCGCGGTGGCTTCCAGAATCTAACTGAACTACGAATGATATAAAATAATTAATTAAAATGAGGGATTGCTGATTAAGACCTAACTGCCTTATAATAAAGGTTGTAACAGCTCCCCCTTTTGGACGAAGCTTTGTCTCTTTAAGATGAAGCGAAGTGAATAAGAATTAATCGATTATGTTAATATTTAGGAAGTTTTTACATTTGATTTTAGGTATAGGACTATAAATAGCTTCTTATTATTTGGTAGCTAATTATTATATAATATAGTAATTGTCTATATATTTATAAATTAATATTTGTAGACAATATAGACATAAAACATTTACGAAAGAAATTGAAAAATAAAAATTGACAATTGTAAATAATATAGACGTAAAATATTTACGAGTTAAATTGAAAAATAGAATTAACATTTATAGACAATAGAGACGTTAAATATATTTACGAATTAAATTTAAAAATAGAAATTAACATTTGTAAACAATAAATGGACATAAAACATTTTCGAATTAGATTGAAAAATAGAAATTAACATTTGTAAACAATATAAACATAAAACATTTTCGAATTAAATTCAAAAATAGAAATTAACATTTATAAACTTTAAAAAGCATTCATAGCTATATAAATATTTAGAAAATATGAAATTAAAATTATTAACTTAAGTCGTTACAATTAAACATTTATAAATTCAATATTAGAAATTGAGATTTCGACTTGATGCAAATTTGACGTTAGATTTATTATAGTCTTGTTGCCGAATTGGCAATGATTGTATAGACATTTTTTCGTCATCTGACGATGAGATATTTGTCATCTTTAAAGAGTTTGAAATTTTAGATTTATTTCTAATAGACTTTTTATTATGACATTGATTTAATATTTGAACACAACATCCAGAACTAGTCGAATTCTTATTCGTAATACATCTGTAAACCTTATACAAAAAATATAAAAATAAACACACAATTAAAATATACGTAAATGTTGAGTAATATTGGCCATATTTAATAAAATGAGACTCGTTTTCTAAATTGTTTAATTCGTGTTCTAAACTATCTAATTGATGCGTAGCATACTTTAATGAATCAAGATTAATTTTACTTAAGGATATCGGCGATAAATGTGGCAAACTTTTATTAAATATGTCCTTCTTACAACAGTCATCAGCTGTAATATCAAAACTTATGTCTAAAGGAGATTTCATCATAATAGAGTGATAGTTTGTCGGCAATAATTGGAAAGTTTTAGAGTAGCCGATACAATTAGCTGTTAATTTTACAATTCCTGTACCTTCAATAGAATAATCGTTAATCTGATCATCACAACGAATAGTTAACTTATTTGTTTTTGACTGCACAAAAATCCACCTGTTACTTTGTAACTTTTGCCAAATGTCGATATCACCATACAAAATTTTGGCGTTACATTCAGAGAGCAGCGAGAGTGTGACCTCGGTTATAATTTTCGACTCACAATTTGGGCTGTATATACAAGAGTAAACATTTGTTAGTTCACATATAGAATGGTTACTATCTATTATCTTACATTTATCTAAAGTGTCCAGCATAGCATAATGTAATCTATCTATCTATGTAAGGCGAAGGTAGTGTGTGAGTCATCGTGAGGTGTCGGTAAGGGTGTATTCTTTTAAACCGTGAATTTGTCAGGTGTAATTAAAGGAATTTGCAATACAAATATTACCTTATTGTAATAATAATAAGAACTAAGTTTAGAAATATCAATTAAGGAATGAATTGTGTCGATATTTAATGCGACTGGGAAGTCTAATCTTTTGCTTATTTGGTTGCTATGCTTAAATAATTCGTTATAAAGACTTAAGGGACTAATTACACTAGGATGTAGTATATTGACTTTAGAGAATAAAATGGAGTTTAACGTAGTATCTAGTAAATTAGAAATAGTGAGTAAAGAACCTTCAATCATATTAATTACATTATTTAACTTAGAAATATACAGTAAAAGGTTATCAGTATTAGTAATTTGAGATAGTATAGTATTCATATTATTTATTTGGATATTGAGATTAATCTCGTTTTGATTTAATTTATAAATTGTTGTGTTAAATTATTTATAGTAGATTTAATAACATGTATATTATCTCTCATTAAGTGAAATATTTCTGCCTCACTCTTTTTACAAGACTCAATTGCGGCATCGTATTTTCTAGCGTCATCTGCGTATAAGGTGCCAAAGAAAAACTTTAAGATTTCGCCTCCGAATTCCAAAGATCGTTTTACCTTGTTCGTTTGGCGATCCGAAATAATGTGAGATAAAGATTATAATGTATTATAATTAGATTGAATTAGAACCTCAATAGGGCTAGATATGTCTTTACACGAGTTTAAATCTTACGATTGGATTTTGTTACAAAGATTAAGAGTATCTTGTAATAGATTTGATATTTTATTAAGATAAGGTTCTAGCGAGACTAAATCAATGTGCGTTACAACTTTCCAGTAATCATTATAAAAATTTATGTATATAATAGGTTCAAAATAGATACCAGGGCTATGAGATATAGGTATAATTTTCGATTCCGCGTGGCTGTGGCTTGTCCTATAACAGCATAATAGCCTGAAAAGAGATACATGAAATAAGTTAAGATTTGGCAGGCTTTATCTCGTCAGTATGATGTTTAACATTCTTGCGACCTATTCGTAAAGTGACGTTATGTTTATTATGTACCTTTAATATCTTATAGGGCCCTTTCCATATGGGCGATAACGCTTTGCGAAGTCTGTGGTTTTGTTTTAAATACACCATGTCGCCTGCTTTGTATGTAATTTCGCGTGAGTTATTGTCATAATATTGTTTTGACTTTTCTTTACTGTTGATAAGATTTTGAATAGCTTTTTCGCGGCTAAAACGCATTCTATACTGTAAAGCATGTATGTATTCGTTATAAGTAGTGTTACTAGTACTTTCATACAAAGGACTCGGAATTGAGGGCTTGTAGCCGAATAACAATTCATGTGGCGTATAATTTGTTGTACAGTGAGGAGTAGTGTTATAAGCTAGTATAGCTGTAAATAAATAACTATGCCAATCGTTTTGATTATCATTAACAAAAGATTTTAGGTACTCCTTTAAAGTAGCATGTGAGCGCTCTAAGGCTCCGATTGTTTGAGGATGGTAAGGAGTAGTGAATAACGCTTTAATTTTTAAAATTTCTGTTAACTGTTTAAATAAATCGGACGTGAATGATGTGCCTAAGTCCGTCAAAATAGTTTTAGGTAAACCAAATGGAGACATAAAATGTACAAGATTTCGGGCGATTTCGTCACTAGTTGCCGTGACCATCGGATAAGCACATGTAAATTTGATAAGATCGTCTTGTAACGTTAAGATGAATTTAATTTGTTGGAAACCCGCGTCGGGCAGGGGACCCACGATGTCAAGAGCTAGTCTCTCGAACGGCCTAGTAGAGGTAGAAATGATCTTCATTGGAGCTTTGTTTGATTTTCTTAGGGGTATGTTGATTTGCCAAAGTTTGCATTTTTTTACATAATCTTCAATGTCAGAGCGCATCCCTTTCCAATAATAACTTGCTTTAATACGTTTATACATGCGCTGTGAACCTGGGTGACCAGCGATAGGCGAGTCGTGGTTTTCCTTCAATATTTTAGGAACTTCTACTGGAGTAGGATAGATTAATTGATTTATATATATATATATATATATATATATATATATATATATATATATATATATATATATATATATATATATATATATATATATATATATATATATATATGTGTGTATTTTGATATATATATGAAATCATGTTGTAAATTTTAGTATAGGCTAATTTTGAGAACGGATTGGAAAAATCTGATATAGCAAGGTCTGTAATATTTTCGCAATCGATTAGGATATTCCTAAGTTGAATTAATAAATTATAAACGTCTTTAAAACGTGTCTCCTCGTAATGATGTACTTTGGTAAACAAGAAATAGTAATTTTTATTTTTATCATGAACATGTTTGATTGTAAAAGGCTCGCATTTGGAATTAAGTAAATTATTAGCGTCATCAAGCTGAGATAGTGTCTCTTCACAATGTGGAATAGAATTGTCAAAATCTAAAGAAATCGTACATGCGATATTATTTAAATTAGAGAGGTGTAAACCTTGAATAGACTCTTCGATCTTAGTATTTGAGATATGAAGCTGATTGGTGAATTGATCTTTAAAATATTTTTCATAAGAGGAATTGTTTAAATTGTTAACATTGATCCCGTTAACCGGGCATCGAGATATCGCATCTGCATTTGAGTTAAGGCGGCCTTGTTTATAAACAATCTCGTAGTCGTACTTTTCGAGTTTTAAGCGCCACCTGATGAGTCTGCTACCCGGATCTTTGACATTAAATAACCATACGAGTGGTCTATGATCCGTTATAATTTTTAACTTATTGCCATATAAATATGGTCTAAAAGTTTTTACCGCAAATAAAATGGCTAATGCGCATTCATAGTGTGCGGGGGGGGGGAGGGTTAGGCCTCCGGGACTCTCGCAAACCAAACGAAACGCAGCAGCAGGGCTGCTACTTTACGTTGGTGTCAAGTGAGAGAGTGGTATCTCCCCGGGCGTGCCGGCCTATTCAGTTGCAAAAGCAATATGGCACTACCACTAATTTGGTTGACTGACTGCACCGGTGTTAAATAATTTTTGTCACAAAAATTATTCCACCAGTGGGCGATGGGGTCGTCACATCCCTACGCCGAATTTTGGAATAAAAAGTATCCTATATGTTGCTCCAGGCTCTTAGCTATCACCATTCACCATACCAAATTTCATTATTTTTTAAAGAATTTAATACAACATAAATTAAGAGACAGACAGACAGAAAAAAATTCTAATAATTAGTTTTTCGCTTATTATCGATATATTAATCGACTTAATTACTGTTTTTCAAAAAACTCTTATACGTACAAAAATCACTTTTCTACTCTTTTATTATATGTATAGATAGACATTAGATGCGGCTCGTCTCGTTCGACGTTCACTGATATAATGTACGACCCAAAACCTAAATTTTCGACATACTTCTTATCAAATTAACCATAATATAGAACCAATTTAGGATCAATATAAAACCACAACCTAATACCAATTCTCATGGATACGATTTCCTCTTAACATAATATCTATACATATAATAAAATCGTAGGAAAACCAAAACGTAAAGTATAAATAACGTAATAAATAAACCTAATAAAATAAATAAATAAACGTAATAAATCAAATGTAAAGAATGTAATGTAGAATATTCGTAAATCTGCAAAAAACGTATATAGTGCAATTAATTGAATGAAGCATTTAAACCATTTGAGAGACTAAAATACCTACTCTAAAATGTTATAATTAAAAGGATTTCCCTAAAAAACATTATGTCTATACGGTACGCAAAACCTTAAAATTTACGCATTGTTGCTCGTTACTTGCCACTGGCCTAAGAAAACACCAATTTCATATTTGGAATTAAAATTGAAAGCGGCGAGCTTCAAAGAAAAATTAAAAAACCGCAGTTCCTTACGGCAGGCTTGGAGGGGATAGGGATTTTGCTGCGCGACCGAACTGAAAAAAATGTGATACTAAAACCGTAAGAAAAATGCGTGGAATGAAAGCGTTAAATGAGACGTGCGCAGGCGCGACAGTCGCGTACACAAGCGAGTAGTGCCGTTTAGCCGAAGGAAGTTCGTTCCTACCTGGTGTCCCGCGACACCACATTATTTTTCACAACGAAGTTCCTTACGGCGGGCTTGGAGGGGATAGAGATTTTGCTGCGCGACCGAACTGAAAAAAATGTGATAGTAAAACCGTAAGAAAAATGCGTGGAATAAAAGCATTAAATGAGACGTGCGCAGGCGCGAAAGTCGCGTACACAAGCGAGTAGTGCCGTTTAGCCGAAGGAAGTTCATTCCTACCTGGTGTCCCGCGACACCACATCATTTTTTTTTATATAAGAGATCGTCATTGAATATTATTGTCTTGTAAACGCCACCTGACGGAACACTTTATCTTCTTTGGTTGTAAAGCGGCTTTTGAAACAGCGGATATCACACGCGCGCGGAACAGCGATGCGTTTTCGTTTTAGTTCTAACGGCGGCCGTATTGAGAATGCGTCGCACTGCGAATCGCGCACTCCCCTCTTCCCCTCACCCCGTAGCTTCATATGTGGTCTTCTTAGTGCATTTTCGTGGCTTACTAGGAGACCGGACCAGGTGAATTGGAGGAATAGGAGATTTAGCGGAAGCGGGTTTATATAGCGATACCATTTCCGCCGGCCTTAAAGGGTAGCCTTTAAAGCAAAACAGGATGCGGATGCGAATTAGCGAAATATTTATATAAACTTCACAGAAATATATATATATATATTTCTGTGAAGCGGTATATATATATAGCGGTGTAAACTAACTTAAATAATAACATTATTCTAAGATATACTTAAGTCTAGGTATGCAACTTAAATTTATATCTAAATGTATTAACCTACTGCGTAGGTAGTGGACACAGACGAACTGTCGGCCTTACATAAGTTCCTTTAGAGATTCTGGCTGTGGCCACGCGAGCGATTCCGTCCCGAGAGGGATGTATTTTGTCTATGACTCCTAAGGGCCATGAAAAACAGGGAATATTTTCAGTCACAATAATTACAACTGTTCCTACTTGAATGGGATCTTCCACTTTGCCCTGACTTGTAACTGATGTAAGTATTCAGTACGCCATCTCTTCCAGAACGACTTAATAATTTTGTCTACCAGTAAATATCTTTGATGTAAAGATATAGTCTCTATCTCGGGTACAGGGACCGATGCCAGAGGAACAGTGTGTAAAAAATGAGCAGGCGTAATAGCCGCGATTCCCGGGGATCACTACTTAATACGGTAAGTGGGCGTGAATTTAACAATGCTTCTACCTGTGTTAGGACAGTAAAGAGCTCTTCATAAGAGAGTAAGAGTTTGATCACCAATGTCTTTAAAAAGATGATTTTTAACTACCTTGACCATACTCTCCATACAACCTGCGAAGTGAGGAGTGGCGGGTGGAACATTTTCCATTCTATGCGGTTTTCTAAAAGTTCGACTTCCAATTGGGATTTATATTTATCAAAAAATTTCTAAAAATCTCGTAAGTAAGAGCGTCTGCCCATGAAATTAGTTCCACGGTCCGAATACATACACTCAATAGGACCTCATCTCGCTATAAATCTTTTAAATGCGTTAAAGAAACATGAGGTGGATAGATCCGTAGCCATTTCTATATGTGTAGCGCGAGTAGTAAAGCAGGTGAAAATACACAACCAGACTTTATGAGCTCTTACTCCTCTTGCGCGGTAAGGAGTACACTGTAGGGGGCCAGCAAAGTCTATCCCCATATGCGTGAAAGATTTAGGTACTTGGCTAACGCGCTGAGATGGTAAATCTGCCATCAATGGAAAAGTTGGTCGCGGTTTAGCTTTAAAGCAGACGTTACATTTGAAGATGCGCGATCTTATAACGCGACGTGCAGAAATAATCCAATAACTTTGTCTTAACAAGGATATCAGTAGTTCAGGACCGGCGTGTAAATATTTTTTATGATAAGTATCAATAATTAAATCCACAATAGGATCGTGTCGCGGTAATAGTATGGGATTTTTAAAATTGCTTGTTTCAGCGTTAACGTATTTTAAGCGACCACCAACAAAAAAGCCCCGATTCATCCAAGAAGGGGTTCAATTTAAATAGACTGTCTAAACAAGTCCGATTATTTATTATTTTTGTTATTTCATTAGCGAAATGTACTAGTTGCAGCGATAGCAGTAATTTATTTTCAGCGAAGTCTAAATCGCAGCGTTTTATATTTCGACTTTTGGGACGTTTGCGAAGAAAGCGATATATATAAACGATTATTCTTAACAATTTAGAATAAGAACTTACGCGAATAGCAAGTTTATAAATGAGAGATTCTGCGGGTTTATTACAAACTAGCTGTACCCGCGACTTCGTCCGCGTGGGATTTTTTTTAACTTCCCACTACGCATGTAGATAAGTGTTAGGTTTTATTTAATAGAGCAAGATTTTGCCCGAAATTATATTTAATAGGCAAAATTATTGTTTTAACTGGTATCTCCAAATGAGTGGGGATGACAGTTAGAACTTGTTAAAGATGTGGCAGATTGACGACGACGCTCGGATTGCTTTCGTTTTGCCTAAGTATATTTTCATATGCATAGAATCGTACGGACCGTGTATCAAATGTTAATGTGTTTTCCCACTACTTTATTTCAAAGTAGCTGGGAAACAACCGTTCGAGGGGACCACCAACTGCCCTGGAGTGCTTCTGCGACTACCCTCACAGTCGCCGATACGGTCGCGAAAGCAAGACGGACATAATATTTCTTGCTCTTTTTATTTTTCAGTGTACCCACACTGAAAAATAAAAATATCAAAAAATGTCTGGTACTTCAAAACCCAGCCCAGGCTCGTCCCAGAGCCGCAAAGAGATGCCTGCACCTTCAAGCCAGCCAACAACACCCCGTGCGCGAGCCAGTTCTGACACGGACATCTCTGAGATGTCCGGTTGGAAACAGGTATCGCGTAAGCCGCGCACACCTGCGCCCACTGCGACGCCGGCTTCCTTCTATCTGAAGGAAAAGAAGGCGACAGCGATGACACCTTCACCATCACCATCACCATCTTCACCACCTAAAAGTAAGTCACCCGACCAATTAAAGGCGGGATTTACTAAACCAACCTCGCCGAAGGCGGCACAGGTTGGACCGCCGACGGTAAAGGCGGCCCAAATTGGAGCTCCCTTGTCAAAGGCGGCACAATTTGGAGCACTACTGCCAGAGGCGGCACAACCTGGACCGTCCACACCGAGGGCGGGTTTAAACAGGAGTCCCCCGCGGGACCCCCGCACTCATCGCCGGACTGCGGAACGTCGCGCACAACGCGACCGGACCGTATCCGGACCGCGAACCTCGCGATCGCGCGACTCATCCGCGCCTCGCGAACAATCTGCGAGCCGAATTAAAATCTCGCAACGCGAACGCGAACGCGACCAAGACCGCGACCGCGAACGCGACCGAGACCGCGAATGTGATAGTATGACGGTGACAACCCCATACACCACGACGGATCATGACGCCTCGTCCTCTGACGACGAAAACACTACTCAAACCGAAACTCCAAGAACAATTCCTAAGAAAAAGTCACCAAAATCTGCACTGGAGCAGAATTTTATCATCATGGCTCGCATCGCAGTAGTAGGGATTCGTTGGTTCCCGACCACCCGGGTCGTTGGGTCTGGATCCCTGTTTCTGTCCCACCTGTGTTTCTGACCCACTTGGTGGTCGGTCAAAACTAAAAAAAAAAAAAAAAAAAAAAAAAAAAATTTGGTGTCAAAATGGGGGTTTCCGGGTACGCCCGATCGATTGCAAGCATCCGTTTTTTGATATCTCGCACGGTTGCAAAGTTAGCATTCCTGGCTCTCCTTCGTTATCTAATCACCTCATTATCATTAAGCTCGAACGCCCGTCACACAATCGCACTATTAAAAGCTCATTAGGACGTCTCGCATTGCGTATCACTTGCAACTAATGAATATGGAATAAAATAAATATCATCAAGCTGATTCCCGTGTCGAGAAGGCAGAGCGAGCGTCTTAATGTTCCACTGCGATTCACCTGTTCAGCGGACAAAAGCACGATTATGGCGATCATTCTATTATCATTTTAGCAGCCTGTAAGACTTTTACTTTTTTTTTTCATAGTAATTTATATCATTAACATCGTGAGTACTGACTAGTTGGTGAGTTCTGCAACGTCTCGACCAGGTTGAGTACCACCACCTTGACCCATCTTATTACATACATCATCAGTGCTAGTCGCTGTGGTGGTGCTATTATTACTGGGTCTGTGTGCTTATTAAATATATTCCAGTACTTGTATGCATGTAAAAAAGTATCTTCACGGCCATATCCCCGAAGAGGTAGACAGAGGTACAACTAATGCTCCCACGATTAGCCGAAGATACTAAGTTCCACAACGTGATAGGTGACAATCCCGACCCAGGAATCGAACCTAGGACCTCATGTGGCAAGCATCGTCACCGCACCATTATGCCGCAGAGGTGATTTGTTTGAATGTATTTATTTAGTGTTGTTGACAAACACCCATATTGCATGATGTCTGGGCTAGCAGGATCGGTCACTTCCGGTATCAAAAGCTTCACATGCTCTTAAGGTATGTGGGTGTTTCGCAATACACAAGTATGAACTTCACTAACGATTCATTGGAATGTTGTATCATAATTGCTAATGCGAATGTGATGAGCAACAAGATTTGTAACAGAACGTGTTCGCTAATGTTAATTGCTTAAAACTTCCTATATAAACCTTGGATGAAAGCACATCTACAATATATCAAATAATTATTTTAACAGAGATAGTGCTACATTATTGTAACGTGTGTGTGTGTGTTATTGTGTTCACGTGCTACTTCGATAATATGGATGTAAGTATCTCATTTATTGCTCTTATAATATCTTATATATTAAATATGTGTAATGAATGTAGATATAATATTTTTGTCGTTTCATATTTTTACAATATTATTCATGTATTTCACCGGAGAGGAAAGTATACTTGTATGATGAACGTACACATATTTTTTCAGATTTGGTTAGAAAATAATATTTATACCTACATGCACACACAGAAATGATGTATGTGTTAAATCTATACATATGTGTACTACATGTATACTGAACAGAAATTTTATTCAGTCGTTAAGGCGTGTAAGAACTTGTAACAAATATACACGCACAAACTTTAGATTTATAACATAGTATTAGGATTTTACGTTAGCTATGTCGTAGTGTCTAATATTTGGTATTATGTCCTTTACAGAATTCCTCGAGCATCCTTGAAGAGAACACTTTAAAACATTATTATTATCCACTGTCTGACGACGACGAGTCAGATTTACAATTGACACAGCCATTGAAATTAAAAAGAACACGTAGCAGCAGCAGTTTGGACGACCTATTTGAAAAGCCAGCCAAAAAGAAGAAAAAAATGTCGTCCTGCGTTGGAAGGGCGTCTCGAGATGGTGGAATGGCATACATATCAACCAATACCGACGATGGGGCGCAAGCCACACACTTTGTAAAAATAGAAGTTTACGATCTAAAAAAACTGGCGAGGATACCCCCAACTGATCATTGGAAACATGCAACCACTCGGATTAAATATTATGCGGCAAGTCATAGGCTCAACAAAATCAATGAAGTGATCTATGATATATCTAAGGAAATAGCCGATGCACCTGACGTAAAAAAATATCACTTCGACAAAAATACTTGATATTGTTCTTTCAATGACTGATTTTTTAAGTATGCTATTGTATAAAGTTTCAATGTAATTAGAGATAATAATGTGATTAATACTTGAATACTTAAATAAAGATTTTATTTTTGTTATCCCATTTGTTTTTTTTTGTATTCCTATGACATACAGGGTAAAATAATACAACGAAATTTCTTTATCAATTATATTTTATTACAGAAAAAGTATTTAAACAAATTATTTACAATTTTATCATTAATAACAGTATTAGTAGTAAACATATTAGTGAAGTTAAACATACATACTCCATAATATCTGAAATATATAAAAACTAGACAGTAAATTCCACACATAGAACTAAAACAATTTTGAATTACTTTATTATTATAATTCCACTTCTTACAATTTGTTACCAAAAATGACTCATGATAACCAGTTGGCTTTCTCCCGAAAGAATCAAAATATTCCCCAACACCATGTTTATCAATGCATATTGCTACCCAATGAGAACCAGGCTTTGTATCAGGATCTAAATTTGATATAGAATAAAAGGGTAAGCTAACATGTACTGGTATACGATTAGCTGCAAAAACATTAAGCTTTAAGCTACCATTAACCATATCCAGAAACTTTTGGATTTCTATAGAATCCATCATAGGATTTAATTTTTAAAAGCGTCTATTTTTAAAGATATGCTGAATGAAATTGACAGTAAATACACTAGCAATATAATATATAAGTACTATTTCATAAATTAATTAAAATTAAGATTAGCTATTATAATCTATAATAACCTCTCTATTTTTGTTTATTTCTATAACATTATCAAATTCTGCATATACTATACAATTTACTGTTGATGACAAAGTGCCTTCAAACCGTACTTCTATTCTAACACTTCCACGTTTTACTAAATTCCAATGAGTTGTAGAGTTTGCACTTAAGTCTGGAGTCATATCAAAAGCCATTAGACAGTACCCGTTTGCAAAAGCTTCTTTAGATATCGAATTACCTTCATTTAAAAAGTGTATACCGGTCCCAGAGAATAATGTATGATAAACGCTGGTAAAAGCATTGTCGGAAAAATTGGGAGTTAATGTTTTCGGTGGTATTTGCTGTCCATCTACATATACACTAAGCAGATCGAGGTTGTTGTGTTTAAAATCGAAGGGATTCGTTTCGAAACTGCCATTAAATGCTTTATTGCTAACGAATCCTATAATACACCTTTTAGGCATTTGCCCAAGAAATACATTATCAAGAACTTTCCCTTGAACACCAGATGGAATAGTTAATACTTTTACTTCAGCTCTAGCAACTGGGTACTTAGCTGTGGTTGTTGCTAGTACTTTTTCGTGTGCAAGTAATATTGATGGATTGATTCTTGCTTTACGGATTATGAGCGAAGCATTTATTATATTAACTTTGAATTTATTTTCTACTGTGGACGATATGAGATTAAAAGAATCTTTCGAACGAACTAATTTTAACCGCATTTCAATACCATTAACTAAAAATTTCCCTTGATTAAATATATCACCATGTAAATGACCTATCATTTCAATAGTTGAACTCTGCTTTGATAGTTGCTGTCGCTTAGCAAATCCTTCGTTAGTTGCGTCACACGAAGTAAACTTTCCTGGAGTATCTTCATACCATAAACCACAGGTAAGATGGGAAGCTTTCGCCGCTGGACCATAATTTAATAAAGTTTCTATATACGCACGATATGCGTATGTGTTATTTGGTGGAGAAACAAGTTTCTGATTTAAATAAATATCCAACTGACTAAAAAGCGAGTGTAGCCAATTATTTACAGGTGCAACATTGGCATCGACAGCTAATCTTGATGAATCAATATTTTCTATTCGTGCACTGATACTAATCATTGTGTGTGATAAGTCAATATATTCATCACCAGCACCAGGTATTAAAAACTCGATAGGGCCATCATCAGTTAGCGATGATATCGGACGATATTGCATCCATTGACCACTCTCTATACTTGTTTGTGTTGTCGGTAAAGCAAAGATATCCAATTCTGATTTCACACATTCACAAGAATTATTGTGTAGGAACGCCATTTTTAATTTCCAAAAATATCTTTTTTATTTTTGAGAGCTCCTTTAAGAGTTCTTCTTTGTTTTGATGTCTTCTTGTGAGTGATAGACTTAAGTCTTTGCCTTTTATTTTTATAACCGGATCCTGCCATTATGGAGTCGAGTTTTTCATCAGCTTTTCTTTTTAAATTAGAAGTAGCGGTTCGGAATCGAGTTTTTATCGATTCATCAAGAGGTTGAGCTCCAACCAAATCACTTAGAAGACCAACTCCAGCGTTTAATGCTTCTTTTCCAAGAACCTTTGCGCCACTTTTTAAAATTGGAAATACTGACCTAAATAAACCCCCTAGAAAACTCCCTATGCCATGTCCACGTTGATATGGTGTTCCTTTATAAATTATACCTACACCAGATCCTGCTTGTGCAGAGTAATAGTGATGATAGGGACATACCATTTTTATATATTTAATGTAATATTAAGAACTTATTTTTTTGAAATGAAGCTTAATACATGAGGTTCCAAATTGAAATGGTACTCTTTCACCAATGCTCGTTCTTATATCAATTTCTATCACATCAAATTCCCTACGTAAAACAGGAAGATAGTGTGCAGGAGAAAATACATTAATTTTGTAGGCTCCATAAATATATTTCGTAGGATCTAATGGAATTATTCTCAGTAAAGATGACATTACATCTCCTATTATCTGTGGATGTACTATATCGGAGTAAATAAATAGTTGTGACGGTAGACCTAAATGTAAGTTTATTGGATACTTACCAATATTCTGCCTAACAAAATTTGTATTGGGTTCGAACCCAAGTTGAAGTGACAATTTGGGGTTAGCTGTTATTCGAGTAATGTTACTTGTCATATTTGTTACGGCGACAAGTCTTGATATTTCATCGTGTTGAAACTTTACTTTCCCATTTAATAAAGGATTTGCATTGAATGCGTTTAAGAAGTTACTAATATTTTCGTAGTTTGTTGCTGGTATATGGGATTTATATTCAACGTTAGCATAATCTGTTTTTGAATCGGGTAAATATACTTTTTTAGAAATGTATACTACATTTTCATGATCCTGTACATTTAACATACTACACGGATAGTGACATTCAACTAGACCGACCACCCATTCTCCTTCTAGCTTAATAGTTTTAGGTAGTTTAGTGAAGAAGTTTGCTGTTGTGTTTTCTGGAAAGTAGCCCATGGAGCTGTTACTAAGTAACGTTAAATAAAAACTATTATCCATTATATTTTCTTTAAATTTGATATAGGAACCCAAGTATTAAATTTATTCGGATAACCTACCCACTTCACAAGCACTTCTTTTCTGATTCCAGAATAACGTGAACCTATTATTTTATCAATTTTAAAATACGATGTGGGGTCATAAGAAACTTTTTGTAATTCATTCTCATAAAATGTACCTACAATTCCCTCGTTTAGAATATCTTTTATGGTATAAATCAATACAGGCTTACGTTTTACCGAGGCCACTATAAAAATTTCATCACTCCAATTAGTCTCATAGCCTTTTTTAAATATATGCTTATATTTAGTAATTCTAACGTAGTCGCCTATACTTAATTTTGGATCCTGATTATTGTGTACCATTTTTTTCCCCTGTAATCGTCCTTCGTTGATATTACGCCATACAGTCATTATATTATTAAAATTAACATCAACTGGGCGCATTTTTATAGTCGAATGAAAACTATAATTATAGGAATAGACTAATTCTTGCAATATATCTATGTATCTATATGTATTTTTGTGGGTGAAGTATCGCCACATTTTCGTTTTGAGAGTTCTCTGAAACCTTTCCACTATACTAGCCTTAATATCAGGGTTATTCGTTGTGTAATAATTAATATTCTTATTCATTAAATATTGTCTTACATCTTTTGATACGAATTCGGTTCCCTTATCCGATTGTATGTGACTAGGTGTGGCCTTTGCCTCGCAAAATATGCTCTCAAAACAATTTTTTATTGATTGTGAATTCTTTTTAATTAAGGGTCTAACAAATGCATATTTACTAAATACATCAATAACACACAAAATATAATTATAACCATCATTATATTGACTATACTTTCTCATATCACTTAAATCTACTTGCCAGAGTTCATTTAAGTTTGATAAGATATATCTGTTTCTTGGAAATTTTCTTTTTATAGGTTTATGAAGAGTATAAGTTTCCTGTTTTTGCAGCCATTCTTGAACTTGTTTTCGATTCATTTTACCTTTCATTGCTCTAGTTAATGCATTTACACTACTATATCCCGCCGGATTTGCTATATCATAGTAAGTACTATGTATATCTAATAAGGTGTCCATCTTTCCCAATCTATTTTTCTTCCTGGTTTAGATAATTTCGGTGTATTTAGTTTTGTAGGAGTATTAAGACGAAAATCTTCTACATACAATTCATTCATGAATTTATTTATTTCAGGATTACCAACACATATTAGTGGTACTTTAATATCTTTTAATGCTTTTGCAAACTTTTCCCACCCATCAGGTTTATATTTTAAGGGTCGGAGAGTTATATTTATGAGATCTATTATATTGCTTTGAGGTAAATGTTCTTTGTTGATCACAACAGTACCATCATCATTCCAGGAAATTTTATCGTTATTTTTATAAAGAGTATCTAAAAGAATGCTACCTTTCTTTTTGTAAGTTTTAGGAATAAGTCGTTTCAAATAATCAGCCGTGTAGTGTTTTAGTAATATATCCGGAGATTCCGGTGTCTGTACGTCCTGAACTGGTGATAACTCTTTTACAAATGGAATCATCTGCTTCTCGCTTGTGTTGTCTTTAACTTCTTCAATTGTGATAGGTAACTTTAAAGGTTTTTTATCTTCTTGTATTAAGTGTAAGTATTTCTGTAATTCTTGGAGGTATAATGACCATTTTTCACGATCATCAATTTTACTTTTTAATATTTTTTGCATTTCCTTGTCTAATCTTGACAAAGAATCATCAGAAATATTTTCTCTTTTCTTTAGTCGCTCCAATGCGTCTGGTTCAATCAATATCATTTTCTTTGTAGTATCCATTTTGTTTTTATTTATTTATTATGTAATTCAATAATCCACTTAATACTGTGCTAAGAATAATAGGAAGAAAAGCCCCACCTTTCTGTATAATGATTCGCTTTCTTAACCTATGTTTACCCTTCGACACTAGCAAACGCAACAGCTTTTTATATTTCTTTAATTTAGACTTTTCTGTTTCCTTCAATATTATTTTACCATTCAGAACATTATAAATACATTCACAAATACAGTTTATTTCCTCATCGCTACAGACTTTTAATAAGGCTGTACGATGTTTGGGTTTCAGTGTATGTAAAGCTCTTAATAAATCTTGATGTGTCTTCACTCTTTTCGACATAGCTCTACACTGAGAAATTTTAAGGTGTAAAATAGTTTATAAACGGTATCAAAAAACAACTGCACTGCAGAATGTTACCCGAAGACTTAGTGACATCTGCAAGTTTTCCATCAAAAATTTTATAAAGGTTTTCACAAATAAGATCTAATTCATTATCACTGTAAGATTGTATTAAAAGTTTGCGATATTTTGATTTAAAAGTGTATAAAATTTTTCTACTGGACTTTGCAGTAGACGCTGTTTCACCGACACCATTCATCGGATACTATTAAGAATCTCATCGTTCAAATCGTATTTAAATCCTTTTTTCGGTACATACACTATACAATGTTCATTTAAGGGAAATATTTTCGTCTTAAACCGATATGCGTCATTCGTAGCTTGTTTTAAATCTATCATCAAATACCCATGAGGCTCATTAGTAGCATCTCTGTAAGATTCTTCCACGAATTTTGGATTGTCGGGAAACACCTGACGGGCCAAATGTTTTATTTGTGTCCTATCTCGAGGATTTTTGAAATATATGAGATAGCTGGTATTTAGAGAAATATCTCTCTGACCTCTGCCCTGATGGAATAAGTTTTGGGTTATGTAAAATACACTTAAATTTCTGTGGTGGCTTCCTTTCGTGAAGATATCAACTATACGACCATCCGATTCTCTCATAAGATCATCGATAATGAGTAATTGAGGGTGTTTCCCATTAAACATATTCATATCAGGTATTCCTTGGATATATGTCACATCTATTCTATTATAAAGTGGTTGCATTTCATCATAACACCATAATATTTTATCAAACTTGACATCACATATATCTTTTATGTAAGTCAAAAAATTTGAAACAAAGTTAGACTTTCCACATCCACTAGGTCCAGCCACTATCGATGTGAATGGATGAATAAAGTGAATCATTTTTATTCCGTATTATATTAAACGTCTACCTCTTTATAAACAATAATTTATAATGGCATATGAAGAAATAAAACAGAGTCTTTATATACAAATAAATTTATTGCTCAGAACACATTTATACTATACATATTTTTACACAAATTATTTTATTTATTTATTTATTTTATAGAAAGAAACTTATTACTATACAAAGTATGTCATTTCACTTAAGTGCTACGGAGTTTATATTCTTAAAACTACAGTTACAAATATTAAAAATACTTAAAACTACGTTACATTTATTACAAATTACAAACAAAAATATTTACAATTTCTTTAAATTATCTTATTGAATAATGCCCCCATGCGAGGGTGTCTGTTGAATTAGGTATTAAATACCTTTTAGTATCATTAGAAGACAAACAAATCTTATTAATTTTTTGAGTAAAAACTATGTGCTTAATCGATCTGAATCTATACATTTCCGCTAATTTGATTGTGTTATTCATTAAACAGGACTCAAAATCTTTGAATGTTAATTTCTTAGTAACACTCTTATTAACACCCTTAGCTTTAGTTATTAATTTATTATCAACTATCATTGAATACATTTTTGATCGCAACCCAACAAATTCACGAAATATTTGCCCATTATTTTCATCTTTGAAAACCCCGATTTTTTTCTTGTTTATCAGGTTATAATTATAAATATTATTTTCCGGGTAATCTGAAGTATCGAAATATTTTTCTAAATCTGGTTTAATATCACTGTAAAAGTTTTTCGTATATATTTGGTATATTAAACTATCTGTATCAGTATATAGTAATTTTGGGCTTAAAAACTTACTTTTCATATAGGTGTAATGAAAATCAAACATTAAGGTTTTTGAAATATCCAGTATACAAAATCCGAGATATATTGGTTTATTGTATTCAAGTTTTACCTTTTTGAGTTGAACAGCTACTAAGTTTTCGGAAAATATAGAAAGACTATGAAATTCGGGACGTGCAATAAGTGATTGAGCTCCTTGGGTCTTTCCAAGATTTTCCCAATGGGTAAGTAACTTAACATCAACTCTTTTTTCTATGTTTTCCATCGTTTTACCAAATATTGAATTATTCATTAACTTATAGAAATCTTTTTCAAACTCATTTTTTGATAAAGTTCGAAGAGATGTGTTAAGATCTATGTATTGTTTTAACCAAGGACTTTGTCTAAATTTTAAAATTCTATGAACCTTTTTAAGTATTAAGCCCAGTGACAAACACTGTTTAAGATTTCGGTAATGAATTACGTATTTTGTTTTATTATTTAAATTTGTTACTAATTTGGGGTGAATAGATTGGTCTGTGCAAATACGTTCAGGACATAAAGGTAAATCTGAGTGAGTATCATGTAGGTTTTCAGGATATTCCAAATCTACTTCTACTATGTATCCATAATCAGAATCGTCAGAAACATCGAATTTTGTGTTGACATCTACCCATTCAAAGTTATTTATTGGAAGATATTGTGACATTGCCCACCCATATAAATTATTGGCATCCAAATATATCAGATAGGAATCAGGTTGTTCCTTATTATAATCTTCCATGTATTGATTGTTTGCTTTAGCATAGCGATTACTACACTGTGAAATACCACCTCGTATACCTGATTTTAAAAAAGAAATTATCTCAAAGTCTGTTAATAACTCCAATTCCACTTTTGTTAATTTCATCATGGCATCCCAACTTAACCCTGGTGCTGTGTAATAGTGACATGGATCCAAATAGTAAGTAGTTAAACATACATTTCTAAAATTCTCGAATACATCGGTCAGCAATAAAACATCTGTTTTTAAATATAGATCGGAATAATCACCCATATTTTTACATTTAAAATGTTGCCACACGTCCTTTGCATGTTTATAATCTTCATCTGACACATTAGAATCGGACATTGAATTATAAAACCTTTCCTTAGGGGGTAACGTTGTTAAATTTAAAGAATGAAATGATTGCATTTGTTCATACGGATAAATTCCTTTTCGCTTTACACGTACAAAGTCCTCATTATTTGGAAAGTTTTTACGTAATTCAATAAATTGTTCATTATTTAGGTTTTGAGATAATTTTTCTAAACTACTGGACATAAACTTTAAAGAATCTATAAATCGTATACTAATACTACGATTGTTGATCTTTATAGTTTTTGAAAAAGATATGTATTTTTCTTTGTTTTGTGGTATTACTTGAATGTTACCTTCAACTACGTGTAAAGCACGGACTATAAAGTGAGCATCATAATGGCTCATGTTATGTAATATGACTGGTACAAAGTCAGGCGTTACATATTTCTTACCACAAATTGTATGTGCAAAACCTTTAAATTCGCCGGTATATGAATCATACACGGTGAAATCTTCACAATTTAAATCTAAATCACAAACGTAACATTTACTATCATGTGTTGTAAAGTTTACATTTTGTTCAGATAGTGGTTTTGGTGATTTGCGGAAAGTGTTACGTTCTATAATGTTTTCTAAATCCTTAATTAAACTCTGAATAAATACACACTCACAATCATTTCCTTTATAAGATACATATTTTGAAATGCTATCATCATATGAACATTTAATATAATAACCAAAGCTATATACATCATGTTTCTGTACATTTTCTGTGTGTGATGCACATGGATTATTCGAACAACTATAAATTGGCTTTAAAAATGATTCGAAATCTGCATATATTACAAATGGAATTTTTAGTTTTTTGTGATAGCTTTCAAATTTTAACTTATTGCTGTGTGTTAATGTACCAAACCAATCCTTCCTTAAAGCATTTACGGATGGAATTTCCGTACGGATTTGCATACAGTCACTTTTTTGGTGATTCATTAAAGCATCTTTCTTAGTAAAGAATAGTAAACACCCATCGCAAATAAAAATTGCATTGTTTCGATTAGTAACTTGTTTTGACAATAAACGAGATAAGTTTTTAATGTAGCAATAATGATTAGTGTTGCCATGTGTTAATAACAATAAATTTACGTGAACAGGTCTACGTTGTTTTGTATGGTGTAAAGGCCCAACTACGATATTTTTTTTTTCTTTTTTACTGTACTCTAAACCAAAAACATTAATGCTTAGATTATTTAAAATTTCAAATTTTGAAATATCACGTAATTTTACTGGGAATGCTATTTGATTAAATTTTAATTTATTAGAGTGTTGGCTATAAGCAGTGACTCTATCAGAATGGTTTTGTGCAGGATATAAAGCGGAGAGAATTGCCCATTTGAAACAAAGAACATCTGTGTTTTTCACATTAATAACTGCCTTTTTAGAACGTATGTCACGTGGCAGCTCAATAAAAGAACTACCCCGACAGGGATTAAACTTTCCTACATTCAAATCTAATTCGGTCAGGTGTTGAAGGCTCCAACCACTATCTTTCCTTTCAAATTCACTAATCTTATTGGTTAAGATACTATAAACAGATGTAATTAGTTCATTAACATCAGTACTCATACAAACAATATAGTTGGAAGTCTGAAAATCAAATGAATTTTTTAAATCTTTCGTTTGCTGAATAAAACTCCCCCGCAATATAAAATTAACCTTAAATGTAGTAAATTGTTTTATACATTCGGAGAGTAGTTGCACAACACTGTTATTGATTGAAGAAAAATATAATTCCGGGGTTGTAAAATCCTTGGAAGAATTCGTACCTATCCTATATGTTAGTAATCGGTCTTTAAATGCAGTTTCAATTATATCTACGTTTTCCAAGGAGTGTTTCAATTTAAATAAGTTATTTTTATGTAAATGACTATTAACATGATTGGAAAAATACCTTTTTTTTACATTAACGTTGCAAGTAGTACACTTCATCATTTTCACAGTAGATGGTGTACATTCTTGAATCGACGTCTCTATATTATGAAATGTATGATCTTTAGATGTAGATGGTATTGCACCTGGTTCTCCACAACCCACTTGGATGAAAGTACTGAAAATTTATTAATAATTTAGAAACTGCATATAGCGGGTATATAAATAATAATATTTCATATAACAATAAATTGCGTTTACCTTTCAATAGTTTCACACATGTTGTAGAGTTCTGAGTCTAAATATTGAGAGTCAACGAAAGGCTGTGATCTATTTCGGTGACCATGACAAAACTCATCTTCATTGATTCGGCGATGTTTTTCATGATTGCCATTTTGATAATTATCTTCAGATTTACGTTTACATTGAGCTTGTTCCTTCTCTACTTTGCAACATATTTCATATAGTTCAGCATCGTAGCACGAATCATATAGTGACTCAACTAAAGTATCGTTACTTAATTCAAAATATAAACTTTTTATAAAAGACATTTTTACAGTTGGTTGTACGACAACTGCGTTAAAATATACAATAATAGCACTTGTTTAGTGCAACGCTGTTATATATATGGCACCTTTCCACGCCCACTTCATTAACTAAAGACCTTTAAAATTCTTTTAAAATTGTTAACTGATGACTAAAATTAATCACCAATCACATTATTATCTCTAATTACATTGAAACTTTATACAATAGCATACTTAAAAAATCAGTCATTGAAAGAACAATATCAAGTATTTTTGTCGAAGTGATATTTTTTTACGTCAGGTGCATCGGCTATTTCCTTAGATATATCATAGATCACTTCATTGATTTTGTTGAGCCTATGACTTGCCGCATAATATTTAATCCTAGTGGTTGCATGTTTCCAATGATCAGTTGGGGGTATCCTCGCCAGTTTTTTTAGATCGTAAACTTCTATTTTTACAAAGTGTGTGGCTTGCGCCCCATCGTCGGTATTGGTTGATATGTATGCCATTCCACCATCTCGAGACGCCCTTCCAACGCAGGACGACATTTTTTTCTTCTTTTTGGCTGGCTTTTCAAATAGGTCGTCCAAACTGCTGCTGCTACGTGTTCTTTTTATTTTCAATGGCTGTGTCAATTGTAAATCTGACTCGTCGTCGTCAGACAGTGGATAATAATAATGTTTTAAAGTGTTCTCTTCAAGGATGCTCGAGGAATTCTGTAAAGGACATAATACCAAATATTAGACACTACGACATAGCTAACGTAAAATCCTAATACTATGTTATAAATCTAAAGTTTGTGCGTGTATATTTGTTACAAGTTCTTACACGCCTTAACGACTGAATAAAATTTCTGTTCAGTATACATGTAGTACACATATGTATAGATTTAACACATACATCATTTCTGTGTGTGCATGTAGGTATAAATATTATTTTCTAACCAAATCTGAAAAAATATGTGTACGTTCATCATACAAGTATACTTTCCTCTCCGGTGAAATACATGAATAATATTGTAAAAATATGAAACGACAAAAATATTATATCTACATTCATTACACATATTTAATATATAAGATATTATAAGAGCAATAAATGAGATACTTACATCCATATTATCGAAGTAGCACGTGAACACAATAACACACACACACACGTTACAATAATGTAGCACTATCTCTGTTAAAATAATTATTTGATATATTGTAGATGTGCTTTCATCCAAGGTTTATATAGGAAGTTTTAAGCAATTAACATTAGCGAACACGTTCTGTTACAAATCTTGTTGCTCATCACATTCGCATTAGCAATTATGATACAACATTCCAATGAATCGTTAGTGAAGTTCATACTTGTGTATTGCGAAACACCCACATACCTTAAGAGCATGTGAAGCTTTTGATACCGGAAGTGACCGATCCTGCTAGCCCAGACATCATGCAATATGGCTGTTTGTCAACAACACTAAATAAATACATTCAAACAAATCACCTCTGCGGCATAATGGTGCGGTGACGATGCTTGCCACATGAGGTCCTAGGTTCGATTCCTGGGTCGGGATTGTCACCTATCACGTTGTGGAACTTAGTATCTTCGGCTAATCGTGGGAGCATTAGTTGTACCTCTGTCTACCTCTTCGGGAATATGGCCGTGAAGATACTTTTTTACATGCATACAAGTACTGGAATATATTTAATAAGCACACAGACCCAGTAATAATAGCACCACCACAGCGACTAGCACTGATGATGTATGTAATAAGATGGGTCAAGGTGGTGGTACTCAACCCAGTCGAGACGTTGCAGAACTCACCAACTAGTCAGTACTCACGATGTTAATGATATAAATTACTATGAAAAAAAAAAAAAAAGTAAAAGTCTTACAGGCTGCTAAAATGATAATAGAATGATCGCCATAATCGTGCTTTTGTCCGCTGAACAGGTGAATCGCAGTGGAACGTTAAGACGCTCGCTCTGCCTTCTCGACACGGGAATCAGCTTGATGATATTTATTTTATTTCATATTCATTAGTTGCAAGTGATACGCAATGCGAGACGTCCTAATGAGCTTTTAATAGTGCGATTGTGTGACGGGCGTTCGAGCTTAATGATAATGAGGTGATTAGATAACGAAGGAGAGCCAGGAATGCTAACTTTGCAACCGTGCGAGATATCAAAAAACGGATGCTTGCAATCGATCGGGCGTACCCGGAAACCCCCATTTTGACACCAAATTTTTTTTTTTTTTTTTTTTTTTTTTTAGTTTTGACCGACCACCAAGTGGGTCAGAAACACAGGTGGGACAGAAACAGGGATCCAGACCCAACGACCCGGGTGGTCGGGAACCAACGAATCCCTACTACTCATCGCCAAAGCAAACCTTCTAGATGACGAGTGTATGCAGGCGATAGCGAGACATCTAAACGATCGCAGCGCCGCACTAGAGGCGAAAGGCTTAAATATGCCGATCACCGCAGCGGAAGCCGCTGACATAGAGGATGGAGACAACACCCATCCTCCTCCCGTCACATGCGACTCCATTGCGGAGAAAAAGAGAGACCGAAGAGGGGAACGGGAGGGGAGAGGAACCAAAGCGACAATGTGTCCCGGCGGAACCCTCACCCCCACCCCCTCTATCATTCGCAGCAGTGACAGCCTCACAAACCTCACCATCAGTGAGGGAACAACGGACAACTCCACCATCAACTGCTGTGGCAAGAGATCCCCAAACAGCGGAAGCTAAGGGAAGATACCCTCCGCTGGTGGTAGAGTCCCTGCCTAACTGGGCCCTCCACTTCAGGAAGCTTCGTGAGATCCTGGGTCACACCCCAAATGCAAGGCCGTTCGGACGGGGGGTAAGATTCACACCGAAGGATGAAACTGAGTACCGGGCGGTACAAAAATACCTCGTCGAGCTGGAAAGAACCGAGCGCCTCTCTTGGTTCTGCTACTCGCTTCCAAGCGAGCACAGTATCAAGGTCGCGATTAGGGGACTTCCAGCCGACACAGACCCAGAGGAAATCATCAAAGAGCTGGCGAACCACGGCCATGAAGCCGAATACGTAAGGCCAATCAGGGCACGCGCAGGTCGCCCTGGATGTATTTTCCTCGCAATCCTCAAGCGAAAGACAGACACGCTACCCAACATCTACGCAACAGATGAGCTACTATACATGCCTGGAATTAAAATAGAAGCGTGGAGAGGAAAGAAAGGGCCGGCCCAATGTCACCGGTGTCAGCTCTTCAGACACTCTTCCCACAATTGCCACCGCCCCCAGAAATGTGTGCGCTGTGGGGAGGAGCACAGGGCCAAAGAGTGCCCTAGACCGCGCGAGGAACCGCCAACGTGCGCCAACTGTAGTGGGCCACACACCGCGAATAGCACGACGTGCCCGGTGTTTCGGCGCGAGGCCAGAAACAAAAAGGCGGGAACGGTGGCAATTACAGAACCAAGAGCTACCAAGCGCAACTTGGAAACAAGTGAAGAAGCCTCTAAACCCAAAGAGGGGCAAGTACCTCCACCAACAGTCTCCTCTCTTACCCCCCCGGCGAACGACCCAAAACCTCGTCACCTAGGTGGAAAGAAAAGGAAAAAGAAGACGACCAGGAAGAAGAAGTCTGGACCTAAAGTAAGTGGACCAGAAACGGAGACAGAGCGGGAAACAGAGAAAGAAGACCAGCCTACTCACCCAAAGGTGAAAGTGGCAGACAAGGAAATCCTCCCCAAAAGGGATACTTTAATCAGAAAGGCGAAGTCCTCCGTGTCCCCGGACGAAGGAAAGCTGGTGGTGCTTGAAAAAGCACTGCAAGTTTTCCAAGATGTGCTGGGGGCACTCAGGGAGGGCTCAGACCCAGTATCGGCCGTCCTCAGGGGTATGACGGACCTACTGGCCCTGTATGGATCGTAGGTCCCTGAGGATGGTCTACTGGAATGCCAACGGCCTGAAAACCAGGACCGTTCCCCTAAGGGAGCTGCTAAGGGAACAGGACGTCGATGTGGCCCTAATCAACGAAACGTTACTAGGCCCTGAGGATAAAATAAGAATCCCCTTCTACCACACCTACAGAAGAGACGAGCACTCAGGACAAAGAGTGTACAGAGGTCTGGCCATCATGGTCCACAGAAGGGTTATCCACCAAATCCTACCAACTTTGCAGTTGAGTTCCATGTACGCCATGGGGATCGAAATTCTGATCGCCGGCACACCGCTAAGGATCTTCAGCGTGTATAAACCGCCGAAAGGGAACATTTCGTCTAATGACCTAACGGAAATCTTTAACTCTCCTTTGCCTACCATCGCAGCCGGAGATTGGAACGCGAAACACACGGCATGGAACTCAACCACCATCACGACAGCAGGAAGAAGCTTGTTCCATATGGCCGAGCAACAAGATTTGACAGTCTGTGGACCAAGCGGACCTACCCACTTCCCGCCAAACGATTACCACCTAGCCGACGTGCTGGACCTCGTTGTACACAAGAATCTAAATCAATCGATTCACTTAGACGCTCTCCCTAAAGACATGGGCTCCGACCACATCCCTGTCCTGGCAACAATCCAGGAGATCCCAAGCAGAGTTGCTCCACCAGCTGCCACTACTCCAGATGAAGTGAATAACTTAGCCGAAAGCCTCACTACTAATATCCAAGAAGCCATGCACAAGGCGGCGAAAGAAACTACATCTTCTCGCCTCCTCCCTCCACTTCCTGCCTTCATACGTGAGAAAATCACAAGGAAGAGAAGTCTTCGCCGACAATGGCAACAAAATCGCTGCCCTACCATCAAAAACGCACTAAACAGGCTTTCGGCTGAAATTAAAGCTGACCTGGAAAGGAAGAACATCGAGAGCTGGGAGAACCGCTTGGACGAAGCTGCGGACGATTGGAGCTCCCTACATCGGCTAAGCAGACAATTAAGCAGAGCGGCTCCACCAGTGCGACCGTTGCGCCACGAAGATGGAAATCTCCGTTACCGCGCTGAAGACCGCGCCGAGATCTTCGCTGACCACTTGGAGCGTCAGTTTAGCCCGAACCCATGCCTCGACCTGAACCATGAGAGGTCGATAGAGGAGTTTCTCGAAGATTATTTAAAACCGGAGCTCAACGCGGACGAAGACCCCATCTTTATCTCCCCACAAATGGTCAGAAGCCAGATAAGAAAGACCAAGCCCAGGAAGGCCCCGGGTGCAGACAGAATTACCAATAAAGCCTTACGCCACTTGCCACCTAAAACCATAGTGGCAATCACAAGATTGTTTAATGGCATCCTGCGCTCGGGGGAATTCCCCAGAATGTGGAAACTAGGCCACATCATTATGCTGCCAAAGCAGGGGAAGAACATCCTGGACCCCAAGAGCTACCGTCCTATCACACTACTACCAACTCTATCCAAAATATTTGAGAAGCTCCTCCTACAGATAATGGAACCGCATATAACACCCCGCGCAGAACAATTTGGGTTCCGGGCTGGGCACAGCACGACGCTCCAAATAGCAAGAGTACTGCACATGCTGGTTACAGCGTGGAACAAAAAGGAACAAGCCATCGCTGTGTTACTGGATATGGAGAAGGCCTTTGATAGGGTCTGGCACAAAGGCCTTCTCTATAAACTGGCCCACACCACGCTGCCAAGAAGAGTGGTCAAAATAATCGATTCTTTCATAGAAGACAGAACCTTCAAGGTGATGGTGGAGGATAAACTGTCAGCACCGAGACCAATCACAGCAGGAGTTCCCCAAGGCAGCTGCCTCTCCCCAAAGTTATACCTGGTGTACACGGATGATATTCCAGTGGGAGACGGCTGCCAATTGGCCTTATTCGCCGATGACGCGGCATACATAACTGCCTCCATATCACCTAAGATTGCCATGAAAAAACTGCAAGTCACATTAGACCTACTCCCAGACTGGTTGAGTAAATGGCGACTTGCAGTAAACGTCAACAAAACCCAAGCTCTCCTACCCAAGAGGACAAAGTCAAGAGATGCTCTTCCAGCTCTGCGTCTACAAGGCCAGGAAATAGAGTGGTCCAGAGCTGTGAAGTACCTAGGAGTCAAAATCGACACAGGACTCACGATGAGGAGTCATGTGAAGGAAGTGTCCAGATCGGCCCAAGCTGCAATGGCAGCACTAAAACCAATAATGAACTCCAGGCTACCCCTCAAGATTAAGCTCTGTCTCTACAAGACGTACGTCAGACCGAGACTAACCTACGCAGCAGCCGCATGGTATCAGCTGATAGCTCCAGACCTCCGCAGAAACCTCCAACAGCGTCAAAACATGGCGCTGCGTAGGATAACCAAGTCACCGAGGTACGTCAGAAATGACGTCATAGCACGAGACCTCAGAATAGAGAGCCTGGAGGATTTTATTCAAAGACTGGCAAGGAATATGTACTCCAGAACAGAAGTATCATCTCACCACGAGATCAAGAACATTGCGCCGTACCATGCACGTCCTCCGGACGGCAAACCTTTCACTAGGAACATCCTTAACTAACTCCACCCCCTTCCTCCTGCTTAAGCCGCCGCTGCGTGTTTAATCCCCCGTCAGGGACTCGACCTGCGGGGCGGATTGCACGTGGTGGTAGGTGGACAGCGGGGGGCGGGGGAGATACTCAACTTACCGATCCCTATTCCTAGATCTTTCCACCCCCCTGATATACACTCTACAAGCTGCCGATGCGTGCTTGATCCCCCGCCTAGCGGGGCGGATCGTACGTTGAGGTAAGAGGGGGGGAACACCCTGACACCATCCGTATCCTATACCCAAAACCACTACTGCAAACCAGAGTGCAAGGGGTCAAACCCCACACACAACCCAAAGACATAGCCATATTTACGGCTAGCGCATGCAACCATGGTCAGGGGGCAACCAGCCCCGAAACCATTTTCCCGTCTCATTGCTGGGACGTGAGAAGACTACGAGAGACGACGCTCGAAAGAGCAAGTCGTACCGAACAGTTGGCCTCCAGTAAACTGTAAAAGTAACAGTATTGAGATCATTCTTGAGCGTGCATAAGTAATTTAAGGTAATGTATTTTATTAAGTTATATTTCGTTAAAATAAGGTTGTTACTTGTTAGTTGTTAGTGATAATAGCAATGTGAAAAGAAATATAAATGTAATATAATTGATTACGTGGTTTAATTAGTAAAGGTAGTTCCTAACATTTAAAGAAAGGGCCGTTGTCCATGTGAAATAACACATCGTGTTAGCATATTAATCGCCAAATGTAGGGTATTCCTTACAATATCAGAAGTGAAATTACCCACAGTCTCAAATTTGTATAAATTAAAGGTTCAATTAAATAACTAGATTATCAATATTAATTGTAACATATATATAAAGTATATAATATAAAGTGTAACATTCTCATATCGATTTTATATTTCGTAAGTCTCATTTTTATACATTTTTCTTGGTTAGTAAAAAAAATAAAAAGATTTTGTGAATATTGTAATATCAATTTTTTAACTGTAATTTCTCAGTATATATTGGAAACTTGATGCATGTACGTAAAAATATTTGCTTATTTAAAAAGAACATTGATATTCACTCCCATCTTGCTGTGCATTTATCTCGACTCCACAGAATGAGCAACTCTTTTATGGGTGGGTAGGCAAAGTGTACGCTTTTACAATACGCTGCCTGATGCCGTTAGAGATTTATCAGTCGACAATTTAAAAAAAATGTTTTAAAACAAAATTGTGAAAAAAAAAGATTACTAGAAAATATCTGAATATCTAGATGACAGGAAAGCATGGGATTTATATTTACTGTAACAATCAGATACTTACAAATTAAAAATTTTGTAATATCTTACTAAAAAAAAAGATACGAATAAATTACAAGCCCGCTGAGTTTCTTCCGCCAGATCTTCTTGTATTAGTGCGGCCGCGTTTCCGATCCGGCAGTAGAGTCAAAATGGCTTGTAAAAGGTTTTATTTAAAAAAGTATTTTTGATTTCTAGACTTATTATAATTTCGCACACCGGCATTACCGGTACACTATGGTGATTTAGAAATGTGTAACACTTTTGTAACCGATTTTTATGAAAGAAATATTCTATTCTATATTCTATTAAATCACCAAGTATTACTTTAAAATTGATATATTTACTATTTATGTAGTTGTTGGAAGTCAATTTATTTTCTTTCTTTTCTCCTTTTTTTTCCAATGGTCTTTAAAAATAACGTACGCTGATAGATATGTAGGTACGAAGAATAAACTATGCTTTGCCGTTCTAAGTTTCAGATACCCGATGTACAATAAAAAAAAAATGAAAGATCACTCGTAACATAGGAGCGATCACGTGGTAACGAGAAAATGAAGGTGTTTAAAATGAAAATCGAGCCGCATAATGAGTGCCTTTGCCGTCAACGGAGCCTGTCTTCTTCGTGTAAGCAGAACGTCAATTACTACGGATATGACAGAGTATGAGTAAAGTCCAAACCAGAGAGGTAACCTTAATTTGCCACTAAAAAAAAACTTTGATGCTTCAACAAGGGGGATTATTAGGAGACTTAGTTGAATTTCCCAACAAGATGGCTGTGAAGCAGTGGACTACGAATAGAGGTGACGTTAGTAACACGTGTACCTTCAGATATTTTAATTCTCGAAATTAATACTTCGGTCAGTATCAGTAGGCAATCCGTCACCGCCCAGTATCCGTTTCTATGACCACCGCCTATATTACGTTTGAATTAAGATATTAAATGAATGTTTTTGTTTAAAATTGAGAGGCTCCGTAGATTAGAATAATTTGATACAAAAGACAGAATTATGTTTATTCAGTTGGAGGGTAAACTAAGATAATCACTCGGTTAAACCCAGAATAATTAGATTTATTTTTGAGTAATCCTGTTTAACCTCGTATAGGGTAATAGTCATAGTTAGTCATAAATTTAAAATGTGTATTGATTTTAGTCCTGGGCTTGACGTGGTATTAATTACAGCTAAGACTAATCTTAGCTCAGCGTATAAAAGCTCAGTTGATTAATTAAATTCCTTATGTCTATTACAATATCTAACTCGGGGTAGCTATCTTTATGAGCCAAATTTAAAATCTGATGCAATCGATAATGTTTACATAGAATACGAAAAAAAATTGAAATAATGGTACAGGCAAATTTTACTTTCTATACATTAAAATGTTGTAAATATAGTTACAAAATATATTTCTTGTGAGATTTATTAGTTCAGGGATAATATAATTATCCCTCAACTAATATATTATTAACAATATTTAAAATTTCTAACGGTAAACAACGGTCCTAAGTATTCTGTGCATTTTAAGGTTTTGTCTTAAAAGCAACTTCATCCGTGATTAAATTACAATGCATACAATCTTTGTATTTATAGGTATATTTGTAGGTCTCGTTATTTTGTCTCCTTAATATAATTATGAAAATGGATGCCACAAATGGATGAGATGACGAGCATGAATAGCCATTTAGGTATTTGAAATACAACTTAGCTGAGCCAACACTATTGCCTATTTATGACCCGGCAGTACAAATTCAACTGCTTTTGGGATGGGAGTAAACTAGGCAACGATGGTATATTGCTACAGACATTGCGTGATTTAAAGCCTTGCCATCTGGTGGTTTTCTTTAATGTTCAACATCTTATAAGAATAATATATACGAGTATATATAAATACATTTTTATTTGCAAGCGTTGGCAGATACTTATTTAAAAAAAACCCACAATACATAGTATATGTGCTGGGTCTACTGTTGTCTCTCGTATAACAAGATGGTACGGCAACTTGTTACAAATGTCTGTGTGGTATAGGATATCAACCGGAAGTAAAGATGTGTCGCGTAAACTCCTAGACACCCAATGTAATAACTACAGTAGATAAACGTTGTAGTTCGAACAATCTCTCCACCACTTATGTCATTAAAAACTGAAAATTTGGCTATTGGCCCCATTTCGAATTTCATAGGATTTGTGAAACCTCATATCCTTCAGATTTGACAGATAACAGATAGAAATAAAAATTAGTAGTTTATTATATAACAAATAATAGCATAATAAATAATTATATTAGAGACAACGAGATAACATTAAGGAGATGAAGCTGTATAGGAAGGGAAAACTTCATTGGATGAAATAAGAAATAAAAGTATTTTCGGAAATGCTGGCCCCATTTAATTTAACACGTTAGGAACATAATATTTCTCTGTAGTAAATGGAGCCAATATTTTAAGTTAAATCTCTAGCAGTATGTCGATGGAAACTTCTTGACGTACAATAACGGACATAAAAAAAGGAAAAATCTGCTTCCCAAGTAAGGACATTACATTTGTTTTTTTATTGATTTCTGCAACACACATCGACCAATTACAAAATTGTTATAACACACATATGTGTAGGTACCGTGGCTAGCCTACAATGTAATCTCTTGCTATCCCACTATTTTAAAATTCGGTGTGGTGCAAAGCTAAAGTAACGATGAAAGGCATTCGGATTCTTCGGATTTGTTCTATTAATTAATGCAAAATGTTTGCGAGATATCGTTTTCTAATTTTCTTCTGATATGAAAAAGATTAGAGAATGGCTAAATTTTATAAGACATCAACTATTACTAGGTAAGAAGTTTTAGACAATTGTGATTGATGCATCAGAGTAAACACACGGGACTACACAATTGAAATAGGCCTTTTCTCCTCGTTATAGCGAAAGAAGTGGAAAAAAAATCATGAAAACTATTTTCAACTAAAATGACAAAATAGGAGGGAATTCTTTATACGTTACATCGATCTCTTTCAAGTGTTAATAGATGATGCCAAGTTAAAGCTTAACATGTTATTATAAATTTAGTGAAAACAACAGTTTATTTCAATGGTAAAATAAAGTTAGCATTTAATGATTTTCTTTGAATTTATATTAAGTGAATAAGTAATCAATATAAGAATTAATTAATGGCTTTTAACAATGAAAGGTGAACATAAAATTTTTTTGAAAATGTGACATGTTCGTGATTCGGGAGGATTACTATTAATATGATAAAACTTAAAATATGCAATGGTTACTGTCGTAAGACCCTGCAGTATTATGGGGGTGGTTTATTTAATGTATATAATTAATATGTATGATACTATGGTTTTGGTCGCGAGACAGGAAGACTCGCGCCACTAACATAGACAGAGGAATTACATAATATACTTTGTAGTTCGGGAGAGTCACAATAGTATATTATGATGAATGGGAAAAAATTGGAATATAATTATTATTTAATTTATTTGAGAAAAATAAGTTTATAATGTAAAGTGGATACATGTATTACATAGTTATGAGGCCCTCAGCCTCAGCCGGGAGGGTTTAAAATATTGTGATTGTATAACAAGAGAATAAGAGACACGGGTGAAATATTTTGTAGAGTATAGAATACTCATATTAAAAATAAATATATGATAGAATTTATATATTTATTTTTATTATAATATTGACCTTGACAGTTATTCATATTCAAGAATCTGCCAAATTTATCAAAGGAGATTCTGATCTATATTGTCTGGATTGTTTGAGATGTTCATTTGATGAGCATTAAAGTTATTTTAAAATTCTTTTACATCAAGAAATACCAGTAAAATGCCACAACAAATTAGAAAAAGAAGAAAGTTGTTTAAACGCCAGTTTTGTAACATTAAATAATTTAGTGATTTAAATTATGATGACCCTCTATCATTTTGAACTTAGTTACTCTTACATGGTTTACCGAGTCTGTTGTGACAGAAAATTGTTACTAGAGAATACGAGGACCTTGAATTATAAAAAGGGACTATTTATTTTATTAATAAATTAAAATATTTTGCATAGTATAGATTTTTTTATTGGCTTCATTTCCACGTTATTTTATCACATTGTTAAATGATATTTTTTTTGTACATGTATTAAAAAAAATATTTTTTAATTTAATTAACAATTAATAACGTATCACAGTTACATATTACCGTTATAAATCATATTGTTATTAACGTATTAACAATATATGTAATTAAAATATCCGAAGCGTAAGTTTATAAAGAGCTGAAATTTAATTAAAATATTTGGTTATAAAATTATATACTTGTTAAATTAAATTTATGAAAGAAAAAAAATGTCTTTGTTTTAAATTCAATTGTAGATCGATTTTAATTCTATATTGATTTAATTGTTAGGTGTACACCTGTTGCATGTAGATTTCCATGAGGCAATATTTATAAACAATTATATTATATAATAGCTAAATGTACCATGTACTTAGTACATTAAATGATTACGGAAATTACTATGAATAGGAAATGTTATAATACATTCTAACAAAATTTTAACGCAAAGATAATAAAGACGTACAACAACGCTCTACCTAAAAGTAAACATTTAGGGATGAAAATTCATTAAAAATATTTGCATGTATTAATCGAGTATTCTTTAATTCATGCAAAGAATATTCCTCATGTAAAAAGGGAAACAGAAAAGGAATTGAAAAAAAAAGAACTATATGTACATAGTATTAAAACATTATAATTACTAATAACTCCGTTAAGTAGAATCAATTAGATAATATATTGTAGTAAACATTGTAAGCAAAAATAAAAATTAAAAAAAAATGGAATGGATGTGTAGATATATTTTAGATATTTTTTTAATTATTGATCAATCGTAATTGTTGATCATTTAACTGCTATAATTTATTAGGTTTTTATGTATGGTTTTAGTTACTGGTAATTATCAGTATACAAAATACAAACTCGCTTTAAAACATTGTGATTACCATTCTTGTAAATAGCTCTGCTAATTAGATATCCATTGTATTGTATTAAAGTCAATATTAGCTTTAGGCAGAAAAAAAATATTGAGCCAAATAGTAGACACATTTAAAGATATTTTTAACTTGCATTTATTATAGTTCAATTGTTACCATTCATTATTTAATTTTTATGATGTATTAGGTTTATATGTATGGTTTTAGGGTTAAGTGGCTAATAATTATTGGTACTTACCTATATGAATTTGTATAAAAATTATTGCATTGAAAAGTTACAATTAGCATTCCTGTAAATAGCTCTGCTGACTGTCAAAACGTAAGTGTAGATATATTTAAAGATATTTTTCGCTTTACATTATAGTTCAATCGCAATTATTGACTAATTATTTGTTATAAGTAATATATTACGCCTATGTGTGGATTTAGTTGCTAGTAATTATTTATATACAAATGTATGTAAAATTACTGTATTAAACATTGTAATTAGTATTCTAGCAAATAACTCTGCTAGGCTGCTATCCATTGTAATGTAAGTAAACATTAAGTAAGCAAATATTGAAAAAAAATGATGTAAGTGTACATAGTTGAAAGTATTTTTCTTTTTACATTGTAGTTCCATTTAATTATTGATCAATTGTAATTACTGATTATTAGTTAAGGTTTACATGTATGTTTTTAGTCACTGGCAATTATTAGTAAACAAATAACATAAAATAGCATGCCATCAATATATGGCGGAATATTGTAATTTTTTTAACATTGTACGATCTGTAACAATTAAAATATTTCATGTATCATAAGAAAATAGATGTAAAATGGAAAAAAAATACTAAAGAGGCCAAGTGTTAGTTTTAAGTAAGAGAGCGTGCATGAGGACATGCACGAGGTCAGGATGGTCGAGTGTTAGGTTTTATTTAATAGAGCAAGATTTTGCCCGAAATTATATTTAATAGGCAAAATTATTGTTTTAACTGGTATCCCCAAATGAGTGGGGATGACAGTTAGAACTTGTTAAAGATGTGGCAGATTGACGACGACGCTCGAAAGAGCAAGTCGTACCGAACAGTTGGCCTCCAGTAAACTGTAAAAGTAACAGTATTGAGATCATTCTTAAGCGTGCATAAGTAATTTAAGGTAATGTATTTTATTAAGTTATATTTCGTTAAAATAAGGTTGTTACTTGTTAGTTGTTAGTGATAATAGCAATGTGAAAAGAAATATAAATGTAATATAATTGATTACGTGGTTTAATTAGTAAAGGTAGTTCCTAACATTTAAAGAAAGGGCCGTTGTCCATGTGAAATAACACATCGTGTTAGCATATTAATCGCCAAATGTAGGGTATTCCTTACATAAGGAAGTTACTGATTTTACCCCGATTTTAGAAAATTGAATTTTAATGTTTGATAAGCTATAACTTTTGAAAATTTGACTCGATTTTGATTTTTGAAATTCAATGTAGTTTTTTTAGTAAGTACTAAAATATTGCAGAAGATTAAAAATGATTAGTTAAAAGAATTCGAAGTTATATCGAAAAAACATGTTTGCAAAATTTTTCAACTCCCGAACGGATAAATAAATTTTGATGCAATTTATGCATTGGATGCAGTTTTTGAGAAGTAAAGCTGATTAAATTTTGTACTATATCTGTTCATTAATATGGAAATTGTATTAAAAAAATACTGTTTCGCCAAAAACCTTTGTGAGGTTTCCCAAAATTTCTCAAAATCTCCTTGAATTAGTTAAAACTGACTGAATTAGTTAAAATTTTCAGGAAATCTAAGTTGGGTGGAATCCAATCGAATCCCATTAACCACGTTTCGATCGGTCAAGCCGTTCAGAGTTATTAAATGTTTACATACACACATACACATTCACGCACACACACACACACACACGTCATCGTGAAAATAGTTCCTAGGTCCACAAAACGTGGAGATCTGGTGAGGTCCACAAAACGTGGAGATCTGGTGAACTCTCGATTTTCGAAAATCGGGGCAAAATCAGTAACTTCCTTATCTAGATGCGTAGCGGGAAGTTAAAAATGTATATCTAATTAGAAAGATGAAAAGTTATTTATTTAGGTTTATTTTTTGAATAATTTTTATTTACTTAAGGCAATTTTCGTAGCGGGAAGTTAAAAATTAATTAATTAACACATGGCTTTGTAGTTTGTTATTAATAAAAAAATAAGCCTTTGACTAAGAAGCTTATTGAAAACAATTTGCAATTAAAAAAATCTTGTTGCACTTTTCTTAAATTTATTATTATTTTAATTCTCTAAAAGATATTTTTAATGTAAATTTGTATCATTTTCAATAAGCAAGATAAGGTCAAGGGTTTTTTTTTAAATTATTATAACAAACTCTCTCTGGACAGCCTATTCGGCTCAGTTCATGAGGTCCCGGGTTCGATCCCCGGGTTGGGCAAAGATGTTATTGAGATATTTTCGAGGATTTTCTCGAAAATCTAAAATCTCAGTAGCAACTCGGAAACTGGCGGAGGTGTATATATATATATATATTACCACTCTCGTACCTCGGATGGGCACGTAAAACTTTCAGTTCCAGTTATCGCTAAAAATAGTCGATAATCGTTAACGTGTCAGTATATGCGGCGATAAGGATTACCATTTATCTCACCAACCGATAAATCGGTGAATCGCGGTGAACCGGAAAGTCTATAGACGGTCGGTTTACTCTGCCTACGCAGCAAGCGAATCGGGCGTGATGATATTTTAATAAAAAACAACAACGCCACGTATTTTGTTCTCACATTTTTGATTTTTGATTCTCACAAATAAAGGAATTTTAAGTATCTTTTGATTGAATTTGTATTGATGAAGTTATATGTGTCTAAAGTTTTTCTGTAAGATGTGATCTTATTCTGGACTGAACTTATAAGTACATGTTCGTATATTCTGCTTAACAATTTTTCTAAAGTATTTTGAAGTCCGACTTTAGTGAGTATACTAAGTAGCTTAGGCACTTCAACATCTACACTTTGCAGAAGTTTCATTCATTTTAAAAGTTACCTGATTGATGTATCTAATTTTGAAATATTTACCGTGTTGTCTGGTGGTCTGGTATCGCCGTTGACCATACGAGGTCCCGGGTCTGATTTCCGGCTCAGGCAAAACAAAATGTGCTTTTTCAGTTATCTGATAAAACAACGTTGCCCGGGATTGGAAAGGGCCCGGTTGGCAATAGGCTTGCCACCTTTCACATTGTGTGAGATAGTAATTTCGGCTAATCGTGGGTACACTTCTTGTACCTCTGCCTAAGTATTCCGGGATATTAGCGTGTAGATACTTTTTTACCCTTTTTACGTTATGTAATGTAAAAAGAAAATAGTGAATTTTCGCAATAGCCTATCCTTACGTTAAATTTTATAAAGAACAAAATTCTATTAGTATGCTCAATTTCGATTAGATGCATATTTTCTGAGATACCTATTAGTAAAAACCTAAAAATTGGCATGTTATATTTTCAAATATATTATAATTATTCTTATATTTTTTACCCTTTTTTACGTTATGTAATGTAAAAAGAAAATAGTGAATTTTCACAATAGCCTATCCTTACGTTTATAAAGAACTGATTATATAATATAAACACTTGTGCTGTTTTACATTCGTTGTGAAAGCCCCTGATGATGCTTTAATAGGTGAAACCGGTTGACTGTAAGTTTAAAAGTAATTGTGTAATAAATAAAATTTAAATTACATTTGTGAAACAGTGCAAGTGTTTATATTATATAATCAATATGATGCAGTTTCACCAAGTGCCGACGATGAAAAGTATAAATTTATAAAGAACAAATTCTATTAGTACCTATACTCAATTTCGATTAGATGTATATTTTCTGAGGTATTAGCAAAAACCTAAAAAATGACCAGTTTTATTTTCAAATATATTATAATTATTCTTATATAAATAAATAAAATGTATAGATTTATATTTTACACATATTTAGTAAAATTGCATTTATAACATTTTAATAAAAAAGTACACATTCTTGAACTGATTCTCTCGGATTATATCCATTACACAAACACTATACATACATACATACACTATACATACATACAAAAACTATGAAATGATAACGCTAACTTATAATGAGCCGTGCGTTCAAAGGTTTTGTATATATTCCGGGTGTCACGTTCAACTGGACTAACCACCCGAAACCGTTGAAACTTGTGATGTCTTTGACTTCTAAATTATAAAACTCATGACCTTGAAATTTTTAAGGGATAATCTTTATAATATTTACTTTTGAACAAAAATATAATAAAGGATTTCGGACTACAGGTTAATGAATTAAAGCTAAATATACGTTTTTGTTTTCATCCCCTATCCCACGGGAACCGTACTGAATTTTGGGATAAAAAATATATTGTAAATGAAACACGTGGCTTGATTTCGACTAATCGACTGGTTTATTGACAGCCTGGACAAGTACATCAATACAAATAGAACTAGATGGCGCTAGCATTTACATTTTGATATGCATTTTTAACACCCCCACTATATCAAAATGCCAAACAACACAAATACTATGACAAAATTAATATGGAACAATACCAAGAATTTGCATAAATTTAAAATGTTTTATTTCTGACAATCCCTTAGTTAATAAGTCTGCAGGCATGTTGGCACTTGGCAAATATTTAGTTTCAACTAAACCACTATTAATTACATCTCTGATAAAATTGTACCTCACATCTATATGTTTTGAACGTTTATGAGATTGGTGGCTATTTGCCAGTTTTAATGCACTTTGGCTATGATTATACAATACTTTGTTGTTAAGACAACCTGTTAATTCATACTCTAAATTTCTCAAATAAATGGCCTCACGACAAGCCTCTGACAAAGCCATATACTCAGCTTCACAACTACTAAGAGCTACAGTCCTCTGCTTTTTGCTCTCCCAAGAGATGGCAGACCCAGATTTAGTAAAACAGATGCCAGTATAAGAACGTCTATCAATGCTATCACTAGCCCAATCTGCATCTGCATACCCCTCTAGCTCTGTTCTCTCCTTAGAGTATCTTAAAAAATAATGCTTTGTTTTTAACAAATATTTTAAAATTCTTTTGGCGTAATTCCAGTGAATATTTGAATAGCAATTATTAAATTGACTAAGGTAACTGATCGAATAGGCAATGTCTGGTCGTGTCAGGACTGCCAGATACGTTAAGCTACCTATTAATTTTTGATATGGCAAATGATCTTCACAAATATTAGATTTCTCAATATTTAATTTTGCCTCTATCGGAGTACTAACTGTATTACATTCGGACATATCAAACTTTTTAATCAATTGCTCAATATATTGCTCCTGATCTACTGTAATTACATTTGCATGTTTATCAATATTAATTCTCATGCCTAAATATTGCCTCACCTGACCCAAATTCTTAATCTTAAATTTTTGTTCCAAAGCTTCAATTAAAATATCAGTTTCTGACTTATTATTTGAAAATATTATGAAGTCATCAACATAAATTCCAACAAGGGTTTTCATATCATTACTATGATTTTTTATAAAGACACAAGGTTCCAATTTACTTTTGCTAAACTCTAAATTATACAATGTCTCTTCAACTCGCTGATACCAGTACATCTACCATGAGTTTTTAACTATCGTTCTCGCTAGCGACGGTGACAAATTTTTGTATGGAAAACTGTGCAGCGCCACTGGCGGTCACTTGAAGAACTAAAATCGATACCATGAGTCAATGCGTAAAAAACCTATCGAATTCATAACTCTAGCGACTCAAGTATTCTAGTTGTTGACATACAAATTCCGTACCATGAGTCACAAATTTGACAGACGACAGTGAGAAATACCGTATCGAGGCAAGTTAACTGTTTCACTTGCAAATTACAGCGTGAAAACATTACGATCCCATAGTGTTTTGATATTTTAAGTTATATTTTGAAAAAAAATAATGTCCGAAAGGAATTATTTGGCGTGGAACATGTTAATGGCAGCTGCGTATGAAGACGAAAGAAAGGAACAAGGGAACTTTCAAGCTACTTTGAGAATGATTATTGGAAATCCTCTTGAAAATATTAGTGAAAATAGTTTTATAAAAGAATACAGGCTCAGTAAAGAAGCTTTCGAGGATTTGTGCAAGTTGCTATGTGATCACACGGATTTGAAATCCACACAAAGAGTCTCATTGCAAGAAAAGGTAACAACTTACAAACTTCTTTTTGTTTGTAGGACATATTAAGTTTGATTTTAGGTCATAAAGTTATCAATCAAAACTTACTACAACCCTTGGATTTGCAGGTGTTATGTGCATTACTATTTTATGCACACGGCAGTTACCAGCGTGTCACTGGCAAGGCACACCATTTTTCGCAAGTAGCGATGAGTGTTTATATTGATGAAGTAACTGCTGCATTAAACTATCCCAACATTGTTAAGAAATTTATAAAATTCCCAATGACAAGGGAAGAAAGGGATAATATTAAACAAAGTTTCTTCAGTAAGCATAGAATGCCAGGAGTGATAGGATGCATCGATGGCAGCCACTTTAAAATATTTACCCCCCGTAAAGAAGAAGAGCATCTATACTTTTGTAGAAAAAACTATCACTCAATGAATGTGCAAATGGTATTATTTTACTTGCTTATTATACGTATTTTGTATTCAATTAGGTATGAGTAAAATTTAAAGAAAATAATCTTTCAGATATGTGACTCAAACTGTTTAATTTTATCCGTTAATGCTAAATTCGGAGGGTCCACCCATGACTCCTTTATATGGGAAAATAGCAGAATTAACAGCTATATGCAATCTTTGCACAGGCAAAATGAAATTGTTTGGCTTTTGGGTGAGTTATAATTGTATTGAGTCTGAGTTAATCAGCTTTAAATTTATTTATTTTCTTAATCTTTATAACTAATATATATTTTTATTGTTCAACAGGTGATTCTGGTTATCCTCTAAGGCCATGGTTGATGACTCCCTATTTAGACCCAGCTCGAAACTCAATGGAGGAAAATTTCAACACTATACAGAGTTCTGCCAGAGTTCTTATTGAAAATACTTTTGGGCGACTGAAAAATCGCTGGCGTTATGTATATATAGAGATAAGACATTACATTATCAGCCAGAAAAATGCTCACGCATAATTATTGCATGTTGTGTTTTACATAATATTGCATTAAAATATAATATTCCTGACCCTGACGATGACTCTGCTCATGCTGGTCAACACCAAGATCATATCCAAGGTACTTTCAATAAATTAAAAGTGAAAATAAGATCAATAATATGCAACAAATTAATTTATTGTTTGAACTTTTTACAGAACCACTTGAACGCCATGAGGTGGTGGCAGAATACGAAGGTGGAAATGATTTATTAATGGGTAGAGTATTACGGGATCAAATAGCTAGGAGACTTGCTCAAAGATAAATATAGTCTCACTTATTATAAACGAGCTGTTGCCGACGACTTCGTCCATGCGTACTTTGTTTACTCCGCACAACACCTCCCCCGTAGGTGATAGCGTGATAATATGTAGCCTATATGTTGAGCCGACCTGTTAGTAATATTCATGCAAAATTTGAAGTAAATCCATGCAGTACATTTTGAGTTTACCCCGGACATACATACAGACAAACAGATAAACAGACAAACAGATAAACAGACAAACAGATAAACAGACACAAATTCTAAAATCTATATTTATCGATTGTAAATCATGCCCCAAGTATTCTTTAAAAAAAAATATTCAATGTACAGTTTTGACTTTCCTACGATTTTATTATATGTATATAGATAAGTTAAACTATTAAAATACTTTGTATCTTATTTTATACTTCTAATACAGGAATGTGGTATCATTATTTTTGTTACAAACACACACACACACACACACATATATATATATATATATATATATATATATATATATATATATATATATATATATATATATATACATACACATATACATATATACACACATATATCCATTAACAGTACTTATATTTGTACTCATCTAATACTAATGTATAAATGTATAAAGAGGAAAGATTTGTATGTTACTTACATACAAATCCTTCCTCTTGTAACAAATTGGCTCAAAAATTACTAGACCAATTTTAAGAATTCTTTCATCATTTGAATGCTACATTATCACTGTAATCCTATTATTTAATAAATAGGCTATTTTCTATATTTGTATGACTATACGTTTATCACAATATGTTTAAAAAATAAATGTCCACCCGTGCGAAGCCGGGACGAGCCGCTAGTAGCGAATATAGGCAAATAAAGTTATAGATTGTTGTAGATACATACAAGTAGTTCTTAATAATTTGTTCTAAATTTATAACTATTAAATTTAGAACAAACTATTATTTAAACCTAATGCATATTTTGTAGTATCAATGAAAATTGGCAGAAGTAATCTGATCAACTTTAGAATTAATTTTGTTTTTAAATGAGGAAAATGATATAGGTTTCAAAATAATATAAAGTATTTTAAAATGAAAAATGATAGGAAACTAATCGACACCGTCAGGTTTTAGGTTGTTAAAAAGCTTCCAAACAATGCCATTGCAAGGGTCATTTTGTCCCTGTCAATACCTCTCTGTCCATGTATTTTGCACAATTTTTGCACCAAGTTTTAAGCCAACCAGACCTCACAGCATGAGGAAATTAAACCAAATTACCTTACCTTAGATTTTATCTATCTTATAGTTGAGTTAAAATTGTGCTTGATCGATAACACAACTCTTACCTTAATAATAATTTTCAAAAAATATTTTATGTATTCATTTATTTTATTTGGCACGCAATATATGTCACAAACAAAACTATATTATCATAATTATATAAACATAAAAAAAGAAGACCCGAACTGGTTTGTAACATACCTAGCTTAAGTGCGCACAGCAAAAATTTGCAGTGTTGAGCAGACTATACTGCCGTCATATGGTAAAAGGCCGTAACTAGCTAAAACTTAATTTAAATAATTTAAAAAAGCAAAATTTTCAAGTATTATTATTAATATTTAAAAGAAGGTGATTGTATTAAAATAATTAGAAAAATGTACTATTTTTATTATCAAATGTTTCGTTTTGGTAGCTACTGGCGATACATAACTATTTACCAGTTTTTCCTTTTACTGTAATAAAAAAATTAGGGAAAATAGCACAATACTAAGATGAAAGGAAGTAACTCGACAGTTAAGGCTTTTCATGTTCAACTTCTTAATAACGCCTCACACACGAGAGAAGTAACATGTTTAATAAGTATATCTCTAGTGTGCCAATTTTATTTTTAGGAAACTTATCAATGCAATTAAGATTTTACTAAGATTGGGGTAAAAGTCATAATATATTTAAAACAAAACTACTGCAAAAACTGTTTTATTAAAAGTTTCAACATACTTAAAAATTTAAATATACGTAAACAGTCAGTTCTAATCAGAACATAACATATTATATAATCACCAGCAACAATATATATTAGCTCACTTATCCATGTTAAAATTTAATGAAATTAAGAATATAACGTCAAAAATCACAGAAATTGTAACGCAACTAATCAGTCTCTTGCCTTCTATGTAAAATAATTAACATAATTATAATAGGAACATAATAATTATTATACAACATTATTATAAACTTATGCATGTGGCATTAGACCTCGCCACAAGATAACAACACACCATTAACATCTTTGGTGTCTATAGGCGATGGTTGACTCTTTCTATCAGGAGACCCATCTGCTTGTTTGCTATCTTATGATATAAAAAAACAATCACAGAATATAATATCTTATAAAAATATAAAATTGTTCATTGTTACAATTTTAATCAACTCGAACTTTTTGTACTTCTGCAGAATTGGTTTTTAACAATTGCATTATCATCGAACTTTTATGACTTCTTTTCACTATCGCCTAAAAATGATATAAATGCATACTGTTAATTTCATTAAATTAGGAAATAATTTATAATTAGTTGACTCCGAGTAAGTGAAGACCGATATCCCCCGTGTTGGTCTGGGATTTTGATGTAGAATATACCTCTGCCTCCCACCAACAGGGTCGGATTTAGGGGTTTGAGTGCCCAGGGTGAATTTGGGGCCTTCTCATACAAGAATCATATTACAAATAATTAGTGTTCTGATTAGAAGCATTAAGCTAAGCTAAAAAGTGTCATCACTTTCAAACTAAGCACCCCTTAAAAATCTGGCCCTGCCTACCAAGTAACTCATAAGAGGCGAACAAAGATAAAATATATCACTTAGACAACATAGACACTTCTGTTAGATAAAACTTACTATGATATTAAAGAGTTTTTAGCCAATAAAATGTTAATGGATAGAAATATAAGTTTGTTGAGTTGTCTTTAAAAATAATTTCAATGTAGTAAAATTTTGTAAATGGTGAACATTTTGTAAATTATAAAAAATTTAATTACAAAAAATATGAAACTTGAGATTATAAAAATAACTTTTGTAATATGAAATCATCCTTGTGCATTTATAATAAGTACATAAAATAGAGAAAAATAGACCAGCCCGCTGAGTTTCTTCCGCCGGATCTTCTCAGTGTGTGGCCACGTTCTGATCCGGTAGTAATTCTAAAAAATTGATACAATGTTTTAAATGTAATATTATATAATGATAATTTTTTAAATATTTGCACACCATATAATCAAACAAAATTCAAATTCGATATGTTGGTAATTTATTTTTAACAACTTGTAACACCCATATTCTTGCAAATAAATATTTTCTTTCTTTCTTACTGTTACGAATAATCTAGAAGCGTGTAGAATTGGAGCGCGCGCGCGCTTACATTCTAGAAATAAAGGAAAGAGATAGCTACTCCTATTGACAAACAAATAGTTCACCTGGGCTATGCCATAATGGACTTTGTGGGATGTGGCATAAGGTTGAAAATAGCGTGTACTAGGATTTATGACTCATAACATGTTTACGATAAGAAGTGATTCATTGTTTCCCGATACATTTAGATTTTTCTGGATTCAGCTAGGTCTTTCCCCTGCCTATAAATACAGAGATGTTGACAAACACCAGTCAGTTTTTATCAAGCGATCGAGAACGATACATCAAGTAACTAGTGCGAAGCGAGAAGTGTTTGTTTGTGTAGTGTTCTAAGTTCAGTGATAGTACAGCAAGTGTTCTATTGTGTAGAGTGTATTTAGTATTACGTTGTGTTGTATTGTGTAAATACACGGATTTAATATAAGTGGTGTTTTCCTACAATTGCGAACCCGAGTACGTAACATTACGAAAAATTTAATTAGCTGCCATTAATATATTAAGTTTACTTAGATAACTAATATAATTACACCGAAGTAATTTTAATTTTCATATATTGTCAATAATACTTTTTATTTGATTCTTATTGCCTTAATTTTAGTCCCATCAGTAAATAAGTTAATAAATGATATTCAACAGTAAGTAGGAACCTGTTTCTGTTTGTGATTGGCTGGCAACTGGATCTGGGTTGTCGACTTCAGCTGGTGCTCTGGTGTCCGAGCCCAGCTCACATGGCATGCTCAGGTACAGTGGAAAGGGCTGCGCAGATGTGCTTGGCAGATTTATGATTTCAGGTGCTATAACAAGAGAGAAACCATTTAATTGTTTTATCTAATTGTCCACTGACATGGTTAAACGCAAAATTAAATTTTAACTATAATAATGAACTCTCTTCATGAAAAAATGGCTTAATAATTTAGATGAAATTTGAAATGGAGACAGCTCAACTTGGATTATCATTATTGACTACTTTTTTGTTCCATAAAATCTATTATCACTGTAAAAAGCTAGATTAATTGTTTTTTTTATATCATAAGATAGCAAACAAGCAAATGAGTCTCCTGATGCGAAGAGTCAACCATCGCCTAAAATAATAATAATTCTTTATTTGCAGGAAATAAATAGAAATAGACAACAAAGGTGTTAATGGTGCATTGCTATCTTGTGGCGAGGTCTAATGTTAAAAAATAAGTTTACTGGCTACCTTACCCTCAAACCGGAACAAGACAATGACAAGCACTAACGCTATTGTGGCAGGAATAGGTAAGGTAATGGTACAAGAACCGTGCGAGACAATGCAGAACTCTACCAACCAGTAGCCACGATGGTAGTAACCCGCATCGCCAATTGGTCCCTTTTTATGACCGGCAGAACGGCAGTTGGTCTATTCTTCAAGGGAGTCCGAAATCAACACGGGGAAAAATATAGTAGCAACAAATCTTACTGGAATAAGTTTCTGGGTTATGCAACTGGCTAGTTGTGGTGTGGCAGTCATTTGTGTCTGATAATGGTAGCGGCTGTTCAATATCTTCCTATAACGTTAATATAATTTTAGTAATATAACATTTGAATGTTTTAAATGACCTCATTTATGAATTATAGAAATAATCCTCACCTCCAAACCAATCTCTGGAATCTCAACGATTCCTGTAGCAGATCGGGTCCCTACTATGCTCATTACCCTCTGCTCTAAATCATTCAGTTTTTTATTAGAAGAAGGACCACCACCAGTACCCCGTGCAGCTCTGAATATGCGAGCAGCTTTTTTCTTAGTATTATTTTTGTAATCACTCCAAACCTTCACTCAACACACATTAAAAAAGAAAGAAGCACAAGCAGAACATGAAAAGAAAATAAAGATAATTAATAATTTTAAAAAATCTATCTTTTTTTTTTTTAATTGTATAATGAAGCACAAGCAGAACATGAAAAGAAAATAAAGATGATTAATAATAAAAAAAAATGTATCTTTTATTTTTTTTAAATGTATAATGAATGCATAATAACCACGAAATAAAGAAAACAACTTGTTTTCTTTATTTCGTGATAATAACTAATGTGGGCACAGAATTATTCCAAAACAAGGTTTGAATTTTGTGCAGAGTTTTTTAATCATTTAAATGCTGTAATTTAAATAAATAAGTCTGTTTAAGACATTTTATGCCCAGTACTAAGAAAACCTTATTTTGCAATAAAATAGATGATTTATATGCACTTTACCAAACTTAGTGTCAAGGCAGTTTAATCTTATTAGGTAGGTGAGTGAATGGTTATTCTTATGAGGTTAATGAATAATTGCACTAATAAGTAATACACACCTTTCTCCATTTTTCTGCTGTCTTTGTATCACCAGTTGCATCCGCATTTAATAAATTGGTTAATTGAGCCCAGTGCTGAAGATTAGTGGCCCTTCCTTGCGGTCTTTCAGTGGGTTTACTAAGGTCTCCATTTCTACAAAAAAGATATCTTAAAGTATAGGCACTCAAAACCGCATTCCCTAACTTCAACTATCCACTTGAGAGCCACTTGCAACAATGTATTTTTAGAAAAGGTCACAAAACTGCTTAACAACTGTACAAAATCGTAACACTGTATTTAATAATGTGTTTTTTTGAATATATTTCCTGCATAATCTCTAAATTTTTAAATAAAGTATTTGTATTTTAGATTAATTTCGTTACGTGAAAACATGTAATTGAATAATAGTATGTTTATGTGACTATAAAAATTATTTCTAATCCGAATAAAATAAAAATGTATCAAACATACCTTTCCATGTACTCCACCATTAATTGGAATTGCGAAGCACTGGTACGCATTGTAATTGTAAATAATAATAAACAAAAACTTAAAAACAAACAATAAATAAACAACAGCAATCGTCCAACCAATGTGTCAAGTGTCAAAGCAACGAATGAAAGGGAAAGGAATTTAAAATAAAACTTCTTTGACAGAATATAACCAATATAAATTTAAAATCCGCTGACTATCCCTGAGAAAGCACTTAAAGAGGACGGTTTCAATTAGCAGGGCTACTTTTAAATACGAACACTTTTTCCGGATTGTAGCTTACTCTGTCTTTTGAGTAAAGTTGGAATGAGACAGCTTTATTCGGTTTGAAGTTAGAGACATTATTAACCGTGTACCAACATGACCGCCTAAACTACTCGATGGTATCGAGCTAACCGTAGCGAGTCCGAAAATACTTTACTGACTCATGGTACGACATTTATTGAAATCTATTCGATTGCTCGTTTATGCGTGATCGAGTACAGTAATTTTCTATAGCAACTCATGGTAGATGTACTAGCCAGTGAAGATTGTTTTAAACCGTAAACAGCTTTTTTTTAATTTTAACACTTTATTGGAATCTTTAACAGGAAAACCTTCGGGTAAATGCATATAAATACTTTCTTTTAAATATCCATTTAGAAAAGCTGTTGTAACATCTAAGTGAGTAATATCCATATTGAACTGAACACTTAATGCAAATAGTAAGCGCAAGGTAGAATGTCTAATGACTGGTGAGAAGATCTCTTGATAGTCCACACCAGCTTTCTGTGTATAGCCTTTGGCCACTAACCTTGTCCGATACCTCACATTCCCATCACAATCATATTTTCTTTTTAGGACCCACTTGCACTGCACTACACTTGAACTATCTGGAGCGTCGATAATCTCCCATACTTGGTTGTCTTCGAACGACTTCAACTTCTCTGCCTGCCTGCAGCCACTGCTGCTTCTCTGGACCGTTGACAGCATCTTCATATGTCGGCTCGTCCTCTCCTGTGGATCTAGTGCAAATGTTAGCGAAACCGTACCTTGAAGGCTTTTTTCTCTGTCTTTTCTCTGTTACGCCAACTGGCTGAGGGACTTGTGGTGAATTATTGATTTCTTCTTGTAAGTCATCATTATCCTCTACATTCTCAATATCCAGAAATTCCAAGTCACTAGAACTTGATTCATCAAGACAATCTAACTTCACCATAGATTCCTCCACTGAATCCCCCACTGAATGTGTGTTTTCTATAGAAACTGTAACTGTTTTCTCTTTCTTTGGCTTTTCCATAATCACAACATCTCTACTTGTTTTAATCTGCCTTTTTACGGGATCATAAATTCACAACTAACAGCCACAGCCACTCTTGAAATTCTTGTAGTTGACATATCGAGTGTTCAGTTCTGTGGTCACTTGGAAGGCAAAGCCAAATAAGCCTCAAAAAAGCTGGGTGTACTCAGCAGGACCAGGCAGTACTTCACGCCGTCCCATCGTTTACAACTTTATAAGGCGCAAATTCAGCCTCATATGAAGTACTAATCTCACTTGTAGGCGGGTGATCCTCAGTACCAACTCCTTCCTTTTGACCGCATTCAACGTAGAGCGACTCGAATGGTCAATAACACGACTGTTTCTGATCGGCTTGATTTTTTGGCATTACGTAGAGACGTGGCTTCGCTCGGCACCTTCTACCGAATTTATCATAGAGAGTGTTCCGAAGAACTGTTTGGATTAATTTCTGCCGCAGAATTTCGCCATCGGACATCGCGACTAAATTCAAACTTTCATCCTCACCATCTCATGTCTGGAAATCGACAACTGTGCGATTCTCGAGGCACTTTTTTCTCCGCACTTTTCCTCTGTGAAACGAATTACCGGCGGAGGTTTTCCCAAGCAGATACAACTTAGAGACCTTCAAGAAAAGAGCCTACTCTTTCTTAAAAGGCCGGCAATGCAACTGCAAATCTTCTGATAATGAGGTTGTCCATGGGCGGTGGTAATTACTTACCATCAGGTGAGCCTCCTGTCCGTTTGCCCCCTTTTCCATAAAAAAAAATATGTTTGTGGTATAGTTCGGTATATATAATATTGTCATAGGTAGATTTAGGTTAGGTACTACAAATTTCTTTGATTACTACGTTAGTTGTTTCGATAGATATGTTACCGACAGGTATTTTTAATTTTACGTGTTTTACTTAAATTTTGATAATAAAAATATCGTATATAATAACTAAGATGAAAATGTAAATATTATCTTTTATACTATACTAGCGGCCCGACCGGTTTTGTAGAGATTTTCAATAAAGTAGCTTATAAAGAAAGGTTAAAAAAGTTCTGAAGTGAATATGCGCGAGCGAATCCGCGGGTAACAGCTAGTATAATATATAATTGGAGGCGCCTTCTTAACACATTTGTTAGACGTTAAGCGTAGCTAAATTTTGAACTGACATAAATACGAGAATTTATACAACAGTACGTCAACAATAAAAACTTAATAACAATTAGTGTCAATTTGCCTATATAATTTGCCATACTTTTGACAGTGATATGAGCATTCGCTCATATGCACGACTAAACGTTCAATGCCAAACGCCACGTCTATTAGTATTATGTATATTAACATTGACAGTAATGTTAATTAGGTTGTTAGTACCAGTAATATATAATCTACATCGTACCCTTAAGTCTTAACCTCAGAAATAAATTATAGTTAAATAATTTTTCTGAATTTACTCCCAAGTACCTGAACGTGTGATTTTACTATTACAATAAATCTACCTATAATACGCATGCTACATATAATATGAAATCTAGTATTTATAAATACTACAGGAACATGCAGTTTCAATCGAAATTAATACTAAGTCCTACAAAGAGTGACAACTGATAATTATCAAAAAAAAAATAATCACGAATTTAACATGTAAAATAACGTACATATTAATGAAAACATTTTATTTCATAGATTGAGTAACAATCGAAATTAATTGGCTTGTCAACTAGGTGCTGAATAACGTAAAAGCTTCTCCTAAAGTTTAATTTCATAAATAATTATAAATTAAGTTAATTAAAGTGAAAAAGTTAAAATATTTTTAGTTAGTTAAGTGTACTTACATATAGAATATAAATATTAGTGATTAATGCAGTAATAATTTGTGTGAGTAATCTGCCAGTAATTAATCTTCTCGTACATTAAATTTACTTCACTATGGCCAAATTTGGAGATGTGATTGATACTCAGATCACTTTTGAGGCTAGGCTTATGCAGAAGATGACAGACATTGATACAAAGCTAAACAAGGCAAGCCTACAAGCAAATGATCTACAAAGCCTTGCTGCAGATTTTTCTGAATTTCGTGCCTACTTAAAAGACGTTTTTCAACTTTTAAAACAAAAAATTTCTTCCTTGAGTATCCAGGTTGAAAACATGGAGATGCGTCATCGTAACAAATATCTAATTCTGAATGGGGTTGCTGAAACTCCGGATGAGAATATTTCTATGCTGGTGTCTGATATCTTAACTAAGAATCTTCATATGGATTCAATATCACCGACATCTTTTGGCCGTATACATCGGTTGGGCAAAAGTTCACCTAAAAAAGCCCGGCCTATTTTAATCCGTTTCTTGGCCCAAGCTCAACGGGCTGAAGTTTGGAAAAGGAAAACACAACTCAAGGGTACACAGTATGTGCTTGCTGAATTTTTAAGTGCGGAGCGTAAGGCCCTCTTTATGGAGGCACGCAGGCATTTCAAGATGAGGAATGTCTGGACGGCGAACGGCGTTATTGTCGTCAAATTGCCTAATGGGAGCCGTCAAAGGATACACAACAAAGAAGAGCTGGATAAACTTGTATCCGCTTTTTCCTCGGCTGCAACAGTAGAAAATTCTGCGACTAGCTGTTGCCCGCGACTTCCTCCGCTCGGACTTCGTTTACTCCACCCCCGTAGGTGATAGCGTGATAATATGTAGCCTAAGCTTATAATCTATATGTTGACACGACCTGATGGTAATATTCATGCAAATTTTGAAGTAAAACCATGCGGTACTTTTTGAGTTTATCCCGGACATACATACAAACAAACATAAAAAGACAAAAATTCTAAAAACTATATTTTTGACTTCGATATCGGTACAACCGATTCACGTTCACGCCCCAAGTATTTTAAAAAATATTCAATGTACAGTTTTGATTTTCCTACGATTTTATTATATGTATAGATATTATGTTTAGATGAAATCGTATCCATGAGAATTGGTATTAGGTTGTGGTTCTATATTGATTCTAAATTGGTTCTATATTATGGTTAATTTGATTAGAAGTATGGCGTAAATTTAGGTTTTGGGTCGTATAATATATCAGTGAACGTCGAACGAGACGAGCTGCATCTAGTATCTATCTATACATATAATAAAAGAGTAGAAAAGTGATTTTTGTACGTGTAAGAGTTTTTTGAAAAACAGTAATTACGTCGGTTAATATATCGACAACAAGCGAAAAACTAATTATTAGAATTTCTTTCTGTCTGTCTGTCTCTTATTTTGTGTTGTATTAAATTCTTTAAAAAATAATGAAATTTAGTATGGTAAATGGTGATAGCTAAGAGCCTGGAGCAACATATAGGATACTTTTTATTCCAAAATTCGGCGTAGGGATGTGACGACCCCATCGCCCACTGGTGGAATAATTTTTGTGACAAAAATTATTTAACACCGGTGCAGTCAGTCAACCAAATTAGTGGTAGTGCCATATTGCTTTTGCAACTGAATAGGCCGGCACGCCCGGGGAGATACCACTCTCTCACTTGACACCAACGTAAAGTAGCAGCCCTGCTGCTGCGTTTCGTTTGGTTTGCGAGAGTCCCGGAGGCCTAACCCTCCCCCCCCCGCACACTATGAATGCGCATTAGCCATTTTATTTGCGGTAAAAACTTTTAGACCATATTTATATGGCAATAAGTTAAAAATTATAACGGATCATAGACCACTCGTATGGTTATTTAATGTCAAAGATCCGGGTAGCAGACTCATCAGGTGGCGCTTAAAACTCGAAAAGTACGACTACGAGATTGTTTATAAACAAGGCCGCCTTAACTCAAATGCAGATGCGATATCTCGATGCCCTGCCCTCGAAAAAATAATGAAATTTAGTATGGTAAATGGTGATAGCTAAGAGCCTGGAACAACATATAGGATACTTTTTATACCAAAATTCGGCAACGTTCCCGTAGGATAGGAGATGAAAATCAAAACACATATTTAGCTTTAATTCATTAACTTGTAGTCCGAAACCCTTTTATATTTTTGGTTCGAAAGGAGGTACTATAAAGATTGCCTTTAAATATTTTAAGGTCATCAGTTTTGTAATTCAGAAGTTACAGATATCACAAGTTTCAAACGTTTCCGTTTGACAAATCCAGTTAAACGTGACATCGAGAATGTATAAAAACCTTCGAATGTACGGCTCATTACAAGTTAGAGTGAGTATTTCATGGTGTTTGTTTAATGACTATAACCTTGGAGAATCAGTTTTATAATATATACTTACCCATTTTTAGTTAATGTTATAATTGCAATTTTACTAGCTTATAAGATAGTAAAATTGCAGTTATGAATTTTTAAGTTACAACATTACAAAACTACTACTTTTAAATCAGCGAAATATGTCGATGTTTTAAATACGTAAAATATGTGTACAACGTAAGCCTAAAATCTTGATCTCTTATTTCTGTAAATAAAAGTTTTTTGAAAAATATTAATTGGGGTCGGTTAAGATATCGATAACACAAGAGACAAAAACTAATTATTAAAATTTTTGTCTGTCTGTCTGTTAATTTATGCGTCCATCACGCAAAATCGACTGGACAGAAATTAATGAAGTTTGGCATGGTGATAGCCGAGAGTATCGAGCAACATATAGGGTAGTTTTTATCCTGGATTCAGTTTCCGTTGCAAAAATAGAAAAATAATTCAATTGAAATAATCATTACTTGCATGTTAAGTAGTAATATTTACAATAATTAACACGCACGTTCTTTATATGTCTAGGTATGTGCACAAAAACTGTATTTTTATTAAATTTAATTAAAAAAGAAAGAAATTTTCTCACCTATCTGTGTTGCGTAGGACTCGACATACGTACTATATGTACTATATATACTATATATACTAGATGGTGCTGATAAAAATATACTGTGATATGGAGAATAAATTACTATTTATTAAAGAAAACTGTATGTATTAAATGACAAAGATCTGTTCATGAATTATACTAATTAATAATACATCGTAAATCACATTTTATCAAAGACGTAAAAATAAAAAATAAAATCTACTTAGGAAACTAAAGAACACATGACGCGTAATAAAATAATCACAATTTCGTTTCGATATGACTTATCCGTTATGACGATTTATAGTAATATTATAAAGTTTCTTTCTACTGGCTACTTTGTACGGGTCTGATTTGCTAAAAATTATTTTTTTACCTCTTCAAGTTCAAAATTCCAAGCGTAAGTTCATTGTTTAATGCTTTATTGTTTGAATACCTCAACTTAGCGGGAAGGTTCTGGGATGATCGGCAGAGTCAACTGATTTTCAATTTTTTAGTATAGTTTAACTCTTACTGATCATATTGTGATGTACTTATAACCTTCTTAAAGTAATGCATTAAATGTTACTATAGAAGTAATTAGATTTTTAGGTCTTTCCACAAATTAACGCGGATAAAACCGCGCAACATCAATACTTACCTATAAATAAAATCAAAGTGTATGTTTGTAATGTCAAGACAACAGCTTTTTACTAAGTACATATATGAATTTTTGCACGTTGCTGATACCAAAAAACATATTAAAAATAATATATGTCCGTCTGCCTAACCTTGACCGATTTTAATTAAGCTGCCTCTGATATATCTAATCATATAAGGAGTAAATTATGCTACTATTGTATAAAAAAATATATTTGACTTTTCGTAAAAAACTTAGATCTTAGTCCACACTCTACGCGGACGAAGTCGCGGGCACAGCTAGTATTCTAATATAACACAGTTGCAACATATTCTTTTGATGAACAAAATCGTTACAAACAAGTTAAATCATTACACCCCCTTACAACCCTTAAATCAACATGTGAATTTCAAATGCAATCCCGTCTGCGAAGTTGAAAGAAACGCATATTCTTGTATTGAACTTGGTTCTCATGTTATTTGTGTTTTAATTAGATTGATAATATTCGAAACTACCATCGCTACCTTAAAATTACATCATTTGGAGCAGTTTATAATTATTAAATACTGTTGCCCGCGACTTCGTCCGCGCGGACTTAGTTTACTCCGCACAGCTCCTCCCCCGTAGGTGATATGTAGCCTATATGTTGACCCGACCTATTAGTAATATTCATGGAAAATTTGAAGTAAATCCATGCAGTACTTTTTGAGTTTACCCCGGACATACATACAGACAACCAGACAAAAATTCTAAAAACTATATTTTTGGCTTCGACATCGATTGTAGATCACGCCCCAAGTATTCTTTTAAAAAGAATATTTAATGTACAGTTTTGGCTTTCTTACGATTTTATTATATGTATATAGAATATAGAATAGATAAGTGAAATGTTGACTTTTACTTTTCAATGTTGTAATAAATTCATGCAAATTTCGTGGTTTTCGTGGACAAAACATCACGGCGTATCTAAAAATATTTTCTAATGTACCGACTAAACTAGGAAAAAATGGAACAGGCAAAATGGTCAAGTCCACGCGGGGGCAGCCACGGGTTTAAAACTCGTTTTGTAATAAATTTGAGCGAATTCCACGATTTTCACGAACAAAACACCGTGGCGTATCTAATCATAATTTACATTATACCGCCAAAACTAGAAATAAAGAAAAAGAAAAACGGATTGTGCGGTTTTGTGAAACCACGGTAAAAGTGAAACTTTTTTCACATTACGCGGCCGACCGTCACGCGATATGCGACACACAGACCAAAAAATTTGAGACGATGTAATAAAAGTGTCACTTTAAAAAGTCAAAATGGTTTAGTCTACGCGGGTAAGGCCGCGAGCTGAAAACTAGTATTAAATATATTACTGAGAAATAAAAGACATACGAATTTTTTTGAATTAGTTCTGTAAGTATACTGTGTTGAAATTATTGTATGTTTGAATTATTCGCACTACTATAGTATTCAAGTGCATTTGTAATGTATGTTTATAGAGGCAAGATATATGATTAATATTACTGTAAACCGCAACTAGTCAGTAGCATTATACTTCTCAGTTAAAGCCACAATGTGAAACTTACATTGCAATTAAAATATTCTTACATGCTGATTTTTTGTGTATTTTTGAGGTTTAAAATTTACACATGTAATAATTACTATGTACAAGTCTACTCATTTGATTTATTTTCCTTTTACGAGTTGGCTGAAAGAAATCTCTTTAATTCATCTACATCCAGATGTTCACTTAAGCGCTACACCGATTCTCGATGGAATTCAAGTCGCACCTTCATGACGTTTAAGCGCCACATTCCATTCGGTTTTTAACCTTCCGTTCCTAAAAATACAGACTACTTTAGTAAGATGAAGTTTTGCGATTTACGCTCTTTGGTAAAAGTACTTCATTATTGATTCAGAATATTTAAAACAATATATGGTTTTAGTCTGTAGATTGGTTATAATTTTCAGTCAATTTCGCGCCGCGCGTTTTAGTTTGTGCAGTGATAAAAGTGTGATTTGTTGGATTATCTCATGAGAGGTACTGTTATTTATTTATTACTAGCTGTGCCCGCGACTTCCTCCGCGTGGAGTGTGGACTAAGATCTAATTTTTTTTACGAAAAGCCAAATATATTTTTTTAATAATAGTAGCATAATTTACTCCTTATATGATCAGATATATCACAGGCAGCTTAATTAAAATCGGTCAAGGTTAGGCAGATGGACATATATTATTTTTAAAATATTTTTTGGTATCACCAACGTGCAAAAATTCATATATCGCTGATTCAATGCAAAAGTACCACAAATCAAAATAACAAGTTTTTATAGCAGAGCTAATTTAAAAAAAAAATACTTTTCGCCTAATACTTTCTTCGAATTATATCAAATATATACATATTATACTTCGTTAGAAGCGTATTTTTAGGCCGTTTAATATGTTTTAAGTAGTTTTATAATAAACTTAATACTACAGGAGTTATAAGCAGATAAGTTACTTTTGAATATAAAAAATATGTGTCAAATATATTAAATATGGAGTAAAACAACCATAAATCGAAACATAAATTGTTTTAGTCATGTTTAACTTTAAAACTTTTAGAGAATATAGTAAAAATTGTCATGCAATTTAATAAAATAACTATACTGATATTTAAAACTTAAAACAAATCAATGTTTTCCTCAAAATAACAAACACAAATCTTTAAAACTCTTGTTAAAATAATCACGTATTATTTTTAAGTTCTTGTTTAAACAATGAAAACAAAAAATAAAATTGACCACGCTAATATTAGCAAGTTTTTCAAACTGAAAAATAAAACAAGGACTTTATAAACTTAAAAAAACATTCAAAACTTTAAAAAATCTGTAACATTAAAATTTAATTAAAAAACTCTTATGTTAAAATCAACTGTAACTTTTAAAATCTTATAACTATTATTATTTATATTTTTATGCATTTTAAATGCAATTAGGAACACTTATGAGATCACAAAATCACAACCATAATTATTCTCTTAATATAAACTTTGTTAAAACGTATCAAACAGTAAATATTAATCTAAATTATCAGCCTTATAGATTTGCAAAGAATGATATTAATAAGATTAAGAATACCTTGTTTTTTTGCTTGCGTAACATTTACTTTTTGGTTATAAAGTTTCTTTGGTGTAATAATATTTACAGATTCATTCGTTTTCTACTGCCTGCCCTTAAGTGTGGACACTGATTTAAATTCATTCTCTCGATATGAAGTCTTATATAAGAACTTGTTCTTCACGTACTTATCAATGTTGGGTATTTTAATATCAGACCATCTAACCTTCTCTCTGTTTTCATTATTAGTAAAATTACCGCAAGCCAAAGGTTTTAAATCTACAAAACTATCATGGGCAAGTTCTTTAACTATGTAAGGCGAGCCTTTCATTTTTGCTGTTTTAATTAGGGTAATATATTGATCAGGTACATAAATGGGCGATGAATTTAAAGCTCGCGTTATATTTTTTTGGATAGTGGAATGAACGGCATCGCCTTCGTATTGTGTGTGGCCCTTACTGTATCAAAAAAGTGAAAGGGTATTCATAACAAAAACTTTACATACTCTCGTACGGTTGCTGTTAACAGGCAAGTAGTAGGCATTATTACGATTTTTTCGAGAACTACCAACGCGAGTATATCGATATTTTGGTTCTATTTCAGTCAGGTTATTATAAATAAATTGTCTTTGTGTTTCCAGATCACCATTACTCCAATATTCGTTAAAAATAATTAATCTATCTTGGTAAGTAATTTTTGTAGAACACTGAAACTTGCATTTATCAGAATAAACCGACCCCATTTTTTTCTTTTACGTTTTTCTTTGTTTTCGACACCGAGGTATATGCTTTGCCACAGCTTCTTAACAGTTTAGACATATATTTCTGCCATGAATTTGGATTGGCTTTCCGTTTGCGACCTCTTCTTTCAATATTTTCATTTTCAACATTATAAGGAAAGGCTGTTTCAATAATTGATATACCTACGCTGGGAACCTGCATGTTGTCGTCCTCTGATTATAAATCACTTGGTTGAGGATCAATAGTTTCAGATTCCAGCCTCCACCATCGCTAAATATGCTGGTTCATCTGACATTGGATTGTCAGTTTGCAGATGTTTTTCCATGGCTTGAACATTTTCACCAATACTTCTACTGTGATCTCTTACCATGCTGAGTATTCTATGTACTCTTCTACTTATTCTGTAAAAAAATCAATAAATAATAATGTATTGGCCAATACATACTTAAACCACCACCACCCTTGGACCAAAGCCGCCTGTGGGTTCCTTTTGAACGATCATGCCTACATGATGGTTATAAAAGAGCCTGGTGTTTCTAAAGTTACTGAACTTCATAAAATAGCATAAAAAGAATTTCTAGTAAACAAAAAATAATTATACTAAAATAAATTTGATTTATTTAACGTAAAAAACCTACAACCGACCAACGTCGGCCGGCCGTTCAATAAGTACGTTGAACGGCCGGCCGAAGTTGGTCGGAATTAAAAGTATTACAATACACAAACACCTACAACTTTATTTTTTCATTTGTTTTTAGATAAGGTCAGGTTAAAAAAATACATAGTACTAAAACAACTCTGTTAAAAGCAAAAGGAGTGTATTCCTGAATAAAGCCCTCTTAATTTGAATTATAATAATATAAAGTCGTTTTTTTTAATTCCAAACAAACCATTTTGAAATACTGTACTTCATATTGAATAACTTAAATGCAAAACGAACACAATGCCTAATAAATTTATTTCGATTTAAAAAATTAGATTCTTTTAGGTAGATTTGTCTATACAAAACAAACAGTTTTTAAATATGGTACTTTTGATTTTTAAACAATTTATTTATTACGTGAATCTTTCATTCAAAACTGCAGTATTCCTAAATGTGGTCGTTTCCCTTATAAAATAAATGAATAGCACAGATTAATTTTCGAGATGTGGCACTTTTCTACAAAAGAAACGTGCTTTCAGCTCGCTTGTCGATGAACAACTAACAATATGGCGGTTTAGATTATATTTCGCGCGTTTAAAACGAAAATTCAAAAAAACGGTTGCGTGGGTTTTGTATCTTAGATTGAAAATCAGTGGGAGTCTATTTTAAATATGAAAATATAAAGGCTTACGATTGCATTTTTGCAATAAAAACATTTTTTATTTTTTTTTATTTGTGGTACTTTTGAATTGAATCAGCGATATGTACTTAGTAAAAAGCTGTTATCTTGACATTACAAACATACACTTCGATTTTATTTATAGGTAAGTATTGATGTTGCGCGGTTTTATCCGCGTTAATTTGTGGAAAGACCTAAAAATCTAATTACTTCTATAGTAATATTTAATGCAATACTTTTAGAAGCTTATAAGTACATCACAATAAGATCAGTACATCTACCATGAGTTGCTATAGAAAATTACTGTACTCGATCACGCATAAACGAGCAATCGAATAGATTTCAATAAATGTCGTACCATGAGTCAGTAAAGTATTTTCGGACTCGCTACGGTTAGCTCGATACCATCGAGTAGTTTAGGCGGTCATGTTGGTACACGGTTAATAATGTCTCTAACTTCAAACCGAATAAAGCTGTCTCATTCCAACTTTACTCAAAAGACAGAGTAAGCTACAATCCGGAAAAAGTGTTCGTATTTAAAAGTAGCCCTGCTAATTGAAACCGTCCTCTTTAAGTGCTTTCTCAGGGATAGTCAGCGGATTTTAAATTTATATTGGTTATATTCTGTCAAAGAAGTTTTATTTTAAATTCCTTTCCCTTTCATTCGTTGCTTTGACACTTGACACATTGGTTGGACGATTGCTGTTGTTTATTTATTGTTTGTTTTTAAGTTTTTGTTTATTATTATTTACAATTACAATGCGTACCAGTGCTTCGCAATTCCAATTAATGGTGGAGTACATGGAAAGGTATGTTTGATACATTTTTATTTTATTCGGATTAGAAATAATTTTTATAGTCACATAAACATACTATTATTCAATTACATGTTTTCACGTAACGAAATTAATCTAAAATACAAATACTTTATTTAAAAATTTAGAGATTATGCAGGAAATATATTCAAAAAAACACATTATTAAATACAGTGTTACGATTTTGTACAGTTGTTAAGCAGTTTTGTGACCTTTTCTAAAAATACATTGTTGCAAGTGGCTCTCAAGTGGATAGTTGAAGTTAGGGAATGCGGTTTTGAGTGCCTATACTTTAAGATATCTTTTTTGTAGAAATGGAGACCTTAGTAAACCCACTGAAAGACCGCAAGGAAGGGCCACTAATCTTCAGCACTGGGCTCAATTAACCAATTTATTAAATGCGGATGCAACTGGTGATACAAAGACAGCAGAAAAATGGAGAAAGGTGTGTATTACTTATTAGTGCAATTATTCATTAACCTCATAAGAATAACCATTCACTCACCTACCTAATAAGATTAAACTGCCTTGACACTAAGTTTGGTAAAGTGCATATAAATCATCTATTTTATTGCAAAATAAGGTTTTCTTAGTACTGGGCATAAAATGTCTTAAACAGACTTATTTATTTAAATTACAGCATTTAAATGATTAAAAAACTCTGCACAAAATTCAAACCTTGTTTTGGAATAATTCTGTGCCCACATTAGTTATTATCACGAAATAAAGAAAACAAGTTGTTTTCTTTATTTCGTGGTTATTATGCATTCATTATACATTTAAAAAAAATAAAAGATACATTTTTTTTTATTATTAATCATCTTTATTTTCTTTTCATGTTCTGCTTGTGCTTCATTATACAATTAAAAAAAAAAAGATAGATTTTTTAAAATTATTAATTATCTTTATTTTCTTTTCATGTTCTGCTTGTGCTTCTTTCTTTTTTAATGTGTGTTGAGTGAAGGTTTGGAGTGATTACAAAAATAATACTAAGAAAAAAGCTGCTCGCATATTCAGAGCTGCACGGGGTACTGGTGGTGGTCCTTCTTCTAATATAAAACTGAATGATTTAGAGCAGAGGGTAATGAGCATAGTAGGGACCCGATCTGCTACAGGAATCGTTGAGATTCCAGAGATTGGTTTGGAGGTGAGGATTATTTCTATAATTCATAAATGAGGTCATTTAAAACATTCAAATGTTATATTACTAAAATTATATTAACGTTATAGGAAGATATTGAACAGCCGCTACCATTATCAGACACAAATGACTGCCACACCACAACTAGCCAGTTGCATAACCCAGAAACTTATTCCAGTAAGATTTGTTGCTACTATATTTTTCCCCGTGTTGATTTCGGACTCCCTTGAAGAATAGACCAACTGCCGTTCTGCCGGTCATAAAAAGGGACCAATTGGCGATGCGGGTTACTACCATCGTGGCTACTGGTTGGTAGAGTTCTGCATTGTCTCGCACGGTTCTTGTACCATTACCTTACCTATTCCTGCCACAATAGCGTTAGTGCTTGTCATTGTCTTGTTCCGGTTTGAGGGTAAGGTAGCCAGTAAACTTATTTTTTAACATTAGACCTCGCCACAAGATAGCAATGCACCATTAACACCTTTGTTGTCTATTTCTATTTATTTCCTGCAAATAAAGAATTATTATTATTTTAGGCGATGGTTGACTCTTCGCATCAGGAGACTCATTTGCTTGTTTGCTATCTTATGATATAAAAAAAACAATTAATCTAGCTTTTTACAGTGATAATAGATTTTATGGAACAAAAAAGTAGCCAATAATGATAATCCAAGTTGAGCTGTCTCCATTTCAAATTTCATCTAAATTATTAAGCCATTTTTTCATGAAGAGAGTTCATTATTATAGTTAAAATTTAATTTTGCGTTTAACCATGTCAGTGGACAATTAGATAAAACAATTAAATGGTTTCTCTCTTGTTATAGCACCTGAAATCATAAATCTGCCAAGCACATCTGCGCAGCCCTTTCCACTGTACCTGAGCATGCCATGTGAGCTGGGCTCGGACACCAGAGCACCAGCTGAAGTCGACAACCCAGATCCAGTTGCCAGCCAATCACAAACAGAAACAGGTTCCTACTTACTGTTGAATATCATTTATTAACTTATTTACTGATGGGACTAAAATTAAGGCAATAAGAATCAAATAAAAAGTATTATTGACAATATATGAAAATTAAAATTACTTCGGTGTAATTATATTAGTTATCTAAGTAAACTTAATATATTAATGGCAGCTAATTAAATTTTTCGTAATGTTACGTACTCGGGTTCGCAATTGTAGGAAAACACCACTTATATTAAATCCGTGTATTTACACAATACAACACAACGTAATACTAAATACACTCTACACAATAGAACACTTGCTGTACTATCACTGAACTTAGAACACTACACAAACAAACACTTCTCGCTTCGCACTAGTTACTTGATGTATCGTTCTCGATCGCTTGATAAAAACTGACTGGTGTTTGTCAACATCTCTGTATTTATAGGCAGGGGAAAGACCTAGCTGAATCCAGAAAAATCTAAATGTATCGGGAAACAATGAATCACTTCTTATCGTAAACATGTTATGAGTCATAAATCCTAGTACACGCTATTTTCAACCTTATGCCACATCCCACAAAGTCCATTATGGCATAGCCCAGGTGAACTATTTGTTTGTCAATAGGAGTAGCTATCTCTTTCCTTTATTTCTAGAATGTAAGCGCGCGCGCGCTCCAATTCTACACGCTTCTAGATTATTCGTAACAGTAAGAAAGAAAGAAAATATTTATTTGCAAGAATATGGGTGTTACAAGTTGTTAAAAATAAATTACCAACATATCGAATTTGAATTTTGTTTGATTATATGGTGTGCAAATATTTAAAAAATTATCATTATATAATATTACATTTAAAACATTGTATCAATTTTTTAGAATTACTACCGGATCAGAACGTGGCCACACACTGAGAAGATCCGGCGGAAGAAACTCAGCGGGCTGGTCTATTTTTCTCTATTTTATGTACTTATTATAAATGCACAAGGATGATTTCATATTACAAAAGTTATTTTTATAATCTCAAGTTTCATATTTTTTGTAATTAAATTTTTTATAATTTACAAAATGTTCACCATTTACAAAATTTTACTACATTGAAATTATTTTTAAAGACAACTCAACAAACTTATATTTCTATCCATTAACATTTTATTGGCTAAAAACTCTTTAATATCATAGTAAGTTTTATCTAACAGAAGTGTCTATGTTGTCTAAGTGATATATTTTATCTTTGTTCGCCTCTTATGAGTTACTTGGTAGGCAGGGCCAGATTTTTAAGGGGTGCTTAGTTTGAAAGTGATGACACTTTTTAGCTTAGCTTAATGCTTCTAATCAGAACACTAATTATTTGTAATATGATTCTTGTATGAGAAGGCCCCAAATTCACCCTGGGCACTCAAACCCCTAAATCCGACCCTGTTGGTGGGAGGCAGAGGTATATTCTACATCAAAATCCCAGACCAACACGGGGGATATCGGTCTTCACTTACTCGGAGTCAACTAATTATAAATTATTTCCTAATTTAATGAAATTAACAGTATGCATTTATATCATTTTTAGGCGATAGTGAAAAGAAGTCATAAAAGTTCGATGATAATGCAATTGTTAAAAACCAATTCTGCAGAAGTACAAAAAGTTCGAGTTGATTAAAATTGTAACAATGAACAATTTTATATTTTTATAAGATATTATATTCTGTGATTGTTTTTTTATATCATAAGATAGCAAACAAGCAGATGGGTCTCCTGATAGAAAGAGTCAACCATCGCCTATAGACACCAAAGATGTTAATGGTGTGTTGTTATCTTGTGGCGAGGTCTAATGCCACATGCATAAGTTTATAATAATGTTGTATAATAATTATTATGTTCCTATTATAATTATGTTAATTATTTTACATAGAAGGCAAGAGACTGATTAGTTGCGTTACAATTTCTGTGATTCTTGACGTTATATTCTTAATTTCATTAAATTTTAACATGGATAAGTGAGCTAATATATATTGTTGCTGGTGATTATATAATATGTTATGTTCTGATTAGAACTGACTGTTTACGTATATTTAAATTTTTAAGTATGTTGAAACTTTTAATAAAACAGTTTTTGCAGTAGTTTTGTTTTAAATATATTATGACTTTTACCCCAATCTTAGTAAAATCTTAATTGCATTGATAAGTTTCCTAAAAATAAAATTGGCACACTAGAGATATACTTATTAAACATGTTACTTCTCTCGTGTGTGAGGCGTTATTAAGAAGTTGAACATGAAAAGCCTTAACTGTCGAGTTACTTCCTTTCATCTTAGTATTGTGCTATTTTCCCTAGTTTTTTTATTACAGTAAAAGGAAAAACTGGTAAATAGTTATGTATCGCCAGTAGCTACCAAAACGAAACATTTGATAATAGAAATAGTACATTTTTCTAATTATTTTAATACAATCACCTTCTTTTAAATATTAATAATAATACTTGAAAATTTTGCTTTTTTAAATTATTTAAATTAAGTTTTAGCTAGTTACGGCCTTTTACCATATGACGGCAGTATAGTCTGCTCAACACTGCAAATTTTTGCTGTGCGCACTTAAGCTAGGTATGTTACAAACCAGTTCGGGTCTTCTTTTTTTTATGTTTATATAATTATGATAATATAGTTTTGTTTGTGACATATATTGCGTGCCAAATAAAATAAATGAATACATAAAATATTTTTTGAAAATTATTATTAAGGTAAGAGTTGTGTTATCGATCAAGCACAATTTTAACTCAACTATAAGATAGATAAAATCTAAGGTAAGGTAATTTGGTTTAATTTCCTCATGCTGTGAGGTCTGGTTGGCTTAAAACTTGGTGCAAAAATTGTGCAAAATACATGGACAGAGAGGTATTGACAGGGACAAAATGACCCTTGCAATGGCATTGTTTGGAAGCTTTTTAACAACCTAAAACCTGACGGTGTCGATTAGTTTCCTATCATTTTTCATTTTAAAATACTTTATATTATTTTGAAACCTATATCATTTTCCTCATTTAAAAACAAAATTAATTCTAAAGTTGATCAGATTACTTCTGCCAATTTTCATTGATACTACAAAATATGCATTAGGTTTAAATAATAGTTTGTTCTAAATTTAATAGTTATAAATTTAGAACAAATTATTAAGAACTACTTGTATGTATCTACAACAATCTATAACTTTATTTGCCTATATTCGCTACTAGCGGCTCGTCCCGGCTTCGCACGGGTGGACATTTATTTTTTAAACATATTGTGATAAACGTATAGTCATACAAATATAGAAAATAGCCTATTTATTAAATAATAGGATTACAGTGATAATGTAGCATTCAAATGATGAAAGAATTCTTAAAATTGGTCTAGTAATTTTTGAGCCAATTTGTTACAAGAGGAAGGATTTGTATGTAAGTAACATACAAATCTTTCCTCTTTATACATTTATACATTAGTATTAGATGAGTACAAATATAAGTACTGTTAATGGATATATGTGTGTATATATGTATATGTGTGTGTATGTATATATATATATATATATATATATATATATATATATATATATATATATATATATATATATATATATATATATATATATATATATGTATGTGTGTGTGTGTGTGTGTGTGTTTGTAACAAAAATAATGATACCACATTCCTGTATTAGAAGTATAAAATAAGATACAAGTATTTTAAAAGTTTAACTTATCTTTTTTTTTTAAAGAATACTTGGGGCATGATTTACAATCGATAAATATAGATTTTAGAATTTTTGTCTGTTTATCTGTTTGTCTGTATGTATGTCCGGGGTAAACTTATATATATATAAATATATATATATATATATATATATATATATATATATATATATATATATATATATATATATATATATATATATATATATATATATATATATATATATATGTGTGTGTGTGTGTGTGTGTTTGTTACAAAAATAATAATTTTATGACGTATTTTGTGCAAACAAATATCATGCCATATTAATATCCGAGAGTTGGCTTAAACCTTCATTCTCCTGTAACTACGTGAGTCTACCAGGTTACGTGCTTTTACGAAATGATCGCTCCGGAAAGGGTGGAGGTGGAGTAGCTATATACCTGCGTTCCGATGTTCAATTTAAAATTCTTCTTAATTCTCCTTCTCAATATTCTGGTGGTATAGAATTCTTGTTATTAGAAATTACTTTATGTGGTGCCAAAATTGCTCTTGGTGTTGTGTATTGTCCACCTAATGCAGATTTTTTGTCTGATTTCGAAACCAATGTACTTCCCTTATGTGCAGGATATAAACATCAGGTAATCATGGGGGATTTCAATACAGATCTGATGAAGGATTCCCGTAGGTCAAATGATTTTCGTACGGTTCTGGATTGTTTTAATCTTTCTATTTTGCCTTTATGCCCAACACACCACAACATCGATACTGAAGATTCCTGGATTGATCACATAATTGTATCTCGGAAAGATCTTGCGGCTAGCTATGGTCAGTTTCTCGCTCCGATGTTTTCTCGACATGATCTTATATATGTCTCTTACAAAATTAAAGTACCTAAACCGAAACCGCAGGTTGTGTACCTCCGTAATTTTGCCGCAAGTGATGTGGATAATCTTCAGAATGATGCAGCTGTTACTAATTGGGAAAGTGTCTATAATGCTCCCTGCGCTGATAGTAAAGTTCAGGCATTAAACAGTCTTATTTTGTATATTTTTAACAAGCACGCTCCTCTGCATCCTGTTAGAATTAAGCATCCGCCCTCACCGTGGATTTCTGCGGATGTGCGAGCTGCTATGTACAAGCGCGACCGTGCGTTTTGTTACTTTAAAAAACATCGTAGTAACGAAAATTGGCATTTGTATAAACTTGCTAGGAATCGTTTTAATCAATTAGTAAGAAATGCAAAGCGCTGTTACTTTCATAATATCATTAATAATTCTTCTCCCGCCGACGTTTGGAAACTGCTTAGCAAGTTTAACGTTGTTAAGTCTAGTAATGAGGATTCCCAATCCGTTTCTCCTAACGATCTTAATGATCATTTTACTTTCAGAAAGGCCCCTGATTCGGACTGTAAAAGACGTGCTATTTCCTACCTTAAATCTTTGCCTAAGTCGAATTCACATGTTTTCGAATTTTCTTCGATAATAGATGAGGATATTCGCAAAATTTTCACCAATTTAACCTCGAAACCTGTAGGTTTTGATGGTATGGGTCGAGAAATGCTTGTATTGGTTTTTGATTTTATATTACCACCTGTCACTCATATTATAAATTTCTCTCTATCATCAGGTTCTTTCCCTTCTATTTGGAGCAAAGCGTTTGTTGTTCCCCTCCCAAAAGTTTCCAATCCTGTTACCCCCAATCAGTTTAGGCCTATATCAATTCTTCCATTCCTGTCTAAAATCATAGAAGCAGTTGTACACAGGCAGTTATCGACTTATGCCTTTCAAAATGACATTTTAAGTCCATTTCAATCTGGCTTTCGGCTAGGCCACAGTACTACTACTGCACTCCTAAAAGTGGTTGATGATATCCGGACGGCCATGGAAGAATCTAATCTACTTATATTAGTCCTAATTGATTTTTCAAATGCATTTAACACCGTTGATCATGATATTCTTCTTGCAGCTCTTGATCACCTAGGTTTTTCCCCGACTGCGCGAGATTGGTTTTCGTCTTACCTTCGGGATAGATATCAGGCCGTTCGCGTCAAAGGTGAGCTCTCTGGTTGGCGTTTGCAGGAGGCTGGTGTTCCACAAGGTGGTATTCTTTCCCCACTGTTATTTTCATTTTTCATTAATTTCATAGTACCTTTTTTAAGTTGCTCTTACCATTTATACACCGACGACTTACAATTATATACGCAAACTGATGTTGAGAATCTAGAAAGTGCTGTCGGCAGTCTCAACCTAAACCTAAAGAATGTGCTAGATTGGTCCACTAAGTTTGGTGTGACTGTTAATCCATCTAAGTGCCAAGCTATCGTCTTTGGTAGTTCAAGAAGAATGGCTACAATTGCTTCGGAAAATATTTCTGCCATCACTTTTAATAACTTAGTAATACCCTTCCAGTCATATGTTAAAAATCTTGGTCTTACTTTAGATACATCTCTTTCTTGGTCTCCACACATAACTGAAATTTGTCGAAAAGTTAATGCTATCTTGCACACTCTCTATAGACACAAAAATTTTCTCCCTGTGAGTACAAAACTCTTATTAATACAAGCCCTTGTGCTTCCTATTATAGATTATGCTGATGTATGCTATTCAGACCTCACTCAGTACCTACTCAATAGATTAGAGATTCTCTTTAATAACTGCATACGTTTTATTTTTAATTTACGCAAATTTGATCATATTTCGTTCTTTCGTTCAAAAATGAAATGGCTACCCTTAGCTTAACGTAGAGAAGTTAGGATGCTGCGCATGTTATATTCCATTGTTAATGACCCAAATATTCCCACTTACCTTAAATCTAAATTCTGCTTTCAGTGTAGCACTCATGATCGTTCCCTCCGTTCTGATAATGATCTTTCTCTTTACATCCCTTTCTCTCGAACGGATTTTCTTTATAAATCTTTCTTTATTCAAGCAGTTAAGCTCTGGAATTCTCTTCCACTTAACGTTAGGAGGTCCTCTTCTAAGTGGTCTTTCAAGCGTGCTTTGACGACCCATTATCTTAACACTTAACTTTCGGTGTTATCAACAAAATATCTAAGAGAAATTGAAATTATCTACAGACAGACATTATTAATTACTTTTGTTATACTTACTTGCTTAGTTAAATATTTTGTTAATTATATATGCCATGTATGTATATGTATAGTCTATTATGTGTTTATTAATATATGTTTATGTAAATATGTTATATGTATCTATTTATATTTTCTATTTCCTAGTAATTATTATATTTTTGTTCCGCTTAGCCCATCATACTGTTTCCTATTTCCATTTAAAATATTTATTTGCACCCCCTATTGAAATTTTTCTGCTCCACTTGCTGGTTGACTGGCAGAGAATGCCTTTATAGCATTAAGTTTAACCATTGTACAATTTTAGTGCATAAAAGTAAATAAATAAATAAATAAAAATACCACATTCCTATATTAGAAGTATAAAATAAGATACAAAGTATTTTAAAAGTTTAACTTATCTATATACATATAATAAAATCGTAGGAAAGTCAAAACTGTACATTGAATATTTTTTTTAAAGAATACTTGGAGCATGATCTACAATCGATATCGAAGCAAAAAATATAGTTTTTAGAATTTTTGTCTCTTTATCTGTTTGTCTGTATGTATGTCCGGGGTAAACTCAAAATGTACTGCATGGATTTACTTCAAATTTTGCATGAATATTACTAACAGGTCGGCTCAACATATAGGCTACATATTATCACGCTATCACCTACGGGGGAGGTGTTGTGCGGAGTAAACAAAGTACGCATGGACGAAGTCGTGGGCAACAGCTCGTTTATAATAAGTGAGACTATATTTATCTTTGAGCAAGTCTCCTAGCTATTTGATCCCGTAATACTCTACCCATTAATAAATCATTTCCACCTTCGTATTCTGCCACCACCTCATGGCGTTCAAGTGGTTCTGTAAAAAGTTCAAACAATAAATTAATTTGTTGCATATTATTGATCTTATTTTCACTTTTAATTTATTGAAAGTACCTTGGATATGATCTTGGTGTTGACCAGCATGAGCAGAGTCATCGTCAGGGTCAGGAATATTATATTTTAATGCAATATTATGTAAAACACAATATGCAATAATTATGCGTGAGCATTTTTCTGGCTGATAATGTAATGTCCTATCTCTATATACACAACGCCAGCGATTTTTCAGTCGCCCAAAAGTATTTTCAATAAGAACTCTGGCAGAACTCTGTATAGTGTTGAAATTTTCCTCCATTGAGTTTCGAGCTGGGTCTAAATAGGGAGTCATCAACCATGGCCTTAGAGGATAACCAGAATCACCTGTTGAACAATAAAAATATATATTAGTTATAAAGATTAAGAAAATAAATAAATTTAAAGCTGATTAACTCAGACTCAATACAATTATAACTCACCCAAAAGCCAAACAATTTCATTTTGCCTGTGCAAAGATTGCATATAGCTGTTAATGCTGCTATTTTCCCATATAAAGGAGTCATGGGTGGACCCTCCGAATTTAGCATTAACGGATAAAGTTAAACAGTTTGAGTCACATATCTGAAAGATTATTTTTTTTTAATTTCACTCATACCTAATTGAATACAAAATACGTATAATAAGCAAGTAAAATAATACCATTTGCACATTCATTGAGTGATAGTTTTTTCTACAAAAGTATAGATGCTCTTCTTCTTTACGGGGGGTAAATATTTTAAAGTGGCTGCCATCGATGCATCCTATCACTCCTGGTATTCTATGCTTACTGAAGAAACTTTGTTTAATATTATCCCTTTCTTCCCTTGTCATTGGGAATTTTATAAATTTCTTAACAATGTTGGGATGGTTTAATGCAGCAGTTACTTCATCAATATAAACACTCATCGCTTCTTGCGAAAAATGGTGTGCCTTGCCAGTGACACGCTGGTAACTGCCGTGTGCATAAAATAGTAATGCACATAACACCTGCAAATCCAAGGGTTGTAGTAAGTTTTGATTGATAACTTTATGACCTAAAATCAAACTTAATATGTCCTACAAACAAAAAGAAGTTTGTAAGTTGTTACCTTTTCGTGCAATGAGACTCTTTGTGTGGATTTCAAATCCGTGTGATCACATAGCAACTTGCACAAATCCTCGAAAGCTTCTTTACTGAGCCTGTATTCTTTTATAAAACTATTTTCACTAATATTTTCAAGAGGATTTCCAATAATCATTCTCAAAGTAGCTTGAAAGTTCCCTTGTTCCTTTCTTTCGTCTTCATACGCAGCTGCCATTAACATGTTCCACGCCAAATAATTCCTTCCGGACATTATTTTTTTTCAAAATATAACTTAAAATATCAAAACACTATGGGATCGTAATGTTTTCACGCTGTAATTTGCAAGTGAAACAGTTAACTTGCCTCGATACGGTATTTCTCACTGTCGTCTGTCAAATTTGTGACTCATGGTACGGAATTTGTATGTCAACAACTAGAATACTTGAGTCGCTAGAGTTATGAATTCGATAGGTTTTTTACGCATTGACTCATGGTATCGATTTTAGTTCTTCAAGTGACCGCCAGTGGCGCTGCACAGTTTTCCATACAAAAATTTGTCACCGTCGCTAGCGAGAACGATAGTTAAAAACTCATGGTAGATGTACAGTAAGAGTTAAACTATAGTAAAAAATTGTAAATCAGTTGACTCTGCAGTTCATCCCAGAACTTCCCGCTAAGTTGAGGTATTCAAACAATAAAGCATTAAACAATGAACCTAAGCTTGGAGTTTTGAACTTGAAGAGGTAAAAAAACCTGCGTTTGTTGAAAACGGTAACATTTTAATTTCTGAAAAGCTGTAAGCATTTAACGCGATGTTTGATTTTGATTATTCGATTGGCATTCAAAGCATTATTTAAACTCAGATTAATATGATGTCGCCATGATTACCAAATCGATTTGTTGAAAAATTTCGAAGTAATGTCAAAAAAAATTTGCTGAAAAAAAATATGATACTGTTTTTTTTTTTTTAGAAGAGGGGGCAAACGAGCAGGAGGTGCACCTGATGGTAAGTGATCACCGCCGCCCATGGACATCCACAATACCAGAGGTCTTGCAGTTGCGTTGCCGGCCTTTTAAGAATGAGTAAGCTCTTTTCTTGAAGGCCCCCAAGTCTTAACCGTTCGGAAACACCCCTGCCGGTAATTAGTTCCACAACAAAGTAGTGCTAGGCAAAAAGTGTCGAGAGAAACGCACAGTTGTGGATTTCCAGACATCGAGATGGTGAGGATGGAATCTCAAATTTTGACGCGATGTCCGATGATGGAATTCGGCGGCAGGAATTAATCCAAATAACTCGTCGGAACACTCTCCATGAAAGATACGATAGAAGACACAGAGTGAGCCAACATCTCTGCGCAATGCCAGAGTCGAGCCGTTTCGAAATAGCCAGGTCGTCAACGATTCGAACCGCTCTACGCTGAATGCGATCAAGAGGAAGGAGCTGGTACTGAGGAGCTCCGGCCCAGAGATGAGAACAGTACTTCATGTGGGGCCGAATTTGAGCCTTATAAAGTTGAAGGCGATGGGCCGGCAAGAAGTACTGCCTCGCTCTGCTGAGCACACCGAGCTTTTTGGAGGCTAGTTTAGCCTTACCTTCCAAATGACTGCGAAACTGAACGTAATTCGATATGTCGACTCCCAGAATCCCGATACTAGCTGAGGCTGTCAGGAGAGTATCCCCAAATCGAGGTGATACGACAAAGGGTGTCCTTTTAGCGTAAAACACGCAAAGCTGTGTCTTTTTGGGGTTAAAAGTGACCAGGTTTTGACGACCCCATTCCGAGACATCGGTTAGTCGATTGTTAACTTCGGACACAAGCTTGTTTCGGCTCTCTTCAACGTGTTCCCGAGAAATACCCCTGCGGCCGGAGTATGTAGCATCACCAGTACTGTCATCTGCATAGCAATGTATGTTGCGAATTCGCATCATGTCATTGATATGCAGAAGGAACAGTGTCGGTGATAGCACGCAGCCTTGTGGAACACCAGCATTGATAGATTTAAGGTCAGAGCACGCACCGTCAACTACGACGTTGATGCTCCGATCAGCCAAAAAACTGGTGATCCACTTGCATAATTTCTCGGGAAGCCCATAGGAAGGCAGCTTCGCCAGAAGCACTTTGTGCCATACCCTATCAAAGGCCTTCGCTATGTCCAAACTAACTGCCAATGCCTCCCCCTTGGACTCAACTGCTTCCGCCCACCGATGTGTTAAGTATACAAGAAGATCACCAGCTGAGCGGCCGCGACGGAAACCGTACTGGCGGTCGCTAATCAGCTGGTGCTCTTCTAAATACTTGAGGAGCTGCGAGTTGATGATTGTCTCCATAATTTTGGAGAACAAGGAGGTTATGGCTATCGGCCGATAGTAAGACGGATTAGAGCGATCTCCTTTTTTAGGGATGGGATGCACTAAAGCTGTCTTCCATGAAATTGGTACTACGCCGAGTGAGTAGGAGAGCCGGAATAGGCGTGTTAGTACCGGCGCCAGCTCTGGAGCACATGATTTAAGTACAATCGGAGGGATGCCATCCGGTCCACTCGACTTATGGACGTCCAAGGAAAAAAGTGCTTTACGTACGGAAGACTGCAAGAATTTTAATTCCATCATAGAACTATAGCACTACGGGATGGTAGGCGGTGCATTTCCTTGGTCGTCCAGAGTCGAGTTGGCCGCAAAGAACGAGCCCAAAAGATCGGCCTTCTCCCTTGCGGTATGGGCCAGAGAGTCACCATCTCCGTGTAAGGGTGGAAGAGAGGGCTGTGAGAAATTCCCCAAGACAGCCTTGGCGAGAGACCAGAACGCACGAGTTCCCGAAGGAAGGCGAACTAATTTCTCACCAATTCTGCCAATGTGTTCAGATTTTGCCTTGGCGATAGCTCTTTTGAAGAACCTCGAAGCGGAATTGTACTCTTTACGTAACGCGCTGTTTTTTTCATCACGAGATGTCGACGCTGCAGCCCAAGCCCGGTAGCATTCCTGCTTTCGGCGTGAAGCCGTTTTGCAGGAGCGACCAAACCAAGGCTGAGACTTACCACCAACTGGTACCGCAGAAAATGGAATGAAAAGTTCCATGCCCTGCAGCGCCACATCAGCGATAGAGTCAGCGATGACACTCGGATCACCCAGCGAGAAGCACATCCGCCCCCATGGGTAGGACGCAAAAAAAGACCGCATCCCATCCCAATCTGCTGACCTATAGTGCCAAACGCGACGACAGCCTGCAAAAGGAGGCCGTGATAGGCGCGTAACCGGCACTTTACTCCGAATCAGGCAGTGGTCTGACCGTAACAAGAGGGACGTCCACAGATACCTGATAATTGTTCGGATGGGAGGTCAGCAGAAAGTCCAGCAGTGAAGGCGTATGATCGTCCACATCGGGAATTCGCGTAGGCGTGGCTATCAATTGTGTTAGACCATATGCCAAGGCAAAATCGTGAACAGACCTCCCCTCCTGATCAGTAGTGCGTGAACGCAGCCATTCGGCGTGGTGGGCATTAAAATCGCCTAAGATCACGATCTCAGCGGAGGGGGTCTGTTGCAACACGGAATCTACAGCCGTTTGAAGGTGCTCAACGAGCCTGTCGACTTCAGCATTTCCGCTATGGGACCTGTAGAGGCACGCGTAGATGCGGGGATGGTCGTCGCAGTCTACACGCAGCCAGAGGATGGATAGGTCCCTATAGCCTTCAATGCTGCTGAGACGTCGAGAGCAGATATCTTCTCTGACATAAGCACAAACTCCCGCCCGGGGTACAAATGAATGCTCGAATTTGTACCCCGGGTAGGAGAGATATGAGGTATCAACCGGAGAAGATATCTGCGTCTCAGTTATAAAGAACAGAGCCGGCTTAGCCGTCTCAAGGTGGTAGTGGACGGCATTTAGGTTTGAGTGAAGACCCCTAATATTAGTATATAATCCACGTGGAGCGTGGTAGAGGGTGCCTTTCGATGTCTGTTCGATATGCCCCGAGCAGAGAAGTTTGAAAGCGCAATTGTGCCCCCCCCAGAGTACGCAGGGCAGCCTGGGCATCCATGATTAGGCTGATTACAAACCCCTGAACATGGATGTCCAGAGGGGGATTCTCCACCGCTAACGCTAGTGGTACCCCCCTGGGGTAAACTACTACCTTTAAATTGCGCTTCCATAGTGTTAGGGGGAGGGGGGAAAGGGCCTCCGGGAACCTCACAGACCAAACGAAACGCAACAGCAAAGCTGTTACTTTACGTTGGTTTTAAGTGAGGTAGTGGTATCGCCCCGGTCGTGCCGACCCATTCAGCTAAGCATGGCACTACCACTTTTTTTTGACTTACTGCACCGGTGGAATAATTTCAAAAAAGAATATTATCCCTCCGGCGGGCGATGGGGTTGTCACTTCCCGACGCCGATAAAAAGTATGATACTGGCTAACTACTGGATAAGTATCTTGCAAATATATACTCGTGATATATCACTGCACCCCCCTCCCCCTTGTGGTATTTCGTGATTTTTTTTACTTATTTTTTAAAAGAATACTTGGGACGTGATCTACAATCGACATCGAAGTCAAAAATATAGTTTTTAGAATTTTTGTCTGTTTATGTTTGTCTGTATGTATGTCCGGGATAAACTCAAAAAGTACCGCATGGATTTACTTCAAATTTTGCATGAATATTACTAACAGGTCGGGTCAAAATATAAACTATAGGCTTAGGCTACATATTATCACGCTATCACCTACGGGGGTGGAGCTGTGCGGAGTAAACGAAGTCCGCGCGGACGAAGTCGCAGGCAACAGCTAGTTACATACTGTGTTCCAAATTACCTATCACGTCATAGTGCGATTTAACTTTGAACAACGACATCTTTCTTCACTGTATCGAACAAAAATCTATCAAAAATTCATTTCAAACTTATGCAAAAAAAAAAAAACAATATTCGCGCTTTACCACACCGACGCATATTCAGCTTAAGCTGAACACTATGTATACGTTATTAAATAATAATTAATTACATAAGATCTAAACTAAATTTGGTGGGTCGATTTGCGATGATAACTTTTTTATTTATAAACGGATTTGAATAAAATAAACACTAAATGTTAAGTAAAGCCTACAGCTACATTATACTGAAAACCGCATCGAAATCGGTTCAGGCGTTTTTGAGATTAGCGTGCACAAACAAACGGACAAACAGACAAAAATTTTAAAAATCATTGTTTTTGATTCAATTGTATTTATAAAGACCCTCATAATAGTTTTTTTCATTAATCTTTCATGTACAGACACCGATCAGTTACGTTTTTATTATATGTATAGATAAAAGGTTTATTTAGCTTATAATGATTGTATTTAGATAAAAAGTTGTAAGAAATATATCATAATAATTAAAAATAAGGACCTATAAATGTCAGTCATTCAGTCGCTTTTCGATCTTCATAATACCTAAAAGAAATAAAATAATATTTCTAGCAAAAAGCAGAGCTTTGTAAGGGCTCCCAAAGTTATACCAATTAGTAATATTGTTAGGAGAGTATTTTTATGAGAATTACATTTTTAACGTGTGGACTTTATTTATAACTAGCGGCCCGCCCCGGCTTCGCACGGGTATAAAATATATAGCCTATGTCAGTGAAAAAAAAATGATAAAAATTGATCTAGTAGTTTTGATTTATTCATTACTGCCCGTGGCCTGCACGCGTTAAATTTGGAGTAAAACAATTCCCCTTTGAAATACCATGAAGATTTCCTGCTATCTTTGGAATATCTAAATTCATTTTTACTTTTTACACTTTACCTATTTCTTTTATTTTGTGTGTGTACGTGGGGGGGGGGGGGTAGGCCTCCGGGACTCCGGGTCGAAACGCAGCAGCAGGGCTGCTACTTTACGTCGGTGTCAAGTGAGAGAGTGGTATCTCCCCGGGCGTGCCGGCCTATTCAGCTGCAAATGCAGTATAGCACTACCACTAATTTGGTTTTTTTTTTTTTTTTTTTTTTATATCATAAGATAGCAAACAAGCAGATGGGTCTCCTGATGGAAAGAGTTAACCATCGCCTATAGACACTAAAGATGTTAATGGTGCGTTGCTATCTTGTGGCGAGGTCTAATGCCACATGCATAAGTTTACCGGCTACCTTACCCTCCAAACCGGAACACGACAGCGACAAGCACTGACGCTATTGCGGCAGGAATAGGTAAGGTGGTGGTACCAGACCCGGGCGAGACAATGCAAAACTCTACCACCTAGTAGCCACGATGGTAGTGACTCGATAGCCAATCGGTCGCCTTTTACGACCTGCCTGGCAGAACGGCAGTTGGTCTATTCTACAAAGGAGGCCGGGACCAACACGGCGGAAACTGGTTGACTGACTGCACTGGTGTTAAATAATTTTTGTACAAAATTATCCCACCAGTGGGCGATGGGGTCGTCACATCCCTACGCCGGTTTTGGTTTGCTAAATCACGTTTTTATACATTGATTGTTAAATAACAATTTTTTATATATTGTTAAATAACAAATTATACGATATACCTGAATATATTATCTAAGGAATGTGCTAACTTATTACATGATAGAATGTACTTTACTTGATCATATAAAATTCCGAAAACAGGCTAAAAAATTAATAAATTTGTTAATACTATTTCTAATCTACCGCTTGATTTTTATATGGTGATATTTAGTTTAAAAAAAAGAATGTATTAAATATTGGTCTTCAGCTGACGTTCTATATTTATTTATCCGAAAATTAACACGTTTCCCAGCGGTTTCAGAACATACCGCGCGCGCGCCGCCGACCGGCCGGTAACCCTGCAACCACTATGCCCCTGCATTTTAAATCTGTAATATCTTCGAAAATATTCATTTAAATTACATGCTGTAAACGGCCATTTTAATCTATATTAAATCAACAATATATTTAAGGTATTTAGTTGGATAAGGATTAGTGCTGTATTGCTTAAAATTGCTTCGAAAAAAAGCCATTATTTCTAGTAAAAAGTAAACGACAAAAAAATGCTATTGTGGGTTATTCATAAGAGATATACATATACCATCGCGGAGTTTTCTGTAGACCTTTTCAAGGTGTACAAATACTTAATACATTATCGTAATAAATCTCGTAGGGTTTAGCCTAGGTATGCAATGTAAGCGAAAAAAATATAATTATTTACGACATGACATCAGAAAACTCAAAAATTGCAGTATTTCTCTACAACATATTGAATATTATTATACATATAAACCTTCCTCTTTAATCACTCTATCTATTAAAAAAAACTGCATCATAATCCGTTGCGTAGTTTTAAAGATTTAAGCATACATAGGGACATGGGGACATAGGAACATAGGGACATAGGGACAGACAGAGAAAGCGACTTGGTTTTATTAACCGATTTCAAAAAAGAAGGAGGTTCTCAATTCGGCCGGTATATATATTTTTTTATGTATATACACCGATTTCTCCGAGGTTTCTGAACCGATTTACGTAATTCTTTTTTTGTTTGATGCGGAGTAGCTTCGAATTGGTCCCATAAAAATTTGATTTAGGTAGGCCCAGTAGTTTTTATTTCATGAGCATTTTTTATTTATTTTACCTATGCCGATGTCTGAAATCAAATCTTGCAATAAATTTGATCCACTTCTCGGTTACCGATTAAGCTGAAATTTTGTATACCTATGTAAACTGGATGACAATAAAAACTTATTATGAGATAGACCTGATCTGATGATGGAATCAGAAGGCGACAACAGGAACTCAGTAATTAAATGGTTAAAAATCGTTTAATAACAAAACACTATCGACTTTGGGCTCGTTTCATTCGGGTTGACGAGCACTTTGGTACTTGGTGGTAACTAGGATCTTCCAGGGTCCAATGATGAAGCCAGAAGGTGGCCATAGGAGCTCAGTAATTAAATGACAGATCTCTATCGAGTTTGGGCTCGTTTAATCGAAGTCAACGAGCACTTTGGTGCTTGGTGGTAACTAGGATCCTCCAGGGTCTGATGTTAAAGCCAAAAGGTGACCATAGGAGCTCAGTAATTAAATGACACAACTCTGTCGCCTTTGGGCTCGTTTCATTCGGGTTGACGAGCACTTTGGTACTTGGTGGTAACTAAGATCCTCCAAGTTCCGATGATGAAGCCAGAAGGTGGCCATAGGAGCTCAGTACTAAAATGACACAACTCTATCGAGTTTGGGCTCCTTAACCGACTTCAAAAAAAGGAGGAGGTTCTCAATTCGGCCGGTACATATATTTTTTTTATGTATGTGCACCGATTTGTCCGAGGTTTCTGAACCGATTTACGTGATTCTTTATTTGTATGATGCGGAATAGCTTCGAATTGGTCCCATTAAAATTTGATTATGGTAGGCCCAGTAATTTTTATTTTATGAGAATTTTTTTATTTATTTTACCTATGCCGATGTCTGAAATCAAATTTTGCAAGAAAATTTGATCCACTTGCCGGTTACCGATTGAGCTGAAATTTTGTATACGTATGTAAATTGGATGGAAATAAAAACTTATTAATGAAATGAAATGAAATGAAAAATATTTATTTGCAAGAATATGGGTGTCACAAGTTATTAAAATAAATTAAATTACCATCATATTCTACCATAATATGGCGTGCAAACATTTTAATTTAGGTCGATTTCTTTATAATTACTACCGGATCGGAACGCGGCCACACACTGAGAAGATCCGGCGGAAGAAACTCAGCGGGCTTCTTGTTTTCTATTTCACGTATTACAATTGTATGTATTACAATTTACTAGAATTACTTCACATCAAAAGTTGTTTTTACAATTTACAAAATATGATCTTATGCTCAATCCAAATTTTTACAATTTACAAAAAAATTACCATTTTACAAAATTTGCCGTTCAGTTTTTATTACATTTAAATTTCAAGGTAAATTGTTCAAGCTTATATTTCTGTTTATTAACATTTAATCTTATCTGCTAAAAATTCTCTAATATCATAGTATGTTTTATTTAACAGTAAATCAAACAATTTTTTGCGAAATTTATTTATAGGTAATAATTTTAGACTATCAGGAATATGATTGTATATATTAACTGCCATACAATATGCATTTTTTTTATAAATATTTAGTCTTTGGCTTGGCACATGTAGCTTCTCACTGTTTCTAAAATATGAGTTCCCTAATACTTGAGCATTTGTTTTAAACAAATGTTGATGTTTTTTTACAAATACGCATACCGACAATATGTAAAGACAAGGTAAAGATAGTATTTTAAGAGTTTTAAATAGGGGTTTACATGAATGTAGTTGATTAACATTACATATTGCACGTATACATTTCTTTTGAATTCTGAAAATCCTAATTAAATCAACTGAGTTTCCCCAAATAGAGATTCCATATTGCAATACAGATGAGACATATCCGTGATATGCCAGCAATGCAGCATTTAAGTTGGCTACTTCTCTTATTCTTCTCAAAACATAGATAAATCTGTCAATTTTTTTGCAAAGAGAATCAATGTGCGCTTTCCAATTGCAATGGTTGTCAATAAATATTCCTAGAAATTTAGTGTATTCAGTATTTTCTATATTTATATTGTTAAATAATATATTTGATTTTTGAACTTTATTGCTATAACATGTTTGAAATTCAACTATCTTTGTTTTAGTCAAGTTAATTTTTAAATTATTACTTTTTAACCATTCCGAAACTTTAAGTAAGGTTTCAGTTGTTTCTTTTACTAGATGATTTTTATTTTTACATTTAATGAGGAGTGTAGTGTCATCTGCAAATAAGAATGACTCATGTTGCATAGTCTCTGGAAGATCATTAATGTAAATTAAAAAGAGCAAGGGTCCTAAAACACTTCCCTGTGGTATTCCAAAGTCACTACAACTATAATTTGAAGTATATATTTTTTTGTGTCCCAGAAATTTTTGAAATTTCTACACACTGTTTCCTATTTTCTAAATAACTTTGTATCCACTCTAATGATTTTCCTCTTATACCATATTTTTCAAGTTTTGCCAACAGAATTCTATGAGAAACAAAGTCGAATGCCTTACTCATGTCTAAAAATACACAAAGTGGATAACTTTTTGTATTTAGGCATTCCGTTATACTCTTTACCAGTTCAAAACATGCTAAGGTTGTCGACCTACCTTTTCTAAATCCATATTGATTATTTTTTAATATATTACATTTCAGTAAGTAATTATGAAGTATATCATACATAACTTTTTCAAAAATTTTTGAGAGAATCGGAATTAATGTAATGGGTCTATAGTTATTCATATCGCAAGGATCACCTTTTTTAAGTATTGGTCTAACTATAGACTTTTTTAGTCGTTGTGGGAACTTCCCTTCTAAAAATGTCAAATTAATAATATGACTGAGCGGCTTTGATATTACAGCAGCAACATTTTTGAGTAGTTCTGTACTAATATTATCATAACCAGTTGCACTTGTATTTTTTAAGGAGTTTATGATCTTAAATACTTCATGCTCATCTACTGGTGTAAGAAACATAGTTTTACTGCTATTAGGTAACCCAAGTATTTTTGAAGTGTTTGTGAATTTGTCATTGTTAATACTTGTTTTTGATTGGTTTATGAAAAAATCATTAAATAGGTTACAAATTGATTGGGATTTTGTATACTCTGTATTGTTCACTCTAATTTTCTCAATTTCTTGTATATTTGTTTTATTCTGGAATGTGTTTTTAATTAAATCCCACGAAGCTTTGCATTTATTTGAAGATTTTTCAATAAATTTCAGAGATGATTGCTTTTGCGATTCTAGTATACATTTTGATAAAATTCTTTTGTAACGCAACTAATTATTTTTATTTTCATTCTTATTAGATTTACCAAACCGATAATTTAAATATAGCTGGCGTTTGACTTTACAACATTTTTACAGAAGTCCTTTTGACAGCCATTTATTTTTTATTGGTTTATTTGATACCTTGGTACGAATTTTTGGAAAACATAGCTCAAAAAACAATAAGAATATGTCGTGGAAATTATTAAATGCCTCTTCACAATTTGAACTTGCAAGAACTTCATTAAAACTTAAGGATGATAGACATTCAAAAAACTTTTTCTTATTTTCTTGACTAAAAAGTTGTTTTGTTTCAAACCAAAAAGCTCGTTTTGGTTTAAAGTTTGAGATGAACTCAATATTTACTTTTATACTCTGGGCTGTCTCATGGTCAGATAAACCGAAATAATGAGTGTAAGACTGAACATTTTCCAAATTGCTAGCAATTACATCTAAACATGCATGCTTCCTAGTGGGTTTAAGTATGTGCTGATTAATATTATTATTTGATAGAATGCCTGTTAACTGCTTTTGAGTATAATTATCCTGTAACAGATCTATATTCCAATCCCCACATAGTATAAATTTCTTCTTAGAGTTTTTCATTATATTTTCTAACAGTAATTCTAAATTATAAAGGAAAGTTTTAACATTTGAGTTGGGTGTGCGGTATATACAAATTATTACTAATTTATAATCTATAATTTCAACAGCGCAGCATTCAAAAGAGAACGGTAAGCGTATTTGTAAATCAAGAGTTTTGAACTGTAGATCATTTCTGATCAGAATACAAGTGCCACCCCGTCGTTGGTTTTCACGAGAAAAATAAGATGCCATAGAGTAACCTTCTATTCTAAAATTTTGTTCGGATGTAGGGTTATAGCTGGGAGTGAAATGAATACAACTGATGATGCGAATATACTACTAGTTTATTGGGCAAACTATCCAATATATAGGCTTAACCTACGATGACTCTATACATCCATTACACCTCCGCGGAAATTTGAAAAAAAAACAATTCATTACTTTATTGTTTTTTTTTTTATAATCACATTTTTTGTATGCTAATTTTAATGAAACAAAATTATATAATAGTAGTGTAATATTATGTTTATATATGTAGAAAAATGTACTAGTTATATATTATGTTTATATATGTAGAAAAAAAATAATGAGCGTAAAATAACAATATAAAATAATCATTATTATAGTAAATAATACTATTAAAAGTATATAGGTTTTATCAATAATTTTCTCTATAAATAATCACTTTATAAAAAATTTTGTTCTATTTTTATGAACTATTTCTATTTTTCTTCTTATTCTAATTTTAACATTGACACCTAAATCTTCAACAACTAAATATGGACCTAAATATATAGGTTGTGTCTTGTCATTTACTGTATTTCTTATCACTAAACGATCTCCCTGATTATAATATACGGGATTAATACATTGTTCGTAGTTAATTTTCCTTAACAACTTACTTTGATATAAATATTGTCTGGCATCTCTCTGACTAATCTATACTTTAGTTCAGATGGATAGCTATCGTAATTATACAATGGTTCGACAACATTACTCAAATTACTTGGTAAGTTGCAGACTTTATCAAAGACTAACTCGTGTCGTTGTAATCTCCATAGGTTTTTTCGTCTTTAAGAGTATTTTCGTGTTTGACATTTTTTACATTTGGCCACATAATCTTTAACGTCACTATACAAAGATGACCATTAATATAATCTCTTTATATTGTTAGTCATACGCTTAATACCTGCGTGGGCACTTGTAGGTAATAAGTGATAGTCGTTTAGGATGACGCGTCTGTCATCTCTGTCGTTTACTCTTTGTACGCCCTTAACTATACACAAACGCGGCAGTGTCGCTGGTCCGGACCAATAATTACTCTTAGTGCATCTTAACACTTTTGTGAGCTCACTTTGTAAATAATTATTTTTATTATTTTTTACGATGCACATTTCTTTTATGTCAAACTTTTGAAACCTAAATCTCTCACTAACACGTCTCGCGTAGGTAATGATCGAGAATAAAGGCTACAGTATATAATATATTTAGAAGGGACATACACGAAATAGTTATCATAATAAGAAATAAAATTTTTCTTTCGTAACATGACTATATATTTATTATTCGTGCTAAATAATTCGACCAAGTTTTTCGGTTTTTTAAGTACCTCTATAACCGTTGGGTGATCAGTCCTCAAGTTATTAGTTGTATTATCCACCGAAATTCCTGGCGGATTTTCATGTAGTTGTTGTTTTTTTTGTCTGCGCTCTTGTCAATACATTCATAATATTTTTACTGAGACTACTCAGCTCATTTGACGTAATAGCTATTCGACACAACGCGTCTACTGCGGAATTACACTGTCCTCTTATATACTCTACGGTATAATTATATTCCTCTAGGCATAAACGAAATTTTAGAAGTCTACTAGAAGGATCGCGCATGCTAAATAATATATAAGTATATTATAATTTTAAACTTTCTGCCAAAAAGATACGGACGGAAATATTTGACACCCCACACAATAGCTAGCAGTTCTTTATCTATCGTAGGATAATTAATTTCGGACTTGTTTAAACTTCGATTTGCATAGGCAACATAGTCCGACTGTCTCCGTTGCATAAAATCGCAGCGATGCATTTATTTGATGCATCCGTCTAAAGAACAAATTCATTATTAGGGGAAAAGTTTGTATATTGCAACACGGGCGGACTCGCTAACGATTGTTTTAAAATGTGCAATGCATTTTCGCATTTGTTTGACCATTCGAAATAATATTTTTTTCCAATAGGTTATATAAAGGAGAAGCAATTTCGGTAAATCTATCTATAAATTTTCGGTAGTAATCTGCAGATGAAACAAATCTTTCTACTTCGTTATTGTTTTTGGGGATGGGATATTGTAGCAATACTTAATTTTATTTGGGTCTGGAAATACGCCCTTTTCCGAGACAACGTAACCTAAATATATAATTTCCTTTTGTAAAAATTTACACTTAATCGGGTTTAGCCTAAAGTTAACTTTTCTTAATCTATTAAAAAATATCTAATAAATTTTGATTATGCTGAGCTAAATTTCGACCAAAACAAATAAGATCGTCTTGGTACACTAAACACTGCTCATAATTGAGTCCTGACATGGCATTGGTCATCATTCTTAAAAAAGAATTTGGGCTAGTTTTAAGTTAGATTAACCTGTATTCAAAATTTTTATTGGCACCTTACCATCGCATGGTTGTACCAATGTATTTGCTAGGAACACACCTTAACAAAATTCCTGCGTTTTTATTAAAAAGTCGTGTTTTATATTAGTTTCCACATAAAAAATCGATTCGCACCTAGCTGGAATACATAAGTATGAATAATTCTCCAATTTACCTGACTGCGACGATTCAAATTGCAAACATATAATATTACAACCGTCTTTATTAAAAAAATGCAATGTATTTAGCTCAAAATCTAACTTAGCGTCAAAAGTTTTTAACAAATTTTGCCCCAAAACTCCATCAGTTTCACATGGCAACGAATCAAAAACATAAAATTTGTGACTTAATGTCTTGCCATTAGAGTGTATATTTAGATAAACAAAACCTATAGATATCAACTTTCCACCTATCCCATTTACTGTCAGCTTCTCTATATGTAACGGAATGTGTAAACATTTAATCTGATCGTAACAGATCGCTGATATTGATGCACCAGAATCGATCAGCCAACTGTGTTTTGTTTGACAATCCATATATGGACCTTGTTTATACTGTTTAGAGAACCGATATACTCACTATTATTCATCACGAAAAAACTTATCATTGCCTGGGTGGTCTTCAATTATTTTTTTTGCCTATTTAACATATTTACCTGCTTATTCCGCAATTGGTTTCCCAGGAAATATTGACGACCCGACCTACATCTGGAGGACAATTTACCTGCCGTTTTTGCATAGGCACTTCTGCTCTGATGAACGTGACTACCGTGTTCATACCTTTGTTCACTAGGAACGTGTTTCTGAGTTGACGAGAGAGAGGATAAGTTGGTCTGCGCAACATGTTGTTAGACTTACCTCCTGGACGTCGCCTAGAACCACCTCGCTGGTAGTACATCACGCTAGACTGCGCTGATGTTGACGGTAATCCACCTAACTCCTCGTCCTTAGCAGCTTGGATTGCGTTCTTAAGCGAGCTATAATTTCGTGCTGCTATGATGGTTCCTAACCTGTTATCTGTGAGCCTATATAATGGAAATAAAATCTCGTAATTTTTTGAATTTCCGTCTGCCTGAGATATTGCTAAATCAGTGAATATTTTTTCTAGTTCGCATCCGAAATTTTCTATTGTTTTTTCTATTTTGACAACATTTGATTGAGAATAAAGATACGTAAACGATTTTTTTGATATCAAATGTTCGCACATATCCTGAATAAGATTTTCAACTGAAGTATAGGATACAGAGACACACAATTTGGCAGACTCAAATAAGCGAGTTTTAAAACAAAACGAATTAAAAGATTTTGGTTCGCACTCTCAAGTAAACTAGAATACATCTCGATGCCGGCAATCAATTGTTTAACTGTGTTATCAGATCTGTCTAAAATTAATTAAAAGTAAGGAAACTGTTGTTTTTAATTTAAATTTTTTCATTTTCGGTGAAATTTTTCCGAGATGTCTTCAAGCTTAGTTACAAGGGTATCTGGTGAAAATGATTGAGTTTCGGGCTCAGTACATAGTTGAATAATATTGTTGTATAACTTCCTAGTCATTAATATATTCTGTACGAAAATTTTATTCTCAGAAGTTAAACTACCTTTGTTAATTAGTGTAAAAATGTGTTTTTCTACTAAATAAAAATAATGGATAAAATGCTGTAGGTAAATGCACGTTTTTATGTTATAGTTTCTTTATACTTACAATTTTTTCTAACCCATTTTCTATCTTATGTATTAATAGCGACTACAATTATAACATAAAGGCATCATATATAAGGGAGGCAGGATCATAATACAATAATAGGTATAATGATAGGTACCTAGTACATATTAATAGTATCGATCGCCGACTTTTGTAATACACTTGCACTACACTTCACACTACACTTCGCTACACTATACTTTAGTGACGGAGGGGGTCATTAGAGTGACCTGGAGCCCTTTCTTGAAGACAACTCTGGAGCTGGAACGACCGCCGGAAGGCTGCTCTCTCGATCCCATTCTCATCATCTCCTTCTGACATCCTCGGTAAACGTAGATAATGCCAACTAGGAGTGCTAGGGTAGCACCACGTCGATGAATATTGTGAATTTAGCATTATGCTCATTATGCTCATATAATATAATATGCGATATGTAATATTGATACCATAAGTATTTCCCATTTTCCTTTTCTTGTTTGATAAATTTTATTCTGAATTATTAATATAACTGCTTTTGCCACGACGTTACATTTTTAGCGAGTTTTTTTTTTTACATTTTAAAGTCTTAATAGGTAGGTTGCAGGTATCGATCACTAGCTTCGCGCGACGTTAACTCGACACTCGCGGCCCATACAAGGCAGGGTCGCCATGTAGGGTTGTAGCTGGGAGTGAAATGAATACAACCGATGATGCGAATATACTACTAGTTTATTGGGCAAACTATCCAATATATAGGCTTAACCTACGATGACTCTATACATCCATTACAGGAACCTTGTTTAAGAAATGTTTCAGAAAGGCAGATAACATCAATTTTGCCCAATTCATCACTAAGCTCACTTAAAGCTACTTGCAAATAGTCTCTTTTACTCAGAGCACCTGCTATATTTTGGTGTAATAATTTAAACTGGTGATTATTTCCGAAAAAACTGGTCTTTGTTATCTATATTTTTTATATCACTTCTCGATTTAATATTAAAGTAATATGGTATAATACCCTTTTTTATTACATTATTTGAAACTGAATGTTTTAGGTTGTTTTCTACTTTATTTCCTGATTTTTTACTAAAATAATAAGGTATTGTACCTTTGTTTATCTTAGGGGTAGGATATTGATCATTTTTGATACTAATTATTCTACTAGACACTAATTTTTCTAAGTTTGCTTTATATTCGTTGAATGTAAATGTCTGTTTATTTAATTGCTTATTATTATTTTCACTATCAGTTACTTTATTAATTTTTTGTTTGGAAAATGACAAAAAGTTATTTTTGTATTCCTGATAATCCATATTAATTTTTAATTTGTTATACAAACAGTCTATATAGGTTTTATGCAAATAATGATTATTATATTTAGACAAATAAGAATCTAAATCAATAAAAGTACAGTTGTTATATTGTTTTACAATTAAAGGAGAGGGGGATTTTTGGGCCCAAATGTAAAGGGTTGAAGTATGGTTCAAAAAAATACTATTTTTCTATTTCAAAGTTCAAAATATTAGCTTAATCCGCTTTCTGAGAAAAAAGAAATCACGAAAATAAGTTTGTGGTACTATAATTATATAATCGATAAAATTATAATCGATTTATGTAAATAATTTTAATCGAAATATAAGCTCGTAAACATATGTAAAAGTGTATTTTTGATTAATATTTAGTATAATCATTACCATACCAGTAAGTACCATCATTATTTTACAAACCATTTATAATAAAAAAGAAAAAATATAATCGATACAATTTATATAATCGATTGATTACGTTACTTCAAATTTAATACGATTCAGTGTCTGTGGATTTAAAACAGCTAAAATTGACAATTACAACTGACATTACTGACGGCTCGCAAGAGTTGCACTCGCAAGTCGCGGACTTCACTCTTCGCTATTTTACGTACCTACCTACAGGAGGCATCCTTTAATTTGTGTTTTCCAAAAATCTGTGTTTTAGTATTGTGTCAATTTATAAACATGAAGCGTAGTTGCCTGTATTACAAGTATCAGTTGTTTATATAATAGTAAACGGTTACAGTGAGTTAAACTATACCATAGTACCGTCCACAGAGGATCATGGCAGTCAGGGTTGCTCGGGCATACCGCACTGTTTCATACGATGCTGCATGTTTACTAGCCAGGACATTGCCCTGGGACCTTGACTCAAAAGCCCTCTCGTCACTATTTCACTGGCGGGAGGAAGTATGCAGGAACCGGGGCTTTCGGTTGGCATCTATCGAGCTGGATAGACGCAAGATGCGACTTCATAGGGACAGTTTAGAGACTTGGGCCCGGAGGCTGGCAAACGCTGGATCAGGTCTACGGACAATCCGAGCCATTCTGCCAGTCTTTGACCAGTGGATAGATAGGCGCCACGGCTCTCTATCGTTCCATCTTACGCAGATCCTAACAGGACATGGTTGTTTTGGCAGGTATCTCTGCCGAATTGGAAGAGAGCCAAATGGTGCCTGTCACCACTGTGATAGCCCGGAAGACTCTGCTGAACATACCCTTGCAGTGTGTCCAGCTTGGACAGATGAACGCAGCACACTTTCCGCTGCTGTCGGTAATAATCTCTCGCTATCGTGCCTACTGCAAAAGATGGTTCAAAGCGAGACTGCTTGGAAAGCGGTATATTCATTCTGTGACACCGTTATGTCACACAAAGAAAGTGCCGAGCGCAATCGCGAGTGTGAAAATCTTACCCATCGTAGGAATCGTCGCAGAGGCGGCAGGGCTCAGATACAATCTGAACCCTTCCCTTTGGGTTACTGAGTGTGTAAAGCGAGGGCTTAACGCACTTTTATAGTAACCCGAGAAAAATGGAAGCACGGGTTATAACACGTACTGCCATAACTCGAAGAGTGGCCTAAGACAGGGAATATTGCTCTGACCTGAGAAGAACTGCGTAAAACAGTAAAGCGTGTGGGGGCACCGAGCGAGTTCCTCCGGAGATCCCGGAGCCCTCACCCTGCGCCAAAGACGGTCACCGTGGGGTTTTAGCCGGTATGAGTCCGGCATAACCACTCGGCTACCCCCGTAACCGAAAGGTACCCATGAGGGTTTCCCCACGATAAAAAAAAAAAAAAAATACCATAGTACCGTAACCTTACTTCTAGTGAATATCTTATATCTCTGTTCTCAGATTGCTAAAATCTGTAAAATTTTCAGTATTTATATAACGTTAAACTAGCTATTAATTAACATAATATTCATCTTATTACAAGGGGGGCCCAAGTTTGTATGCAACGGTATCAGTCTCCTTTAACTTATAATTTAGTAATCCTACATTTAGATATTTATTCGACTCTACTTTTATTAAAAACACTTGTTTACACACTTTTAGTTTATCTAACATATTACACAAATTAGTGAAAACAGAATAAGGTTCTTTGTCATTGGTACCAATGCCAAGTATGGTAAAGTCTTTGTTACTTAAATTTGAATAATCACTAAAACTATTTAATATATTCGATGACTTCGCATTAGGTTTTATTGTAGATAAAACTGAAAACTCACTTGATTTGTATTTCACCAATCTAGTAGATAGGCCCCGGAGTCTTTGATCTCCTAATATAAGAATCTTATTTTTTTGTGTATTTGAAGGATTTTGAGTAGACTTTTCATAACACTGTTTTAGAGAAACACACATAGAAACCTGCTGACTAGAGTTCTTCAATTTCTTAGATTTTACTTCTTCCTTTTTTTGTGTCTGAATAGTGTTTGAAATCTTAGAATTTGATTTTGTTATACTACTTGTAGTGTCTTCAGAGTTCAAATTTAAAGATGTAGAAATACTTGTTTTATTTTGAGTTTTATTTGACTTCACATACTTATTTTTTGGTGTTGAACACTTATAACTTTTGTGTTGTGTGGATATCTTGGAAGGTGTATTTTTTGTTACTTTTTTTAAAAATTCTATGTTTCTAGCTTGTTCTTGGTTCACTTTGCGAAGAGAGTTATTTTCTAAAATTAGATTTTGTATTTCACAATGAGCACTTTCTAACTGACACTTCAAGGTATTAATTTCCTCACGTAATTCTTTGTTTGTGGTATCGCTTACAGCTGACAAATCCGGAAGACTCCTAGCTAAGTAGTCCGAGGTAGTTGTTTCGAAGGATTCCATAGAAGTATTAGACAGGGATATGTTTTTTCTTCTTAAAGTGACATTTTCGAAAATGAAATCCATTATGATTATGTCCAGTACTGAAAGATGTTAAAATATTTTAATACAAAATAATAAATGTTATAATTATCTAGGACGCAAGGGACAATAAGTGTTACGTATTTTTGATTTCTTTTTGTTAATATTATAAAAATAAAAGTGAATTTTGGTTAGACAAGTTTGGTTAGTTAAGTTTGGTGTCTATAGGTAAATAGCAATATTAATGTATCCACGTATTTTTCTTAGATGATTTGGAGATATTTATTGAATTGAAAATAATTAAATGAAATTAATGTTAAATTATAAGCAGTTAAAATAAATAGGAACTTAATAACTGTAATAAAACTAATACTCCCCGGGTTTTCCGTTTCAGAATTTGAATTGTTCTATATCCATTGTACTCGGTGTCGGTTAACTTGTTAACACGATTTCTTGAAATGTTTGTGCTTTTTACTAAAGTCCTTATTATTGTAATGTTATAATTTGTTTATTCGTTAATTTTACGCACTTTTGTTATTGATTTAAGCTATATTAAAATAAAATTATGAGATAGACCTGATCTGATGATGGAATCGGAAGGCGACAACAGGAACTAAGTAACTAAATGGTTAAAAATGGTTTAATAACAAGATTCTATCGACTTTGGGCTCGTTTCATTCGTGTTGACGAGCACTTTGGTACTTTGTGGTAACTAGGATCTTCCAGGGTCCGATGATGAAGCCAGAAGGTGGCCATAGGAGCTCAGTAATTAAATGACATAACTCTATCGAGTTTGGGCTCGTTTGATTCGTGTTGACGAGCACTCCGGTGCTTGGTGGTAACTAAGATCCTCCAAGTTCCGATGATGAAGCCAGAATTTGGCCATAGGAGCTCAGTACTAAAATGATAGAACACTATCGAGTTTGGGCTAATTTGATTGGTGTTGACGAGCACTTTGGTGCTTGGTGGTAACCAGTTATGAAAGGAACTACTCTTTACACAAAAGTCTTTGTTCTACGTCTGTCAATTTGGTAAGTTCAGGAGATAGACATAACTTCCATGTTGTTCCAGTTCTGAGAAGGAACTTTTCTTTTTTTATGGTAGTCGAGCAACGGTAGCTCCTCCGGAAGGAAATCAAAATGTGCTGTGGCTAATGACGTGTCTTGTTTTGGATATAATAATTTCTTACAGTTGTGCATGGTACTTCAGCATATTGACATACGGTAGTTATAAAATTACGCTCAGTCATTGAACGAAGCCTTTATGACGTCTGACGCGTTGCCGCTAGCCAGTTCTCACGTTGCTGTGCAGACTCGGTTGCTGTACGGTGTCGTAGTTCTCTGCTCGGCGGACTCCTTAGTTAAATGCTCTTTAATGAGACCATTTCTATGAGCTTTTGGCTCGGCAGATTCGTTCGCTAGACGCTCATTATTGAGACCAAGTCTATTAGCTCTCCGCTCAAAAGACTCATTCGCTAGACGCTCTTGGACCTTACCGAGTTAATAATTATAATCGTACAAAAATTTCTTGACGTTAGCGTAATTTCATGTATGCTTTCATGGCCAACAAATGTTTTTCATGATCTTTAATAGCCTCATAAGAACGTGACATTGTGTTTCGAATAGCATTTTTATGGAGACGACTACTTTTATCCGTTCCGGTTTCTTGAGATCTATATTTTTTAAGGCGCGCAGCATCTGTTGGTCTACCCATTAATAATTGACAATACAACAATACACTAAAAAGTATTAAATAAAAATAACTACGTTAAAAAAACGGACTTCAAAAACTAAAATGTAAAAAATAATAAAGTGTTAATATTAATTAAATACTACCTATTATTTATATGTACTATTTACTAATAAGTTTGAAGTCGGTGCCAAACCTTAAACAAATATTAATATTTTAATCACTGAAATGAATACGAGCAAATTAATACAATGAATTGACTACTTTAAAGATTAAAATGCGTAAATATACCTAATAAAGTGCAACTAAATTTTAATAGTATAAGCAGCTTCAATCAATACGAAGAATAATTAAAAAAATAATTACTAAAATTTATTCAACAGAATTCCTAAACTAAATGGTCATGTGAATTAATATAGATTTATCAATTAAGCTAAAACACATCGAAATGTTTAATTTAGAATTTATACCACATAGTGGTAGAATATGTTGGTAGCTTAATTTATTTTAAACAACTTGTTACACCCATATTCTTGAAAATAAATATTTTCTTTCTTTCTTTCAAAAATTTATGTATTCAAGACGTCCGCGTCCATAAACGACGTCTGCCCGCGCGTGCGTGCCGAATTGGCTTGACACCGACTTCAAACCTATTAGTAAATAGCACATATAAATAATAGGTAGTATTTATACTATGTAATGATTATCTAACCTAAAAAAAATCAGCGTATTTTTACCCAAAAATTATATTCGCATCAAAGGCATCGTCAGGCTTTGGTCTAGGAGAGCGCAGTGAAATAAAACCAAAATAAAAAAACATGTTTCTAAGATTAAATTTTTTTAGTACTTACAAGAAAAATTCTTTAAAAATTTCTTGATTTATTAAAAACACGATTTTTATTATTATCAATGTTATCTACACTGAACAAATAAAAGATTATATACTAAAATTTTACACAATATTTTCTGGTCTACCTATGATATAGTACGGTCGACCTACAATATGTAGCAACTCAAGATCCATCTCGCGCAACCACTTCGCTTCTAAAGTTTAGTATTGGTAGAAATTAATTTTTATTTATGGTGGCTTTCTTGTAAAAGAGTTTTCAAGGAAAAACGAGTACTGAAATTGAAAGTTGATCTTATAAAGAAAAACACATTTTTGACATATCGATAAGATAAATAATTATTTACAAAATCGGGAAGTTCCTGGTTTCACATCGATTTTCGAAATCAAAAAATGTTTTATTTATATATAAGGAAAGTTATAGGTATATATGTATACGGTAACTTTTGAAAATAAGATTTGATTTTGATTTTTAAAACGGCATTCGACGTAAACGTCGAAGACCAGAGCTGATCAGTTTTTGCACTCAATCGGTATATTAATCTGGAAGTTATATTAAGAAAACCGCTTTCGTCAAACTTTTTTTTGGGTTTTTTCAAAATTTCTTAAAATCCCTTCAGTCCATTTGGTTCAAATTTTCAGGAAGTCTAAGTTGAGTGGAATCCAATTGAATGCCTTCAACCGCGTTTCGATTGGTCCCGTTGTTCACAAGTTCTGAGATGTTTACATACATGCATACACACATACATACAGAGTACAGACACACTGACGTCATCGCGAAAAGAGTCGAAAAACTTCCTAGGATGTCAAAACGTGGATATCTGGTAAAAACTCGATTTTTGAAAATCGGAGCAAAATCAATAACTTCCTTATCTACATATGTACCGGGAAGTTAAAAAGTACAAGTGTATTAATAGATTAATATTCTATTAAAATAAAGCGAAAGAAAATGAATTAAATCTACCACGCCAAAGCTCAAACCTAAAAGTGCGATATTTTTTCAGTAAAATATACCTCAAAAGGGCATAGATCGTCGCCTAGTGTAACTTTGGAGCACTTTAGCTCGTTAGTTTTATAATAGATGGCGTTAGTAGTTATAAAAATTCTAATACAACATGTATCTTTTTAGCATTTTGAAATGAAGATTTCTTCCTTTATACTCACAAGGGTGTATTTTAGTGCGCAATTAAGTCTTGTTGCATTCAATTTTAATTTAGTTATATTAATATAAGTATATTTTATTATTTTAGTTTATATAATACATTGTTAAGTAGCCGTAAATATTACTTACCATGAGTCTCGATGACATTATTGATGATAAATTTTTCTCGTGCTCTTCTGATGATGATTTCAAAAGCATGGATAGTGATAGTGACTCTTCGACATGTCTTTCTTTGCATGATCAAATTTGCACTATTTTGACTCAATTTTCTAAAGATTTTAATATTGTACACATTAATGCACAGAGTATACCTGCTCATTATAGCGACCTTCTTACTACCTTCAGTGATTGTCCCGTTGATGCTATTCTTATATCCGAATCTTTTCTTAAACCTTCTTTATCGTCCTACCAATTTTCACTACCTGGCTTCAAGTTAGTTCGTAATGGCTCGACGGGAAAAGGTGGCGGTGGTGTCGCGATATATATTCGTGCGGATTATAATTACAATATAATCTCACTGTCTCCAAGTACTTATAGTGCTTCAGCTGAATATATTCTTTTAGAAATTATTGTTTGCCATACCAAGGTACTTTTATCAGTATTTTATAGTCCTTCACTTTTAGTAGATTACTTTTCCACCCTTGACACACTTTTAACAGATATACGACCTGTATACGATCACATTTTTCTGCTTGGCGACTTCAATACCTGTCTTGTGAAGAACGATTCCCGATCTCGTAAGCTTCTTGACCTACTTCATTCGGTTAATCTTCACTGTCTTCCCCTTTCTCCTACTTATCATTTCCCCAATACTAAGCCTTCTCTCCTTGATTTAATAATTGTGTGCCAGCCCGAACGTGTTCGTACACATGGTCAACTCCCTTCCTGCTTTTCTTTTCATGACCTTATTTTTGTGTCTTACAAAATACGTTCTCCTAAAAGGAGGTGCATCTATTCTTTGCATCGATCGTTTAAAGACATCGATTTAGAAGCCTTAGAAAGGGATGTTTGTGCAGTGGATTGGTCTCCCTTATTCGTTTGCGATTCCATTGAGGAGAAAGTTCTCAACTTTAATACGGCAATTCTAGACCTTTTTGATAAACATGCCCCTTTAAGGAGAACCAAACTAAAACGTAACCCAGCCCCATGGATCACAGATGACATTAAAAATACAATGAAGAGGAGGGACAAAGCTAATAGACTTTATAAGAAATTTCCTAACGATAACAATCTTCATAATTATAAAATGTTGCGGAACCGTTGCAATCGTCTCTGTCGTGATACTAAACGGCGTTATATTCATAATGCTGTTGCCTCTTCTGATTCGGGCAGAGTCTGGTATTTATTAAAATCTCTTGGCGTAGGTCGTGCTAAAGAGTCCGGAGTTAGTTATACAAACCTGAACGAGCTTAATAGCCACTTTTTTACTCCACCAGTTGTTTTAGATGACCGGCAAAGATTGCTAACTCTGGCTAAGTTATCATCGTCACCTCTTCCCATGTGCGCCTCTTTTTCATTAAAGCCTGTTAGTGGCACGGAGGTTAGAAAACATGTTCTTTCAATTACGTCAGCTACGGTTGGTAGTGATGGGATATGCTCTCGTAAGATTACGCCTATTCTCTCCGAACTTCTTCCTGTTCTTACACACATTTTTAATCATTCCCTGTCTTCTAACTCTTTTCCTGCGATTTGGAAGAGGGCTTACATCATACCACTTCCTAAAAAATCTACTCCGAGTTCCCCCTCTGACTTTCGTCCGATTTCTATACTCCCCTTTCTCTCTAAAATTCTTGAACATATCGCTCACGCACAATTTAGTGAATATCTCCGCAATAACAACCTGCTACACGAAAACCAATCTGGCTTTCGCCCTGGCCATAGCACTGTAACGGCTTTAGTTCGAGTTACCGATGACATACACCTGGCCATGGACAATAAATTGCTCACTATCATTGTGTTTCTAGACTTTAGTAGTGCTTTTACATCGGTCGATTTTGATATTTCATTAAGAGTCCTTGGGTCCCTTAATGTTTCTTCCTCTGCTCTCGAATGGTTTAGCTCATATCTTCGTAGTCACTCACAGTGCATACAGTCTGGGGATTCTCGCTCAGATTCGGTCAATCTGTCTTCAGGAGTTCCTCAGGGTGGGGTATTTTCTCCTTTATTATTTTCGGCTTTTATTAATACCGTTACCACCATAATAATGTCCCGTTTTCACTTATATGCCGATGACCTACAGCTTTATCGCCATTTCCCGGCTTTGGATATAGTGGATGCAGTCAATGCTATGAATGAGGACTTGGTAAGGATACACAATTGGGCAACTTCTTTCGGACTTTGTCCAGGTAAATCACAGGCTTTAATTATTGGAAGTCCTTACATGCGTAATCTGATTGCTAATGTTGATGTCCCACCTTTGTTATACAATAAAGTACCTATTGCCATTTCCAGTTCTGTTGTTAATTTAGGCTTAACATTTAGTTCAGACTTTTCATGGAACTGTCACGTAAACAACATAACTCGCAAGGTAATTTATTCTTTTCACTCTTTAAAACTCCTACAAAATTTCCTTCCTCTTAAAACAAAAATATCTCTTGTCCACACTTTATTTTTCCTATTATAGATAACGCCGACACTTGCTTTCTTGATGCTACCGAAGAGCTTGTCAATAAGTTGGAGAAGCTTCAAAATCTGTGTATAAGGTTCATCTTCGGCTTGCGAAAGTTCGATCATGTTTCCAAGTTCAGAGCCCAGTTATCCTGGCTACCGATTCGCCAACGTAGGAACTTACATATACTTTGCTTGCTATACAAAATTTTCTTTGATCCTATGTTTTTTTTTTTACATATATAGAAGAGGGGGCAAACGAGCAAGAGGTGCACCTGATGGTAAGTGATCACCGCCGCCCATGGACATCTGCAATACCAGAGGTCTTGCAGTTGCGTTGCCGGCCTTTTAAGAATGAGTAAGCTCTTTTCTTGAAGGTCCCTATGTCGTATCCATTCAGAAATACCCCTGCCGGTAATTGGTTCCATAACAGAGTAGTGCGAGGTAAAAAGTGTCGGGAGAAACGCACAGTTGTGGATTTCCAGACATCGAGATGGTGAGGATGGAACTTCAAGTTTTGACGCGATGTCCGATGGTGGAATTCGGCGGCAGGAATTAATCCAAACTCCATGATATATACGATAAATTACACTGAGAGAACCTACATCTCTGCGCAATGCCAAAGAGTCAAGCTGTTTCGAAATGGCCTGGTCGTCAACGATTCGAACCGCTCTACGCTGAATGCGATCAAGAGGAAGAAGCTGGTACTGAGGAGCTCCGGCCCAGAGATGCGAACAGTACTCTATGTGAGGCCGAACCTGTGCCTTATAAAGTTGAAGGCGATGGACCGGCAAAAAGTACTGTTTCGCTCTGCTGAGCACACCGAGCTTTTTGGAGGCTAGTTTAGCCTTGCCTTCCAAATGACCGCGAAACTGAACGTAATTCGATATGTCAACTCCCAGGATTCCGACACTAGCTGAGGCTGTCAGGAGAGTATCCTCAAATCGAGGTGATACGATAAAGGGTGTCTTTTTTGCGGTGAACACGCAAAGCTGTGTCTTCTTGGGGTTAAAAGTAACCAGGTTTTGGCGACCCCATTCCGAGACATCGGTAAGTCGATTCTCGACTTCAGACACAAGCTTGTTTCGGCACTCTTCGACGTGTTCCCGAGAAATACTGCTACGGCCGGAGTATGTAGCATCACCAGTACTGTCATCCGCATAGCAATGTATGTTGCTAATTCGCATCATATCATTGATATGCAGAAGGAACAGTGTCGGTGATAGCACGCAGCCTTGGGGAACACCAGCATTGACCGATTTAAGGTCGGAGCACGCACCGTCGACAACGACCTTGATGCTCCGGTCAGCCAAAAAACTGGTGATCCACTCGCATAATTTCTCAGGAAGCCCATAGGAAGGCAGCTTCGCGAGAAGCGCTTTGTGCCATACCCGATCAAAGGCCTTCGCTATGTCCAAACTATCTGCCAATGCCTCCCCCTTGGACTCAACTGCTTCCGCCCATCGATGAGTTAGGTATACTAGAAGGTCACCAGCTGAGCGGCCGCGACGGAAACCGTACTGACGGTCGCTAATCAGCTGGTGCTCTTCTAAATAATTGAGGAGCAGAGAGTTGATGATTGTCTCCATAATTTTGCAGAACAAGGAGGTTATGGCTATGGGCCGATAGTTAGACGGGTTAGAGCGATCTCCTTTTTTAGGGATGGGATGCACCAAAGCTGTCTTCCACGAATTCGGTACCACGCCGAGTGAATAGGAGAGCCGGAATAGGCGTGTTAATACTGGTGCCAACTCTGGAGCACACATTTTTAGCACAATCGGAGGGATGCCATCCGGCCCACTCGACTTATGGATGTCCAAGGAAAGTAGTGCTTTACGCACATATGATTGCCGAAATTGTAGTTCTGGCATACAACTATCACACTGCGGGATGGTAGGCGGTGCGTTCCCTTGGTCATCCAGAGTCGAGTTGGCCGCAAAGAAGGAGCCCAGGAGATCGGCCTTCTCCTTTGCGGTATGGGCCAGAGAGTCATCGTCTCCGTGCAAGGATGGAAGAGAGGGCTTTGAGAAATTCCCTAAGACAGCCTTGGCGAGAGACCAGAACGCACGAGTTCCCGAAGGAAGGCGAACTAATTTCTCACCATTTCTGCCAATGTGTTCCGATTTTGCCTTGGCGATAGCTCTTTTGAAGTACCTCGAGGCGATCCCAATATCTATGTATCCCAAATATCTTCGTGATGGTTTCCGTTTTCTACATTCCCCTGACTCGCCTTGTCGCTCCAACGTTTAAACCCTTTTGCATTTCCCAACCAGTAATACTGCCACTTATTCTCACTCGTTTACCGTCCATGCTGTTAGTCTTTGGAATTCCCTACCTAAGGATATTCGAACTTGTGAAAGTCTGTCTATTTTTAAGAAGCGTCTAAAGGAGCTATATTTGATGCAAATTTAACTTCTATTTCTTTCTGTTTGTCTTATTTTTCTTTCGCTTTGAATGTTTATTATAATATAATATTTTCGCTTTTCTGTCAAATGAAGAGTCATGGTTTTTACGGTTTGTATGTATGCATGTAAGTATGTTTGTACGTATATATGTATTTATATATGTGTATGTTTGTATGTGTATATATGTATATTTTGCGTTAACCTTTATTCCATATTATAGTGTTTAATTTTATTAATAATATAATAATAATAAAGTTTATTCGGAACAAAAATCGTTACACATACAAACAGTTTTAGCGCTCTCAACTGCTAAAGTTAAAAACTGTAGCACAGTAAGAGTGCCCCCTCTTTAAGTTAGGTAAAACAATGTTCCTTATAATTAAAAAATTTATAAGAAATTTATCCATACACAATTTATCATACACAAACAATATGTTCTTAATTAAAAGAAAAGTGTATGAACTTTTGAATTTAAGGTGCTGATTTTGATTTATACGTGAATGTGTATGTGTGTGTGTGCATGCGTGTGTGCGTGTGCGTGTGCGTGTGTGTGTGCGTGTGTGTGTGCGTGTGTGTGTGTGTGTGTGTGTGTGTGTGTGTGTGTGTGTGTGAGTGTGTGTGATGATTATAACGATGGCACAGGTTATCTCACGTATTTTAATAAACGTTCCGACTGTTCATATGAAAGCCGTACTAGCCAGTCAAACAATTTACGCTTACATAGTTTTATTGGAAGGTGATAAATTTCCAATTCCTTATTTGCTAGGTTGTAGAGCTTTGTGCTAAGATGCTGATAGTGACGGCTTGCAGCTGCCGTTCTGCGACTCATAGTTGGACATGCTATATCTGCTCTTCGCTTGTTATAAATCTCTGGATCGAAAACCAATTCTGAATGTTTCCGGAGTATTGTTTGCAGTACAAATAGTCTTCTTACAGAAAGAACATTACAGAGAGTAAAGACTATCTGTGGGGAACCGGAAGGGTTTAAATGTCATTACCTTTAAAACGGCTCTTTGAGCAACCTCAACCCTAGCCATATGAGTTTGTGCTGCGGCACCCCAAACTGTAATACAGTATGAAATAACCGACTGTACTAGAGAAAAATAGACAATCTTTAACAAGGTAATATCAGCAATGCATCGCAATCTTTTGAAGATGTAAATTAATTTCCTTATTTTGGGGGTCAGGGATGTTATATGTTCTTTCCAAGATAATGAAGTATCTAGGCAGACACCAAGATACCTAACAGTTGAAGTACGCTCAAGTTCTGGGCAATCACAGTGTTTATATGGTAAGTCAATAATTATCTTTGTTTATAACATCTCCTTGTTACGGGTTGGCTGGAAGAAATCTCTGTTACTAGAGATAAGCTCGCCCATTGTACTTATTTTCTTTTATTGTTATGTTAAGTGATTACTGTGTACAATAAAGAATTAAATAAAAAATAAATAAATATCTTCTTTTTTTTAATGTTTATAAAATGGTATTTTAATGGTAGAACATATTATCTAGACATGAATTTAAACTACCATGTCAAAGCTCAAACCTAAAAGTGCGATACTTTTTGAGTAAAAGGTACCACAAAAGTGCATAGAAAGTGGCCTAGTGTAGGGCCCGCTTCACTCGCCCACTATGATCACTTTACTTTGATGCCTAATAGATAGGAAATATATCCATTAGTACATAGCCGTTTACAGAATGATTAAATATGTCTTTGTTCTAAAATAATAATACTTTTTGTGTAACCGCGTCGAAGCGACGCTACTCCGTTGAAAACGTGCGAAAGCGCTTTGTCTTGCAATTATTGATTAGTTTTGATTTAAATTTTTCTTGGGGGCTGAAGGATTAAGCAAAAATATGCTCGCCTATTGTACTTATGTTACGTTTTTTCCCTAATTGTGCTGCTCTCTGTGTACAATAAAGTATTAAATAAATAAATAAATAAATAAATAAATAAATAAATAAATAAATAAATAAATAAATAAATAAATAGACAGACAGACAGACCGACAGACGGACGGACGGACGGACGGACGGACGGACGGACGGACGGACGGACGGACGGACGGACGGACGGACGGACGGACGGACGGACGGACGGACGGACGGACGGACGGACGGACGGACGGACGGACGGACGGACGGACGGACGGACGGACGGACGGACGGACGGACGGACGGACGGACGGACGGACGGACGGACGGACAGACAGACAGACAGACAGTGGGAATTGGTTTTTTTTTTAAAGAAAGAAAATATTTATTTGCAAGAATATGGGTGTTACAAGTTGTTAAAAATAAATTAAGTTACCAACATATTCTACCATTATATGGTAGATCAGAACTTTCTCTGATCTTTTTTGAAGAGGGTGTTTTGACGGTTCCTTAGCACCCTGTCAGAATACCGTCGGATGCGTTTACTCCATGCCGCAATTTTTTGTTTTAATTCGTCTATGCGCAATGTCACCTTTTTATATGCATCCTGAGATGTCTCATCAAACTCTAATCCTGCAAAAGCGGCCGTGACAAAACGCAAGACTCTCGGTCTTCTATTTCCTGTATTGAAGCTAATTAATTTTCCAATTAAAATGCGTGCTTTCGTTATACGGCGTTCTATCCTAATCTGCCACTGGGGTTTCGAGGTGAAAGATTGATTTTTGATTTGTCGTGTGGGAGGAAAAATCTTTGCATTAGTGCATTGGCACACGGTTACAGCAGCTCCATATATGATTGAATTTGTTTCATCTAGAGATTTACTGTTCTCTAGGTATCTGGTTAACAATTGGTTTACGGTATTAACCACAGATCGATTTTTTTTACTTAATGTTATACGGGATAAATGTGATCTCTCGCTTATGGGTGTCAATTTATACTTAAGCACATTTTCTTCCAGAATTTTTCCTATTTGCTCTGACTCAGCCCGTGCTAATTCTAGAGCACTCTCATCATTAACTTGCTGTGCTTCAGGTATTATATAATTTCTCTCGGTTTCGGATGGAGAGACAGCCTCATCTTCCAATTGTGCCACAAAACCAGCTTCATCTCTCAGTCGCCCTAGATCTTCCGCGCTAAAGATATTCGAGCGCAATATAAACCGGACACGGTCAGAAAGATTTTGTTCTGTCACCGTAACCAATGGATCCAGAAGCTGAAACTCCTGTAGAAGTCTCACTCGGTACCCAGTTCGACGTGTTTCTCCCCCTGTCGCCCTGTAATACGCTCGCATGACGTTTTCATTTTGAGAAGTAGTCCATCTCATGCGGCGTATCCCACCAGTAACGGGTGCCATTTGCGGAGCCCGCGAAGATCCCGCTGACACCAAGCCCTCTGATGGTGATGGTGGATAGACGGGCTGGCCAGATGGTTCGGCCAGACCCAGGCTGGCGGCTCGCATGCTGCCACGTCCAGCGCCAGCTCCAGACGGGCCCTGGCGATTGCCCCCAGGCAGCGGCCCATGTCGCATTCTCATATTTCGTCTTTCCATCATCTTGATACATTACCATTGCCCTGTTAGCCGCATTAGTTTGTTTTAAATACGTTGTCCACCTCTCACGTGGCCTGATGGTCGGTACGGACGTAGGGTTGGGTTTTGAGAGGCTTATTATTATTATTATTATTATTATTATTATTATTATTATAAAAATTGCACTATAGCTACCGTCTTTCTATTAATAAATTTCACAATAATACAACATGACAAGCAGAAAGAATGTTCCTGTGTCAGAGGTTAATGATGTCATCAAGGGTCTTAAGGATTCATTTCAGCAACGTATGAAGGATTTTGAAGAACGACTCAATAGAGGTGGTCCTGTGCCTGATCTTAAACAATTAGCTGCAGATTTCCAGATATTCAAGGAATCCTTTAATTCCGAGTTGGAGGTAATTAAGAGTCAAATTGATTCACTTATAAGATATACTATAAGATAACCGATGAGATGGATCACAGAAGTCGCAGGAAATTTCTGCTGTTTCGTGGAGTTGATGAACAGCCATCTGATAACTGTACAGAAGTAGTCCTTGGAATTATAAATTCAACTTTACGAATCAGCAATGTTTATAATAACAATATAAAGTCATGCTTCCGTCTTGGAAAAGCAGGTAATGAGAAGTCACGGCCTTTGTTAGTAAAACTTGATAGTTATAGCCTGCGATCTGATGTCTGGCAGGCTAAAAAATTACTAAAGGGGTCTGCTATCTCAATTTCGGAATTTTCGACACCTCGAAGAGAAATTTTTAAAGAAGATCGTAGTATATATGGCATTAAATCTTGCTGGAGCCACGATGGAAATATTTTTGTAAAACTACCACAAGGCGATAAAATTAAATTAACTTCACTTAATCAACTGCATGAACTTCCAGCAAAGATTCAGAGTACAGCTGGTGACGACATCTCAGTAGCTAAACTTAAGCCCAAATCCAAGTCTCAACGACGTGGTATGCCATCCAAATAATTTTATTATTACATTTTTTTAATTTGGCTTCTATGTAGTATCGTCATGCATATAATAATCTTTTGCAATATTCAGTAGTTACATATTTTGCTGGTTTAACTTTGCAAATAAAGGTTAGTTATAACAACTTTTTTCCGTTTCCGTTGTCAAATTGTAAACATCACTGTAGTGCACCTCCGTATTATATATTATTTAAAATCATTCACTATCACTTTTTGTACTTAAAACATCACAAATATAAAAATTAAAGTGCCTTGCGAAGAAGAGATAAAAAGTTTAATTTCTGTAAGTGTTAATAATACATATAAAAATAGATTTTAATAATGTGTTGAAAAGAGGTTAGAAGATATACACAAAGTGCAAGAGTCATCTTGACCATAGACAAAACCTAAAAAAAAATAAGTGACAGTGATATCTCAGTGTTGCCAATAAAAGGGAAACTAATAGATACGTTCAGTTATACGTAAGTTTAATTCGCAAAGAAAAAATGGACGATCAATTTCAATTATTATTTGATAGATTGAAAATTGAAATGCAAAACCAAACTTTAGAACTAAAAGACACTATAACTAATACGTTAATGGAGAGATTGGATGAAGAATTGCAGAATCTTAACAGAAAACAAAAACTTAAAGGAAAAATTAGAAAACCTAGAGGCAGAAATAGGAGGACTGAAAAGAGAAAAGAAACGAAACAATATAGTGATTTTCGGAGTGAAAGAAGATGAAACGTCTACCCAAAAATTAATACAGAAGGTGAACGAAATTTTTAAAACTATCCATATCCATAAACTTTGAAGAAAATGAAGTGAATTAAATTTACCGCATTGGAAAGGAAAAAAACGAGCAAAAAACCAAGACCTATCTTATTTTCTTTCATGAGTGAATGGAAGAAGAACAAAGTAATGAAACTAAAGAAAAACCTTAAAGATGTTTACATTGCAGAAGACTACACGAAGGAAGTTCTAAAAAAAAGAAAAATGCTGCAAGCGCAATTGTTAGAGGAGAGAAAAAAGGGAAAAATCACGTATTTAAATGTCGATAAACAAATAATAAAAGAAAGAAATAATAACCTAAACAATGATAAAAGGAAAAGAGAAATGTCAACATCACCACTAAATAATACACAACCAAAAAAACAAGAAACATTAAAGTCATCGAAAAATAACATACGAAGTGCTTATGACTTGATGAGGTCTAGATCTAGTTTTCTCTCCTCCTCTACAACTACAGATTATAAACAATAACAATGAACTATCGGTAAACGGAAAACACAACACTCATGTTACATAAAAGAAAACGGAACAACAAAACAACACATTCCCAAAGCCGACTGGTCCTCGTGGAGGAAAATGACCACGACCCTCTACAGATAAATAACATTAACACATATAAAACTCACAAAAAAGAGAAAACCAACGATCTCTATATAGCTACCATCAACTGTAGATCTCTTAGGACACCCGAAAAAATTCAAGAATTAGAAATGGCTTTAGAAGGAATAAAATGGGACGTGATCGGGATTAGCGAAATGATAAGATTTGGAGAAGGGATAGAAGATCACGGAAATTAATTATGCTTTCTTATTGGATTCTTACGTCATAATGCAAATACGCGTGCAAAATTTCAAGTGTATAACACTAATGGTTTTGAAATGGTTTGTGCGGTTATATAAAACTTTCTTCCCCTAATTTACCCTCTTAGAGATCGAAATTTTAAAAATGCTTAAACACGTAACTCATTATTTATTATTAAAAATCATGCAAGTATGTCCAAAGAATAAAAAGTTTGATACAAATATATTTTTCCCTATTTCACTCCTTGGAATTTGAATTTGAAAAATCATTCCTTAGAGGATGCTTACGTCATAAAAGGGATACGTGTGTAAAGTTTCAAGTTTCTAGCCCTTGGGGTTTGGCCCATATGTTTATATATAAAGATTGCATGCCCTATTTTACCCTTAAGGGGTGGAATTTTGAAAAGCGCTGAAATAAATAACTCATTATTTTTGTCATACTCAACTTATACGAAATTTCATGCAAATATATCTAAGAAATAAAATTTTTAAAAAAAATTCCCCTATTTCACCCCTTTGAGGGTTGAATTTTTAATGATGCTTTTTTAGTGGATTCTAATGTCATAAGACAAATACGTGTGCAAAATTTCAAGTGTCTGTCACTAATGGTTTAGCTATTGTTTAGGTTAGGTTATATAAAATTTTTCATCCCCTTATTTACCCTCTTAGAGATCGAAATTCGAAAAATACTTAAACACGTAATTCATTATTTATTTTTTACTCAATTCATACAAAATGTCATACAAATATGTCCAGAGAATAAAAAGTTTCATACAAATTTTATCCCCCTTTTCACTCCCTTCTGAATTGAATTTTGAAAAACCCTTCCTTAGTGGATGCCTACATCATAAGTTAAATACGTGTACGAAATTTCAAATTTCTAGACCTAAGGGTTTGGCCTGTGCGTTGATAGCTCAGTCAGTCACTTTTGCCTTTTATATATATAGAAGATAGATTATTTTATTTATTTTATCGCTTTTAGGCGTTGAATTTTGAAAAACGCTTAAATACATAACTCATTATTGTTGCTGTAATCAATTCATATGAAATATTATGCAAATATGTCCAAAGAATATAAAGTTTTATACAAATATATTTTTCTCTATTTCACTCCTTAGAAAAAATTCAAAATTTTGAAAAATCATTCCTAAGCGGATGCTTACTCATAACATGGATACGTGTGTAAAGTTTCAAGTTTTGAGCCCTAGGGGTTTGGCCTATATGTTTATATAAAACTTTCATGCCCTATTTTATCCTGAATGTGTGGAATTTTGAAAAACGCTGAAATATATAACTCATTATTTTTGTCATACACACAAAAGGTAAGTTATAAGGAATCGTACGGGCAGAGTTTCCCCTTACTATGGCGATTATACAATAAATGTGTCGTATGTACGCGCGCGCGCCTTTTTATAACCGTTCTCGCCGAGACGTGTCATCCCTTCCTCATGAATCGTTTTCCACCAACACGGCCTCTCCTGACTGGAGGACGTCCTCGTGCTCCCGTGTTTTGAGTCTTCTACTGCAGAGGAAGTGCCCAGAACAGGTCGACAGCACTCTCAGGCGAGGACTCTGCATTCCTCTAACATCCTGTATCTGAGAACAGAAATATAACGTGTCTCAAATCAAAGTAACCAACAATTCATACGGGGAACCATAGGCACGACGTTAGCATATTTTTCATATTAGAAGAGTTATAAGACATGAATTAAATATGTTAGCTTAACGACTACGTGACATAGGCACGACGTTCGCTTAACATATTCTACTACATGACATAGGCATGACATCATACGCTTCTCGAAAAAGGCAGCACAGTCTCAAAGGTCCACTCCCCTCGCAATGGCACCACGAACTCTGCCGCGGCCTGGGTAGATTTTCAATAGGAGCCTGCCAGTAGTTGCAGCTCATACCTACCGCGGGGACGCGCTTTGTTCATGCCAGCATGGATCGAACTTGCAAGTAACTTGAACCTGTTTAGTCACAAAAACAAAATATGCATTAGCTGACGATTGCCTTTAGTTTCACTGATGATTCAACTTTTAATACTCAGAAATTCTATCTTTGCATTTCACTAAATGCCTAACGATTAGCAGTTGATTTTTTTAGCGATATCTTAGACTATAACGAACAAGGGGAGTAAATGTTTAGAACAAACCCTTAATTTTTCGTTTGCTTGGTCGTACTTGACCTTGACTTATGCTCCGTCTTAAGTGCTCAATTTTTGTTTACAAAAGAAACAAGTCCTTTTTTTTGAAAATACTGAATTCGTCAAACTTTACTGGGTACTAAATATTATAATGCCATCATTGTAGACCAGGACGTTATCAATCAGTCTCTAGGTGATGAAGAGATTCTTATATTATTCGTTGATAAACAACGAAGCCTTTGCCAAACCATTGGCCATAATGAAATTTGCAAAATATTTATGTTTACTTTGTCGGCCTTGCTTGTCACTTTTACCTACAATACACTTTTTGCAATGTCCCTGTCAAAAACTAATCAAGCGTCAATAACTGCCACTAATATACAATGCTATTATGTGTCATGCAATCACCAAACAATTACGATAATTTCACATTACGAGTAACGTAGTAACCTTGCCGATCAGACATCAGTCCTTTTTTTAAGCAGTAGAATCGAGCTAGCATAACTCCGACTCGGATTCTCGTATGATTTTTTTTTTTCAAAAATCCTCTAATGATTTCATAAACGGTACTGTCTATAATTTACAAACGTATTGCTTTCAATTCAATTTAATCAATATGGTGCCAGTACTGAGAGTAGAAGCAACAGTAGGTACAAATTATAAAGAATTTTGAAAACCCATTTGCCACAACCAATAGACTAAATATAAGTTAAATGAGTATGTATTCGGGGTGACTTGACCAGACAATGTAATCACATTGTGTGTAAGACGTGACTCGCAAGGTAGCTGTTGCAGATTCTTAGTACCGATGATTGTAACGCCTTTCCGATTAAATACATCATTTCATACAGACGTAAAAAAAGTGAACATTTTCTGACCACTAATACCTCTTAAATTCAAAAGGCAGGGTGCATTTGAAATCTTAATCTAAACTAATATTATAAAGAGAAAGGTTTAATTTGTTTGATTGTTTGTATGTTATGATTTAATTCGAAAACTACCGCTTTTAAAATTTAATTCTTTCACCAATAAAAACCACATTATCCAGAAGTGACATAGGTCACTTTTTCTTACCCCGCTGCTCAAAAGAAAGTTATGATTTTGGGCCATGCGAACGAAGTCACTAGCAACAGCTAGTATTTAAAGATGAGCAAATGTATACAAATAAATTTGGAGCGTCTGTTTTTAATATTAAAATAACCCCTTTTTACTAAATGCATATGGATGTATCATGGTATAAGAAATCAGAAATTAGAAGTACTTTATTCAATAAAACATTTTTTTAACTACTACGGATCGGAAACGCGGCCACACACTGAGCCAGCGACTGAGAAGATCCTGCGGAAGAATCTCAGCGGGTTTGTCTTTTTTTTTCCACATCTATTTTTTTTTCAATATCACAATATTACAAAAAATATGTGATCGGTATGAAATATATATGAGATGTTATCGGTATCGGTATCTATACCAAATAAACATTTTTTTTTTACAATTTTTGTCTGTCTGTTTGCTCCGTCCGATCTCGGAAACAGCTGGACCGATTTTGACGGGAGTTTCACTGGCAGGTAACTGATATAATAAGGAGTACGGTTACTTCCATTTTAAAAACCCTCTACGCGGAAGAAGTTGCATTTACAATTTGTAATAAACATAAACCGGTATCTATAAGAACATTAACTGGAATCTCCTAATTTAATGTCACCCAAAACAATATTTGTTTCTTTGAGTGCTTTTCTTACTAAAATGCAAGGTTCAATTTTTTGACCAGGTTTTTTTTACAAAAATTACAAGGTTCCAATTTATTTGAACTAAAAACAATTGTTATTTCGAGAACAAATTTTTTATACCGGCAACGATTTTTGTTTTTAAGGCAAATTGTTTATGGCCCTATTAGCCACAGAAAAATAACAATTATCGTCATCGAATCTACGTTTAAAAGTACCAACAACAAAACAACAAACAAAAACGAGGTTTAGGAAAAAAAAAACGATTTAACAAATAGATAGATACAAATCCAAATAATTTACTTGGCATTAATTTTGCGTTAGTTGCATATACAAATTTGCTTTAACACCCATTGAGTAAATAGACTAGAGAGAAACTTAACAGATCAATTGTTCTGTTAACACATCCGACTAATAAATCTTATAAACCGAAAAAAATTATAGCGACCGATCCTTGATGTGCACTACAGCCGGGGGAGCCAGCGGACTGTATATCTGGTTCTTCTTCTTCGACGTCCCACCAACCGTAGTGCCTTTTGGTTGAGCCGGATGTGCCGAAGAAAATAAATAGAGACCACAACTTTCCGTTGCAAAGGTGCTTTATTGTAACGAAATAAAGCAATAAAGCTAGCACCGTTGCAAATATTTAACTATTCTATGGGAGAGCCACTACTTGCCCTAACACTGCCCTACTCTAAAGCTGGTACCCTCTAGATATATACTAAAGCCCAGGAACTTGTCTGGGAAACTTATTGAGTCGTAACGAAACTATAACTTGATCGGAACGGAACTGATTGTATGGCCGCGCTCTCCGATATTTATAGTGCGCGGCCAGACGAGTGGCGGAAATCTACAAAGACAAATGGCGCCGGGTGTGGCGCCACAATGTCTGGGATTTGTTAAAATTCTACTTTTTGTAATCTAATCTTAATAATTTTATCTTAGGTAGCTTCTCCTACCTAATTACCTAGTGTGGCCCTCTAGCGAGTGCAACGGTACTACCTTTTTACAAATATATGCAAAACAAAGTACGTAATGCCCTAAGACCTACCGAAAACTAATTACAATGTGTTATTTCTTATTTATATGCAAGGCTCTAACACAAATAAACTTATAAAATAACAAACAACATTGTACGTTCTTACAGGACCTCGGAAACTCTTACAATTACAGAGTTGTACGCCTTTTCAGGTCGTACTATCCTGTTAACTATCTTTATAGTACCGAAAAGTGTCTAAACATATGCCTAAGGCTTATACTTACATTATACATACTATTTACACTCCTAAAACATTTGTTTTAACAAAGAATTTTGCACTTTTCGGATTTTCGTAATTGCGAGTTCCCGCATATAAATATTATCTCGCAAGAGTCGACTCGTAATGTCGTCAACTGCGTGGAACTCGCTTTATTCGTAATATGCCTATTAGGCAACGATCATAGCTACATAAAGCTTTATTATTTCTATACAACAAAGCTGTATGTAGGTCTTAGGGCGAATAAAAGACGAAAACGAACATTATTTATTATAGAAAACTTACGAACTAAACGAAACATACATTCTATCCTGCCTTACTATCTATTTACATTAATATTTACAACAAAACATGTCTGTGCTGCACATTCTCCCGCCTATAACACGCACTAAATATGGTGCAGCCAGACTAACTTCTTAACCGGTCTTCGCATGACTCCCGCAGCCATACGTACGTCAGCCACTCGTACCACGCCGTCTGCTCCAGGGTGTACTGCCTCGATGATCCCCGTTGGCCACGTATTTCTTGGCAGCGCGCCGTCAGCGATGAGCACGATGTCGCCGACGCGCAGCTCTGCTCCTCTTCCGTGAGGCTCCCGCCGCTTTTGGAGTAGCGGAAGCGCTTCTCGTACCCAGCGTGACCAGAAGTGGTTGGCCAGCTGTTGTGAGTGCCGCCAGTGGCGGCGGCCGATAGTATCGCCTTCGGAGAACGCGCCCGGGACAGGCACGCGTGATGGTCCGCCCAGCAGGAAGTGATTGGGCGTCAGTGGTGCCGGGTCTTCTGGTGAAACCGACACGTGTGTGAGAGGTCGGCTGTTGAGCGTGTGCTCGACCTCTACCAGCAGTGTGTGCAGTACCTCTTCTGGTGGATGCCGCTGTTGCAGCACGGCGAACAGTGCAGCCTTGACAGAGCGCACCATGCGCTCCCATGCGCCTCCCATGAAAGGCGCGCTCGGCGGGATGAATTTCCACTTGATTGAATAGTTGGCTGCTGCTTCTTTAGTGGCGTCTAGTGCGATGCGCCTCAGCTCTGCATCAGCGCCGCGCAGGTTGGTGCCGTTGTCGCTCCAAATCTCGGTGGGGCACCCGCGGCGCGACATCATGCGCCGCAGTGCCATTACTGCGGAGTCCGTAGTCAGGTTGGCGGCTATCTCCAAATGAACCGCCCTTGACGTAAGGCAGGTGAAAAGCGCCACGTATCTCTTCTCGTGGCGCCGCCCGATGGTCACGCTGTATGGCCCAAGAAAGTCCAGGCCCACGTAGGTGAAGGCTCGCTGATGGTGCGCGACCCGGGATTTCGGCAGGTCGCCTGTAGGCGGCTGTGGCGGGATAGCGCTTCTTCTTCTGCAAAGCGCGTAGCTCTTTACTATGCCGCGCACGGTGGGGCGAAGCCGTAAAACCCAAAATTTCTGTAATATCTCACTCGTAGTTGCTTCCACCCCGCTATGGTGAAGACGCCGGTGTTCATGTTCTATATAGAGGCGGGTGTATGGGTGACGGCCATCTAGCACGGCCGGTTCTCGTAATTCTTTATTTATATCTTCTGCCGCCGCTATTCGTGACTTTATTTTCAAAATGCCTTCTTGATCGATGAACAATGATAACTGCTTCAACCGGCTGTCTCTTGCTATCGTGCTCCCGCCCGTAATAGCTTCTATTTCGCTAGCAAAGCTTTCTTGTTGTGATGACTTTATTAACAATTTTTCGGCGTTAATGATTTCAGCGCCATCTAGCGGCAAGTAGCGTCGTTTTTCTTCCAAACTTCGTGGCTTCTTAATTTTCTCTGTTTTCCTCGAGCTTTTCATAAACTTTATTCCCCAATTTTCATCATTGGAGGCTTTCGTAGCTGTGCGCTTACGCACACCGGCGACACATTTCTTATTTGGTCTGCAGAGCTCAATGAACTGCAGCACGCGCGCTGTTGCACGCGCTAATCGAAGCCACGACGAAAATCTTGTCACTTCCGGAAGTGCTTCTGTAAAACACACAATTTTTCTAACGTTATTTACAATATTTACACTATTTACAGCTGCCGACGGTTTTTCTTCGCCTGTTATTTCGCTACTGGTAGCGACATCTTGCGGCCAATTGTCCTCTTCTAAGTATAGGATGGCCGGACCAACGAACCACCTATGTTGGTCTCCAAATTCTTCCGGGATATGGCGAGTAGCATCATCAGCTACATTGTCGCGAGACGGCACCCATCGCCACTCTGCGACCTTCGTAATATCTTCAATCTCTGCTACTCGATGGGCAACAAACGGCTTGAATGCTCGCGAGCCTGTGCGTAGCCACGATAGAACTGTGCGGCTGTCTGTCAAGTACACCCTGCGGCTTGGCTGATACTCGTACTCCTCCATGACGTGCTGAGCTAGGCGGGCACCTAGTAAAGCTGCTTGAATTTCTAACCTTGGTATGGAGGTAAACTTGAGTCTTCCTTTGGCTGCTGCTAGGCTGACGCTGACTTCGCCGTCCTCGTTGACTATGCGCCAGTAGACCGCCGCTGCATAGGCAGACTCACTGGCATCCGTAAAGATGTGCAGCTGCCGATCTCGCGCTCGCGCCAGGTTAGAATGTGCGCGAGGTATTTCCAGGTTTTCCATTCTACTCACATCTTGAAGCCAGCTTCTCCATGTCTTCCCTAAGTCCGCAGGTAAAGGCTCGTCCCATGGTAGTCCGATTCGCCACGTTTCTTGAAGTAAATGTTTCGCGTGAATAGTTACAGGTGTAATTAAACCTGAAGGATCGAAAATAGACATAGCTACCCGTAACGCGTGTCTCTTCGTAGGTGTTTTATCTTCACCGTACACCGATTTAACATTGAAACCCAGCTTATCGTCGTGAGGTTTCCATTTTAATCCCAAAACCTTCTCGCTTTCTGTACTTAGTTCCCAATCGCCGCCCAGAGATGGCGCTACTAGTAGCGTTTTAGCTACGGCCGAGTTATTAGTTTTCCATCCGCGCAGCTGGAAATGCGCCTGTTGATGAATAAAGCTAACCTGCGAGGCTATTCTGATGGCATCTTCCTCACTATCGAAGCTCTGCAGGTAATCGTCCATGTAATGGTTTCTTACCACGGCTGTAACGGCGTCGGGATAGATGTGGGCGTATTCTTGTGCGTTCTTATTTTTTACGAAGATAGCGGTGCTTGGTGATGACGCAGCTCCAAATACGACGCTGGTCATCCTATACTCACGTGGCGAATCTTTTCTATCGCTTCCTCGCCATAGGAAACGTGATGCGTCCCGGTCTTGTTGTCGTACACGTATTTGCAGAAACATTTCTTTTATGTCTGCTGTCACGACGATAGGCAGCTGTCGAAATCTCATTAGCACTCCGGGTAGGTTCTGCAGAAGGTCTGGACCAGCTAATAACATGTCGTTGAGACTTACACCATTATATTATGCGCGGCTTAGGTTTTGCAGGATTCACTACTGCAAAGTGAGGCAGGTACCAGCTGGATTGGCTAGGTGACTCGTTGGCAGGTTCGGCATAACCACTATCAAATAAATGTTGTACCTGTTTTTCATATGCCTCCTGTAACGCGGGGTCCTTGTCCAGACGTCTCTCTGTATTATACAATCTTTTAATAGCCAGGCCGCGGCTATCAGGAAACTCGCGGCTATCTTCTTTCCATAATAGACCTGCCTCGTAGCGCCCGTCAGGTAAGCGCTTACACGTACTTTCTAAAATCTGCAGGGCTCGCTGCTCGTTCTGGTTGATGGGCTGGCGCGGAGTGATGCCGACACTGTCCAAATCGAAATAATTTCTTATTACCTTTTCTATATCTTCATCTTGTTCGGCATAGGCAGCTCTCTGCACTAGGTGGACTCGCTGCTTGTGGCGGTAGTCCACACCATGTAGCACCCAGCCAAGGTGCGTGAGCGATGCTACTGGTTGTCCACGTCTTCCGCTCTTCACAGCCCTCGTCACGATCAGGTGCCAGTTGTCCTGGCCGATGAGCACGGTTGGCACGGCGCGCTCCATGATGACATCTTCTTCTATATCTTCTAGATGTCTGCAGTTGTTGACGATGGATCTATTAACAGACTGTGGCGATAGGTTAAGGTTACCTATAGTTCTTCCTATTATCCGATGTCGCTGATGGTGATGAAGGCCCTTGATGGTGACTGCGATGCGGCGCGACCTCTCTGCGTTGAGTCGCGTGCCGCCAACTGTTTCTTTGCGGAACGGCTCTACCGGCCCGCGAGCTCCTATTTGTGCAGCCACCTTCTCTTCTACCAGCGTGACTGTGGACCCTTCATCTAATAGTGCATATGTGTTCACGCTGCCCCTGGAATCTGTCAGGACAATCGGCACAACTTTAAGGTAGGCGCGTGGCGCGCTTGACTGCGTTGACGCCACCAAGGCGTCGCTGTCTTCTACTTGATCTTCAGGTGTCCTCTTTGTATAATTGTTGCGGCTATTGTGTAGCCGCCGATGATGCGAGCTCTTGCACCCGCCGATGCCGCACTGCCGAAACTTGCACTCGTGTTTTGGCTTTCTTTTTTGTAGACACCTGAAACATAAATTATTACGTTTTGCCATAGCCCACCTATCGTCAACACTAGCTTTCGTAAACTGTTCACATATATAGCTAGTATGTGCATCTTGACATATCGCACATTTATCTCTCTTCACTTGTGGTTCATATTTCTGTGTGTGTGTTCGCTGTGTTTTCTTAAAAACTTGTTGATTTTCTTTCGTAGGTTCATGTGGCACCAACGCAGCACACATCTCGGCTTCTTTCATTAAAAATTCACTAATCATTTGTAGATCGGGTTTTCTATCTTCCCGTCTTGCGTACTGGAACCAACTGTGCTGCAACGTATAATTAAACTTCGCTAATAAACTATTCACTGCCACCGTATCGTGTAAATAGCTCTCTCTGTTGAGAGCTCGAATCGTAGCGACGATATTGTTCACTTTGCTGGCGAACACACACGTTTCCCGCGCACTTTCTTTCACTCATGGCAATGACTTGATTTTTTCTAGTTCTGCGGTCACTAGTGCGTCGGGCCGACCAAACTGTATTTCCAAATGGTCGACGATCTTACTTGGGTCGGTTTCTCCGTAAAACATGCAGGCGACGGCTTCTTTGGCATTTCCACGTAAACATCTTCGAATTCTTGCCCGATTTTCCGCCTTGCTAAAATATTTCTCCGTATCTCGATACGCCGCTTTAAACTGCAACCATTCTTCACCAGCGCCATCGAAACTTGGTAACTCCATACTATAGCGCGGCGCCCCTCGTGATGCTTCTGCCAGGGCGGACGCGAGCGCGGTGATATCTGCGGCCTTCAATGCACCAGACTCTTGTTTTGGTGCCGTATTTTCAGTAGGCGTCGAAATCTTCGCCTTCTCTACGACGGACACATCATCTTCCGCCGGACGTACAGCGCGCGCTGAAATGCCCGCCGATTGCGCGGGCGACGTAGCTCGTGACGCCTGGGCCACCTCTCGTGGTGCGGGCGACTCGTGGCCCGCCGAATCTTCTTGGTGCGGCGCATGCGCCGCCTCTTCGTATTGCGGCCTAGGTGCCGCCTCTCGTATGGGGTGTGGCATAAGTGCCACCGAACTGGTGATTGCCAGCGGCTCTGGTGCCGGCTTGCGATCCGTATGGGTTGGCCGAGCGGAGTCCATCTAATCTTCGACCCTCGTAATGGCAGTTGCTTGCCCTTCTTCATAAACAGCGCGCGCGAGTTCCGTCCGTAGGCGCGCCTCTTCTGCTCGTAAGCGCGCTTCTTCTAACTTGGCGCGTAGATAAACTATACGCGGCGACTCGACTGCGGATGGTACCGGCTTTTCGCTATTTGCAACGGTGCTGGTTGTGGTCTCGGTCGCCTCGGTGTTTTCCGTCGTTGTTGTGCCGCTAGTCTCCGTAGCGGACGTGGTGGTACCGCTCGTTTCCTCCTCGTGACTAGCGGCCTCTTCCTCTCGGCGACTCGACGTACTCCTCGTCTCGATCGGCATGGCTCAGTGATCCGGCTCGAAGGACCAAAAAATGTGCACTACAACCGGGGGAGCCAGCGGACTGTATATCTGGTTCTTCTTCTTCGACGTCCCACCAGCCGTAGTGCCTTTTGGTTGAGCCGGATGTGCCGAAGAAAATAAATAGAGACCACAACTTTCCGTTGCAAAGGTGCTTTATTGTAACGAAATAAAGCAATAAAGCTAGCACCGTTGCAAATATTTAACTATTCTATGGGAGAGCCATTACTTGCCCTAACACTGCCCTACTCTAAAGCCGGTACCCTCTAGATATATACTAAAGCCCAGGAACTTGTCTGGGAAACTTATTGAGTCGTACCGAAACTATAACTTGATCGGAACGGAACTCATTGTATGGCCGCGCTCTCCGATATTTATAGTGCGCGGCCAGACGAGCGGCGGAAATCTACAAAGACAAATGGCGCCGGATGTGGCGCCGCAATGTCTGGGATTTGTTAAAATCCTACTTTTTGTAATCTAATCTTAATAATTTTATCTTAGGTAGCTTCTCCTACCTCTAATTACCTAGTGTGGCCCTCTAGCGAGTGCAACGGTACTACCTTTTTATAAATATATGCAAAACAAAGTACGTAATGCCCTAAGACCTACCGAAAACTAATTACAATGTGTTATTTCTTATTTATATGCAAGGCTCTAACACAAATAAACTTATATAATAACAAACAAGAGTGTTATATACATTGTACGTTCTTACAGGACCTCGGAAACTCTTACAATTACAGAATTGTACGCCTTTTCAGGTCGTACTATCCTGTTAACTATCTTTATAGTACCGAAAAGTGTCTAAACATATGCCTAAGGCTTATACTTACATTATACATACTATTTACACTCCTAAAACATTTGTTTTAACAAAGAATTTTGCACTTTTCGGATTTTCGTAATTGCGAGTTCCCGCATATAAATATTATCTCGCAAGAGTCGACTCGTAATGTCGTCAACTGCGTGGAACTCGCTTTATTCGTAATATGCCTATTAGGCAACGATCATAGCTACATAAAGCTTTATTATTTCTATACAACAAAGCTGTATGTAGGTCTTAGGGCGAATAAAAAACGAAAACGAACATTATTTATTATAGAAAACTTACGAACTAAACGAAACATACATTCTATCCTGCCTTACTATCTATTTACATTAATATTTACAACAAAACATGTCTGTGCTGCACACTTGAGCTGTAAATACGTGCGACAAAAACACAAATTTTAAATTAGCTAATGTGTGCGCTGTAACCACGGATTAAATGGATACGCCCTTCCAAGACAATTTCTTAGTTTGGCAGCGTAGCTTGCATTTACATACAGAAATACAAAGTTATTCTACTTGCCAATGAAATAAAATAATTTCAAGGGTAATTTTTATACCTTGTCATCTTAAAATGTGCTTAGTCTACACATGAAAAATAATAAATAAATTTATAATAAATTAATAATAAATAAATTATTGAATTTAAGTTGAGACGCAGCTGTCCCACCACATAACCCCCCCTCCAGATTCTAAGGATTATGGACGGTAATAATCCGGGGATCGAATAATTCTACCAGAACGGGTGCGTCTTACGGATTCCGCCGGCGCATCAGGACAAAATTTTATTCCAGGTGTGGTGGTAGAATGCGGTTTGTCAGTAGTGTAGGTAGTTGGTGTCTTGGTAGTAGCGGTAGTGTTAAGTGGTGTCTGTCTGTCGTTAAGTATGTAAGCGGGTTTCAGTCTGTCTGTGGATACTGTGACATGTTTTCCTTTAATTAAAAGTACATAAGTTTTGTCCTGCCTTTTAAGAACTTTATATGGTCCTGTATAAGCGGGCTGAAAGGTACCGCGCATCGCGTCTTCCCGAAGGAATACGTGGTCTGTACTAAGATCTTTGAAGACGAATACTTTTTGTTTGGAATGACGAGATGCGGGCATGGGCGTAAGGTTTTCGGCATAAGAGCGCAGATGGGCTATAAAGTCTGTCATGTCTGTAGTGCCACTGGTTTTATGGCCGAAAAATTCGCCAGGTAACCGTATGGGCTCGCCATATACGAGTTCAGCTGAGGAAGCTTGCAGATCTTCTTTGTAAGCACTACGAATTCCAAGTAGGACAAGTGGTAAAGATTCAACCCAGGTACTATTAGCGTGGCATGCAATGGCCGCCTTTAATTGTCTATGTAGACGTTCCACTAGACCGTTGCATGCTGGATGATAACTAGCGGTCATCTTATGATTAAAACCTACTAGTTGACCTAAACACCTAAATAAGTTTGAGTCAAATTGCCTGCCACGATCTGTCACTATGTCAGTGGGACAACCAAATCTGGAAATCCACCCAGATACCAAGGCTTTAGCGACTGTTTCAGCCGTAATGTCAGCTATAGGTATTGCCTCCGGCCATCTCGTAAAACGGTCTACTGCTGTGAGACAATACCGATAACCTTGGGATGGTGGTAGCGGTCCAATGATATCTATGTGGGTTTCCTTGAATCGAGATCGAGGTAAGTCGTAAGTACCTAATGGGCTGGTCACGTGACGGCTTATTTTTGCACGTTGACAATGCAAGCAAGCTTGAGCCCAGACTTTGCAGTCTTTTTTTATGTTAGGCCAAACAAAGCGTTCACATATTAATTTGGCTGATGCATTAGTCCCTGGGTGACTAAGGGAATGTAGGCTTTCAAAGACCTGCTTACGAAAAGGCTTAGTAACAAAAGGCCTGGGGTTGAATGTGCTAATGTCACAGTATAAGTCAAAACTACTACCTGGGAGTGGGAGTTTTTGGAGACGCAGTGCGGTAGTTGCGCTATCCAAAAAGGTTTTTAATTCCTGGTAATTAATCTGCGAGTGCGCTAACTGGATAAGGTTTATGGGACAAGACAGCTCGTCCACCCGAGATAAATCATCTGCTGCTACATTGTCCTTACCAGTAATATATCTTATATCTGTGCTAAATTGCGATATGTAATCTAGGTATCTAAATTGCCTAGGAGTACAATTATCTTTTTTATTAGTGAATGCAAAACAAAGTGGTTTATGATCTGTGAATATAATAAAATTTCTTGCCTCTAACATGTGTTTAAAATATTTAATTGATTCGTAAATAGCTAGTAATTCACGATCATAAGTTGAATACTTTTGTTGTGAAGGGCTTAGCTTTCTGGAAAAAAATGACAATGGCTGCCAGCTACCATTAACAAGCTGCTGCAAGGTGGAACCAATAGATGTTTGCGAAGAGTCAGTCACCAAAGAAAGCTTATTTTCGCATTTGGGATACGCAAGAAGAGTGGCGTTGCATAAGCTATCCTTGCAAGCTTTAAATGACTTAATGGTGCTTTCTGTAAGCTCGATGGGGTGTGATCCCTTAACTGCACCTTTCAGGAGCTCATTAAGGGGCGCTTGAATTTGAGCTGCATTGCGAATGAATTTTCTGTAGAAATTGATCATTCCTAAGAAACGCCGTAAGTCCTTCACAGTTTTAGGCATAGGATAATTCCTAATAACCTGAACCTTATCCTCTAAAGGAGTGATTCCCGCTGAGCTAACTTTATAGACAAGAAAAGCTACCTCAGAGGCTCCAAAAACACATTTTGCCCTATTCACGACTATGCCGTATTCTTTCAACTTACCGAAGAGTTGCCGTAGGTGATGAAGATGCTGCTCCTCATCTTCAGAGAAGATCAAAAAATCGTCAACGAACGGATAACAGAAATCCATACCTCGGGTCACGTCGTCGATAAAACGTTGAAATATTTGACTAGCGTTCCTTAAACCAAACGTCATGAACGGAAATTCGAACAATCCGAAGGGTGTGGTGATCGCAGTCTTCTCTATATCGCCTTCAAAAGTAGGAATTTGGTTAAAGGCTTTTTCCAAATCGATGGTAGAGAAGATGCGGCACCCCGAAATGTTGTGGGTAAAGTCGTGAATATGGCGTATAGGGTACCGGTCAGGAATAGTACGCGCATTAAGCATCCTATAATCTCCACAAGGTCGCCATCCATTGTTCTTCTTTGGTGCGAGGTGGAGTGATGATGACCATGGACTTTTAGATGATCGTGTGGTTCCTGCTGTCAACATCGACTGAAATTCATCTTTTGCTATTTTTAGCTTATCTGGAGCTAGCCGACGAGGATTGCAAGAAACAGGTGGTCCAGGAGTGGTCTTGATGTAGTGGACAGTATTATGCTTTTTGGTACTAGGCATCCCTGCCGGTCTTGTTATTTCTGGGTATAATTTTAATAGTTCTTCGTACTTCGTATTACCCAAAACCATCTTTACTGATGAAACGTCGTCTGTCGGCAATGCTTGCGTCTTTGTATGAAGAGTAGTCGTATTATCTACTAGACGTTTGTTATGACAATCGACCATCAGGTTGTAGAAAGAGAGAAAGTCTACGCCGATGATGGGTCGAGTTACATCCGCTACAATAAAACGCCAAGTAAAGTCGCGGCGCAATCCCAAATTTAATATGAGATGCGCAAATCCGTACGTGGAGATTGTAGATCCATTCGCAGCATACAATTCGTACTTTGTTTTTGATCGCCGTTCTCTTAGAGCTGTCCGGGGAAATACGCATACATCGCTCCCGGCATCGATGAGAAATTGTATCTTCGATCGGCGGTCAGTGATAAACAGACGACCAGTAGGAATAGGGCAGGCGTTAGTCGCCATTACGGACTGCCCCGATAGTTTTCCGAATTTTCAAAATCACAAGGTTTAATGCATCTTTTTGCCTTGTCCCTGAACTTAAAATGGTACCAACATACCGGGTGTCTTTTATAATTTGAGTGCGAGCGAGTAGACTGTGAACGTGAAGGTGTATGTCTTGATCTAACTTTTGACCTTGATTTCTTTCCCAGATCTGTTTTAATGTTTTTTAATTGTGCGGTTAATGCGGCAATCTGATCAGCCATCTGGTCCATTAGTGCAGAATAGGTAGCAGCTGTCGAAGTAGACGCACAGGAGCAGGCAGCTATATGTGTATTTGGCTTAACTATATCATGGATTTTGTTCTCAACTTACGTAAATCGTATTGCAGGTTTTGTCGGGTAGAACGGTGGAATACGAACGCCTACGCGGCAAACGTCCATTGAAAGTTTTTGTTCGTCACCGGTATGACTAGCGTCCAAGAAACGGTCTTCTTCGGCCATAATTAACACTAAAATACACTACACTAAATTCTAATCACTAATGAGCGTCTGATCGCGATAATAGTTTTAAAAAAAAAATCGTTAAAACGTCTTGAGGTCACCAATATGGTGGTGTTTGATACCCACCATTAAATAAAACAAATATATATCAATAAAAGTCACTTACACATTAAATTGTTCTTTATTATTTGGTCTCAATGAGTTCTTTACAGAAACAATACACAGGATAGATATAAACGTTCACGACAGGGCACTACACGGGTATCGAGCGCGCTCGCGTGACGCAGGACGGCAAGGGTCCATCCTGCGGTGCGTACTCAAGAGCACTGTGGTTAGCGTTTGCAAAATGTACGCTGGCGCCGCCCATCACGACAATAGGCGGCAACTCCGCCCTATAACCTACTACAAATATATATAAGTACTAGCTGAGCCCGCGACTTCGTCCGCGTGGAAAAATTTAAAAAAAAATAGCCTTAGTTACTCGGTATCACATCAGCTATCTTCCAGTGAAAGTCCCGTCAAAATCGGTCCAGTCGTTCCAGAGCCGGAAGAAACAGACAGACAGACAAAAATTGTAAAAAATGTTATTTTGGTAATCGTACCGTGTATACATCCATATGCATTTAGGAAAAAGTGGTTATTTTAATATTACAAACAGACACCCCAATTTTATTTATTTATATAGATGGCGTCAACGCTTGCATTTCTCGCAGATAAAATTGCCCTTACACACATCAATTGATTTTTTTTTTGGTAAATCTATTATATCCGAATTCCGGGTACACTTTAAATATCAAGTCTTTAATGTTGGTTACGATTTCACGAAGGTTTACCTATGTAAATTTTTTTTGTAGCCTAATTCAGGAACTTTCCCTAAGTAACCACTAACCAATCAATACGATCTTGTTTGGAAAATTGTGCTTCCTCTACCTAAATGACTGCTCATGTTGGTATACCTACAGCTTCAAGAATTAAACAGTTTTCCACAATGGGGAAGATTTAAAGGAAGATTTAATAATATCGTAACTACAAATCCTTATTAAGTAGCTATACAAATACAGTACTTACACCTATTTACTAACAAATTAGATACTTATCAGGCCAAAGCGAACGATGATGTATCCCTCAACAACACCGTAAAATAGACAAAATAGATAAGAGTATTCAACTACTACAAAGTAAAGTGATTTTTTTCAAAGAAGGAAAATCCAACGTTCCGTATCAAAGAAGTCTATTACGAAAGGAGCCGGTCACACGTCTACTTCGCGCAGGCCGCAGTGGTTAAAGGTATATGATTCCACTCATGTACCTTAAAAAAGCCGGTCAATTGTGAGTCGAACTCTGCGCGAGTTCGACTCGCAATTGTTATTGTCGCAGTTAAGGGTTCCGTACCATAATCTATAAAAAAACGGCAAACAATCACGTTTGTTGAATGGGAGCCTTCTTAATATTTATTTTATTTTAATTATTTATTTTTAAAGTGATTTTATGCAAATGCAAAAGTGAGTTTATGCAAAAAAACACGTTTGTTGTATGGTGGTCACCCTTAAATATTTATTTTATTCTTTTTTTTAGTTTTAGTTATTATAGCGGCAACATAAACACTTACATCATCTGTGAAAATTTCAACTATCATGGTTCATGAGATACAGCCTGGTGACGGACAGATAGATAGACGTACAAACGCACGGACGGACAGTGGTGTCTTAGTAATGGGGTCCCGTTTTAAACTTTGAGTATGGAACCTTAAAAAGTATAGTAAAGCCAACGCTCTCACAGTTCGGCTCTTCTCGGCAATGTTCGGTTCTCGTTCGGCGGTCAGAGTAGCGCAGCGCATCTAGCACAGCCTTTCGATAAACACCTAGGTAATAAAAAGTATCTTCACGCCCATATCCCCGAAGGCGTAGGCAGAGGTACATGTGCACCCACGATTAGCCGAAGATACTTGGTCCAACAAATGTGATAGGTGGCAAGCCTATCGCCAACCGGGCACTTTCCAATCCCGGGCAACTTTGTGTTTCTCAGAAAACTGAAAAAACACTTTTTTGTGCCCGACCCGGGAATCGAACCCGGGACCTCATGTGGTCAACGCCAACGCTGGACCGCTAGACCACAGAGGCGATATCTAGGTACTATTGTTATTTTCCTTTTACATTTTTTTTTTAAACTATGCATCCAAATAACATGGTATAAGAGCCAAAGTTTGTCTTCCTAAGATCTTCGTGTTGATGAAGTACTTTTCGTTAGTAAGGATTAATATGCCTGCGTATAATAATCCTACTGCTCAAAATTCACCTTATTAAAAATTATAGAAAATTTTCTAAAATTTTTCGACTCAAAATTCCTTATTGTGTTGTTGTTATAAGAGATAGATATATAGTGTCGCGGACTTTTTTGTGCATCTACTAAAAACCAATATATTTGTAGTACATTGTACTTACGTGTACTTAAGCATTACGCCAGCCAGCACACGCGGATACAGCCGTTCGATACCGCTTTTTCTTCCGACTTAGTTTACCAAATATCAACATTTTACGCTAAGAATAACTGTAACGTAATGCTTAATAGCCTATAACTTTCCTAGCTATCATTAATCATACACACAAAAATTTTTTTCAATCCGACTTGAATTAGCGGCTAGCGCATTCAATGAACAAACAAACATTAAAATACTCGTATCACAATCATAATAAAGATAAGTCTAAACTCAACGATTTAATTAGATCTATATGTGTTTTAATACGTTAGCGCGATGTATTTTCGTGCAGCGACACCTAGTTAATGTGCACTACGTTACGCTTTCTTTCGATTAATTTTATTTCCCGTGGGAACGAAATATTTTCCCGCGGTAAAAAGTAGCCTATGTCCTTTCTCGACGTCTAATCTATGTTTATGCCAAATTTCATCAAAATCGGTTCAGTGGTTTAAGCGTGAAAGCGTAACAGACAGACAGACAGACAGACAGACAGACAGACAGACAGAGTTACTTTCGCATTTATAATATTAGTATGGATAACCTACTTACAAAATGATAAAATGTGCTTAGTCTACACATGAAAAATAATAAATAAATTTATAATAAATTAATAATAAATAAATTATTGAATTTAAGTTGAGACGCAGCTGTCTCACCACAATCTCATTCAGTACGATAAAATAGTACAACATGGTTTATTTCAAATTTAGATTTACAAATATAAACCGCCAAAAATCAGGATGAAAAAACGGTCAGACACGCGAGTTCACCATCGCACTTCTGATCTTAGGGACCAGAGGTGGAAATAATTACAAATTACTATATTGATCTATACAAATAAATGTTACATTAACCGATTAAAAAACCGATAAATTAACACACAAAAGGCAAGTTATAAGGAATCGTACGGGCAGAGTTTATCCTTACTATGGCGATTATACAATAAATGTGTCGTAAGTACGCGCGCGCATATATATATATATATATATATATATATATATATATATATATATATATATATATATATATATATATATATATATATATATATATATATATATATATATATACATATACACATATATAGTTAGCGGAATTGCGCGGCGCAGCGCAGTGCTACACATGTCTAATATTTCTAATATTTGATATTTTTGAAAGGTATTTATTGGTGTAGAAAGCAAACTGATTATAAAGTTTGCGTGCGTGGACAGGTGTCTGTGTGTGCAGATTTGGCAAGGTTGCGCCTGCAAGATCTAATATGTCGAGATCATTCTTTTTGTTAGTCTCAGAATTACAGCGCGCAGTTTCCCTTTGGGAATGGCTGTATAATTCGATGTAATTAATTAACTTGTTAAAAAAAAAGTTAACAGTCGAGTTGTATTTGATTCATCTACTTCTAAATATTTTGACGTGTGAAGTTTAATTTTATGACATAGGTATATAGATCTTTCAACAAAAAGCTAACCACATACGTAATGTAGAAGTAGGTAACCGATTAGTCTAGTGCATAGTCTACGTGGGTACTATTTTAATAATATTGCACGCCTCAATGCGAAGCATGAGGTAGACCATATATAAAAATAATTACGAGAATATTTTTGGGACTTGTACTTTGCACTATTGGTTTTCCAAGACCTATACCTACTGATACAGCGCGAATGAATAGTGTTGATATTAGAGCTTCAGACTCGTCATGGTTAAACCCAGATACACTTCCGCTAATATTAATTTGTAACATATTTAAAATTATTAATAGCTGTACCTAGATTCGGGACTTTAGTCTCACAAAAGTATTTAAAAAGGGTACATTTATGTGTCATGCGTTTATTTTAGTTGAAATCCAGTAGATGTAAAAACTGTAACTTTAGGGTGGGTATTGTGATAGTGAAGTTAGGAATCCATGAACCATAAAAAATACTGTACAACAAGTATGTACGAAGTAGATTAAAGTTTAGTGCCTTAGAGTAATAACGCTTAGAGTGATAATTGCATTCAACTTTTCGTTCATATTTTAAAACCGTATCGATGTGTGCATGACCTTCGTCACCCTTCGTGTAATTACTTGCGTTGACACGCACACAAAGACACATTATTGCGTGAATAATGTTGCAAGCAAATAAATATTTTTCCAAAACGGTATTTAAAATAGGTCTACCTTACAAATAGTCTTTCATATTATAATAACATTAATAGTCATTTAGTATAAACTTGAAACTTATACTTTTATTCGGTCACGTAAAATATTTTAAATGTTGAGAAATATTTTAGATGTTCTCAAGATGATATTCCAAAGCTATTTAATCTTATTGTCTTTCTTTCCAATAGTATTATTAGACTTATAAAAAACTTAAAACTTACATTTTTTATCCCGGTGAGGTAAAATGAGTAGAATTATTACTATTGGCTCTGTGCACTACTTGAGCACCACCTATCGTGCGCAACTGTTTTGGTTCAGATCTTAGAATATAGAAAAACGTAATCCCTGTGCGTAATCTCCTCTAACATTTTTAGCTGAATCGGAAACAATACACCTCTTTGCGGCGACTCTTTGGCTTCTACGTGTTATAATATATGCATTGGAGTATATGGCACAAATTAATTAAGTCGTGTATGAGCAATATCGTAATTCGCAACATAAATTTCAAGCTATGTAGAATTGAAACTTAATTATCAGCATAAACATATTAGGAGACTAACATTTGGCGCAGACCGATTTTAGGGCACGTTATCCTACATTATTTTGTCGACAAAACTCGAAAATATCGCCAATAAAACTGCTCGACACTTAGGAAAACACGAAATAATGCTGTACCATGGCATATTATTTCATAAGAAAATTTTTAAAAAAATGTCTTTTTAGTAGTAACAGTATTTTTCTGGTGATCACTGCGGCATCTAGAATGCTAGTTGGGACAATTTTTTTGCCTTCTAAAAGTCCTCATTATACACGAATATAAGCTTTGTGATATTGGTGTGATAAACGGTTTTGTAATATATATATATATATATATATATATATATATATATATATATATATATATATATATATATATATATATACATATATATATTTTTTGTGTCATAAGATAGCAAACAAGCAGATGGGTCTCCTGATGGAAAGAGTCAACCATCACCTATAGACACCAAAGGTGTTAATGGTGCGTTGCTATCTTGTGGCGAGGTCTAATGCCACAGGCATAAGTTTACCGGCTACCTTACCCTCCAAACCGGAACACGACAGCGACAAGCACTGACGTTATTGCGGCAGGAATAGGTAAGGCGGTGGTACCAGACCCGGGCGAGACAATGCAGAACTCTACCACCTAGTAGCCACGATGTTAGTGACTCGATAGCCAATCGGTCGCCTTTTACGACCTGCCTGGCAGAACGGCAGTTGGCCTATTCTTCAAAGGAGGCCGGGACCAACATATAGTGGTAAGTCTCAACAATTAAAAAATATTTTTTATGCAAAAGCAAAGTCCAAGCTATGTAATATCGCACATGAAATAGTAATACACACGTTATTAATTATAATGAAAATAGGTAAAAACAAATACGTGGCAAAATATTTTCCTCTTTGTCTGGCAACATTTTGAATATCGTTCAACTTAGATATTTACGATTAAGTCAAGCCAAGTAGTTCTTATCTGTGAAATGTGATCTTCAAGCCCTAAATACGCTTTTGTGAAGCACGATGACAACCTTTCACCACACAGTAACTCACATTTTTTGAAATTGCGAGAGCTGTACTCTGTGTAGCACGTGTCACATCTCTGAGCGGCCAGCGAGCGTAAGAAGCCTTTTTAGGCTTCTTTGAAATGGCTTAATATAGCGTGGGTCAACTTGGTTTCTATGCGTTATTATTCTATGTTTAGTGCAATAAATAATCATTGGGACCAACAGAAGTTATGTGTTTACGCTAGCAAAGACACAAAGATTTCTTTTAGCGCTGTCTTTTTAGAAAAATGTACGGTTACTACCTGCGGCTCTTTCCGTTCGTATATATTTTGGGTATGACAAGTTTTGACAGGCTATTATTGCGAAAAAGTCACCTTTTAATTTATATTTGGCACCAGCTATGCCAGTAAATTTATGGGTGTGGAAAATTTTCTGAAATAAAAGTAGTCTCAGTTACTCCTTATAACATCACCTGTGTACCAGTAAAAGTCCCGTCGAAATCGGTCAAACTGTTTTAGGAATTAGCCCGAACAAACAGACAGACAAAAACTTAAAAAAATGTTATTTGGCCGCCCCGTTGGTCGAGTGGTTAGCGATCCTGACTACGCAATCAACGGGGCTCGGGTTCGATCCCCGACGGGGACAAGCATTTGTGTGATTAGCATAAATGTTTGTATTTCCGGGTTTGGGTGTTTATTAAATATATTCTGGTATTTATATATGTATTTCTATGTATTAGTATCGTTGACTAACACCCATAACACAAGCAAATAATTTGCTTACTTTGGGGTTAGATCAGTAAGTGTAATTTGTCCCCTGAATATTTATTATTTATTATTATTATTATTTTGGTATGTGTACCGGTTACACATTCATATGCATTTGGTAAAAAGTGGTTAGTTTAACAGACACTCCAACTTTTTTTATTTGCAAAGATTTATTGTCTGGCAATATTAGCTTACCAGCAAACCCGGTGGTACCGTGTCGTGTGTATATTTTTAGTCTGCCTAATAGGGCATATAAGTCGCCTGTTAAATTTGCACTTCATATTTCAATTTCGTGTCCTTTCCGAATGGCTATCAAAGTAGGTAGCTCGTTCAGTTGGAAGTGAAGTAGATTTTTTTTAATTCAAGGAGCAAACCCTAAAGGAATGTGCCACCTTCCTAGTGTAAGGCCGCGTCTAATATCTAAAAAAAAATTAACGCGTCAAAATAACTTCAAAAAAAAGTAGATATCGTTGAATAAAGTACTTTTGATTTCCTATTTCACGAGACAGAACAGTCATCATAACGAAATTGATTTCACACACTTAGAGCTTGGAATTATAATGCATAATGTGATTTCATAAATAAATTTTTGGTACAAATAGCTCAATTGGTGGATAACAAAAAGTATATCAGTAAATTAACCGATAGACCTAATAATGAATTTGAATACTTGCGTTAGTCTGTACAAAATGATTTATTAAAAGTACTATAAGGGATGCGGGATATTATTCGGTACGAATAATAAATAATTAAGTAAACACATTTGATAATATAATTTACAATATTTAATCTGTTCAATTATTTGCTAATCAACCATATTAAATCATAGAAAACTTTAGTTATTAGACTTCACAACACATCACTTGTTATTATAATTATAAGATCTCTAAAATTATTCACCAACCATTCCAACATGACTATTTTCTTCTATTTACTTTGACTATAATAATAATGATAATAATAATGTTCAATATAAACATATTATAACAATAAGGGAAATTACTCACGTTATATCACAGTTGTGGACTCGGACACGATCACAATGAGAATGCCCGAGGCACTCGTATTTCTTCACGCATCCTCTTGAGGAGAATGGGGAGATGGCTTTAGGGCGGGTGGCCCCCCTGCCATGGTGTCAATCGGTGGCCGTAAATACGGTCAGGTCATTGGGGTGGGTATAAAAACCCTTTAAAAGAAAGTGAAAAGGGAGATATAGAAATTAGAGAAATTAAAGAAATAATTTGATTTTATAATGGTGTTTCTGGTGGGAATGTGTGGTTGTTTTGCTGAAAGAGGCTGTTCCTCCCCTCCTCGATTTCTTCACGCCGTCATAGGCGATCAACCGAACCCGGTTAGATCCATTGGGGAAGCCGGATAAGGCGATCAGCGACCACGGCGGCGACTTTGACGAAAAGGGGGGGGGGGGGGAACTAAGTCTGGTTGAGCCTATTCGGAGATGAGATCCCTCGGGAAGGGCTTAGCGTCTGGTGGACGCGAATGGTACGGGGCAATATTTTAAATGTGGGTGAGAGATGATAAGTCGGCGCGGTCAAACATCTTTCTTGATATTCTTATGACAAAGTCTTCTATTGTTTCAAGTTTCATATCTTTTTGAATTACGGAGTTCTTCACATACCTGGGGGCGTTCACCACCCTACGCAGCGCCAAGTTCTGTTGCGTTTGTAGGGCTTTTCGAGATGAGGGAGAAGCGAGATTGTACCAGCAGGCTGCTGCGTAGGTGATTCTGGATCGGATGTAAGTTTTATACACCCCCAGTTTTATTCTGGTCGGAAGCTTCGATTGAATGACTGGACGTGCTGCTGCCATTGCTATCCTAGTCTGGTTGATTATTTTTTTGACATGATGTGTCATGTTTAGCCTCGTGTCTATGGTCACGCCTAAGTAGTTTACTTTTTGTGACCAGTTGATGGTCTGACCGTTCAACTTTAGGCTTGGTAGTCTTGCTCGTTTTCTCGGTTCTAATGCTTGTGTTTTCCCTGTGTAGGCCGTCAGGCGCCACTTAGACAGCCAATCGTGGAGAAGATCGAGGGACGTCTGTAACTTTTTTGCGGCGTGTGCTGCAGACATCGACGTTATTACGTATTCCGCATCGTCCACGTAAAGAGCCAGGGAGCAGCCGTCTCTCACCGGGATATCATTGGTGTATACAGAATAAAGAGAGGGTGAAAGGCAGCTGCCCTGGGGTACTCCGACTCTGAGTGTGTTTTCTGCTGATAAGGCGTCTTCTACTGCCACCTTGAAGGTCCTGTTCTGCAGGAAAGAGTTCAATACTCTGGTAATGCGCCGGGGGATGTTGGCTTGTATGATCTTATAGAGTAGACCGCTATGCCATACGCGGTCGAACGCCTTTTCTATCTCCAGTAAGACTGTTATCGCCTGTTCCTTTTTATTCCGGGTAGCAACAAGTGTGTGCATCACTCTGGAGAGTTGAAGAACCGTGTTGTGCTCAGTCCTGAATCCAAACTGTTCCTGGCGTGGGCTGAAGTGCTGTTCTAGGTGGGTGAGTTACCACTCGTGGGTGGGTGGGTGGCTGAGAACCATGTTAAAGATTTTCGAGAGACTCCTTGTCTCTCGAAAATCTTTAACATGGTTGGTAAAAGCGTAATGGGCCTGTAACTTCCGGGAAGGAGGGTGTTTTTTTACCCTGTTTGGGTAATATTATTACTCTGCCCTGTTTCCATATCTCTAGGAATTCGCCGGTACGCAAGATGCCATTGTAGAGCCTGGTCCGAGCGGCTATAGTGCGGTAAGGAAGATGGCGAAGAGCCTTATTAGTGATGGCATCTGCGCCCGGCGCTTTGCGTGGTTTTGCCTGCACTATTTGTCGGCGCACCATGTTCGGTGTCAGAACAATGGAGTCTTCGTCCGCCATCGGGGCCCTTGAGAGGTAATCCTCAAGAAACTCCTCCACTTCTCTGGTGAAGGCTGGATTGCATGTTGGATTCGGGCTGAACTGGTCTTCTAAGTGTTCTGCAAAAATTTCAGCACGGTCCGCTGCCCGGTATCTAGGTGACTCCCGCTCCGCCATCAAGACGGTAGTCTTGATGGCGGAGCGGTCTGATGGGAGCTGGTTTTCTTGTAAGCTGGCGGCACAGGCGGTGCAGTGACGCCCAGTCATCTTCGGCTTCTTGTAATAATAATAATAATAATAATTTATTTATTTGCAAGAAATAGGGTTACAAAGATCTTATATCTAGTTTATATATTCGCCTATTCCGCTATACGTTAGCATGCAAATTCATTTATAATTATTTTGAATTAAATTTATATTTTTTATGTGTACAATAATAGCCGTTTGTTTTTGTTTTTCAAGATAGTGCCATTTATCTATGCCGATTTACGTATTGCTTTTTGTGACTATACCAATATATATGTAATTTAAAGTGTTATAGTAAATGCAATGTCATAATACAAATCTCAAATGAATACACGTCCAGCTTATAACCATACGATTTCTAAAAGATATTGATATTAGTGTTTGTAACTAAATGAGATAAATTTAACAACATTCATTAAACATTGAGAAATAAATAAAGTATGTCATCAACAGAATGGATCATTACATAATAAAATCATTACATATATCTTATTCATTAAATCATTGATAATGTGTATACAATGTGTTAATCTAATAATAATAATAAAAAAATAATTTAAAAAAATGTTAAATAAATTTTTATAATATGTCAAAATGTAAAACCACTGTCAGTATAAGATCTATTTTACAAATAATGTCAATAATTTAAATAAAATATCAATGTCAAATATAATGATGAGATAATATAATAACCTTGGTATCGCTATATAAACTCGCTTCCGCTAAATCTCCTTTTCCTCCTATATTCCTGGTCCGGTCTCCTAGTAAGCCACGACAATGCACTGAGAAGACCACATATGAAGCTATGGGAGAGGGGAAGAGGGGAGTGCGCGATTCGCAGTGCAACGCATTCGCAATACGGCCGCCGTTAGAACTAACACGAAAACGCATCGCTGTTTCCCGCGCGTGTGATATCCGCAGTTTCAACCGCCGCTTTACAACATAAGAAGACAAAGTGTGGTGTATAAACTCCGGAAGAGTCCAGGTTAGTGGCTTTCCCGTTATTTCCTCCCTTCTCGAACCAGCACCTGTTTGAATACAGTCAACCGCCGGTCTGTCATTTTGGCAGTCTAGAATCTTCTTTCTTCCGCAGTCAAGTGATAATCATATCGGTTATCGCTTGTGGTCCTTCACTTTCATAACCCAGTGGTGCCTTTATTCGTGGTACCTATTTTGGTACTACGTTTCGGTTCCATTTTGGTCTCTTCGAGACGGATGCGAAGTAGTTTATACATCATATTTTATAGTATTATGTACTCGCCGTTATAATATGTGTATATATAAGTAAACATTTAATATTTTATTCGCTATTTCATATATTTCATTATTAAGTTTATTGACAATCCATTAATGCGTTTATTTTGTATATTTATTTATTTATTTATTTTAGTAAAAATCGTGTCGCATTTCATTTGAGTTTAATATTAAATCATGGTATAAACCGGAATTGTTAAAATATGAGGTTACGGATTGGAATCTTAGTTCAAGCAGCTAAATATATATTTAATATAAATTATTTATTATACGTCTTATAACGAAACAAGGCAACATTACAATAATATATTTTTAACAACTAGCTATTTAATCCAACCTGGATCGTTTCCGGCGCAAAAGTGCCCATGACACTCGCCGCGTTACCGCGTTGAATTGCGATGGCCAACCTTTGCACCAAAAATGATCCAGAGCGGAAGTCCCCTGTAATTTCGCTAAGCCTGCGTCCAATCTCCCTAATTAGGCCCTTTGCCTCCATACTCCAACTACCCAAGGTCTCCACGGCCACTGGAACGAAATGGTACAGCGATTCCAGAGCAGCGTATTTGAGCCTCTTCTTAGCACAAGCATCCTCCGCAGCTGCCGATGGAGAGTGGACAGTGCGACCGAGATGGCTAGCGGCAACAGTACTGACGCAAGTTGCGTCCCATATGAGGCACTTGCCGTTTTTCCATGGCACCAAGGTCAGCCCATCCGGTCTCTTACCATCAGTTCTGCATAGACCTGGAGGCTCAAGCACGCAGGGAACGTTAGCTGAAATTAGGGCTCTACGGATTATGTCATTTAGAGCATGGTGTCGTGGGAACCTCCCCGAGCAACGACGACAACTCATCGCGTGGTGACCATCAGCCTCTACCATGAATCCGCAGTTAAGTTTATTTAATTTAAAACATTTCAATATTTTTAAAATATCATTATATGTAGGTAGGAGAAAATTTTTAGCGCATAGTAACAGAGCCGATTTGTAAACGTGTTTCTTTGTTAAGAATAGTGATAAGGAATTTGTTACATATAAATATAGGTACGCATAACGGCATCCAAGTTTTATGCTATTGTATTGGAGTTCTTTTAAGTTAAAGTACAGTCGTGAACATAAAACAATTATTCTTTTGTGTTACTAAATATTGTTGTGTTACTAAATATTGCAATAATTTTATTTCTTATTTTTGCGGTTTATTTAATTACTATTTACAATGCCTAATCCCGCAGACAGAGATAACCCTAAAAAATCCTCTGCTATGGATAGAAAATTAACTCTGTTAGAAATAAAACGGAATGAATTGTTTGGAAGTCTTCAGGAATTATACGATTTATCGCTTAACTATCGTAACGATGATTTTGATTCAGAACAATTTCTAGCGTGGACACAAACGATTGATGATCTTCGAGTTGACTTCCGTTCAGTCGTAGAAGAGCATAATAGTTTATTATTTGACATTGATCCAACTGCGATGCCTAGCTATCAACCTATTATTTCATTTGAAAGATTATACAGCTGTATCAAACGCGTCGTAGATAAGTTAACTCCTTTAAAGGTTTCTGAGGTGAGTGCGACTGGCCGAGCTGGTGATTTCGTCTCGCGATCCCAGCGTCCATCGTTGCCACCAATAGAACTAATGCACTTTGACGGGGATATTAAAAACTGGCATTTATTCTATGCCTCGTTTAAGTCGACTGTCCACGATAATGCTACTTTAAATAATTCGGAAAAATTATATTATTTATTAGGAAAACTTTCTCCCAAAGCACAGTCTGTTTTTAGCGGAATAACCCCTACCGCTGATAATTACGGAATCATTATTGAATCGCTGATTAACAAGTACGAAGACAAACGAATGTTAGCTTCTTCTTACTTGGAACAGATATTAAACTTGAAACTAACCGGTTCTTCAGCATCAAACTATGAAATATTTTTAGATAAAATTGTTTCAGCCGCTAACGCCCTTATGAATCTTAATATAGATGATTTAGGAAATTTTATTTTATTTTATCTATCGCTAAAAAAGTTAGATGATTCTACTATTCAATCTTTCGAGATGGAAAATCGTAACACGCTGATCCCTACCTTTAATAATTTAGTTGATTATATTAGAAGTAGGTACAAAATCTGTCAAAATACTAAATCGCTTAGCAACAATAAAATTAGTAATTATAATACCAAGCCGCATAAAAATAATTACAACAAATTTATTCCTAATCCGCAATCATACGTAGCTTGCCGTAATACTCACACGCCGTGTATGTGCGCGAACATAGCGCACGAAAATCTTTTTAAATGCCCCGCATTTATGCAATTATCGCCGCCCGATCGTTTTAGACAAACGAAAGATAAGGGTGCATGTGTGAACTGCTTAAGTTTACATCACAAAACGATTAACTGTAAGTCGCAGAGTAAATGCCGCATATGCAATAACAAGCATCATACGCTGATACACTTCAAAAACAATAATTCTCAAGTGCAACAGTTAACGCAGTCCGCTACCACAGTTGAGTCTGGTAACATAAATAGGTATACTTTAGATAAAGACAAACCCGCCTCTCAGTCTCCTGAGGTATCATTATGTACCACCTCCGTAAAGTCAACAGCACCATCCGCAACTAAAAACATTACGAATTGTCCTAATGACAGCACCATCCTACTTGCGACGGCGCAAGTGGTTGTTTTCGATTCAACGGGTAAACAAGTATTGATTCGTGCGTTGGTCGATTCTGCCTCTCAATCGAATTTTATTACCGTAGATTTATATAAACGTCTCGGTTTACAGCCAGACACTAATAAAATTAATTCGGTTGTAGTTCAGGGAATAGGTGGCTCTCGGCAATCTATAAAGTGTCACGTAAACCTAAAGTTTTATTCGCGATTTAATTTTCATTATAATTATGATATTTCCGCATTGGTGGTTGATCGTATTACCGGCAACCTGCCTACCGCGCCAGTAGATGTGGCAAAATTACCCTATCTGCTTTCACTTCCTCTCGCTGATAACGACTTTGCCACGCCCGGTCCTATTCAAATGCTGATAGGAGCCGAGATTTTCCCGCATTTAATTATACCAGGGGTAGTTTCTAGTCCTATATACAATACTCCGCCCGCCATAGAAACTACACTTGGATTTTTACTAATGGGTTCTGTACCCGCATTAAAAACCGCTGATAATAGATTCACAACCTCTTGTTGTGCAGTCGTTCACGATGATATGGACACGCTTCTCAAGCGCTTTTGGGAATTTGAAGAAGTGCAAACGCAGCTTCTTGTTAATGAAGAAGACAATGAGTGTGAAGAACACTTTCGCTCTACCACTTCTCGAGATGAGAGTGGTCGATACACGGTAGCTTTACCATTTAGTGGTGATCCATATACGTTGGGCGATTCATACAAACTTGCGCTTAAAAGATTTTATTGTCTGGAACGCAAATTGGAGTACTCTCTTTCACTTCGTACCGCTTATGATGACGTCATACGTAATTATTTGAGTAAGGGCTATTTATCACCCACTTTGATTGGAATCGATGATCATATTCAACCACATTTTTATTTAAGCCACCACGCAGTAATCAATCCGGAAAAGAGCACTAAATTACGAATAGTTCTAGATGGTGGATGTAAAACCGTTAACGGTCCGTCACTTAACGACATATTACATCAAGGCCCTAACTTACAAGGGAACCTGTTTGACATTATTTTAAGATTTCGATTATTCGCTATAGCACTATCCGCCGATTGCCGTCAAATGTTCCTTCAGATTGGCATAACGCAATGTGATCGCCGTTATTTAAGAATTTTATATAGATGGCAAACTTTTGTTGCCAATCGGGTTGTTAAACTAACTGATAACGTTCCTGCTACTCGTTTTCATCACGTAGCAGGCATCGAAAATCCCGCTGACTGTCTTTCAAGAGGCCTTACTCCCGAAAGACTTATTAATCACCGTCTGTGGTTCCATGGACCCATCTGGTTAATTAGATTTCCTTCAGAATGGCCAATTCACCAATTTAATGGTGATTATCTAATAGAGGAAATTCCAGAGCAAAGACCTACAACATGTCACATGACTACTTGTAATAAATCCGCAGAATCTCTCATTTATAAACTTGCTAGTCGCGTAAGTTCTTATTCAAAATTGTTAAGAATAATCGTTTCTATATATCGTTTTCTCTGCAAACTGCCTAAAGGTCGAAATATAAACCGCTGCGATTTAGACTTCGCTGAAAATAAATTACTGCTATCGCTACAACTGGTACATTTCGCTAATGAAATAACAAAAATAATAAATAATCGGACTTGTTTAGACAGTCTATTAAAATTGAACCCCTTCTTGGATGAATCGGGGCTTATCCGAGTTGGTGGTCGCTTAAAGTACGCTAACGCTGAAACAAGCAATTTTAAAAATCCCATACTATTACCGCGACACGATCCTATTGTGGATTTAATTATTGATACTTATCATAAAAAATATTCCCTGTTTTTCATGGCCCTTAGGAGTCATAGAAAAAATACATCCCTCTCGGTACGGAATCGCTCGCGTGGCCACAGTCAGAACCTCTAAAGGAACTTATGTAGGGCCGACAGTTCGTCTGTGTCCACTACCTACGCAATAGGTTAATACATTTAGATATAAATTTAAGTTGCATACCTAGATTTAAGTACATTTTAGAATAATGTCATTATTTAAGTTAGTTTACACCGCTATTATACATATATTCACCCGCTCATATATATTTATTTCTGTAAAGTTTATGTATATATATATTTCGCTAATTCGCATCCATATCCTGTTTTTGCTTTAAAGGCTACCCTTTAAGGCCGGCGGAAATGGTATCGCTATATAAACTCGCTTCCGCTAAATCTCCTTTTCCTCCTATATTCCTGGTCCGGTCTCCTAGTAAGCCACGACAATGCACTGAGAAGACCACATATGAAGCTATGGGAGAGGGGAAGAGGGGAGTGCGCGATTCGCAGTGCAACGCATTCGCAATACGGCCGCCGTTAGAACTAACACGAAAACGCATCGCTGTTTCCCGCGCGTGTGATATCCGCAGTTTCAACCGCCGCTTTACAACATAAGAAGACAAAGTGTGGTGTATAAACTCCGGAAGAGTCCAGGTTAGTGGCTTTCCCGTTATTTCCTCCCTTCTCGAACCAGCACCTGTTTGAATACAGTCAACCGCCGGTCTGTCATTTTGGCAGTCTAGAATCTTCTTTCTTCCGCAGTCAAGTGATAATCATATCGGTTATCGCTTGTGGTCCTTCACTTTCATAACCCAGTGGTGCCTTTATTCGTGGTACCTATTTTGGTACTACGTCTCGTTACCAAACCTAAATAAACAATGATAAATAAATTAAAAAAAAAAAACATTTTTGTAAAAATCAAATTTTTAGTAAAAAACTATTTGCTTTCAAAAAATTCCTTAAGAGTATAGAAGTTTTTATTTAGCAGCCAATTTTTAAGGCAATTGTATTGTTTCCCTGTTGGCAATTCTCTTATTTCTTTTGGTATTTTATTAAACACCTTAATACTCATCATATAGCAGTTTTGTTGGAAAATAGAACATTTACATGATGGAAAAAGTAATCTGGTGGGGTCCCGTAATCCCAGTCTAGATGTATCTCTAGCTCTGTTGTACAACTGAGGGTATTTATTTACAAAATTGGCTACATCTAAGATATACATGTCAGTTAAGGTTAATATCTTATTATTTTTAAATAAAGGTTTGCATGACTCTAATGGACCGACATTACAAATGGCGCGTATACATTTCTTTTGTGTCAAAAAAACATTAATAGCATTGCAAGAATTCATCCAAATGATTAGGCCATACCGTAATAAAGAAGCGACGTATGCATAATATGCCGTTAGTGCGGCATCTTTACCTATATTATGTGTAATTTTACGTAGAACAAAAACATATTTATTTAATTTGTTGCATAGCATTTCTGTGTGAGTTTTCCAGCTTAAATGTTCATCGATATGAATACCGAGAAAATTTGTATTATTTACTTCCGTTATTATTTGGCCTTGATACTGAATATTTAAATATACTGAATATTTAATATACTGAATATTTGGCCTTGATACTGAATATTTAAAAAGTATTTTAAACAATTATCTATGTTAAATGTTGAAAAGATACTTCTATTTGCATTACCATATAGCAACAGTTTGCCACAGACTGAAAATAATATTAGATATAAGTGCAATATTAGATTACAAACAATGTCATTGTATGACGATAAATTTCAATTCATAGATTGTAATTCATTTATTAAAATTAAATACTTTTTAACTAAAGATAAATTTTATCTTTCTAATTACTATAAAAGACAAATAGCAATTTCGCTATATTTTTATATTTCTAATAAAGCCAAATGCTTGGCTAACACAGCTGCTTCTATTGAGCAGCTACGTAATTTAAGTAGCATTCCTTTGAGCGTGGAACATGTTCCACATAATTTAAATTAGTAATTAAGACAATGGAGTCAACCTCTTGCAATGCATTATTTGGTACTAATAGACATTTAAATTTCAGTGTAAGCGAAATTGCCATTGATACACAATATGTATGTTATAAAGGCAAATGTAAAGAAAATGTACCATCAGCTAATAATAAAAAAGAATTAAACTGTCGGTTAAACCTGGTTCACCAAAATATTCAAGGGCTGATGGGTAAAGATTTGGAATTGGAGTTGTTCATGAACTGTAATAACGTGGACATTCTTTGTATAACAGAACACTGGCTTAAAAGTCATCAGATCATGTTCAGCTTCAATAATCACATAGTTGGCAGCTCGTTTAGCAGAAGTAAGATGATACATGGTGGCTCTTTAATTATTGTTAACAAACTAATTAAATTTAAAGAACGTAAAGATATTGTGAGCCTTTCTGTTGAACGAGTCATCGAGATTGCTTGTATTGAGTTCGAGCAATTTATTGTAATAAGTGTATATAAGCCTCCTTGTGCAGCTTTTGAGGAGTTTTCTAACAAAATGGAGGAGGTTATGTATAAAGCCTCAAATTCAAAGATGAACATTGTTATCTGTGGAGATTTTAACATTAATATTTTAGAACAATCTTCTTTATCACATAAGTTTATAAATCTATTCAAATCTTATAATTTACACAAAATTTTCTATGAACCAACTAGAATAACTGCCTCTAGTGCTACTTGTATAGATAACATATTTTCAAATATAACACCTACAAATAGCTCAATTATAAATACATTAGATTCAGACCATACTGGGCAATCAGTTCAATTTTTGAGAGTACCAAATAAACTTCAGAGAAAAGAAATTGTTTTTGTTCCTATAAATAGTAGTCGATTAGAACGTTTTAAAAAAAATTTAGCTGCAAAATTGCCTGAGATGCCCTTTCAAGAAAATCCAAATAATTTATATGATACATTCTTTAATTTGATAGATACAGAATATAGGCAAATATTTACACCAAAATCTATATCTGTAAGTAAACGCAGAGGTTTTAGTGAGTGGGCAACTGCAGGAATTTTTAAAAGCAGGAATCGGTTATTTGATTTATATTATGAAAAATCTTTTAATCATAGTACTGAATTCAAAGAGTATGTCAAAAATTATTCAAAGATTTTTAAAAGAGCTTGCAATGCTGCCAAGTCAATACACATAAAAAATATGATAAAACACTCTTCTAACAAAATAAAGGCAACATGGAACATCATAAATTGTGAAATTGGCAAGACTAGTATTTTTGATGAAGAATACCAATTAAATGTAGAAGGAGTCAATGTTACGGGATATTTGGAGGTAGCTAAGGAATTTGAAAAATTCTTCTCTAATGTGGCCATCAGAACAACTCAAAGTCTAAGCTCTTCAGCCAGTACCGCGGAATTATTATTGAAGCAATGTGTCAACAAGTGTGAATCAAATTTTGAATTTTCTTTTATTGATTCTAAAGATATATTAAATGCTTTCAAAACACTAGAAATTAAAAAAACTGCAGATTTATGGGGCCATTCCCTTAAAATCATTGCCTCAGTAATAAATATCATTGCACCATACTTAGCTGTAATATTTAACTGCTGTATAACAAATGGTGTTTTTCCTGATTTAATGAAACTCTCAAGAGTAATTCCAATATTTAAGTCTGGCTGTAAATCAGATCCCACTAACTTTCGGCCTATCTCGGTTCTGCCTTCCCTGAGTAAAATATTTGAAAAAATAATTCTTAATCAAATGTTAAAACATTTTAACAAATTTGAACTGTTTCATCCTAAACAATTTGGATTTACAAAGGGTCGCTCAACCGTAGATGCTGGTGTAGAATTATTGAAAAAAATCTATGAAGCCTGGGAGGAATCACATGATGCAATTGGAGTATTTTGTGATTTATCTAAGGCATTTGACTGTGTTCATCATAATACTTTAATCAGGAAATTACACTACTATGGCATTAGAGGTAAGGCCCTCGATCTTCTGACTTCGTATTTGAATGGAAGAACTCAGAGGGTCGATATCAATGGAATAAGATCAAACGGTGCCACTGTCACCATGGGTGTTCCACAAGGATCCATTCTTGGTCCGTTTTTGTTTTTGATATATATAAATGACTTGCCCTTCTTTGTTGGCGATAGGCATGGAATCGTACTGTTTGCGGATGACACTTCACTTTTATTTAAAGTGAAAAGACGAGTTGGTAAGTATGACGAAGTGAACATTGCGATTTCAAAAGTTGTACACTGGTTCAATGTTAACAACCTCCTATTAAATGGAAATAAAACCAAGTGTATTAGATTCTCAACGCCTAATGTAAGGCATATAGATACCAATGTACAACTTAACGGGGACAAATTGGATCTTGTGGACTCTACTGTCTTTTTAGGGATTACGATAGATAAAAAACTACAGTGGGGACCACATATCGACAAATTAACGAGTAGACTAAGTTCAGCGGCATTTGCAGTTAAAAAAATGAGACAGATTAGTGACGTAGACACTGCGAAAATTGTGTATTTTAGTTATTTTCATAGTATTATGTCTTATGGGATTCTACTATGGGGAAATTCCACTGATATAAATACAATCTTTGTTTTACAAAAAAGAGCTGTAAGAGCTATTTACAATCTCAGTCCACGAGTTTCCCTAAAAGAAAAATTTAAAGAAATTAATATTTTAACTGTACCATCACAGTTTATATTTGAAAACTTGATGTATATTCGTAAAAATATTTCTTCATTTAAGAAAAATAGTGATGTACATAATGTAAACACAAGGAACAAAAACAATCTTGCTCTGCATGTATCACGTCTCCACAGAATAAGTAACTCTTTTATGGGGCAATCTATACGCTTTTACAATAAACTTCCAAATGCTATTAAAGATCTACCAATACACAAATTTAAAAAATGTATCAAATCGAAACTTTGTAAAAAAGGTTACTATAAAATATCTGAATATTTGGATGATAATAAGGCATGGGATTAATTGCTCCTCATAGCAGTCTCATAATAATTATAATATATTATTCATAAATACATTGTAATTGTAATTGTAAAAACATTGTTTAAAAAAATGTATATGCACAAAAAAGACAAGCCCGCTGAGTTTCTTCCGCCGGATCTTCTCAGTGTGTGGCCGCGTTTCCGATCCGGTAGTAACTCAAAAAATGTTGACTCGTCAAAAGTGCCTGTAAAGGATAATTTGAATAAAAATGTTTTGACTTTGACTTTGACTTTGACTTAGGGTTACTTTGGATGTGTTGTAGTGAGAAAATTGTATAAATTTTGTTTTATTTATATTTGCCATTAAATTATTTAATTTTAACCATTTAAATACTACTTCTACTAAATTATTTAATTTTTCCGTAAATTGATCATCACTTTCGACTATTAACGTGATATCATCAGCAAACATACTACACTGACAGTCTAAAATATCCGGAAGATCATTTATGTTAACTAAAAAGAAGAATGGTCCCAATATGCTACCCTATGGGACTCCAAATTTATTATATAATATATCAGATTTATAGGTAACTAATTCAGATTTTTCATTAAATGTGCTAATTTCTACAAACTGTTTACGGTCAGTCAAGTAACTTTCAATCCACTTCAGCGCAATACCTCTGATACCGTATTTTTGAAATTTAGTGAGTAGGTTTTTGTGATCAACAAAGTCGAAGGCTTTTGACATATCAAAAAAAAACAGCTGCGGCTCTTTTCCTTTCGTTTATATTTTCTGTTATCCTTTTTACTAAAGAAAAGACCGCCAGCACAGTGGATTTATTTTTTTGGTATCCATATTGTTGAGAGTGTATAATGTTATGTTTCTTAAAAAAATTCGTAATCCGCTCATGCATTACCTTTTCAAAAATTTTTGCAATTACAGGTATTAAAGTTATAGGTCTATAGTTGACTATTTCATTGCGTTTGCCACTCTTAAATAGTGGTTTAACTACTGACAATTTAAGACTTTCCGGAAAGATACCTTGCAAGAAGGATTCATTTATTAACCAAGCTATAATTGGAGATAAAATATCGGCTAAATTTTTAATAACTTTAGTGGAGATTAGATTCGCCTACTGATTCGGTATTTTTAAGCGCTTTAATTATGCGAGCAACTTTAATTTCATTAGTTGGACTTAAAAATATGCTTTCTTTGATTTATTTTATATTCGAATTGTAAATATTATCTTCCTGTGTTATTTTCTTATTAGTCAAATTGATAAAATATTTATTAAAATTATTTGCTATCTCTGTGGGATTTGATACTACCTTACCGTTGTGTATAATTGTATTTAAATTATTATAAGATTTGAAAGAAGAGCTTGTTTCATTTTTAACAATTTTCCACAGAGCACGGCTTTTGTTTCTCGAATTTAAAATATATTTTTTATTGACATGGTTTTTTGAAGCTTTAATGCAGTACTTGAAAATTTTACAATATTTCGAGTACATAGCTTTAAACACAGGGGATTTGTTTATATAGTATTTATTCCGTCATCTCCTTTTCGTTGAACATGATATACGAATACCTTTGGTTATCCATTTTACTTCAAACTTGTTTGACGTCACCTTTAATTTACGCATTGGGAAACATAGACAAAAAAGCATACAAATAATTTCATAGAACTTATCAAAACTATTGTTGATGTTATTTTCTTGCGTTACATCAGTCCAAGTTAGGCTCGTTAAACATTCCTTGAATTTTTTTATGTTATAAGAACAATAGCTACGCCTATAAATATAAAAATAATTTTTTTCGCTAATAGTTTTATCGGTTCTGAATTGTAACATTTGACACGTATTGTGATCTGATAAATTTAGATTTTTAAGAAGGCTGTTTGTTTCTTTTATGTTGCTTGCTATGTTATCTATACATGTTTTTTGTCTAGTAGGCCCTTGTATATGTAACGTTAAATCATAATTACTAAGTATTGTCTTGAGTTCTTTTGTTGTATTATTGTTAAGTAAAATATCTATATTAAAATCTCCCGCTAGAATTATGTGTTTTTTATGATTTCTTGTTAATATGTGTAACAGAGTTTGTAGTTTATTAAAAAATATACTAACATTTGAGTCAGGCGTCCTGTATAGACAAATAATGTAACAGTTATAAACTGGTAAATATATGCCACAACATTCAAAAGATTTTTCAATAGATAAATCGGCACAAACATCTAATGCATTAGCTTCTAAATAATTTCTTATAAGAATGCAAACAGCCTCGCGGCTTTTTGTCTTTCTAGAATACGAAGAAGCAAATCTGTAGTTGTTAAGTACAATATTACTTTCATGACCCTTCTTAACAAAGGTTTCCGAAAAGCATAAAATATCAACTTTTTCATTTACTTTACAAAGGTTTTCTAGATACACGGTAATAATGTCAAGTTTATTTAGAAGTCCAGCAATATTTTGGTGCATAATAATGGTATAGTTATAATTATAATTAGAATTTTGTTTAGGAACGAAATAACTGGCAACTATCGTTTAAGTTAGCTGTATTTGATTTGATATTATTATTTTTTTTAAAATAAAACGGGATTGTTCCTTTCTTTGGTTCTGTTTCAATGTTTGTTTTAGATTTGTTATATACATTTAAACATTTAATTTTAGCTTTTAGAGGCCAATTTTTACATACTATGAAAGTTTTCTTATAAAACATATTATCCAAAACAGAGTTTATAATATTGCAAATTTTTTTTAAATGCTGCTTATTTGTGCCATAAAACCAAATATCTGCTAGATCCACATAAGTCGATCTATATGAATTATTACATTATAATTGTATAATGCTATTCAACTTATATTCATTAAAGTACTTATTGTTAGGTGTGCTTAAAACTAACACGTTATGGTTACCAAGATATTTAAGTAAAGCCGATATTTCCATAATAACTTCTATAGGATTTTTATCATGTTCACCGACACTTACAATAAACAGGTCTGATTTCCGCATAGTCATACTGTAGCAAGGTTGAAGTATATGCTTACTGCTCGCAAACGGCTTTGTTTCCGAAAATATGCTATAATTTTCAAATGGGGAATGTAGTCGAATCTCCCAGCTTTCGGTGGCAAAGTTTTTGAGATTTTCCTTTATCTCGGCCGAAAGTCTGTTTAGCTGCGATTTTAGAGTAGGGCAACGTGTTTTTTTTTTCCAGAGTCAACGGATGTTACGCTTTTTCTTGATCTTCTCCTTTAAATTATGAGGAAGATCGTTGGAGAAGCGAGAGGAAGTTTTGGTTCTGGTGGCCTCACGTAGTGCGTCCTGAATATTCTGGGTGAGTTGCACTGCCAGATTGTTAACTTCTGCCGGTGAAGATATCGGAAGCTGGGAGTGTTCGCCTCGATGATGGACGTGAATTGGTGCCAATTGACCAGTTGGCATGGGGGCGGTGGTGCTAGTCGTGTTGGTATTTCCTCGATTGTCAAGAGGATAGGGAGATGGTCTGATCCCATATCTTCTGGTAGGACTTCCAGTAGTGTCCTTTGCTGCACTCCGTTGTGTACCACTAGATCGAGCACATCGGGTGTGTGAGCGTCGTTGAATGGGTAGTGGGTTGGCGCTTCTGGACCAAGGATGGTGAGGTCGTGCTGCTCTGCTGCCTCTAGGAGTCATCTGCCTGGCGTATTTATAGTTGTAGAATGCCATGCTAGGTGCTTACAATTCCAGTCGCCGGCTGCGATAGTCGGTGATGGAGAGTTAAAGATTTCCATTATATCGGAAGAAGATACTCTGTTGGTAGGAGGACGATAAATGCTTTACAGCTTGAAAGTATTGCTGGCGACCTGGATTTCCACACCCAGCGCTTGCATGGAATTAAGATGTATCTGTGGCAGCGGTTGATCGATGACCCTACGGTGCATCAATATGGCCAGTCCCCGGTAAGCCATATATTTTTTTGAGGGTAGGTGCTAAAATTCGTACAACGCATTTCTCGGTTTTAATTATTTAATCTATAAAAATTTACACATTTAAAAACAATAATCGTGTATATTTTGTGGTAAACAGTGTATTTATTATTGTCGTATATAAATAATACATGATTATAAAGTTTCCAATGAATACATAAGTGTTGTACTACCTGTCCTGCCAGTGACACCGTTTTTCTGTTCATGTGCTTTTTTACAATTTGGAATAGCACTACACATAATTTATTTGCACTCATGGCCAATCTCAGCTCGGTTCTGGTAAAACAAAATGAACTTGAAGCTATGCTTATTAAGCAATGTTCGGAATTCGAGGCCCGATTCAAGACCTGCAGTTATATTAGTGATGCCATGAGTTTAAAACAATTACATGCTGAGTTTTCATCTTTCAAAGAACAGATGTTGGCTATCCTGCATCTTCTAAGACTACAGATTACTGAAGTTTGCAAGTCCTTAGATTATTTTGAAATGGCACACCGTAAAAAATATCTCTTAGTAAAAGGTATTCCAGAAAATACTACCGAAATCCTTGATGTTGTTATAAGTGACTTCATCCGTAATAATTTCGGAATAGAAGATGTCTCAAAAACAGCATTTAAATCTGTCACTCGGTTGGGAAAGCTTCAATCGGAAGGTAAAGCCCGCCCAGTGCTGGTCCGCTTCACACAGCCATTTTTCAAAACTTTGGTATGGCAAAAGAAATCTTGTCTTAAAGGTAGTCTTGTCATATCCGAATATCTTACTCATAGACGCCAGGCTCTTTTTATAAAAGCGCGCAAGAATTTGGGCATCAAGAACTGCTGGACTAGAGACGGCATCATATATATTAAGGCTTCCAACAGAGATATACATAAAGTAGATTCAGATGAGGATTTGGTGAAGCTGAGTAAGTTGCAGAATGCAAATCAGTCAATAGCAGCCTCAAATCATGTACCGGCTGCCCCAGTGCAGATTGATGGGGAAATTGATCTCGTAAAGCAAAAGCGTTCAGCACGTTCCCGTAAATGAGTGGCCAACTCACAAGAACTGTTGGTATTTACTTGTTCAATAATTAATCAGGTACCTGGGTCCTTGATAGTTTTTCTAGGTACTGTACTATGTTAACTTTTAAACTAACGCGTTCTACTATCATTTTTAAATATATAAACGGGTCAATAACGCGTACATATATAGAACTTACTTGTAAAGCTCGACGTTTCGGCCAAGTTACATTGACCGTGGTCACGAGCAGACCCGTTTATATATTTAAAAACTGTACTATGTTGCTTTCTATTTCCAATGAGTTTATTACACATTTTAAATATTTTATAATTAATCAATTCTTTTCATCCACTTATACTTGAAACATATAATAGGTAATTGTAATAAGTCATTACAAGCTTTGTGTACCCATATGTATGTATGGAAATTTACATACTCAGCATCTTAACATGGTGCACAAGTATTTAAAGTGTTCAAGTAAGTATAGGTATGTATAATAAAATATAGCTCACATTTATATAAGTAGTTTTGTAATAAAAGTATTAATTAATATAGTTATAGCTTTAAGTAGTTAATAATAGCTTTAGCAAGTTCATAATAATCATTTAACAATTAAGGTCTTTAATGTCTTTTTTTTATCAAATATTTACTTTCAATTTTATTATTGCCTACTTGAAATCATTTGTATTAAGTGTGGGTTAACAATTAAGCAATTTATCAATATCTGACGTTATCAACTAAAATTCACAAACATTTACTTCCATTTGCTTAAAGTTAATAAAATAAAGTTATAATATGCTATATAGGATTTAACAGGATAAAAGGTACCGGTTAACTATCTTTCATATACATTCTAATATAATTCATACACATTGTAAGTTTAGGGTATACACTTGTCCACAGCAGCACTTATTCAGAATATAATAATAAAATGGTATTTTAAGTTGTATATCTAAACATATATATGTTCTGTTCGACTTCATGTAGTGGTCAGTTTAATTTCTATTTTTATTTCAAGCTTTTAAGTTCCTCTAATAAAAATACTATTGGTTCTATAGACAAAGTAATCGGATAAAGCTTTAGTAACTTCTGTCTATTGTAAAGTAAAATAGAGAACAATTCAAGTTGCTTCTTCGCTCATCCCTGTAACGCGACATTTAAAACCTATTAACTTTATCACAAAGTGATTAATAGCTAGATGTAAGAATATCAACATTTCTATTATTATGTCTTCTCATGTGTTTGGGTCGCAGTAGCAATATTAGCAGTAGCAATATAATGTCATGTAAATGTTTTTTTTTTTTTCATGCCTTATTTATTTAATTGCTTTTGTTTTGTTATTTGAAATGTATTTTTACTCATGTTTTCCTATTATAGTAAAAATAGTCTTCCTACTAATGTATAATTCGCCGTGTTGGTCCCGGCCTCCTTTGTAGAATAGGCCAACTGCCGTTCTGCCAGGCAGGTCGTAAAAGGCGACCGATTGGCTATTGAGTCACTACCATCGTGGCTTCTAGATGGTAGAGTTCTGCATTGTCTCGCCCGGGTCTGGTACCACCGCCTTACCTCTTCCTGCCGCAATAGCGTCAGTGCTTGTCGCTGTCGTGTTCCGGTTTGGAGGGTAAGGTATCCGGTAAACTTATGCATGTGGCATTAGACCTCGCCACTAGATAGCAACGCACCATTAACATCTTTGGTGTCTATAGGCGATGGTTGACTCTTTCCATCAGGAGACCCATCTGCTTGTTTGCTATCTTATGATATAAAAAAAAAAAATAACAAATGATATTTTGAATTTTTTCTTGATATTTGTCTGTTTACATAAATATATTTGCAGGATGTCAATTTGCTCAGGTAAAAACAAAATTATCTGCTTTGTTAGATGTCTTTAATATTTTGTTTGAGTTTGAAACGCACAACCAGTTTATACTTGTTGATTTTTATTATTATAAAGACACTTGACTTGTGATTCTAATTTAGATACCAAAGTTTGGATGAAGCTTCTATTAAACATAGGTAGGTTATTATTTATAGTTCCTTTATAAAATGATCTGTTTTCTAACATATTATGGAGCACACTAAATTTGAGAACCTCACTTTGAATTTATAGTATTAGTTTGTTCCATAACTCTAATCATTCTTCTCATAAGTAGATAATAACTTGGAATACAGATTCATTTGTATTTTGTGTAAATGCTATGTTGAATCTTTTGCCGTTTTTGCTGGTATTAATGTATGTGCTGGGTACCTACCTACTTAACATCTGTTTAGTTAGTTTTTGTTATTCGAGTAACTGTCAAATATCAAGTAACAATTATTGACAGTTGCAGCTGATGAACGTGTATTTTTTCTATCATAGGCAAAGACCAAGGGCCATGCTGCCATATTCGTCGCCGATGCTGTTCAATTCTATGTTACAAGTAGTAGTTATATACTATTCCCACACCCGTAAACGTGGTTCTCAACTTGTTTATTCTAAGGGTTTTCTTTGAGTCATTGCGCTATGTGTATTATCATTTTAACGACTGTGACTTTTTTTTTATACCAGTAGTTAATTTTTGTTTTAATCACCGTTACTATCTTTTTCATTACATAGGTACCTAGTGTTAATGTTAACATAGTTTTAGGTTAATAGAAGTACATGGTGTGTATCCGTGGTAATTATTGGTCCATTTTAAGCAAATCATCTAGACTTATTTGATGCACTATAAAATCTCTGTTATTATTTGCATAGCCTATTTTATGTTCAACACAGTGTATTTGTAAACAGTGTGTTAGTTTTAGTAACGTCTATATTAAGTTTGAAACAGTTTGTAACGTATTAATTATCTATAATAACATACTCCAAGCTTTCTCATCTATTAAATTGTTCTTGTTAACTGGCAGGTCAGAAATGTATGTGTGTATTTAATAATATTTAGCATATTATTTTTTTGTTGTTTTTATAATTATTTCTCAAATTATTGTAGTTTACTATATTTTTTTATTATCATATTATTATATATAATATCTTTATATTATTTAGGTATATTATTATTTAAAATATTATTATATATATTGTTAGTATATTTTATTTATTATCATGTCAGAAGATTCGTTCTATTCAGCCTATAACAGTTTTTCTTCAGTCTCAAGTGATGACTCTTTTGATACTCCTTTTACGCTTTGTGATGGATTGCAAAATGCCTTTTCAAAACATCGTTACTCCTTTAATGTTTGTCACATAAATTGCCAGAGTATCCCCTCCCATCACGCCGAGTTACTCGATACATTCCGTTCTTGTACAGCCCATGCTATCTTGATTTCTGAAAGTTGCCTTAAACCGCAACTTAACACTTTCTCATACACTCTTCCCGGGTACGTCCTGATACGCAATGATCGTGTAGGTAAGGGTGGTGGGGGTGTAGGAATATACTTACGTAGTGATTTTGAGTATCGTGTTCTATCCTCCTCACCTAATTTGTACTCAAACTCAGCAGAATTTCTATTCCTTGAAGTTTCGCTAAACGGAGTTAAGGTAGTTGTTGGGGTAGTGTATTGTCCCCCTAATGCTGACTATTTCTCTAGGCTTGAAAGTGCATTAGATTGTATTTCTGCTGATTATGATCACACTATCATAATGGGCGATTTTAACACCGACTTAATCAAAATGTCAACCAGGTCGCAACGACTGTTAGATTTAATACATTCTTACAATTTCACTGTACTTTCATCAGATGCTACTCATCATAACCTCCACTCTCCCGATACTTTACTCGATTTGACCTTGATTTCATCTCCCACCTACGTTATAAATTATGGTACTCTTATGGCCCCTGGCTTCTCACATCACGACTTACTATTTCTGTCTTATAAATTAAAGTCCCCTAAGCTATGTCTCACCACAATTCGGGTGAGATGCTTTAATAAAATAAACGTAAAAGCATTTGATGAAGATGCAAGAAATATGGAGCTATCAAACTTTTTTAATGCAAAGTCTGTGGACGATAAGATCAATCAGCTAAATTCTGCTGTGCTTGCTTTATTTGATAAACATGCACCATTTAAAATAATTAAATTAAAGCGCCCCCCAGCGCCATGGATAACTGATGATGTTCGTAAAGCAATGAGACGTCGTGACCGTGCTTTCAATAAATTTAAGCGTAACAGGTGCAATGTCAATTGGGAAGCATATAAAACAGTACGTAACCGTTGCAATCAATTGGTAAGATCTGCTAAACGTCGCTACATACATGAGAGTATTACTAACTCTTCCGCTTCTGATGTGTGGAAATTTCTAAAAACAATTGGCGTCAATAATAAATCTTTAAGCAATGACGTTGGTTCGATGTCATTGAACGATCTTAATAATTTATTCACGTCAATCCTACAGTTAAATAGTACGGACAAATCTGTTACTCTTACTCAAATCAAAGAATGGAATTTATGTAATGTCTTGCCTCATCCTCTGGACGTGTCTGAGCCATTTTCTTTTTCGCCGGTAACTGAAGACGAAGTATCTAAAATCATAGCTTCTATAAAATCTAAAGCTACCGGAAGTGACGGTCTGGGCCGTATTATGATTATTCCAATCCTTAAGCACATCGCTGTTGCAATTACCCACATAATCAATACATCTATTCTAACTGGTTTTTTTTCTTCAATTTGGCGTAATGCCTTCATAATTCCACTACCCAAAGTTCCCTGTCCGACAGCCCCTTCCTACTTCCGGCCCATTTCAATTTTACCATTTTTATCAAAAATTATAGAAGCCGTTTGCCATAAGCAAGTCTCTGCGTACATTTATAATAACAATATTCTTAGTCCATTTCAATCAGGTTTCCGCCCCGGTCACAGCACCACAACTGCTTTATTAAAAGTGAAGGAAGATATAAGAGAGGGTATGGAAAATCAGCTTGTTACTGCTTTGGTACTTATTGACTTTTCTAATGCCTTCAACACAGTTGATCATGACATATTAATTGTGTAGGGAATATCCTACACTTAGAAATTAAATATGCTCCGTTATGTGATAACGGCCCTTGTCTTAAATATTAAGAACTGCCTTTACTAATTAAAACGACGTAATCAATTTATATTACAATTGTATTTCTTTTCAAATTGTTCATTATTCTAATAACGTTATTTTATTCTTTAATTCTACGTTCTATTCTAACTTAACAAATACATTACCTTAATTAATTTATGCACGTTCCGGATTATTCAAACACCATTGTACTTTTTAACGGAGGCCAGTGTGTGTTACACCGATCGATGCAGAAGACTGAATGTCCGAGTTTTCAACCCGTCTTACCCGCCATTATTGTTTTGTGCAAGCTCTGTGTTACCAGAGTAAATAATTTTAATTCGCACAACAACGATGAAACCATACATCTAAGCTTAATACCTTATAACAATTAAAAATCAATAATTACAATTGACCAATAATTAAAATTGAATTATAAAATAAACGAAACATATTAATTATTTTTTTGTTATAGCACTCACCCCGTGCTTGGGAATCTGGAAAAACCTTAAAAACAACAATCGACGTAATCGATCATATAGCAAAGAAGAATTTCGCCGCCTCGAGCCTGTCGACACTAGCTCAGCGGAAGAGCGTCCCGGCTTTAGGGAAATGGTCGCAGGTTCAAATCCCGCGTGTCGATATTTTTCTTTGTTGTTTTTAAGGTTTTTCCAGAAACATATTAAACATACAAGAATGCTAATAACAATGTTTTAACGTAATATTTTTTTTTTGTATTTGGGCACTAATAATTATGAGTGACTAAAACCATACGTATGAACCTAATATGTTATAACAATTTAATAATCGATCAAATAAATAATCAATTAAATTATATCAATTGAACTATGTTAAGCGAAAAATATCTAAATATGTCTACACTTACAAAAATCCCTTTTTTTGCTTACATCTAATATTTTCTTCAATAAAATTCGATCGACTTCTACTCAGCGGGGAGATTTGCAAGAATGATAATTGCTATGTTTTAATGCAATAATTTCACTACATATTTGTATGTTAATAATTACTAGTGACTGAGAACCATACATATAAACCTAATAAATTATAGCAGTTAAATAGTCAATAATTACGATTGATCAATAATTACGTTTGAACTATAACGTTAAACGAAAAATATCTTAAATACATGTCTATACTTACATGAACATTATTTCTTATATCGATATCTACTTAACAGAGCTATTAGTCATTACACTGTTTTTATACCATATATAGATTACACCTTTTATGGTTCCCTTTTTATATGAAAAATATTCTTTGAATGAATAAATCAAATTTTCGAAAAACCACATACAAATTTCTTTGATGAAAGTTGTTTGTTTTTAATATCCGAATGTTTACTGTTAGGTAGACCTATTTTATTTTTTTATTATCTTTGCCTTACAATGTTGTTTGGAGAATGCACTAGAACATTGCATATTCATAACCATTTCCATAGTCATTTATTTAGCCATCTTAATTATATTTGCTTACAAATATTACCTCATGGAAATCTACATGCAGGAGGTTTACAATTAATAATTAAATCATCATAGAATTACAATCGATCTATGTTTACTTTTAGGTAGAACATTTTATGTCCTTATTATCTTTGCCTTACAGTTTTGTTTGTAGAATGCACTTGACCATTGCATATTCATAACCATTTCCATAGTCATTTATTTAGCCATCTTAATTATATTTGCTTACAAATATTACCTCATGGAAATCTACATGCAGCAGGTTTACAATTAATAATTAAATTCACATAGAATTAAAATCGATCTATGTTTACTTTTAGGTAGAACATTTTATGTCCTTATTATTTTTGCCTTACAGTTTTGTTTGTAGATTGCACTAGACCATTACATATTCATAACCATTTCCATAATCATTTATTTAGCTATTATAATTATAATTGTTAACAAATATTACCTCATGGAAATCTACATGAAGCTGGTTTACAATTAATAATTAAACCAATATAGGTTTACAATCGATCTACACTTAAGTTTGAAAAAATTTCATTTTGTTTTCTTGCATAAATTGAAACATATTTTGATTAAATTTAAGTTTGTTCAAAACTCGTTAATAACAAAGTTCTAATACGTCACTGATTGTAAATTAAATTAGGTTGAATTTTAATACATATACAAAAAATATCATTCAACAATGCAATAAAATGATGTAAAACAAAGCCAATAAAAGTGTCTGTACTATATTACAAATTTTCATACTATTAATAAATTAAATAATATTTATTTTATTAATGGTATAATGTATAATATTTTTCTTTACAATTCAAGGTTCTCGTATTCTCTAGTAAGCAAGAATTTTATGTCACAACAGACTAAGTAAACCATGTGAAAGTAAAAAGAAGTAAGAGTTCAAAGCGATACAGTAACACCATATTTTAACTAGACACTTTTACTATCCCACTTGTACATCAATTTCACTTTACACAATTTTAATTATATTACTCGACCGGTTTCACTTTCCAAAGCATCTTCAGGATGTATATTACATCCTGAAGATGCTTTGGAAAGTGAAACCGGTCGAGTAATATAATTAAAATTGTGTAAAGTGAAATTGATGTACAAGTGGGATAGTAAAAGTGTCTAGTAACAATGGAATTTCACCAAGTGCCGACGATGGAAAGTATAGAATATACCATATTTTAAATTATTGAATCCTTTAATGTTACAAAACTGGTGTTTTAACATCTTTTTCTCAAATTGTTCTGGCATTTACTGGTATTTCTCGATGTAAAATAATTTCATAATAAACTTTAATGCTCACCAAATAATTCAAACAATCGATATGTATGTATTTTATTTCTTTTATTATTTTGCTACATACATCAGAATCTCCTTAGATAAAATTGGCAGATTCTAGAGCATACATATCCGATAAGACCAATATTATAATAAAAATAAATATATAAATTTTGTCACATATTTATTTTTAATTCTATTCTTTAATTCTAAACTCAGCAAAATCAACTGATCGTGTCCTTTATTATCATGTATACAATTTATTACAATATATAGATATAGTTTTCCCAGTCCCCTCATAACTATCCAATACATTATAACCAATTTAACTCAAGATATATATTTTTTTTTGCGACTCTACCGACCCGCAACCGTTTTTTTGTTAGTGGCGAGTTTCTTTTTTGACAACCAAAACAATATGTAGTATCATACATATCGATAATCTATACATATAATAAAAGCGTAAGAAAATTAAAACTGTACATTGAATATTTTCTTTAAAAGAATACTTGGGGCGTGATCTACAATCAACATAGAAGCCAAAAATATAGTTTTTAGAATTTTTGTCTGTTTGTCTGTTTGTTTGTATGTATGTCCAGGGTAAACTCAAAAAGTACTGCATGGATTTACTTCAAATTTTGCATGAATATTACTAATAGGACGGGTCAACATATAGGCTACATATCACGCTATCACCTACGGGAGTGAGGCTGTGCGGAGTAAACGATAAACGAAGTGATGTGCGGATAAACAAAGTCCGCGCGGACTAGGTCGTGGGCAACAGCTAGTCTTTAAATAAAATAATCTATCCATCCATCCCTAACACTGCTATAACCTTCCTGGGTTATACTACCGTAACTTAATTCATAAAATTTATTAACTATATTTATAAAGTAATTTAAAAAAATAATATGTAATAAATAAACAAACAATGTATCTTCAACAAATTAAAGTAATGCATCACTCTGTATATTGTTATTCACAAAGGAACGACGCGCCAGCTGCAGTTGCCATCAAACCGGTTTCTTATCAGTATGATCGGTCGGTAACTCGTAGGTAAAATAAGTGTACATATTCACGTCGTTATAATAATTATGCCGAAACATAATATATTCCGTATTTTTCATTTTGTATTAATTTAACTAGCTAGAAAGTAGTGTTCCTTGGTGTTCTTTGGCTCTATAGATAGTTTATTACCTAGATACCTAGTTTGCTCTTATGTTTTTCTCTAGTTTGTAGATAGGTAGATAGCTTACTCTTAAATTTTAGGTTAATACGCAGATAGAAAAAATAGTTAATTTACTTGATTATATTGTAGGTTAATGTATGCAAATAGTTTATTTAAATATAATATGAATCGTTATTTTTATTGTGAAGTAGTTGCTAGTGATAAGTTATAAATTTATATTTTATATGCGAGACAAATGCAAGCTTGCGGACAAACCGGGATACGGTTTTTGCAAAGCTAATTATTACCATGTGTTATAATATTTGTTTAAATAAATTAAAAAAAAAAAAAAAAAAACTATCGTACATTCTTTAATCATAATATATTATTGTGGCTTCCGACTCACAACAATATATCTAATCCTCTGTCTATGGTTTTGGTGCAAATCATTTTTCACAACCGAAACCATAGTATAATACATATCAGTAATATCCATAATATCGTAGTGAACCTCCCGGGTTTCACCACTGTAAGCAAAATATCTTAAATGTTATCATAATAATCGTGTTCGCCCTGAATCACGACCATTTCTCCCATTGAAGTATTTTTATATATACGTGTAACCAATAAAATCCATTAATTCTTATATTGGAATGTTACTATGAATTCAAAACAAAGTAGATAAATATTAAATTACCATTTTTAGGGTTCCGAAGTAAACTAGGAACCCTTACACTTTCGCTATGTTTTCATTTTCATTGAATTAGTAAGCAACCGTTTTCACCAAATTTATCATATCATATTGGTTCATTATCCAGTAACATTTGAAAGAATTTTATGTGAAGTATAAAAGTCCTTTTTATTCTTGCCACTCTAACGGAACATAATTTTCGTGATTTCCATTAGATCTCTCTCGCTAAAGCGACGAGGAAAAACTGCTATCTCAATTGTAAAGTTCCATGTGTTTAATCGGATGTATTAATATGCAAATTGCCTTATGACAGTTAAGTTGGTGTTATATATAGCCTAGCTATTCTCTAATTTTCTTCAGGTACAGTGCAAAAGATCGCATTGACCAATTGAATAACTCATATTGCATCCGAAGGGTCTTACCGATAATCTAATTAGTGCTGTTCATACCTGATGAATCCGATTTCCCTTCATCGTTACTTAGACTTTGCACTACCGAATTTTAAAATAGTGGGATAGCGAGAGATTAAGTCACAGTACTTATACATATAAAAAATTTGTAACCAGTTAAGCATTTTACTATAGAAAAATATTATGTTTCCGATGCCTTAAATTTAATAGTGCCCGTATTTTCGAAAATCCCTTTTTTTATTTTTCATCCGACGAAATTTTTCCTTCCTATACAGCTTTATTTTAATACAATCGTTGAGCCTAATATAAGTTATGTTATCTATTACATAATAGATTTAATTATTATTGGAACGAAGTTCCTTACGGCAGGCTTGGAGGGGATAGGGATTTTGCTGCGCGACCGAACTGAAAAAAATGTGATAGTAAAACCGTAAGAAAAATGCGTGGAATAAAAGCGTTAAATGAGACGTGCGCAGGCGCGACAGTCGCGTACACAAGCGAGTAATGCCGTTTAGCCGAAGGAAGTTCGTTCCTACCTGGTGTCCCGCGACACCACATCATTTTTTTTCTATCTGTTATCATCTGAAATCTGAATTATCATCTGAAAGATATGAGGTTTCCTATATACTATGCATTTCGAAATGCCGCCAAAAAAAATTTTTGTTATCAATGAATTAATTGGTGAAGGTTGTTCGAACTAATATATAAAAATCAATTCCTGTTCGTTACTCTCGCTAAAACTCGAAAACGGCTGAACCAATTTGGCTAATTTTGGTTTTGAATTAATCGTTGAAATCCAGGAAGGTTTAAAAGGTGAGAAAATATACATAAAAAAAATAGAATAGTAGTAAAAAAAAAACAGAACAAGGTTTGCCGGGTCAGCTAGTCTAGTCTATAATATAATTAGTATACTGGGTATTTGGCTGACTGACAACGCGATCAACGGGGCTCGGGTTCGATCCCTGACGGGGACAAGCATTTGTGTGATGAGCATAAATATTTGTATTTCCGGGTTTGGGTATTTATTAAATATATTCTTGTATTTATATATGTATTTCTATGAATTGGTATCGTTGACTAACACCCATAACACAAGCAAAATAATTTGCTTACTTTGGGGTTAGATCAGTCAGTGTAATTTGTCCCGTAAATATTTATTTATTTATTTATTTATTTATAACAGGCTGCCATACCATCTTGTTATACGAGAGACAAATTCAGTATTGATAAATGTTGAAAACAGAATTTTGCAATCAGTTTTAATTCTATACAGTAGGCCCAGGACATATACTCTGTATTTTGGGTTTAGTAAAACAATTAACTGCCAATGCCTACAAATAAAAACCTATATTTTTTTCCATATATATTCTTACGATGTGTAACACTAAAGAAAACTACTAGATGGCAAGGCTTTAAATCACACCATCTCAGGAGCAATATACCATCGTTGCTTAGTTTACTCCCATCTACAAGTTGTTCAATTTGTAACGCTGGGTCATACATAGGCAATAGTAGCTCAGGTAATTTGTTTTTCAAATAGCTCATTCACTCGTGCCATTCCTTTTCATAATTATATTAAGGAGACAAGATAAAGTTGTGCAATTTCCTATAAGTCTTCTAAGAATTCAACGAGACGTATAATTGCCAAAAACATTGTATGCATTGTAACCTAATTTCGTACTAATTGAATCACGGGTGAAATTTTTTTTAAGACAAATATTTAAAATGCGGTGCGCAGAGAACCTCCTTATGATAATAATTATAGTTTTCTGTCAGCAATTTCAAATATTAGAATTATCACTCAACTAATCAACCTTAAAAGAAATATATATCTATATTCTATACATATAATAAAACTGTAAGAGGTCGAATTCTGTAGATTGAAGATATTTTGAAAATTTCTTTTGGAAGATTCTCTTTAATCGACACTGAAGCGAAAAATGTATTTTTTTAAATTTTTGTCTGTCTGTCTGTATCAAGGCCGCGCATCACGCCGAATCTACTGAACGGATTCAAATGAAATTTAGCATTGTTAAAATTCATACTCCGAAGAAGGTTATAGGATACTTTTTATCCCAAAATTCAATACCGTTCCCGTAGAATAGGGGATGAAAATAAAAACATATATTTAGCTTTAATTCATTAACCTGCAGTCCGAAATCATTTATTATTTTTTTGTTCAAAAGTAAGTACTATAAAGATTATCCCTTAAAAATTTCAAAGTCATCAGTTTTATAATTTAGAAGTTACAGACATCACAAGTTTCAACGGTTTCCGGGTGGTATGTCCAGTTGAACGTGACACCCGGATTGTATACAAAACCTTTGGACGCACGGCTCATTATAAGTTAGTGTTTCATTTCAATGTGTTTGTATAATGGATATAACCCAAGAGATCAGTTTAAATATATACTGTTTTATTAAAATGTTATAAATGCAATTTCACTAGCCTAAAAATGAGTAAAATATGTGTAAAATGTAAACCTGAACATTTTATTTTATTTATTTATATAAGAATAATTATAATATATTTGAAAATAAAACAGGTCATTTTTCAGTTTTTTGCCAATATCTCAAAAATATGCATTTGTTCTTTATAAAATTTTACGTAAGGATAGGCTATTGGGAAAATTCACTATTTTGTTTTTACATTGCCTAACGTAAAAAAGGGTAAAAAAAGTATCTAACCGTCCATACCCGGAATACGTAGGCAGAGGTACAAGAAGTGTACCCACGATTAGCCGTATATACCATCTCACACAATGTGATAGGTGGCAAGCCAATTGCCAACCGGGCCCTTTTCAATCCCGGGCAACGTTGTTTTATCAGAAAAGTTAAAAACACGTTTTGTTTTGCCCGACCCGGGAAGCGAACCCGGGACCTCATATGGTCAACGATGACACCGGACCACTAAACAACACGGTGAATATTTCAAAATTCTTTGAAAAGACACCGGACCACTAAACAACACGGTGAATATTTCAAAATTCTTAGAAAATGAATGAAACTTCTGCGAAGTGTAGATGTTGGAGTGCCTAAACTACTTAGTGTACTCAGACTCCAAAATACTTTTTAAAAAATCGTTAAGTAGAATATACGAACATGTACTTATAACTTCAGTCTTGGATAAGATCAACATCTTACAGAAAAAACTTTAGCCAAGATAACTTCATCAAAACAAATTCAATAAAAGTTTACATAACTTTCCTTTATTTGTGAGAATCGAAAATCAAAAACGTGAAAAAAAAAACGTGACTTTGTTGTTTTCTTATTGAAGTATCATCACTCCCGGTTCCCTTGCGGGGTAGGCAGAGTAGATCGAACGTCTATAGACTTTTCGTTTCACCGCGACTCACCGGTTTGTCGGTTGGTGATATAAATGGTAATCCTCATCGCCGCATATACCGACACGATAACGATTATCGACTATTTTTAGCGATAATTGGGACCGAAAGTTTTACGTGCTCATCCGAGGCACGGGAGTGGTCCGCCAGTCTCCGAGTTGCTACTGAGATTTTAGATTTTCGAGAAAATCCTTGAAAATATCTCAATAACACGTTTGCCCGATCCGGGGATCGAACCCAGGACCACATATCGGGAGCCGAATAGGATATCCCAAGACCACGAGACAGAGTAGTTTGTTATTAATTAAAAAAACCCTTGACTGCTCATCTTGCTTATTGAAAATGATACTAATTTACATTAAATCTTTTAGAGATTTAAAAATAGTAATAAATTTATGAAAAGTGCAACAAGATTTTTTTACTGCAAATCGTTTTCAATGAACAAAGATAAGCTTCTTGGTCAAAAGTTATTTTGGTTTTTGTTAATAACAAACTACAAAGCCATGTGTTAATTAATTTATTTTTAAACATCCCGCTACAAAAAGTGCCTTAAATAAAAATGATTCAAAAAAAATAAAACTGAATAAATAACTTTTCATCTTTCTAACTAGGTATATATTTTTAACTTCCCGCTACGTGTCTAGATAAGTAAGTTACTGATTTTACCCCGATTTACAAAAATCGAGTGTTCACCAGATCTCCACGTTTTGAGGACCTACGAACCATTTTCGACTACTTTCATGATGACGTGTGTGTGTGTTGCGTATGCTTATGCGTATGCGTAGGCGTATGCGTATGCGTATGCGTATGCGTATGCGTATGCGTATGCGTATGCGTATGCGTATGCGTATGCGTATGCGTATGCGTATGCGTATGCGTATGCGTATGCGTATGCGTATGCGTATGCGTATGCGTATGCGTATGCGTATGCGTATGCGTATGCGTATGCGTATGCGTATGCGTATGCGTATGCGTATGCGTATGCGTATGCGTATGCGTATGCGTATGCGTATGCGTATGCGTATGCGTATGCGTATGCGTATGCGTATGCGTATGCGTATGCGTATGCGTATGCGTATGCGTATGCGTATGCGTATGCGTATGCGTATGCGTATGCGTATGCGTATGCGTATGCGTATGCGTATGCGTATGCGTATGCGTATGCGTATGCGTATGCGTATGCGTATGCGTATGCGTATGCGTATGCGTATGCGTATGCGTATGCGTATGCGTATGCGTATGCGTATGCGTATGCGTATGCGTATGCGTATGCGTATGCGTATGCGTATGCGTATGCGTATGCGTATGCGTATGCGTATGCGTATGCGTATGCGTATGCGTATGCGTATGCGTATGCGTATGCGTATGCGTATGCGTATGCGTATGCGTATGCGTATGCGTATGCGTATGCGTATGCGTATGCGTATGCGTATGCGTATGCGTATGCGTATGCGTATGCGTATGCGTATGCGTATGCGTAGGCGTAGGCGTAGGCGTAGGCGTCGGCGTCGGCGTCGGCGTCGGCGTCGGCGTATGCGTATGCGTATGCGTATGCGTATGCGTATGCGTATGCGTATGCGTATGCGTATGCGTATGCGTATGCGTATGCGTATGCGTATGCGTATGCGTATGCGTATGCGTATGCGTATGCGTATGCGTATGCGTATGCGTAGGCGTAGGCGTAGGCGTATGCGTAGGCGTAGGCGTAGGCGTAGGCGTAGGCGTAGGCGTAGGCGTAGGCGTTTGCGTATGCGTAGGCGTAGGCGTAGGCGTATGCGTATGCGTATGCGTATGCGTATGCGTATGCGTATGCGTATGCGTATGCGTATGCGTATGCGTATGCGTATGCGTATGCGTATGCGTATGCGTATGCGTATGCGTATGCGTATGCGTATGCGTATGCGTATGCGTATGCGTATGCGTAGGCGTATGCGTATGCGTATGCGTAGGCGTATGCGTATGCGTATGCGTATGCGTATGCGTATGCGTATGCGTATGCGTATGCGTATGCGTGTGCGTGTGCGTGTGCGTGTGCGTGTGCGTGTGCGTGTGCGTGTGCGTATGCGTATGCGTGTGCATATGCGTATGCGTATGCGTATGCGTATGCGTATGCGTATGCGTATGCGTATGCGTTTTGCGTAAAATTTTGCAAAAAATTTTTGGCATAATTTCGAAATTTTTTAACTAATCATTTTTAATCTTCTGCAATATTTTAGTACTTACTAAAAACTACATTGAATGCCGTTTCAAAAATCAAAATCGAATCAAATTTTCAAAAGTTACAGCTTTTCAAACAATAAAATCACGTTGTTTACAGTAAACTTACTACATATTGTTTAAATATTTTTCAGGTTTATATACCGATTGATATAAAAATCGAATTAGAGTTTCCCTCTAAAAAACTGTGCCAAATACTGGAAATTGGATCAAAATAAACGATTTATTTGGGATTAAAAAAAGTCTCTTTTTTACATTTATAAGAGAGAGAGAGAGAGAGAGAGAAATACTGTAGTCAATTACTAATTAATTAATAATTACTCTGCAAGGATGGCCAAACGTGAACGAAGTCGCAGCTAGTTTTGTAACTAAAATAACAATATTTTAATAAATCAAAAGTCAAATTTGCCTGTACTATTATTTCAAAATTGTCTTTATCATATGTAAACATCACCGATTGTATCAAATTTTGAATCTGGCTCATAAATATAGCTACATTTCGGTATACTTAGATATTGTAGTAGACTTAAAAGTAAATTAATCAGTAAACTGAACTTTTATACTCTGAGCCGAACCCAGACTGGGCTGTAAATAATACCACGTCAGGCCCAGGACTAAAATCAGTACACATGATACATTGCAACCTATAGATTCTAAAATGTACTTGACATTGCCAATCACGCACGTACTCAGTACCTATGTAGTAAAATTTATTTATGTGTAATAGAGATCACGGAAGTCATTAGGGTAGACGAAAAAATATAACTATTGCACAGGTGTGCTTCAGCCAAAGTTACAATATTCAAAAATATTTTAGTTTTTACCCCTTAAACTATATATACCTTCAATATAATATGCGACATCACTAAACCGATATTCCAAGGTAGGGTACCTTGGAATCCTTGGAATTGGAATTTTTTAAAAATCATTTTTATAGCAGCACTTAAATTTGACTACTATAATTATTACCCTATACGAAAGTAAACAGGACTAACAGGAATAATCGGATTTATTGTTAAACAGGATTTAACAATAAATCCGATTATTCTAGGCTCAGCCAAGTAATTTTTTTTTAGTGAAATTGTTACTAAAAGAACATTTGTTTCCATTACTTATTTTTTTTTATATCGTAAGACGAATGAATTTCCAGATATAACCAGAATCGTCATCTACTCCATCACAGAAAAACGGCACTAACACGTAATGCATGATTTTCACATTTATTTAAGCCTTCAGCAGCTGTTTTTGTCTTCTGTATTAAATTATGCCAATCTACGGAGCATCTTAATTTTAAGTAAAACATTCATTTAATATCTTAAATCAAACGTAATATATGCGGTGGCCATAAAAACGGATACTGCGCGGTGACGAATTGCCTAACAGTTCACAGCTTCACAGCCATCTTGTTGGGAAATCTAATTATGTTTCCTAATAATCCTCTTTGCTGAAGTATCAAAGTAAGTTCGTTTCCTGGTGAATTTGCAAAGTAGTGTTACCTGTCGTATCAAACTCCACTCATACTCGGTCATCCGTAGTAAAAGACGTTCTGCTTACACGAGGAAGACGGGCTTCGTTGACGGCAAGGCACTTATTATTTCATCCTCTCGTTACCACGTGACCGCTCCAGTGTTACGAGTGATTTTCAAGTATTTAAATTATCTGAAACTTAAAACGACAAAGCATAGTATATTCTTCGTACCTACATATCTAACAACGTACTTTTTTTAAAAAAAGACCATTAGAACGGCAAGACAAAGAAAGAAAAATAAATTAACTGTTAAATTACATCGATTTTAAAGTAATATTTGGTACTTTAAAATATAGAAGAATAGAATTTCTTTTTTTTATAAAAATCGGTTACAAAGGTGTTACGTATTTTTAAATAGTCTACCGGTAATGCCAGTGTGCAAAAATTATAATAAATCTACTTTTTATTAACAAAAAAAACATGTTATATGAAATGAGACTCACGAAATATAGAATATCGATATGAGAGAATGTCACTAATTAATATTTGATAATCTATTTATATAATGTAACCTTTGATTTATGTAAACTGTGGGTAGACCACTTCTGAAATGTAGGGAATATCCTACACTTAGAAATTAAATATGCTCCGTTATGTGATAACGGCCCTTGTCTTAAATATTAAGAACTGCCTTTACTAATTAAAACGACGTAATCAATTTATATTACAATTGTATTTCTTTTCACATTGTTCATTATTCTAATAACGTTATTTTATTCTTTAATTCTACATTCTATTCTAACTTAACAAATACATTACCTTAAATTACTTATGCACGTTCCGGATTATTCAAACACCATTGTACTTTTTAACGGAGGCCAGTGTGTGTTACACTGATCGATGCAGAAGACTGAATGTCCGAGTTTTCAACCCGTCTTACCCGCCATTGTTGTTTTGTGCAAGCTCTGTGTTACCAGAGTAAATAATTTTAATTCGCACAACAACGATGTCGGGCAAAATCCTGCTTTATTAAATAAAAACCTAACAATTGCTATGCTTAAATATCTTAGATTTTCTGACTCGTCGTTGGAATGGTTTTCTACATATCTTCGTGGTCGTCGTCAAGTTGTTCGCCTTGGGCAAGTATTCTCTGATTGGCAAGAACTCGTTTCAGGTGTTCCACAAGGGGGCATTGCATCCCCTCTACTTTTTTCCATCTTTATTAACTTTGTCACTCCATCGATAGACTGTCCTTATCATTTTTATGCCGATGACCTTCAGTTATATATACATACCGATATTAACTCTATTGAGTCAGCTATTTATGATCTAAATTGTAACCTTGACCGAATTAGGGACTGGGCAGCTAGATTTGGGATCAGGGTCAATCCATTGAAGTGTCAGTCGATAATTATTGGAAATGTCCGTCCAACGACGAAATTTAACATCGATTCACTTTCCCCAATTGTTTTTGATGGCACTAAAATTCCATTTTCCTCATCTGTTAAAAACTTAGGACTTTATATCGACTGTCATTTCAATTGGAATTGCCAGGTTAATAATGTGTGTCACAGAATTACTGGAGCATTGAGGTCTCTTAATAGATTTCGTAATCTCTTGCCGGTAAAAACGAAAGTGTCTCTAGTGCACGCGCTCATTATGCCAATATTGGATTATGGTGATGTATGTTATTCTGATGCATCTATTTACCATCTCAACAAACTCGATAAATTGTTGTGGCGCCACTGGTCCGTACCGCTGAAGGGTCATAGTGATGATGGAACCAGCGGGCCAGCTGCTTGTCAGGTGACGTCATAACTGTGGAGGTCGATGACGTCACACAAGGACAAGTAAGGGGAAAAGAAAGATCTTCCCAGCCAGGCAAGGTGTACTGCCTGGGGACCGAAGTCCGTTTGAGAAACGTTGAAACTTGTATATAGTGTTACAAGATAAATAATTGTAATATCGCAATTCAGGATTTTATTTTGAATTTCAGTTTTTTCATTTGTTATTGATTTTTGTCCATTTTTTATTATTTTTTCTTGTAGCGTTTGTGATTGTTTGAGCCGCTACAATACTCTCCCCCAAGACCGTAGGTCGATCTAGTTGAGCCAGTGAAGCGTATGTGCCTTGAGTGCTCAAGTCTGCGGTGCATCGAGACGAGCCGAATATGCGCGGTCCGCGGTGAGTCGGGACGAGTGCGCCTCCGCTGTGGTTCGCAATGAGTCGGAACGAACGGGATAGGGTTGCTGCGTGGAGATCCAGTGAACGTGTGCAGTTCGAAGTGGATTCCAGAAAGCGTAGATGAGGCGTAGCTTGTGAAGCTGGCTGATGCTGTTGGAAGCAGAGGGGAGTATATTAGACGCTAATGGTCAGAAGGCTGATGGGTGTTGTTTTGCCGAGGGTCACCACTGTGGCATATTGTTAACTGTTAGTGGTGATGATCACGTCGGGATGACGTCATCACTGTGCAGGTCGATGACGTCACGTAAGAACGTGGAAGGGAGAAGGATTACGTCGGGATAACCACTGTGGCGCCGCTGGTCGGTACCGCTGAGGGTCGAAGTGATGGAACCAGCGGGCCAGCTGCTTGTCAGGTGACGTCATTACTGTGGAGGTCGATGACGCCACACAAAGACAAGGAAGGGAAAAGGAAGATCTTCCCGACCAGGCAAGGTGTACTGCCTGGGGACCGAAGTCCGTTTGAGAAACGTTGAAACTTGTATATAGTGTTACAAGATAAATAATTGTAATATCGTGATTCAGGATTTTATTTTGAATTTCAGTTTTTTCATTTGTTATTGATTTTTGTCCATTTTTTTTTTATTATTTTTTCTTGTAGCGTTTGTGATTGTTTGAGCCGCTACATTGTTAAACCAAGCCATTCATTTCGTTTTTTGTCTGCGTAAATTTGATCATGTCTCTGAATATCGAAAAAGGCTGCGATGGCCCACAGTACCACAACGTCGGAAGCTCAGGATTTTATGCACTTTGCATTCTATTATTTATGATCCCCTATCCCCTGCATACCTCAAGTCTAAATTTAAATTTTTATCAACCACTCATAATTTAAGTTTTCGATCGTCTGCTTCCCAAACTCTTTCTATTCCGCTTCATTGCACAAATTTTATTTCAAACTCTTTTCTTTTGAGTGCATCTAGATTATGGAATAAACTACCTTTATCTGTTAAACAATCTAGTAACAAGCGGCTATTCAAAAAGAAAGTACACGATCATTTACTTAACAATGATATATTTTAATTTTATATAAGGTGTTATTTAGTATTGATAAATTGGCTGTTGAAAAATTACGATAATTATTTAATACATAATGTTTTCATATTAAGTATATTATAGTATGTATGTATTTATTTTATATTATTTGTTTATGTAGTCTATGTTATTACTTAATATTATATTAGTATATCCGTTTAAGTATATTATATTAGTATGTTTTATTCATAGTAGTATTTTTGTATTATTACTTATATAATTATTTAAATATGTATTCTTATTTAAATTTTATATATCTATATTTTCTTTGTACCTACACACTATTGTTTCTGTTAGCCCAAAGGTTGACTGGGAGAGAATGCAACTAGCATTACGTCCGCCTTTTGTACAATTTTACCTATGTAAGTGTAAAATAAAGTATAAATAAATAAATAAAATATATCGAGTGCTCGACTTGCCTGTACATGGTGTAGTTGGCAAACTTCAACTTATCCGCCGGGCCCAGGTGTGTTTCGCAGATTAGCGCGTCGTCAATATTTTGCTCTTTAAGCAGTTGCTTTAGGAGTGCAGACTTACCCCCTAGTCCGCAGGCGTTCCAGTACAGCGTCCTTAATGATCTATGATCCATAGAGGGCCAATAGATCAGTCATCACCCTAAGGATGGCTTTAATTGGGTCAGTGCCCTCTCGAAGTGCCTCCAGCACATCTTGAAAACTTGCAGTGCTTTTTCAAGCATCACACGTTTCCCTTCGTCCGAAAACACAACGGGCACTACCTTCGGAGTCTCTTTCTCACCAGTGGTAGTGTAGTTTTCATTTTCTGTTAAGTTTCCTTGTGCGGCAGAACTGGTCTTGCTCTTCTTGGTCTTCTTTTTCTTTTTCTGTTTTGGTGGTTCCCTGGCACTTATTGTTCTGGGCCTAGGGCCGTTCGCTGGCGCTACCAGTGTAGTGTTGGTAGTCTCAGTTGTTCCTGTTTGCACCTCTTGGTGCTGATTTTCCCGGGGTGCTATGGGTGTTTTGTCTCGTGGCTTGGATGGCTGTGCAGTTGTAATCGCCACTGTCCCGGCCTGTTTGTTTCTGGCCTCTCTTTTAAAGAATGTGCAGCTGACATTGTTAGCTGTGTGGGGACCATTGCAGTTCGCACATATTGGTGGTTCCTCTTTGGGTCTCGGGCACTCTCTTGCTCTGTGTTCCCCACCACAGCGAACACATCATTGAGGACGGTGACAGTTTAGCGAGGAGTGCCAAAACTGTTGGCATTTGTGGCACTGGGCGGGGCCCTTCTTTCCCCGCCAGGCCTCTATTTTGATCCCAGGCATAAAAAGGAGCTCCTCTATTTCGTATATTCCTGGAAGGGTGTTCTCTTGTCTTTTAATGAGTACCATAAATATGCACCCCGGTCTTCCAGCTCGGGCCGTTATGGGGCACACGTACTCCGCCACGTGTTCCTTTTCTGCCAGTTCCTGCGTTATTTCCTGGGGGTCGGTGTCAGCTGGCAAACCTCTAATTGCCACCTTCACACTACGTTCGGATGGCAGAGAGTAGCAAAACCAGGACAATGTTACAGTTTGCTACAATTCGGTCAAGTATTTTTGGATGTCGCGATATTCTATTTCATCCTTAGGTGTAAAGCGAACGCCTTTACCGTATGGGCGGGCATTCGGGGCGTGGCCTAATTTTCCTTTAAGAATTTTAAAATGTTGAGTCCAATTAGGGAAATGTTCAACAATTAATTAGATCTCCCCTTAGATTGGTTAGGCACAGTTGTTTCGTCTTGAGTAGTAGTCTGGGAGGGTTGTGGCGTGGTTATTTTCCCTGTTGCTGCAGGTGCTGCTGATGATGCAGTGATTGCCGCAAATGAGCGGGGTGGGGAGGGCCCTGTCGGCACTCACTGGCGCTTGGCCTCTTCCTCTTTATCTGTCTCTGCATCACGTTTTCTGCGCAGCGGGGTGGGGCAGGGCGGCAGAAGGATAGGAGCTACCTCCGCCCGTTGCACCGCTGCCGCATCTTCGGCAGTCATAGGTACATCTGCTATACCTGCTTTTTTTAAGGCGGTTCGCTTGTCTTCCAAGTGTTTCGCCATCATTTGGACTAGTTCTTCATCTAGAATATTGGCATGGGCGAGTCGTGCTACCATAACGTAATTTTGTTCCAATGTGCTCCTTGTTGAGAGCTTGGGTAAACGTCTAGGTGTGGGCGGGTCACATCTTAGCGTGTCGCGGCGGATATCGGACGCGCGTTCGCGACGCGCGGGTGGGTCACGACCGACAGCGGGCGGGTCGCTGTATACGCGTACAGCGGATGAGTCACTGCGGGCGGAGGAGTCACAGCGAGACTCACTGCTCGCCGACATGTCGCGCGATGTCGAAGGTTGATCGCGATCGCGCAGGGTACGTCTTTCCATTGTTCGGCGGTGGTTTTTTTTTTTTTTTTTTTTTTTATAGAAAAAAGGGGCAAACGAGCAGGAGGCTCACCTGATCGTAAGTGATTACCGCCGCCCATGGACAGCCACATCACCAGAGGTCTTGCAGCTGCGTTGCCGGCTTTTTAAGAAGGAGTATGCTCTTTTCTTGAAGGTGCCTAAGTCGTATCCGTTCGGAAACACCCCCGCCGGCAATTGATTCCACAGAGGAGTAGTGCGTGGTAAGAAGTGCCTAGAGAATCGCACAGTTGTGGATTTCCAGACATCGAGGTGATGAGGATGGAACTTTGAGTTTTGCCGCGATGTCCGATGATGAAATTCAACAGCAGGGATCAATCCAAATAGTTCGTCGGAACACTCTCCATGATAAATGCGGTAAAAGATGCTAAGCGAACTTACATCTCTGCGTAAAGCCAAGGAGTCAAGCCGATTGGAGATTGCTTGGTCGTCAACGATTCGAACCGCTCTACGCTGAATGCGATCAAGTGGAAGAAGCTGATACTGCGGAGCTTCCGCCCAGAGATGAGAACAGTACTCCATGTGCGGGCGAATTTGCGCTTTGTAAAGTTGCAAGCGATGAGAAGGCAGGAAGTACTGTCTCGCTCTACTGAGCACACCGAGCTTTTTTGAGGCTAATTTAGCCTTTTCTTCCAAATGATCACAGAACTGAACGTTGTTCGATATGTCAACGCCAAGAATTCCAATATTGGCTGAGGTTGTCAGGAGAGTGTTCTCAAAGCGAGGTGATACGACAAAGGCCGACCTTTTAGCGGTGAACGCACACAGCTGTGTCTTCCTGGGGTTGAATTGGACTAAGTTGAGTCGACCCCATTCCGAGATTTTTTCGAGCTGAGTCTCGATTTCAGACACTAGCTTGTCCCGATTCTCATTGACGTGGTCCCGAGAAATACCGCTATGACCGGAGTACAAAGCATCACCAGTACTGTCATCTGCATAGCAATGAATATTACTAATTCGCAACATGTCATTGATGTGCAGAATAAACAGTGTAGGCGATAGCACGCAGCCTTGCGGAACACCAGCATTGACAAATTTAAGGTCGGAGCACGCACCGTCGACTACGACTTTGATGCTCCGATCAGCCAAAAAACTGGTGATCCACTTGCATAATTTCCCGGGAAGCCCATAAGAAGGAAGCTTTGAAAGAAGCGCTTTGTGCCAAACCCTATCAAAGGCCTTCGCTATGTCTAAACTAACAGCCAATGCCTCCCCCTTGGACTCAACTGCCTGCGCCCAGCGATGTGTAAGGTATACTAGAAGATCACAAGCCGATCGACCGCGACGGAAACCGTACTGGCGGTCATTAATCAGCTGGTGCTCCTCTAAATACTTCAAAAGCTGGCAGTTAATTATCTTCTCCATGATTTTGGAGAACAAGGAGGTAATGGCTATCGGCCGATAGTTTGACGGATTCGAGCGATCACCTTTTTTAGGTATAGGGTGCACTAAGGCCGTCTTCCACGATTTCGGTACTACGCCAAGTGAGTAGGAGAGTTGGAACAGACGCGTCAGTACCGGTGTCAACTCTGGAGCACATATTTTAAGCACTATCGGAGAGATGCCATCCGGCCCAGATGACTTATAGATGTCCAAGGAAAACAGTGCTTCGCGCACTGACGACTGATGGAATTTTATTTCAGGCATATTGCTATCACACTGCGGGATGGTAGGCGGTGTGTTTCCTTTGTCATCCAGAGTCGAGTTAGCCGCAAAGAATGAGCCCAGGAGATCGGCCTTTTCCTTCGCGGTGTGGGCCAGAGAATCATCTTCTCTGTGCAGGGATGGAAGGGACGGCTGAGAGAAATTCCCTAAGGCAGCCTTGGCGAGAGACCAAAACGCACGGGTGCCCGAAGGAAGGCGAACTAATCTCTCACCAATTCTGCCAATGTGCTCCGATTTTGCCCTGGCGATGACTCTTTTGAAGGACCTCGAGGCGTTATTATACTCCTTTCTTAAAGCGCTGGTTTTTTCATCACACGATGCCGATGCAGCAGCCCAGGCCCGGTAGCACTCCTGCTTTCGGCGCGCAGCCGTCTTGCAGTGGCGACCAAACCAAGGCTGAGACTTGCCACCGATGGGAACCGCAGAGAACGGAATGTAAAGTTCCATACCCTGTAGCACCACATCAGCGACAGAATCAGCAACGACATCTGGATCATCCAACGAGAAGCATGTTCGCCTCCAAGGGTAGGATGCAAAGAAGGACCGCATCCCGTCCCAATCTGCTGACTTATAATGCCAAACGCGGCGGCAGCCCACAAAAGGAGGCCGTGACGGGCGCGTAACCGGCACTTTGGCCCGGATCAGGCAGTGGTCAGACGAACCGAGAGGAACGTCCACTGATACTCGATACTGATCCGGGTGAGAAGTCAGCAGAAGGTCCAACATTGAAGGTGCATGGTCATCCACATCTGGAATTCGCGTAGGTGAAGTAACCAGTTGCGTAAGACCATACGCCAAAGCAAAATCGTGAAAAGACCTCCCCGCGTGATCGGTTGTACGTGAGCAGAGCCAGTCGGTGTGATGGGCGTTAAAATCACCTAGGATCACGATCTCTGCGGTAGGTGTCCTTTGAAGCACGGAATCTGTAGCTAATTGCAAATGCTCGACGAGCCGGTCGACTTCGGTATTCCCGCTATGGGACCTGTATAGGCACGCGTAGATGCGGGGATGGTCGTCGCAGTCTACGCGTAACCATAAGATGGATAGGTCCCGACCTTCAAGACTGCCGAGGCGCCGGTAGCAGATATCTTCTCTGGCGTATACGCACACACCAGCCCGCGGTACAAAGGAATGTTCCAATTTGTACCCCGGACAGGCGAGGTAGGAAGTATCCGCCGGAGAAGATATCTGAGTCTCGGTCAAGAAAAGCAAGGCCGGCTTAGCCGTCTCAAGGTGGTAATGGACGGCGTTAAGATTTGAGTGAAGCCCCCTAATGTTGCAAAAATCCACGACAAGCGTGGTGGGGGATGCCTTAAGTTCCTTGCTTCGTTTGCCTCGTGCAGTGTGGTTAATGAGCGCAATCTTGCCCCCCCCAGAGTACGCAGGGCAGCCTGAGCGTCCATGATTTGGCTGTTCAAGCAATCCAGAGCATGGACGCCCAGAGAGGGATTCTCCACCGCTAGTGCAAGTGGTACCCCCCTGGGGTAAAACACCTTTAAATTGCGCTTTCATGTATGCGGGGGAGGGGGAAGTAGGCCTCCGGGACTCTCACAAACCAGACGAAACGCAACAGCTATGCTGTTACTTCACGTCGGTGTTAAGTGAAAGAGTGGTATCTCCCCAGGCGTGCCGGCCTATTCCGCTGTAAGCACAGCATGGCACTACCACTAATCGACTGACTGCACCGACAGAATAATTTTTGTAACAAAAATCATCCCTCCGGTGGGCGATGGGGTCGTCACATCCCTACGCCGGCAATGGATACGCGGGTTCTTAGGAGGATTCCGGTTTAATGCCGCCCTCAGCGAAGTCGGTCCAAGTTGTGCCGCCTCTGAGGTCGGAGGTCCAAGTTGTGCCGCCTTTGAGTAAGGCTCATCAACTTGTACCGCCTTCCGATACGTCGGTCCAACTTGTGCCGCCTTCGGTGAGGTTGGACTGATTAAGCCCGCCTTCGTGTGGTCGGGCGATTTTCTTGTTTTGCGTGTGTGCGCAGGTGGTGTAGTGGTAGTAGTGTTCTTTTTCAAGAACGACGCACGGATGTCGGATGTCTTAGGTTTGCGTGGTGTGACGTGTTCCCATTCGGACATCTCCACCGTGTCAGATTCGGAACACGTACGCGCTCGGGCATCTGCTGGTTGGCTTGATGAGCTGAGTGGCATCTCACGACGACTCTGCGAGGGGCCGGGGGTGGTATTTTCACTACCCGACGTTTTTGGTAAATTTGTTTTTTCCGATGAGGGTACAGAGAAAAAGTTTTTAATCGGAGGGCTCGCGCGACCATAGTCGGCGACTGTAGGACAGCCGCCGAAACACTCCCGGGCGAAGGCTCTCCCCTCACACTGGTGTTTCCCAGCTACTTTCCTAACGAAAGCAGTGGGAAAACAGATGTATTAAAATTCGGTCCGAACGCGATACTTGTGTGGATTCGTTTTGACTACAAGGCACTTCGAGGTGATCCAACCGCCCGAGGCTTACATTTACATTGCTATTTATACTACAATGCAAATAAGTTGTTTACTCACATTTTCGCATGTGCAGGCGCACGTGCGATTATAGATAACGTAATAACAATGACATATTGGGGCAAATTGAACAAACATTGTTACGTTACCTAACAGTTTGGCCATCCTGCTGCGATGAGTCCTCGCATCGTTTAAGTATGATCAAATAACAAACATTTAAATGAAAATATTAAAAATTAGTGGCTAACAAAATTAAAATTATGTAAAATTTAAGGTGAGGTATTATGCAATTTCTTTATAGTCTTATTTTAGTTTTATTTCCAATTTCAATTGTGTCAATAAAAAAAGGAGTTTTAAATAATTAAATTATTATTATTATTACTATACACATTATATTTTCTAACATCTTATCCTTCTCAGATTCTGAATTAGTTTCAAATGTTTTATTGTAATTTAGCCATAATTTTGATTTATCAATAGATACACAAATTTCATAACGACGTTTGCCAATCTTGCGAGTCAAAATAACGTCTTCTGTAATTAACCATGGTTAGGTACGGGTACGTCCCGCGTGACAGTTTATATTCAAACTAAATAAAATTAAATAAAAACCCTATCTGTTTATTCGCTGTGTATTTATCCCAATTTGTACTATTTTTACACATTTGGTGGAAAATGTGTTTAAAATAGAACCGCTCTACTTGACAGTTTACTGGAAGTAACAACTGCATTATAAATATGCTAAATGCTATGTAATTTTGTAAATTCTTGAAAGGCCATGCTAATAAAAGGTGTTCCCTGATCTGTGATAATTCTCGCGGGCAACCCAAGAAATAGAAAAAAAAAAAAAATGTTGCGGACCCATTGCAATCGACTCTGTCGTGGTGCTAAACGACGCTATATTCATAACGCTATTGGTACTCATGATTCGGGTAGAGTTAGGTATTTATTAACATTACTTAGTGTTGGCCGCGCTAATGAGCTTGGAGCAAGCTGTGTAAATCTTAACAAGCTTAGTGACCATTATTCTACTCCGGTAGTTGTTTTAGACGATTGTCTTAGATTCTACTCCAGCATAGATCGTTAAGTCTGACCAAGTTATCCTCTCTACCTCTCTCTTAGTGTTCCTCTTTTTCTTATGAACCTATCGGCGATACGGAAGTAAGGAAACACGTTCATTCAATTTCATCTGTAGCGGTTGGTATTGGTAGGTTATGCTCTCGTATGATTATGTCTATTCTCTCTACACGTCTCCCTGTTCTTACTCACATCTTTAATCATTTCTTATCATCAAACTCTTTTCTCTTGAATAGGAAGAAGACATATATTTTACCATTTCCTAATAAAAATCTAGTCCTTGTTCACCCTCTGATTTTCGTCCAGTATTTATACTTACCTTCTTCTCAAAAATTCTTGAATATATCGCTCACTTACAATTTTCCGAATTTCTTTGTAATAACAACCTGTTACCCGAAAATAAATCTGACTTTCCACCTGGTCATAGTACTGTAACTGCTTTAGTTCATGTAACCGATAATATACGCCTGGCCATGGACAAATAACTTCTAACTATTTTTTCCTTCCTAGATTGCTTTTACATCGGTTGATCGACATTTTTATTAAGAGTACTTGGCTCCCTTAAAGTTTTTTCTTCCGTTTTTTATTGGTTCAGCTTGTATCTTTGTGGTCATTTACACTATTCAGTCAGGCGGAACGGGTCAATCTATTTTCACGAATTCCTCAGGGTGGTGTCCCATCATCTTGCTATTTTCCTCTTGTATAACGCCGCTTCTAATATACTAATGTCCCATTTTTTATTTATATTCCGATTACCTACAGCTTTACCGTCATTTCTCTGCCATGGATAAGTCGATACGGGTGATGCCACGAATGAAGACTTAGTGAGATCCATAATTGGACAACATCTTTTGAACTCTGTGTCAATTTTTTTTTAAATCATAAGATAGCAAACAAGCAGATGGGTCTCCTGATGGGAAGAGTCAACCATCTCCTATAAACACCAAAGATGTTAATGGTGCGTTGCTATCTTGTGGCGAGGTCTAATGCCACATGCATAAGTTTACCGGCTACCTTACCCTCCAAACCGGAAAACGACAGCGACAAGCACTGACGCAATTGCGGCAGGAATAGGTAAGGCGGTGGTACCAGACCCGGGCGAGACAATGCAGAACTCTACCACCTAGTAGTCACGATGGTAGTGACTCGATAGCCAATCGGTCGCCTTTTACGACCTGCCTGACAGAACGGCCGTTGGCCTATTCTACAAAGGAGGCCGGGACCAACACGGCGAAACAATACAAAAAGATCACAGGCTTTAATAATATACATGTGTAATTTGAATGCTAATATTGATGTCCCACCTTTATTTTACAATAACATACCTATTGCATTTACCTGTTCTGTTGTAAATTTGCGTGTAACCTTTAATTCGAATTTTCTTGGAATTACCATGTAAACAATATAAGTCGTAAATTAGTCCACTCTTTTCACACACTAAAACTCCTACAAAATTTTCTTCCTCTTAACCACTCGACTCTCGAAGTGGCAAATGTTAGACATTATATATGCTAATTCGTGTACATTAGGCAAAATTTTACCCTGCTTGCATTTGAATTTAAATTTTACATTTCTAATTATAAAGACTAATATTGTATAAAAAAGTCTTTGACGTTTATTCCATAATAAAATATCTGTCATGTCACATTCGTAAACTGACATCTGCTATTGTCGTTTATTTTACTTCAGTCACTTTTGTTCGTTTAACCGAGCTGCGAGTGTGTTTTCGGTTTTTAGTGGTATAAAATTGAATTTTGTGTTATTTTACGGTACATTTCTTTCATGTAAGTACTGTTTTTATTAGAAATGCCTTTGGATAATTCGTTCTAAGAAATACAAAGTCATTTACAAATTATTATTTTTCAAGTGATTTTGGTAATATTTGTTTGTAAATATAACAACTACTTTGTTGATTATTTTATTTGATCCCTAACTGAGACAGACAATAAGGCTCATTTTGACTTGCATAAGTTCGATCGTGTTTCTAAACTCAAGAACCAGCTATCCTGGCTAACAATTCGCCAAAATAGGAATTTACTCTGTCTGTTGTATTAAATTCCTTTAGACCCTTTGTATTCCAAATATCTCCATAATGGTTTCAGTTTTCAACATTCTTCCGACTCAACGTCCTGCTTTAACGTTAGAACTCTTGCATTTGCCCACTAGTAACTCTGTCACATGCTCTTACTAATTTACTGTTCAACTGTTCATGCCGTGAGTCTTCAAGATTTGCTACCTTCAGATATTCGTACTTGTGAAAGTTAACTGGCAAAACGAAAAAAAAAATACTTTCTATCGCTGGGAGACAGCCTAATTTAGTAGTAGGCCTAATTATGCTATTCAGACAATACTGGTGGTGCAAAATTACGAACGGTTACGTGGCAGACTTTTGCTTAGGCGTGAACATACGGACAAAGCAACTTTTTCTAGCTATTCCCATAACTTGATTGATTTTTCCACCATGTGTAATCGTATTATTTCGAATTTCTTTGAAACCGCTCAAACCGTTTTTGAAAAGGTGTAATCAATACCCTACATTTGACAATTACAGTGGTGCATGAGAGAATACCTATGGGCAATGGCCAGATTCTGCCCTTGTATTAAATATTAATAACTGCCTTTTCTATTTAAAACAATGTAATCGGTTTTTACAATTTTATATTTTCTTTTACATTGTCTAATGTAACCAAAATCCTTATTCATTGTAATTTTAACATTCTATCTTTTAATTCTATCCATCTTTGAAATTTAATTTAAATATAATATAAATTAACAAATACATGTACCTTAAATTGCTTATGCACGTTCTGCAGTATTCAAATATTATCTTACTTTTAAACGGAGGCCAGTGTGTGTTACACTGATCGATGCAGGAGACTGGAAGTCCTGAGACCCGTCTTACCCGCCATTGTTGTTTTCGTGCAAGCTCTGTGTTACCAGAGTAAATCATTTTAATTCGCACAACAACGATGTCGGGCAAAATCCTGCTTTATTAAATAAAAACCTAACACTCGACCACCCTGACCTTGTGCATGTCCTCATGCACGCTCGTTTTTCAAAACCTAGCACGTGGCCTCCTCAATGTTTTAGTTTCTCATTTATTGTATTTTATTTATTACATTGCGTAGAACATTTTAATTCTTAAAAGAAAGGTTCAATGATCCGCTATATGTTGTCCGCTAGTACAAGTTATTTATATACTACTAATTACTAGTGATTAAAACCATACACATCTAAACCTAATACATTATAACAATTAATAATCAATAATTACAATTGACCAATAATTCAAATTGAATTATAAAAAAATAAACGAAACATATTAAACATACAAGAATGCTAATTACAATGTTTTAACGTAATATTTTTTTTTACGTATTTGGGCACTAATAATTATGAGTGACTAAAACCATACGTATGAACCTAATATGTTATAACAATTTAATAATCGATCAAATAAATAATCAATCAAATTATATCAATTGAACTATGTTAAGCGAAAAATATCTAAATATGTCTACACTTACAAAAATCCTTTTTTTGGCTTACATCTAATATTTTCTTCAATAAAGTTCGATTGATTTCTACTCAGCGGGGAGATTTGCAAGAATGATAATTACTATGTTTTAATGCAATAATTTCACTACATATTTGTATGCTAATAATTACTAGCGACTGAGAACCATACATATAAACCTAATAAATTATAGCAGTTAAATAGTCAATAATTACCATTGATCAATAATTACGTGTGAACTATAACGTTAAACGAAAAATATCTTAAATATATGACTTTTCTTACATCCACATTATTTCTTATATCGATATCTACTTAACAGAGCTATTAGTCATTACAATGTTTTTATATCATATATAGATTACACCTTTTATGGTTCCCTTTTTATATGAAAAAAATATTCTTTGAATGAATAAAGCAAATTTTCGAAAAACCACATACAAATTTCTTTGTTGAAAGTTGTTTGTTTTTAATATCTAAATGTTTACTGTTAGATAGAACTATTTTATTTCTTTATTATCTTTGCCTTACAATGTTATTTGGAGAATGCACTAGAACATTGCATATTCATAACCCTTTCCATAGTCATTTATTTAGCTATCATAATTATATTTGTTTACAAATATTACCTCATGGAAATCTACATGAAGCAGGTTTACAATTAATAATTAAACCAATATAGGATTACAATCGATCTACACTTAAGTTTAAAACAATTTCATTTTGTTTTCTTGCATAAATTGAACCATATTTTAATTAAATTTAAGTTCTTTCAAAACTCGTTAATAACAAGTTCTAATACGTCACTGATTGTAAATTAAATTAGGTTGAATTTTAATACATATACAAAAATATCATTCAACAGTGCAATAAAATGATGTTAAACAAAGCCAATAAAAGTTTCTGTACTATATTACAAATTTTCATATTATTAATAAAATAAATAATATTTTTCTTTATAATTCAAGGTTCTCGTATTCTCTAGTAAGCAAGAACTTTATGTCACAACAGACTAAGTAAACCATGTGAAAGTAAAAAGAAGTAAGAGTTCAAAGCGATACAGTAACACCATATTTTAAATTATTTTATCCTTTTATGTTACAAAACTGGTGTTTTAACATCTTTTTTTTTCAAATTGTTCTGACATTTACTGGTATTTCTCGATGTAAAATAATTTCATAATAAATTTTAATGCTTACCAAATAACTCAAACAATCGATATGTATGTATTTTATTTCTTTTATTATTTTGCTACATACATCAGAATCTCTTTAGATAAAATTGGCAGATTCCAGAACATACATATCCGATAAGACCAATCATTACATAGTATAAAACAAAGTCGCTTTCTCTGTCTGTCCCTATGTCCTTATGTCCCTATGTATACTTAAATCTTTAAAACTACGCAACGGATTATGATGCGGTTTTTTTTTTGATAGACAGACTGATTCTTTGGGAAGGTTTTGGTATATAAACCTTTCCGATATTCTCACGGGAACAAAAGCTACGCGGGTGAAACCGCGGGCTAGTCGCTAGTATTATAATAAAAATAAATATATAAATTTTGTCTCATATTTATTTTTAATATAATTCTATTCTTTAATTCTTAACTCAGCAAAATCAACTGATCGAGTCCTTTATTATCATGTATACAATTTATTACAATATATAGATATAGTTTTCCCAGTCCCATCATAACTATCCAATACATATATCCTATTTAACCCAAGAACTATATTTTTTTTCAAATTTAATAATATACATATATTACAATCAACCCTATTAATAAAATAAATAAATCTCAATTTATTTATTCATACCTGTATAATATACTATTGCGACTCTACCGACCCACGACCGTTTTTTTTGTTAGTGGCTAGTTTCTTTTTAACAACCAAAACAATATGTAGTATCATACATATCGATAATCTATACATATAATAAAAGCGTAAGAAAACTAAAACTGTACATTGAATATTTTTTTAAAAGAATACTTGGGGCGTGATCTACAATCAACATAGAAGCCAAAAATATAGCTTTTAGAATTTTTGTCTGTTTGTCTATATGTATGTCCAGGGTAAACTCAAAAAGTACTGCATGGATTTACTTCAAATTTTGCATGAATATTACTAATAGGACGGGTCAACATATAGGCTACATATTATCACGCTATCACCTACGGGGGAGGTGCAGTGAGTAAAAGAAGTCCGCGCGGACAAAGTCGCTGGCAACAGCTAGTCTTTAAATAAAATAATCTATCCATCCATCCCTAACACTGCTATAACCTTCCTGGGTTATACTACCGTAACTATCGTACATTCTTTAATCATAATATATTATTGTGGCTTCCGACTCACAACAATATATCTAATCCTCTGTCTGTGGTTTTGGTGCAAATCATTTTTCACAACCGAAACCATAGTATAATACATATCAGTAATATCCATAATATTGTAGTGAACCTCCCGGGTTTCACCACTGTAAGCAAAATATCTTAAATATTATCATAATAATCGTGTTCGCTCTGAATCACGACCACTTCTCCCATTGAAGTATTTTTATATATACGTGTAACCAATAAAATCCATGAATTCATAGTAAATAAACATTAAATTACCCTTTATAGGTTTCCGAAGTAAACTAGGAACCCTTATACTTTCGCTATGTTTTCATTTTCATTGAATTAGTATTTATCAACTTTATCATATCATATTGGTTCATTATCTAGTAACATTTGAAAGAATTTTATGTGAAGTATAAAAGTCCTTATTATTCTTGCCACTCTAATGGAACATAATTTTCGTGATTTCCATTAGATCTCTCTCGCTAAAGCGTGGAGGAAAAACTGCTATCTCAATTGTAAAGTTCCATGTGTTTAATCTGATGCATTAATATGCAAATTGCAAACTTGTCTTTATCGTTGCAAACCTATTACCTTATGACAGTTAAGTTGGTGTTATATATAGTCTAGCTATTCTCTAATTTTCTTCAGATACAGTGCAAAAGATCGCATTGACCAATTGAATAACTCATATTGCATCCGAAGGGTCTTACCGATAATCTAATTAGTGCTGTTCATACCTGATGAATCCGATTTCCCATCATCGTTACTTGGACTTTGCACTACCGAATTTTAAAATTCGAGCGAGCGAGATTAAGTCACAGTACTTATACATATAACAAATTTGTGACCAGTTAAGCATTTTACTACAGAAAAATATCATGTTCCCGATGCCATAAATTTAATAGTGCCCGTATTATCCCTTTTTTATTTATTATTATCCCTTTTTTATATTTCAATCGACGAAATTTTTCCTTCCTATACAGATTTATTTTCATACAATCGTTAAGCCTAATATAAGTTATGTTATCCATTAAATAATAGATTTAATTATTATTTCTATCTGTTATCATCTGAAATCTGAATTATCATCTGAAAGATATGAGGTTTCCTAAATACTATACATTTCGAAATGCCGCCAAAAAAATTAAGTTTTCAATGAATTAATTGGTGAAGGTTGTTCGAACTAATATATAAAAATCAATTCCTGTTCGTTAGTCTTGCTAAAACTCGAAAACGGCTGAACCAATTTGGCTAATTTTGGTTTTGAATTAATCGTTGAAGTCCAGGAAACGTTTAAAAGGTGAGAAAATATACATAAAAAAATAGAATAGTATTAAAAAAAAACAGAAAACGTTTTCCCGATTTAGCTAGTCTATAATATAATTCTTACTTCCGGTTGATATCATGTACTACACAGACATTTATAACAACAGGCTGCCATACCATCTTGTTATACGAGAGACAAATTCAGTATTGATAAATGTTGACAACAGAATATTGCAATCAGTTTTAATTCTATACAGTAGGCCCAGGACATATACTCTGTATTTTGGGTTTAGTAAAACAATTAACTGCCAATGCCTACAAATAAAAAACTATATTTTTTCCATATATATTTTTACGATGTTTAACACTAAAGAAAACTACTAGATGGCAAGACTTTAAATCACACCATCTCAGGAGCAATATACCATCGTCGCTTAGTTTACTCCCATCTACAAGTAGTTCAATTTGTACCGCTGGGTCATACATAGGCAATAGTAGCTCAGATAATTTGTTTTTCAAATTGCTCATCCACTTGTGCCATTCCTTTTCATAATTATATTAAGAAGACAAGATAAAGTTGTGCAATTTCCTATAAGTCTTCCAAGAATTCAACGAGACGTATAATTGCCAAAAACATTGTATGCATTGTAACCTAATTTCGTACTAATTGAATCACGAGTGAAATTGTTTTTAAGACAAATATTTAAAATGCGATGCGCAGAGAACCTACTTATGATAGGAATTATAGTTTTCTGTCAGTAATTACAAATATTAGAATTATCACTCAACTAATCAACCTTAAAATAAATAAATATTTTGTAACTATAATAACAATATTTTAATAAATCAAAAGTCAAATTTGCCTGTACTATAATTTCGAAATTTTCTTTATCGTATGTAAACATCACAGATTGTATCAAATTTTGAATCTGGCTCATAAAGATAGCTACATTGACTTAGATATTGTAGTAGACTTAAAAGTAAATTAACACATGATACATTGGAACCTATAGATTCTAAAATGTACTTGACATTGCCAATCATCCACGTACTAAGTACCTATGTAGTAAAATTTATTTATGTGTAATAGAGTTCACGGAAGTCATTAGGGCAGACGAAAAAATATAACTATTGCACAGGTGTGCTTCAGCCAAAGTTACAATATTCAAAAAATATTAGTTTTTACCCCTTAAACTATATATACCTTCAATGTAATATGCGACATCACTAAACCGATATTCCAAGGTACCCCTTTTTTAAAATCATTTTTATAGCAGCACTTAAAATTGACTACTATAATTATTACCCCTTAACAAAGTTAAACAGGAATATTTATTTATTTATTTATTTATTTATTTAAAAATTTATGCACAATTGAGTACATAGGTGGACTTAATGCTACATGGCATTCTCTACCAGTCAACCCAAACTAATTAGATAACATTTCATTTAAAGGGGTGCATGATAAGATAAATTAGTAAAATTTAGTTATTATAACTGCTGGTAATACTAAAAAAACTCAAAACATTAAATACACATAAAATATACTTATTTATACACTATACCCATACACATATTATATACACATACATACCTAAATAAATAACATACATAGATATTATACATATTATATATATTAATTTATAAATAGGGAAATAAGTATAAATACGACGATTAAATACATAAATAAAATAAAATAATGTCTGATAATGTTAATTCAAAAGATATTTTTTAACAGAACGTTTAAAGGAAAATTTGGAGGGACTATATACCTAAGTTCAACCGGAAGAGCATTCCAGAACCTTACAGATTGGGATATAAATGATCGAGAGACGAATTCGGTACGACAAAAAGGAACTTGAAGAGTAGGGATGGTGCTTGAGCGAAGATTACGAGAATGAGTTGTGTTCTGAAATTTGAATTTTGACTTAAGGTAACGCGGTGCTGCTGGGTCATATAATACAGAAAAGAGAGTGCATAGCATTCGCAACTGTCTACGTTGACGAATTGGAAGCCATTTTAGTTTAATACGGAATTGGGATACGTGATCGTATTTGCGAAGACCATACACGAAACGTATGCAATTGTTGAGCAAGCGCTCTAATCTGTCAAGGAGAGCTTGGCTTAAGTCCGAAGAACACACATCCGCGTAATCAATTATCGGCAGCACCAACGATTGTACCAATAAAAGCTTAGTGTCGATAGGTAAGAAGTTTTTATGGCGATAGAGTGAGCGCAGAGCCAGATTGACCTTGCGGCAGACTTCAGTAATATGTGGGGACCACGAAAATGTGTTATCAATTATAAGACCAAGATCCTTGACGTGGGGACAAAAAGGGATTGGGGTATTGTCAAATACTACGGGCAAAACAGAATCCCACTTCAACGAGGCAATGCGTCGTGTGCTGCCAATAATGATTGCTTGGCATTTATTAGGGTTAACTGAGATACCAAATTTTTTGGACCAATACAGTACGTTGCTTAAATCGTCGTTAATACGCTGCACCGCCTTGTTTATATCACCTAGGTCAGTGTGGGTGTAAATTTGCAGATCGTCAGCATATAGATGGTAAGAGCAGTTTAAGTAATCCGCGATAACATTTACAAACACGGAAAATAGAAGCGGGGAAAGTATTCCACCTTGAGGTACACCTGCTAATAAATCACACCACATGGAAAAACTGTCATTCGCACAAACTGCTTGCTGTCGTCCTCGGATATACGACGAAAACCAGTCCAATACAGATGAAGATAAACCAAGACGTGAAAGAATAGCTAACAAGATGTCATGGTCGACAGCATTGAATGCATTTGAAAAGTCAATTAAAACTAAGACTGTCAACTCAGATGCCTCCATAGCGATCTTCACATCTTCAGTGACTTTTAAAAGATCAGTGGCTGTGCTGTGTCCTGCGCGAAAACCAGACTGATAAGAACTTAGGTAGTTAGACTTTGTCAATAAGTTAATGACTTGCTTATGAACAGCCGCCTCAAGGATTTTAGAGAGATAAGGGAGGATGGATATTGGTCTGAAATGATTTAACGTACAGGGATTAGAAATTTTGGGCAGGGGTAGAACGTGTGCTTTACGCCATAAGGTAGGGAAGATACCAGAGGACAAAGAGAAATTTATGATATGAGTGATGGGTCGAATGACAAAATCCTTGATGCGGATTATCATGTCCCTGCTCAGGTGATCGCATCCAACTGCTTTAGATTTTAATGATTTAATTAAATTTAGGGTTTCCTCATCTGTAATAGGTAAAAAATTAAATGTAGCATTGTGCGAGTAAACTTGAGATCGCAACAATGAGATCGTGTTAGATTTAACAACATTATCTATGACAGGTGTACAAGAAAAGTGGCGATTAAATTGATTAGGCGAAAAAATATTAGAAGATAAAAAGACGAATTAGGGTAGACGCCATATTGAAATTACAAGTTTATTCTTTTATCCATTAATATATTGTTTAAAATTAGTAAATAGCTTTTGTAGTTAAATAAAATATGTGATAGTAATTGTCCTTACCTGCCAGCACAAAATACTCTAATAATTTCACTAAATAAAGTTTGTTTTTATTATCAACTTTGATAATAAACACTGAGCAAATGTCACATACAAATATGGATGTCATAAAACATAGTTTTGCTGAGTTGTCTAAACCATTTTATGAGAAGATGATGGAGTTCCAGATGAGTCTGGATAAGGCAGCACAAACTCAAAACTCAAGCACAATTACTGAGATTGCCAATGATTTTGCCACTTTTAAATCGTTCATGATGGTTACTTTGCACAGTTTGCAGCAACAAATAGATGCACTATCAGCACAATTTGACAAATTTGAGATGAGATCTAGGAGAAAGATGTTACTTGTGCATGGGATACCTGACATCAAGGATGAAAATTTATCTTCTACTCTACTTAAACTTTTTGCTGATCATGCTGCTGATGTTGGAATTACTGAAAACTCTTTCTCTCGCTGTCATCGCATGGGTCGCTTCAATCCAGATAAAGCCAGATCTGTAATCTTGAAATTTAAGGATGTGTCTGTACGGGACAAAATTTGGCATTCCAAAACTGTTTTCAAAGGCACTGGTGTCACCATCTCTGAGTTCCTGACTAAGGATAGGCACAATGCTTTTGTAGCGGCACGAAAGCGGTTTGGGATCACCAAATGCTGGACAAAAGATGGTGTAATTATTATCCTGGGACCAGATGGCTCTCGTCTTCGTGCTCTGTATACGAAGGATGTAGATGCTATCTCACAAGCCGAACCTGCTGTTACTGGGAGTGTATCTGATGCTGGGACTGCCTCTGATGCTGGCACTTCCATCCCTCTACGTAAGGATGGTAAGAGCTCCCCACCACAGAGATCAAAGAGAAACGCTTCAAAAAGTCGAGCTAAGAAAAAATAGTTTATTTTTCTGTTATTTTGTTTTCCCCTTTTTATATCTTCATATTTAATTTGTTTCTTTTTTTCTATTCAAGCTAGTAAAGGTAACAGTGAGTTACTAATAATAAATAGACACATAACTTTTTTTCCTCTTGCCTTAAATAATTATGCTAATAAATGTCTTAAATGTCAGAAACAATCTGTAGAAAAATATCTTGTGTTAAATATATCATCAACTCAAACATGAATGCAGGGTGCTATATAGATATATATATAATAATGTAGTTTAAGTAGCAGGATACCCTATTTTAATTTATCATTGCAGTTTACATTTTCTTATATATTGCTGGTATTCGCATTCGAAACTTATGTGCCTAGTCAATTTCTACAGTAAATCACTTAGTTTTAGTCTTGATTTCATAACATTTTTAATTAACTGCTGACATTTTGTAAGGAAAAGATTACTGTTACAACATAATTTGCTTTTATAGTGCATAATGTAATGTTTCGTGTACATTTAACATTAAGAATTTAAAATGATATCAATTATCAATAACATGTTATTCTTGCTGTGACAGGTGATTTATGACAGTTGCCACTTGCCAAATTCACTTGTGTCAAACGTTACGGCAAACAACTTCTTCTTTTTTGTTTTTCGTTTCGAGTTGACAAACGTTGACATATAATGTTTATTTCGCTATACGCTGGCGGGTAAAGGAGATTATTATATACTTATATTTTGTATTGTATTTATTATACTTACTTTTATTTATTTTTATTTTAGTAAATAGTTATATTTATACATATATTTATCTTTATATAATATATTGTATATTATATACATACATAGATGTTATTTTAGACGAAAGTTTTTTTTCACTGTCCTCTCACGATAGTACAAATAGTAGTGACAGCTTTCACAGTACAGAAGATGTCTCCATTGAAAAAAACCTCGCCTCAAATTTTTCAGATGTGTTAAAAATTTTTAATGTCGTTCATATTAATGCACAAAGTATACCTGCACATTACTCGGATCTCCTTACATCTTTTGATGTGCCTAATATCCACGCAATTTTGGTTTCTGAATCTTGGTTGAAACCTTGCTTACCGTCTAACTGTTACTCATTGCCTGGCTTTCAATTGATTCGAAATGATCGAACTGGTAAAGGTGGTGGTGGAGTGGCAATCTATTTACGTGCCAATATTTCGTATAACATAGTTAGTACTTCAAATCAACCTCCATCTGACGATGAGGCTGAGCACCTTCTTATTGAAGTTAATACATCCCATGTTAAACTTCTTCTTGAAGTATTTTATAGCCCATCTCTTTCAGTTAATTATTTCTCTTCTTTCGAAAATTTAATTCATAAAGTTGTCCCTGAGTATACTCACGTTATATTTATGGGTGACTTCAATACCTGCTTATTAAAAGCTGACAGCAGGGGTGCAAAGCTCAAATCTATAGTAGAAGAGTGTAATCTGCATCTTCTTCCTCTAAGCCCTACTCAGCATTTCCCTAATTGCAACCCGTCCTTATTAGACCTTATCATTGTTTCCTCGCCTGAACTAATTACCAAGTATGGTCAATGTGATGCGGCTGCTTTTTCTTACCACGATCTATTATACCTATCGTATAAAATTCGACATCCCAAGCCTAAACCTAAGATTTTACTGCAACGCAATTTCAGTAGGTTAGATATTAATCTCCTTTGCGAGGATGCACAAAAAATCAACTGGTCCTCCATTCTTGATGCTTCCACAATTACTGAAAAACTTAGTACTTTTACCACTTTGCTCACTCAGCTTTTCGATAGACATGCACCTATAAGGCCGGTCAGATTAAAACATCTACCAGCACCTTGGCTATCGGATGAAATAAAGTCCCTAATTAATAAAAAAAATATAGCTAAGGCAAAGTATAAACGTACTAATACTAACGAGGACCGGGAAAAATATATTCGACTACGAAATCGCTGCAATACAATGTGTCGAGATGCACAGAGACGCCATATTCATTCGTCTGTCGAAAACGGCGACCCTGCAAAAGTCTGGAAATTTCTCAAATCACTTGGGGTTGGGAGGCAACACCAAACTTGTACACCATCTAATACAAACGTCAATTTATTAAACAATTTTTTTTCCAATCCACCCTGCACACTTGATGATAAGCAAAAAGCCTTGACTTTAAAATTTCTTTCACATCTCCCAACTCCTAATTTTCATCCGTTTAATTTCGATCAACTAACCGTATGTGATGTTGAGAAGACCATTTTATCCATATCGTCAAATGCTGTTGGCATAGATAATGTAAGCCGAAATATGATTTTACCAATTCTGAAAATTATTTCTCCTTTTATTACACATATTTTTAATCAATCCCTAAATACTAGTGTTTATCCAGACGCATGGAAAGAAGCTAAAGTAATTCCGCTACCTAAAACATCAAATCCTGTAGCCCCTTCTGATTTTCGACCGATATCAGTGCTTCCATTTCTATCAAAAGTCATGGAAAAACTAGTTCATAAACAAATTCATCATTACCTCTCTGAAAATAATTTACTTAATTGTTCCCAATCTGGCTTCCGACCTGGCCACAGCACGACCACTGTCCTCGTAAAGGTAACTGATGATATACGTCATGGTATGGATAACAAGCGACTCACCGTACTTTCCTTGATTGATTTTAGCAATGCATTTAATACGGTCGACCACGATATACTATTAAGTCTCTTGAGGTCTATTAACATATCTCCATCGGTGGTTGAATGGTTTCAAAGCTATTTAAAGGAACGACGACAACGTGTTCAGGTAGGGGAGTTGTCCTCGGACTGGTCCTGTAACACTGTTGGCGTTCCCCAAGGTGGCGTTCTGTCTCCTCTTATCTTTGCTGTTTTTGTTAACTCTATAACCAATCATTTATCTTCGGTCTACCACATGTATGCAGACGATCTCCAAATTGATACCCAATCGGCCTTTGATGATCTTCATTCAGCTATTTCGCAGATTAATAATGATCTGGCAACTATTTCGGGCTGGAGTAGAAACTATGGGTTAGCTATAAATCCTAAAAAATCTCAGGCTATTATTATTGGGGGGAAAAAACAAATTGCAAAAATAGACTGGACTGTTTTGCCACAACTTGAAATTGATGGTGTAACTATACCCTACAGCAAGTCTGTTAGAAATTTAGGAATACAGTTAGACGAAACTTTATCATGGACGCAACAAATTCAGGAGGTAAGCAAAAAAGTTTTTGCCACTTGGAATTCGCTAAAACGATTGCGTAACCTACTTCCAGTTCCTACTAAAATTGCGATTGCAGAAGCTATTTTTATACCTATTTTAGATTACGCGGATGGCTGTTACGTTGACCTTACTAGTGAGCAGTTCAATAAGCTTGAGCGACTCCAAAATTTATGTATAAGGTTCATATTTGGTCTACGTAAATATGATCATGTCACTGAATACCGAACAAAACTCAAGTGGTTGCCAGTCCATCTCCGCCGTAATGTCCACATTCTTTCTCTTCTGTACTGTATTCTTTTTGATTTTCGCACCCCTAACTACTTAAAAGAGAGGTTTGAGTTTTTGGGAGGTGAATTAAGACAGTTAAGATCGGCGGATAACCTACTTTTGCGGGTCCCCTCTCAAAATCTTAATTATTATCACCAGTCTTTTACTTGTCAAGCTATTCGGTTATGGAACTCCCTTCCAACTAACATCAAAACAGCTCCTAGTTTACACTCCTTTAAGTCAGCTCTTAAAAATCATTATCTTAATCTATAAATAAATAATTACAGAGTTTTCTAGTTTAGTTTGAATTGTAATATGTAAGTTTGCATGTGTATGTGTGTAGTATATGTATATGAATATATGTCTAGTACATATCTAGTACAGTTTATATATGTAATTTTAATATAGTGTATATGTAATGTATTGTATTTATGGATATACAAATATGTTTATTATGTATATAATATGTATGTGTATGTGTATATATATTTATATATAATATATATATTTATATATATATATCGTCGTATGTATTTATATTATTTATATATTTATTTAGTTATTATTAAAAAATTTCATAATATAGATTGTATTAGGAAATTATGTTACTGAATTTAATGGCACCACCACCTTAAATATATTAATTATAAGATCTCCTCTACCTAAAGGTTGTCTGGCAGAGATCGCTCTTTAGCGATAAGACCGCCTTTGTGTACCCACTATACACATAATTATTAGCTATAAGTATTTTACATAATCTATCTTGTTAAATTTGGTGCGCAATAAAGAGTATTCATTCATTCATTCATTCAAGATACTTGGGGTGGCTTAGTTACACAAAGGGAATTCAGAAACTTCCAAATATTACTTTGAGAAGAGTTAATTATATTGTTATGAATGTAACGCCGTTTGGCTGCTCTCACCATCTGGTTGCAGCGATTCCTTAACTTTTTAAATGAACACCAGTTCATATCACACCTATTTCTTTTGTAGCGAGCAAAGGCTCTATCACGATTAGCCATAGCGCTACGAATGTCGGAGGTGATCCAAGGAGCCGGAGGACGTTTTAGATATACCGTATGAATAGGTGCATGCTTATCATAGAGAGCAAGAATATTTTTATTGAAGCTATCTACCATGGTATCAAGAGTAGAGCCATCTAACACAGCTGACCAATCAATTAAAGAGGCATCATGTTCCAGCTGATCCTGATTTATCCTGGCAAAATTACGCATTTTCAACATTTTCGGACGTAGTTTGGGCGGTTTGACCTTGTAAGATAAGTAAACCAGATCATGTCTTGAAAATCTCGGAGCCAGCAACTGTCCATGATCAACAACATGAGCTAAGGATGACACCAGGATTAAATCCAAGAGTGAGTCCTCCGTATTATTATTGTGATGAGTTGAATTTAGAGGTAAAATATTAAAACAATGGGACCTTAATATATCTTGAAGATCGCGTGTTCTTTGGTTATCTTTCAAAATGTCGGTATTAAAATCACCCATGATTATATGATGTGTGTACTCGGCACAGTACAAGGAAACTAACGCCTCAAAATCGGAAAAGTAATTGATATTAGGTGGACAATAGACAGTGCCTAGTAAAATTTTAATACCATTAACAACCACTTCAAGAATAATATATTCTATAGACCCAGAATAAGGTGAGGGGGAGGCTGCTAATATTTTATATGGAATGTTACTTTGAAGATATATTGCAACCCCGCCACCTCCCTTATTGACTCGGTCATTACGGAGGAGGATATAGCCAGGGAGACTACAAAGAGTGGAGCTATAAGAAGGCTTAAGCCAACTCTCTGAGATAAGGATTGCATTAATAGAGTAGGAACAAAATGTGTCATGAAGTTCATAAAAGTGTTGAGGAATGCTCTGTGCATTGATATGGCATACATTTAAATGTTTATTATATTGAGAAAAGTGCTTATCTAAACGGACACTAAGAGCTAATGGCGTAGGAATAGAGTCAGTAGAAGAGTCAAGGTCAAGAGCAGAATGAAAGGATTCGTTATCAGAATCAGACAACATAATAGCTAATATACTATATTATATATTATATAAATATTTACACAAATATATTATATATGTATACAAATAATATAAAAAATAGATATATTTTAATTAATAGTTATGATTTCAATTGCACTTACAAAATATGCAAGTAAATTAAGGCTTATACGTATCCATGGCTACCGGTGGCAATATTATTAAATTCAATTTGTTGAATTCAACATCACAACACAAAAAAGGCTAAACACAAAAATTAAACTTGATCCTGCAAGTTGGGGTTAAAGAGTAGAATTGGCCATTTACAGTATCATTTTAAAACTTATTTATAGCAAAGTAATGTGTACGGCGAGAGTAAAAAACATTAAAAAAAAAAACATAAACACATCATAAAAAATATACAATTAATAAAATTATTTTTAGCAAAATGTAAACGCTTAAAAATATGATATAATATAAAAAAAAATGCAAAATATAACACCCCGACATTGACAACTCGCTGAAATAATAAAAAAAAATAGAACTTAACAATAATACATAAGAAGGAGAAGAATTGATTTGCCAGTAAGAAATTATTTTAGTCTGTCAACATTAGACGTGACAGTAACTGTCAATTGTCAAATGTCGAGTGTCATTTGAAACGGTACCTACTACGAAAGTTATGATGTTTATTATTATTTACTTTAATACAAAAATTATTGTGTTATTACCCGTTTTTCTACAGTTTATTAACAAATTGTGACGTACTATTAGTGAATGCTATTAAGTGAGATAAAAACATAGTCAAAGAGATATTTCTAATTAATATGCATGTAACAACTAACAAAATAATTGCGGCACAAGTTATAAAATACTACGGAAAAAAGGCTACATAGAATGATAAATTATTTTTTAACTTGTCTTCTCGATGACCTCGACCGACTATTTTCATTTATTGCTGAAAGCTGCTGTTGAGATGCTGGCTCACTTTCTGCTTGTCTGGGATGCGCTGATATGAGTTTCTCCAGGTCTAAATTACTCACGATTTTGTGGCGGCTACCATTGGGTAGCTTGACCATGATGGATCCACCAATAGATCAGACATTACGAACGCTAAAGTGATTACGTGCCTTCAGGAACAAAAACTTTCGGTGTTTAGTTAGGTACTCAGCTAAAACAAAGGAGGTACCTTTAAGCTTCGTTTTACGCTTCCAGACATCTGCTCGCTGCTCAGAAGACGACATGCGCAATATAATAGGACGAATTTTACCACTACTTGAGCTCCCAAGCCTATATGCCTTTGAAATGGCTGAAGATGTTATTTCCATGGACAGGTACATTTAACAATAAATCCATTATTCTAGGCTCAGCCAAGTAAATTTTTTTTTGTGAAATTGTTACTAAAAGAACATTTGTTTCCATTACTTATTTTTTTTAATATCTTAAGACGAATGACTTTCCAGATATAACCAGAATCGTCATCTACTCCATCACAGAAAAACGGCACTAACACGTAATGCATGATTTTCACATTTATTTAAGCCTCCAGCAGCTGTTTTTGTCTTCTGTATTAAATTATGCAATCTACGGAGCATCAATTTTAAATAAAACATTCATTTAATATTTTAAATCAAACATAATATATGCGGTGGTCATAAAAACGGATACTGCGCGGTGACGAATTGCCTAACAGTTCACAGCTTCACAGCCATCTTGTTGGGAAATCTAATTATGTTTCCTAATAATCCTCTTTGCTGAAGTATCAAAGTAAGTTTGTTTCCTTGTGAATTTGCAAAGTAGTGTTACCTGTCGTATCAAACTCCACTCATACTCGGTCATCCGTAGTAAAAGACGTTCTGCTTACACGAGGAAGACGGGCTTCGTTGACGGCAAGGCACTTATTATTTCATTCTCTCGTTACCACGTGACCGCACCAGTGTTACGAGTGATTTTTCAAGTATTTAAATTATCTGAAACTTGAAACGACAAAAAATAGTATACTCTTCGTACCTACATATCTAACAACGTATTTTTCTTAAAGACCATTAATAGCGCAAGAAAAATAAAGGAAAATAAATTAACTGTTAAATTTTATCGATTTTAAAGTAATATTTGTTACTTTAAAATATAGAAAGGTTACAGAGGTGTTACGTATTTTGAAATAGTCTACCGGTAATGCCAGTGTGCAAAAATTATAATAAGTCTACTTTTTATTAACCAAAAAACATGTTATATGAAATGAGACTCACGAAATATAAAATATCGATATGAGAGAATGTCACTAATTAATATTTGATAATCTAGTTATATAATGTAACCTTTGATTTGTGTAAACTGTGGGTAGACCACTTCTGAAATGTAATCAATACCCTACATTTGACAATTACAGTGGTGCATGAGAGAATACCTATGGGCAATGGCCAGATTCTGCCCTTGTATTAAATATTAATAACTGCCTTTTCTAATTAAAACAATGTAATCGGTTTTTACAATTTTATATTTTCTTTTACATTGTCTAATGTAACCAAAATCCTTATTCATTGTAATTTTAACATTCTATCTTTTAATTCTATCTATCTTTGAAATTTAATTTAAATATAATATAAATTAACAAATACATGTACCTTAAATTGCTTATGCACGTTCTGCAGTATTCAAATATTATCTTACTTTTAAACGGAGGCCATTGTGTGTTACATTGATCAATGCAGGAGACTGGAAGTCCTGTGACCCGTCTTACCCGTCATTATTGTTTTCGTGCAAGCTCTGTGTTACCAGAGTAAATCATTTTAATTCGCACAACAACGATGTCGGGCAAAATCCTGCTTTATTAAATAAAAACCTAACAAAGGTGAGTACAAATAATATACAAATAAATGTGCGTTTAGTAGGATATGATTAGCTGCTGTTAATAATGTTCGATGTAAAATGAACCTGTAGTCCCATCAGGGGTATAAACACTAAACAGGTAAGTAGTCGGCGTTCTTGACACGGAAGATTGCTTCAAACGGCACTTTGTGCTAGTTCTAGCTAACCTCGTAGTTAAAAAAGATTCGCAGTTACACCTGCCCCGTATACATCAGAGATGTTAACGGTTTGTTGCTGTTCGTGTGGGAGATATAGTTTTAGAGAATCTTTGTTAAGAGCTACGCCATTTTTAATTTACTTCTCTGTTTTTTTTTATCCTTATAATTTAATGACGTTTCTATGTTTTTAATTTTGATTCATGGTTTATATTATGTTCGTGTGTTGTATATATGATTCATGTGTATGTATGTATGTATGTATGTTTATATATATATATATATATATATATATATATATATATATATATGTATATGTATATATATATATATATATATATATATATATATATATATATATATATATATATATATATATATATATATATATATATATATATATATATATGTATATATATATATATATATATATATATATATATATATATATATATATATATATATAGCAATTATTATGTGTATTATTTTGTCATGTACTTTGTGGTAGGTATAGTTTTTAATTTTATTGTTTTCGAATTTAATTAATTTACACTAAGTCGATAATAAATAATATTTGCTTATAAAATTTCCTTGTAACTGATTGGCCAAAAGAAATCTATTACTAGAAATAAGTTTGCCCGTCGTCCTTTTTTCTCTTTTATTATTTAGTTTAAGTGAATACTGTATACATAAAATAATTAAATAAAAAAAACAAATAAACTAATGTAAGATTGAGCTTTATGCATTTGACTAGGGTAATATTCAAATATTACGCCCCTTAATGGGTCATCTATTAAGAAAGTTTAATAATAGTGTTCGAATGATTTGCCGTCGTGCGTACTGTTAGCTCTGCCACTTAGGCACTTATAAAAAAAAGGCACTTTTGTGGACAGAAGTTTATTATTCACTACTAATATTTTACACTTTTATTGGAACTTGAACAACTTGGATTACTATTCACTCGCGATTCCCTTGTGTAGGGTTATAACGACCCGGAGTCGGGATATAGCACTAGTCTATTTGCTGAAGGCCAGCCGGCAGGCAGAAACCGGGTCCGTCGCTGGGCAGCGGTTAGACTAGAGAATATCTAACTAACTGAAATTTGGAAAAACATCTGTTTATATACTACTTTATTGATGATTTGCAGTTATGGTTGCAAATCAGCAATATACTATGACTATAAGGGGTGTAACACCTCCCCCCTTTAAAACGAAACATCCGGAAATAAACGGATATGAGTGTCATCCAAGTTGTAGCGAAATAGGAACAATGATAACTTAAGACCTAGGATAATTAATTAGTATATCAAATATAGAAAATGAAAAATAGTGTAAATGACATTAAAGTTAGGATACTTTGATATAGTAATATAAATTAGTACATTAAACAATTACTAGGAGCTAGAAAAAACAAGATTATGTTTATAAAAATCTAAACAATAATTCTGGCCAATTTGATATAGTAATATAAAATAGTACATTAAACAATCACTAGGAGCTAGGAAAAACAAGATTGAGTTTATAATAATCTAAACAACATTTAAGTTTTACAATAATTCCAAGTTTCCTCTTGGTGTACTAGAGTCAGTGCTTTCGGTATCAAAATTAGACATTTCGATGCTAGATCTTGCACGTATACTAGAGCTAGGTTTTGTTACACAATTATTTATGATTTTAATACAACATGGCTCAATTCTTCTATTATTATTGTTACCAAAACGTTTATACAATTTATACGAAAAAAATGAAAATACAGTGATAGATAGTAAGGTTGTCAATATACTAAAATAGTGACTATATTTAACGTGATAAGGTTGATTTTCGATAATTCATCATTTGCTTGATTTAACCTATGAGGGGCATATTGTAAGTAAATCTAAAATCTAAGTTAATATGCGATAATTTTACGGGTATTAAATGTGGCATTGTATTATTCAATTTAGCTTTAGAACAGCAGTCATCTACAATAATATTGAAATCTGGATGTGGAATACAAATTTTAGTTTCAAATTCTTGAGCTGGGATGAATTGGAGTAATTTGTGATATGCTTTACAGTGTTTAGGTAATCTTAAAATACCAGTTCCAATGATATCGTGATCTTCCAGATTTCCATTACAATTGATAGACAATTTTGTCACGTCAGATTGAACATATATCCATTTGTTATTTACAAGTCTTTGCCATAAATCTATTTCTCCTAAAATTAACTTATAACTACATGAGTCCGGAATATGTTTAACATGTTCGGTTAAAATTATTATTTCACAAATGGGATTACCAACACTTGATTGCACATTTGCTAATTTACACAGATAATAATTGCTGTTTAACACTTTACACTCACTCAAGTCTTGAAGCATCGAATATAATAATTTATCTTGTGTTATCGCCAGGAATTTCGCAGATGGATTTATTAACGCAAAAGTATTAGGGTTGTTTATATCATGTGGGGTTGGCAAAGAGTAGATATGATATAAATTGTATTCAACAAGTGATGAAACTAATGGTATTTTGATAGCAAAAATTAGTTTTTTGTCACTAATAAAAGAGGAGATTCAGCTATGTCAATGATTTTATTAATATTACCTAAACTCAAATGTAAGGGAAGACTTAAAATAACGTCATAATTTTTCGAATTTAGTTCGTTATATAATTGTGTTGGACTTAAAACCGACGGATGAACTATATTTTGTTTTCCAAATAAAATAGCATCATTAAGGTCTCGTAATTTAAAATTAAGTAACATCAGTGAGCTTTCTAAAGCACTAAAGATCATAAAAAGGTGAGTGACTACTTCTAGTTTGTTTGTGTTTTCTGATATAGTATCTAAAATCTTACCTACATTTTGGATGTTATTGTTAAGAACATTTTCACTGGCATTTAGTTTAGATATAGTACTATTAAATGAAGCTATTGTAGAGTTCATATGTCCGTTTTCTTTAGACATATAGTTATTTTGAACATTACAAAAAAGACTTTCTAGGGGGTTAAGAACATTGTAGCAATCAGTTTTTACCTTAGTAGATTGATGTGTGTTACATATTTGCTAAGAAGTTTCTAGGACCTTTTGAAGAGTGTCGATGTCAGGCTTTATGTACGATAGATCAGAGAAAGTGACGATATTCCAATAATCATTGTAATATTTTAGATTACCTATAGGATCATAAAAGAGACCAGGATTGTTAACTATTGGAGTGGTCAAGTTTGATGTTGCGAAGGATCCTGACGCGACGACCCTGCAATAGAATTACTAAGCTAAATAACAATAAAAGATATAAAAGGTATCAAAAGTTACTGATTAAGTTATATAACTCACTAATCTAAGAGGGGCATATCTAAAGGAACAGTGTTGCTAGGAGTTGCGTCTACAATAGGTATATCTAAAGGAACAGTGTCGCTGGGAGTTGCGTCTACAATAGGTATATCTAAAGGAGTAACACTTCGTGAAGGAGGGTTTAATAGAGATACATTAGAGTTTAAAGAACTTGGAATGTTAGGCGCTAATTTTATTTCATCAATATGATGTCTGACGTGTTTGCGATTAATTAAAATTGTGACGTTATTATTGTTGTGGATCTTCACTATTCTATAAGGACCTTTCCAAACGGTGGAGAGGGCTTTACGTAGTCGATGTTGTTGTTTTAGATAAACCATATCCCCAACGTTGTATGATATATCCCTAGCGTTTTTATCGTAATAGGTTTTAGACTTTTCTTTACTGCGTAAAATATTATCCCTAGCTATATGTCAGGTATTAATTAGTTCTTGTTTCAACATTTTGACATAATCGGGATATGTAGCCGTAGGATCAATGTCGTAGAAAGAACTGGGAATATGTGGTTTGCAACCAAACATAAGCTCGTGAGGAGTAAAATTCGTAGAGGAATGAACTGACGTATTATAAGAGACGATTGCAGTTGGGAGAAACTTGTGCCAATCATCATGATTGCTATTAACGTATAACTAGATGTACGGGCAAAAGCTTGTCGACAGTGCCGTACATCACGCTTGGCATTGTCAGCGTATATGTCGCCACGCGTTATTATAATTTACATATTTTAAACAGTTCGCGTCAAGCCGCCAATCGGTTCGCGTGCTCACCTAACCATACTTCACCATTTTTACCATTAAACCATTTTAGTATAAGTTAAGCTTTCAATAAACATAATATTGAACTTAACTTGTATTTTACTCTGTACGGAACCAAACCACCGTACATTGTGGTCCTTCAGCCTTTTATCAAACCAGTGACCAATAAATTTAACCATTTAAAAGATTCATAACCATTGTAACCATCAGCCTTTTCAAACCAGTGACCAAATATATATAAGATATAAAACCATTGAGATCCTTAGGATTCCTAAACCAATTACCTAACCAGTATAGTCCCACGTGTGAGCAACGTGGTCTTTCGTTCCTTTACGTAAGGAGAGACCGGCGCGCTGTGAAACCGTACACGTGTTAGTTGCGTTTTAACCACTTAAACCAATTAAGTCGCGTGTGTCGTGTAACCAATTGACCAGAACCGAACCAGAGTTCTAATTTTGACCAAAGTGTTTGTGTGTGGAGTATAACCTGTTCACCAAACCAGCGACGCTACCAGCGACTACCATCGGGGACGACTTCTGAGGACAAACCAGGTCACCACGTGCCAGTCTTCAAGTAAGATCTTTCCTTTTTACCACTTTTTACCACTCTATTGACCATTAAAATGCCCGCAACCATGGAGGCTCTATTAACCACCCAGAACCAAATCATGTCTGCGATTAACACGCTGTGTGTTAATTTCAAGAAGGACGGGCCCGAACGTAAGACGCCCGCCTATATCGAAAAACGCCTCAATACTTTGGACTCGTACTGGAATGAATTCCAAACCAACCATACCAGGCTCTGCGCCGAGTTCGAAGATTTTAACCACCGCTATTTTACGGAAAACCATTACCAGCGGACAAAAGATTTTTACCATGATGTTAGGAACATGATTTCTAATTACGTAATAAGCGAACCCAGCAAACCATTACTGAGACCAGCCACACCATTATCGCAGGGCTCAGATAGGCGCGATATTTCTTCTCCCGCCCAGGAGGGTACCTCTTCTAGTTTTTCTGCGCCAAAACTGTCGCACCAAAGTAACTCTAGTAGGGTAGAAGCAATGCTCCGTAAACAGAAGAGCAACTTCAAGGCGCTTTCTCGAACCATAGAGGCCGTCGACCTTGAGAGCTGCTCCGAACGCTGGGAGTTTGAAGATATTTTAAAGACTATCCAATCCAGATGGTCGGTCATCGATTCTCTTCACTGGGATATCGACAGCGAAGGGCTGATAGACAATGAGGAATATGAGACAGCCTTCGCTGAGATGGAAAGGAAGTACAACACCATGAAGAAGGCAGTGAACAGACAGATGTGGTCATCATCATATAGGGAACGTTCAACACCACAAATTGAAATACCCACTTTCAGCGGAAATTACCAGGATTGGATATGTTTTAAAGATTTGTTCTCCGAAACCATACATCATAATAAGTCTCTACCAAATGCCCAAAAAATGCAGTTTTTGAAAAGCAAGCTCCGTGGAGAGGCTGAAAAATTAGTTCACCATTTACGTATTAATTCCGAAAATTACGAAGTATGTTGGGACATCTTAAACCAACGTTACAATAATACCAGGTTAATATTTAATTCCCACATACAGTTATTATTAGCTATGCCTACCATTCAGCAACAATCTGCAGCAGTCATCAAAAGGTTACATGTCACCACCAACGAGTGTCTTAACTCTATAAAAGCAATGGGTATCGATATTTCCAACTGGGACCCATTAATTGTTTACATTTTGTGCCAAAAGTTAGATACCGAAACTCATCACGATTACATAGAGTCGCTTAAGAACCCAAAAGAATTGCCCAATTTGTCCGAATTTTTGAAGTTTTTAGAAATTAAATTTATATCGTTAGAAAGCTCTCGTCGTAAGCAAGATTTTAATAAGCCAGGTTCATTTCCAGTTCACCAAAACCAATACCAGAAACCATGGGTTGAAAAGCATTCAAATAACCATTTGCATAATTTTATGAACAGAAACTTCAAACCAAGGCCAGCTGTAATAAACCATTTTAATACGAAACCAATGCATATTGCAACACAACGGAAATGCATGCTCTGTAAAAACTGTTGCCATGAATTGTTTAAATGCAAACAATTTCTAGAATCGTCGCCGCTGAATAGACTAAAAATTATTGAAACAAATAAGTTATGTAAAAATTGCTTAATTAACCATTACGACAATCAATGTTTTTCGGAAAAAACATGCCGTTTTTGTAACCAGCCACATAATACTTTATTGCATAATGCCCTCGTTACTTTTGCTCCCTCAACTTCTAGCAACACCAACATCGAGCAGCCTACCAGAAAATCGAAGATATGTGTTACGAATGCACCACAAGAAACAATGCCCAAATTATTAGCGACAGCTAAAATTAATATTAGGTCTGTGGATGGCTGTCGCCGTACTATGCGAGCCCTTATAGACCCGTGTGCAGAGTCGTCTCTTATTACGGAAAATGCTGCTCAGCTTTTAGGCCTACCAAGAATTAAGCGCCACTGTGTGGTGGTCGGAGTTGGCGCGAAAACCAACAACAGTAGGGGAGTCGTACAAATAAACGTATCTTCTCTTCACAATAATTTTACATTTAAAACCGAAGCCTACGTCATGAAGCATGTCGTTGGAAATTTACCAAACGAATCCCTTGAAAAGCCATCATGGCCGTGCTTGGATAAATTACCACTTGCCGATCCGGAATTTTATAAAAGTAAACCTATAGATTTAATTTTAAGTGTAGATGTGTACGAGTTAATTATTTTACCAGGTTTAATTCGTAATGGCACGTCATTACCAATTGCGCAGAATACCAAACTCGGTTGGATTTTAAGTGGTAGCATAAAACCAAACCAAAAATATTGCAACGTCGTCACGGTCAACTTGCAAGACATTCAGCGCTTTTGGGAGATTGAGGACATCTCAGATAACGCTGTTAATATTTCTGATGAAGATAACCATTGCCTTCATCATTATCAGCAGCATACCACGCGTCAACCAAATGGACGTTACATAGTTAGATTACCACTGAAACCAGAGATTGCTGAAAAATTGGGTGACTCAAAAACCAAAGCTGTGGCTCAATTTCGGCAGTTGGAAAAAAGATTTTCAAAAAATAAATTTATCGAACAGAACTACAAACAATTTATCCATGAATATATTAATTTAAACCATATGAAGAAATGCAATAGTAATACGATACTCCAATGCTACTTGCCGCACCATTGTGTAATCCGAACGAATTCCACGACAACGGCCACGCGAGTTGTTTTTAATGCCTCTGCGAAAACATCAACAGGATTTTCGTTAAATGACCTTATGTACTCTGGACCAAATTTGCAAGAAGATTTATTTACTCTCATCCTTAAGTGGAGGCAATACAAAATAGCTTTTACAGCAGATATAGAGAAAATGTTTCGTTTTATAAATATCCATGAAGATGACCAGCAGCTCCAGAAGATCATGTGGAGGGATTCAGAACAGCAACCATTGGAAAAATATCAACTTACCACTGTCACATACGGCACCAAGGCCGCACCATTCCTAGCCATGATGACATTGAAACGTCTGGCTAAGGATGAAGGTCACCACTATCCGGAAGCAGCAGAAGCTCTAGCTACCAGGTTCTATATGGATGACCTTCTCCATGAACAGCATGACCTGGAATCTGCAAAAAAGCTAATTTCTGATCTCATTAATCTTCTAAAGTCAGGTGGATTTAATTTAAGGAAGTGGTCATCTAACAAACCGGAAGTATTACCGGATAATCAGTCACCATGTGAAGACCAAGCATATGTTTTTAAATACCAGGAATCAACCAAGGCATTAGGACTTAAGTGGCATTCAGACCAAGATTATTTTACATTTCAATTGAAATCTGAACCAGTCCTTAAGCTTACCAAAAGAAGTTTACTCTCGAATATATCAAAAATATTCGATCCGCTTGGATGGCTTTCACCAGTGACCACCAAGTTGAAATTACTTTTCCAAGAAGTTTGGCTCCTAAACCTTCATTGGGACGATGAGTTGCCAGCTGACATCAACACAAGATGGAAAAACATAGAAGCTGACATCACCAAAATTAACCAAATTTCCATACCAAGGTGGTTACAGTCTTCAAAGAACGATACTATCGAATTACATGGGTTTTGTGATTCGTCACAAAATGCCTACGCTTGTGTTGTATATTGCAGAGTAAACAATATCACTAACAACCACTCTTCTGTAATACTAGTGGCAGCGAAGTCTCGTCTCGTACCTGTAAAGAAAATTATATCATTACCAAGATTAGAATTATGTGCAGCTGTTCTACTTACCAAGGTCATAAAGATCACCTGTAATTGCCTATCGGATTACAACATCAAAATCTACGGTTGGTCCGACTCAACGGCGGTGTTAGGTTGGCTCAACGGCAACCCAAGTAAATGGAAACCGTTCGTGGCGAATAGGGTGAAGCAGGTGACGAACATCTTGCCACCAAGCAGCTGGCATTATGTCTCAACCAAGGACAACCCAGCAGACTGCGCAAGTAGAGGCATCACCACGGAACAGCTGATTAACCATTCCATGTGGTGGACGGGACCCCACTGGCTAAAATCTTTCGAGGAGTCAAAATTAACCAATTCATTTTATACAACCAACGAAGAGTTGAAAAAACCATTATTAAATATAAATGTTGCAATTACATATGAAAACAAAGTTATTGAAAATATAATTAGCAAATACAGCGATTTTACGCGAGCTTCAAGAGTGCTTGCGTGGGTGTTGCGATTTACATCTAAGTCTAAAAATAATAAACAAAAATACTTAAGTATATTAGAAATAAGAAAAGCTAAAAACTTAATCATAAAATATGTACAGCAAATTGAATTCTTAGAAGATATACAATGTATTAAAAATCATAACCAACCTAACCCTAAGAGTAGTTTATTAAAATTAAAACCATTTATTGATGACCAAGGACTTTTAAGGGTTGGTGGGCGATTGACCAACGCCAAAATAGAAGATAGGATGAAGCATCCGTGTATAATACCACATGACCATCTACTTACCAGTATGATTATTGACCAGGCACATAAAATGACCTTCCATGGGGGTGCACGATTAACCCTCGCGTGGTTGCGTCAAGAATATTGGATTATAGGAGGAAATAGCGCTGTCAAGAAGAGACTTCGAAGATGTGTGCTGTGCAGAAGGCACGCCCCCCTGAAACACGACCAGTTGATGGGAGATTTACCACCAGCCAGAGTCAACAGGACCCGCCCATTCTATCACACAGGGGTTGATTTCACAGGTTTTGTTGATGTTAAGGCGGCAAAGGGTAGAGGGGTGAGATGTACCAAAGGATACATCGCCGTCTTTGTGTGTATGGTGACCAAGGCCGTACACTTGGAGTTGGTCTCCGATCTCACCGCATCAGCATTTTTAGCAGCCCTTAAAAGACTTTCTGCCAGGAGAGGATCGCCCGCTCACATTTACAGCGACAACGGGACGAATTTCATAAAGGCAAATAGAGTTTTGCAGGAAGAGGTCGTTAATTTAAAATGTATTCTAAATGACCAGTTTTATTCGGAAATAGCTGACATGTCGATAGAGTGGCATTTCAACGCACCACCTTGGCCTAGTGCAGGTGGTCTGTGGGAGGCGGCAGTAAAGAGTTTGAAATACCATCTGAAGCGAGTCATAGGAGAACAAAAACTCACGTACGAGGAGTTCTCCACTCTGTTAGCTCAACTAGAAGGCTGCCTTAACTCAAGACCTCTGTGCCCACTGAGCGAAGACGTAGAAGATCTGGATTTCCTTACTCCATCCCATTTTCTAGGCAGTGGACCAACATTGACCATTGTTGAGTCTGAACACGATCTGAGAACCAGATGGCAGTTAGTACAGAAAATTTACCAAGACGTGTGGAAGAGATGGAGAACTGAGTACCTTACACAGCTGAACACTAGGTCTAAATGGCAACGTTCACAACCAAATTTAAATGAAGGAGATATTGTTATTATACACGACGCTAATCTGCCACCGGGTAAGTGGGCTCTCGGTCGAGTCGTGCAGCTACATCCGGGGCAAGATGGGCTAACTAGAGTAGTCTCTGTAAAAACTAAGAATGGCGTTATGAAACGACCAATAGTTAAGTTATCCCTTTTACCAATTAAAAATACCAGTGAAGGAGACAGTAATTCAAAATGCTGAGCATAACCAGCCGAATAACCAGTCTAATGACAATAATTTACCAAAACCAAAACGGCGAGCTAAAAAAGGCATTTTTCATTTATTCACCATGACACTTATGTTGTTTACGTTTTTATTCTCACCAGCCACGTGTGCATACAACGCAATAAACTTTAACGATAGTCAAAGTTTATATTTTGATAAAATATCTACCATGCGATTAGTTCAAGACGAGTGGAAGCTGGTAGTATATTATGATTTACGACCATATTGGCAGGGCAGTAAACTGTTATCCAAATATATAGATCATATGGAAAATCTCTGCAAACAATCACAAGTTAAAATCCATTGCGAATCCATTTTAATACAATTACGGCACAGCTATACAGAGTTAATGCATTATAATAGCATTTTGTCGACGCAGCAGTTCCCACACGGGCACGCGCGGCGCAGACGCGGCCTTATCAATGTTGTGGATAATGTTGCACACGCTCTATTTGGTGTACTCGATGACCAATTCGCTGAACAGTATATTAAGGACATTGGTTTAATTAGAGAAAACCAAAACCATCTTGCTGCTCTATGGAAAAACCAGACATCTGTAGTAGAGGCAGAATATAATGTATTGAAGAGGATGCAAGGCTCTATTAATAAACAACATAAGATATTTACACACTACATTAACCAATTAGAAAATACCACCTACGATATTAAAAGTCAACTGAAAGACGTGGAAGCGACCAATGAGTTTTTGTTATGCTCCATGGCAGCTAACAGCTTGCAGTCTAATTTGAAGAATATGCAGGATGTTTTACTAGATACAGTTTCGGAAGTGTATTTTGGGAAATTCAACATTCATCTTTTGAAACCGGACCAGCTTTTAGAGGAGTTAAATCTTATTTCAGGGAAATTGTCTAATGAATTAAGGTTACCAATTGAAAATTCTCACACAGAATTTACCAAAATTTACCATTTGCTTAAGGTTAGAGCCAAGATGATGAAAGATTATTTTATTTTTGAAATTAGAATACCACTAGTGAGTAGAGATAATTTCCAAGTATATAGAATTTATCCTATCCCAAGACGGATTGACAAAACCATGGTCACCCTAGTTCCAGTTTCAGATTACATAGCGATCAACTTACGAAGAGACTCATTCATGACCATATCGCAATTAGAATTACATAAGTGTATTCAATTAGATTTAGAAATACAACTTTGTCTACTACAGGAACCAATCTCACATATGAGTCATGATGACATATTGTGCTCCAAAGACCAGGAGACGAAGCGGTGCAGAACCAAAACTGCAAGGTGTCAAGACTGGTGGTCTCAGTTAAATGATGTGAACACTTACTTTTTCTTTTGCTGCGACTCTTGTCCAGTGCGCATCATCTGTGATGAACAAATATTTTCCAAAAATCTAAATAGTAGCGGTATCATGAAGCAGGGTCCAGACTGTATACTGAAAGGAAACGACATAACCATTTATGCTCAGAGACAGCATAATAATACTTTAACCATCAAGACAGATATACCAGCAATAGACATTCTACCCATCAACCACATTTTTAACCAGAACAGAACGTCCGTGTCGCTGATTTCGGAGCCAGCGTCAGTAGCGGGTGGTTACGATCACGATCTAGACGATATAGGCGTTTTGATAAAACAAATGCGTTCAGAGAGTGGTCTAAAGAGTGGTTTATCTTATCACGACGTTCACCATTACGTCGCGATATACGTGGTGGCGGGTGTGCTGGTGGCCGGGGCAGCCGCGTACGCCACGCGGCGGTGGTGCTCGCGCCTCAGCCGCCGCCGAGACTCCAACGCGCCGGCAGCAGCTGGCGCAGCGCCAGCGCCTGCCAGGCCGGACCCACCGCGCCCTGAGCCGCGGGGTCTGGCGAACGCAGCGTTTGTGTACAGTGTTAGTGTAGTTGACCATGGGCAATCTAGTGTTAAGTGTAGTGGTAAAGTGAAAAACCAGTCCACTTCTCCCGTAGTGCATAAGCATAATTTTAGTGATTATTGTGATAGAGACGCTAGAGTGCCATTAGAATAAGCAAATATTGTTTATCACCTTGTCTCGCGTCACTCACCAAATATTCAACCATTTATTTTTTGTACCATTTTCACCATCATTCTTCTTCTCTCGCGGTGGCAGCATGTACGGGCAACAGCTTGTCGACAGTGCCGTACATCACGTTTGGCATTGTCAGCGTATATGTCGCCACGCGTTATTATAATTTACATATTTTAAACAGTTCGCGTCAAGCCGCCAATCGGTTCGCGTGCTCACCTAACCATACTTCACCATTTTTACCATTAAACCATTTTAGTATAAGTTAAGCTTTCAATAAACATAATATTGAACTTAACTTGTATTTTACTCTGTACGGAACCAAACCACCGTACACTAGATATTCTTTTAGGTTACCATGGCTTCTTTCAAGAGCGCCATTGGTTTGAGGATGATAAGGTGTAGAAAAGAGATATTTAATTTTAAATAAGGATGTAATTTGTTTATATACATCGGCAATGAAATGGACTCCTTGGTCGGATAGCAGACTTTTTGGAATTCCAAAGTGGCAGATAAATTTAATTAGATAGTCAGCCGTTTTTTCAGCCGTTGAATGAGTAATGCGATATACCATGTAATATTTTGTTAAGTCATCTTGAAAGGTGACTATGTATCTAAATCTTTCGAGACCAGATTCTGGTAAAGGTCCAACTATATTTGTGAATATTCTCTGTAGTGGTTCAGAAGAAGTGGAAGTGATTTGCATAGGGGCTTTATTGCAAGCGCGTAATGCTTTATTTTGTTGGCATTTGGGACAATGTTTTACATATGTCTCGATGTCATTTTTCATACCTTTCCAGTAATAGGATTCTTTTAACTTATTATATAAACGGGAAGAACCCATATGACCACCAACAGGTGAATCATGGTTATCTTTAAGGATAGTGGGTATTTCATCTGAATTAGGATAAATCAATTTGTTATGATAAACATTAATATTAATACCAGTATTGTGAAATATAAAAGATATCATATCATAAATTAAAATAAACCTTAAGTTATCAAAGGGTTTAGAAAAGTTGGAAATAGCAATTTCATTTAATTCAGAATGAAAAATTATAAGGTTATTTCTTAAGTCCTTAAGGACCTTAAATATGTCCTTGTAGCTAGCGGAATCAAAGTGATGGACTTTTATGAACATATGAAAAAATGTTTTGTCTTTTATCGTAGAAGACTTGACAGTATATAATTCCTTTTCGGATGATAAGAATGATTCTTTGTCTTCTAATAGATTAAGTATGTCTTCGCAATAGGGGTTTGAATTATCGAGATCGACAGACGTTGGTTAAGCAATTGCTTTGCACGGTGTTTTTAAAAGGTTTTGATTTATTTCAGTGATTATCGTATCGTAGACCGTTGGACTCAAACTTTTACGCATAAAAGTCTCATAGGTGATGGTATCTATATCGTAAATTGCATGAATCGGAGGACGGGAGAGAGCATCGGCATTACTATTTAGTTTTCCTGCTTTATATACGATTTCGTAATCGTATCCTTCTAACTTTAAGTGCCACCTTACTAATTTGCTGCTTGGATCCTTACAGTTAAACAGCCAGATAAGGGGACGATGGTCTGTTATTATTTTAAATTTCCTACCGTACAAATACGGTCTGAAAGTTTTAGTACCAAAAATTATAGCTAACAATTCCTTCTCTGTTGTGCTATAATTTGCTTCAGCACGATTTAAGGTTCGGGATGCAAATGCAATAGGTAAATCCTTTCCAATTTCGCCTTGCGAGAGAACAGCTCCTATGGCATAATTAGAGGCGTCAGTTGTTAGTATAAATTCCTTTGAAAAATCTGGATATTGTAAGATAGGGGCATTAGTTAGCATTAGTTTTAGTTTGTTAAAAGAGTCTTCTTGTTTGTCTGTCCAGTTAATTCCTGTATCTTTATGTAATAATGAAGTTAGGGGCTTAGTAATCTTAGAAAAATCTTTTATGAATTTACGATAGTAGCCTACTAATCCTAGAAAACTTTTAATGTATTTAGGATTTTTAGAGGTTGGATAGGATATAACTGACTTTACTTTATCAGGATTTGGGGACATTTCTTTATCCGTGATAATGTGACCAAGATATGCTACTTCTCGTCTTAAAAACTCGCATTTGTCCGGTTGCAATTTTAAATTATGTTATCTTAAGGCATCGAATACGAGACTAAGTTTTTGGATATGGAATTTCAGATCAAATGAGTATATTATGATGCCATCTAAATAAATAAAACAGTGAATACCTTGTAGTCCAGAGAGAACTGTATTCATCAATCATTGAAAGGTTGCTGGTGCATTCTTAAGCCCAAATGACATTCGAGTATATTCGTAATGACCAGTTGGAACAGAGAAGGCTGTTTTTGCAGCATCAAGGTCACTCATTTTTACTTGGTGAAAGCCAGATGCCAAATCTAAAGTGGAAAAATATTTACTATGTCCTAGTTGGTCGAGTATGTCTGATATTTTGGGTATTGGGTAGGCATCACCTATTGTTATATCATTTAGTTTCCTATAATCTATAACAATTCGCCACTTCTTTTGGCCAGAAGCATCTTGCTTCTTGGGTACAACCCATATTGGTGATGACTAGGGTGATACTGAAGGTCTTATGATTTTCTGCTCCAGCATTTTATTTATTTGTTTGTTGACTTCTTGTTTGTGGCATTCTGGATATCTATATATTTTTAACTTGTATAGGTTGAGAGCTAGTCGTTTCAATTTCATGAGTAGTAGTATTAGTATAGGTGAGAATACAACCTTCTAAATAAAATAAATCGGAATATTCGGCACATATGTCTAAAAGAGCATTAGTCTCTTCTTGATTCAAGTGTTTCGTTCTTATTTGACTTTTTACCTTATCAGATCTGGAATTTGAGAATTTGACTGTATCGATTTGGAATTTCGAACTAGTAGATATTTCACAGGGTTGAATTTCAACAAGTAATGACTTGATTTTTACGTCAGAGCTGGTAGTATTAAGGACAGAGACATTAACTTTCCTATTTTGTTTTACCGTTACTATACAGTTAGAAAGATACACTCCTGGTTAGAGTTCAGCCTTGCCAATTATTCCTGTTTGTATTTCAGGATTTGAAGTATTGAACTCAATAACCATTTCCAAACGTGGCGGTATTATATATTCAGGTTTGGTAAAATGAATTGGTATTATGTTTTTGTTGAATTCTAAAGTTTAATTTTTATAATTAATGTTGCAGTTGTGGAATTTGAGGCAATCATTACCAATAATGCCATCGAATTCAATGTTAACACAATCAGGAATTAAATGAAATTTACTGAAGATTTTGCTATTCGGAAGTATAAAATCTAATTTGAAATGACCAGGGCTATTCGAGTATTCTGCGTCTTTGTCGATTCCCTTAAATTTTACGATTTCAGGTATTAATTTCGGTTGTGTATATAATGAAGATTATTTTATGAGTGATATACCGGCACCTGAATCTACTAGTAGAATCAACGCTTTGTTTGAATATTTTGATGTAACATAAACATGAGGCAAATGAATTTTATTATTGTAGTTGATTTCATAAATATTAGAATACATCTCGGAAATATAAGTTTTTGGTGATTTATCAGAGTCGACTTTGTTGTTACATTTTAAAGGTTCAGTGGAGTTGTTTGATATAGTATTTTTAAAGGATTTGATGGAATTAAGAAATCCAGTGGAATTTAGAGCAGTGGTTTTAGTAGTAGATTTGGGAGGTACAGTAGTTTTATTTGATACAGTGAACTTAGTCGATTTAGGAGGTACAGTGAATTTAGTAGCAGACACAGTGGAGTTAGCAGATACAGTGGAGTTAACAGATACAGTGGAGTTGGCAGATACAGTGGAGTTATCAGATACAGTGGAGTTAGCAGATAGAGTGGAGTTAGCAGTTACAGTAGAGTTAGCAGATGCAGGGGAGTTGGCAGATACAGTGGAGTTAGCAGATACAGCGGAGATAGCAGATATTGTGGAGTTAGTAGATTCAGTGGAGTTAGTAGATACAGTGGAGTTAGCAGATACAGTGGAATTAGTAGATACAGTGGATTTTGGTAAGATAGTTGCAGCGTTGATTTGCGTGGATGATTCCGTACGACACGGAATCGGAATCTTCCTTAGTTTAAATTACCGTCAGTAGAGTTATTATCAGGGTAGTTGTTTGAACTGGAGTTATTTGAATCATAGTTATTTGTTGTTTCGGTGAAGTTGTTAATTCGTTGCGGGGTTGTATAATTGTTTTTTCGAGAATTATTATATTGCCGTTTCTTACATTGTCTAATATCATGACCTAGGTTTTTGCAATATCGACATACAATTGATGAATTATGTTGTGCATTAGGAAAGGGATAATGTAGACTATGTGATGGGCCTTGGGAAAGATTAAGGATAGGACGTTGTAATCTATTTTGGTAACAGTTTTTATCTGAATGTCCTGCTTTATTACATATTTTGCACTTAGGTTTTATTTCATGTCGCGAGGATTGTATATAATTTTGTAGTTTCTCCTCTTGACATGCAAGGTTTATGGCCTCGTGCAGGTTTGACGGATTTCGACATCTCAAAATATTAGATATGTTACTAGGTAGCCCTAATAAAAATGTATGAAGTGCCAGGTCTTCAGTGCTGGCGATCCGGCCTTTTATCTCGCTAGGATCCTTAGTGGAGTGTGTGATGTCCGTCAGTTATCTAGTGAGATAGGTCTCTACTCTTAAATTAAATTGGGGGACTGACTCCCCTGGTTTAATTTTGCAATTTTGTAAGTCTTGTAGGAGGTGGTCTCTATGTTTAGTTTCACCAAAGGTGGCTTTCAAAAATTGTTTTAGCTCAGGCCAATTGTCAAATAATATTAAGGAACAAGCAGCTTCGGCTTTTCCTTCTAATTGTGAGAGTATATATTTAAACAGGATATTCTGTTGAGATGATGAGGCGAGAATTAGTGCGTTTTCGCAGTTTCTTATGAATGGTGACACTTTATTTTTGTCGCCATCGAATGTTTTTTATGAATTTAGTAAGGATAGAGAAATTTAATTCCTCTGTATATGAAGTTGTAGTGATGTTTATTTTCGGTAGTCATATTAATTTCCGTAAATATATATTGAATTTAATAGAATTAGAAAAATTTAATTAGAATATTTATGTTTAAAATTCACTTGCAAAATTACGGCGAAACAAATAATAAATTATTATTAATAGGCAAACACTTAAAACAATAATAGTATGTGAAACATCGGTTCGGCGGAAGATCGGCGTCGAATTACCGCACGGCAGCGATATGATGACACAATGGTTGGAACGTGCAGCGTTGTAATGATGCAATTTCGAGTCGTAGCGAGGTATTTGGTGATATCCACGTGCAGCCAGTAGCCCAGGGCTGGGCAGTGAACCCTCTGGCACTGTGTGGCTCGGCAGCAGGTTGTCCTTAATCCAAGTTGGTGGTCTCACGAGTGTCAATGCGACGATGGAGACGGAAAATAGCCAGCTGTTTAGCCAGGCCTTGTAGCAGGTCGTTGTCAGGAGTAGGCGACCCAGAGGATAATAAATCCCACTTCTGACACCAATGTTAGCTCTGTCACTTAGGCACTTATAAAAAAAGGCACTTTTGTGAACCGAAGTTTATTATTTACTACTAATATTTTACACTTTTATTGGAACTTGAACAACTTGGATTACTATTCACTCGCGATTCCCTTGTGTAGGGTTATAACGACCCGGAGTCGGGATATAGCACTAGTTTATTTGCTGAAGGCCAGCTGGCAGGCAGAAACCGGGTCCGTAGCTGGGCAGCGGTTAGACTAGAGAATATCTAACTAACTGAAATTTGGGAAAACATCAGTTTATATACTACTTTATTGATGATTTGCAGTTATGATTGCAAATCAGCAATATACTATGACTATAAGGGGTGTAACAGTACGTATAAATAAGCTAATATAGTATTTAATAATTCTACATGATCGTGAGAAGGAAAAGATTCAACAAGCTTTCTCTTCCATTCAGTCCTGGTAACACGACTTAGCTACACTACTAATTTTAATAATGCGAAATGGATGCTCTTTCTTCCCACCCACATATAAGCGTACATCCTTCGTCGTCTTCATCCATCGTTTTGGCTAAGCGCGTACTGAGATTGCCTCCTTGGACTGCGATTTCCATCATTGTTATGGTATCTACGGTGAAGAACAGGTGGACTGTCCGTATCTGTATCAGATCTAGCCCACTGGTCAGGAATTGTGCTCGACAAGTACTTCTGGAAATGTCTTTCTCCGCTGTTATGTGATTCTGAACGATTGCAAGATTGTTCACTATCAGAACTCTCTCTTACTCTCTCGTCAGATTTAGTACGATTACAGAATTGCCCCATACTAGGACTTTCTTCTGTTCTCTGGTAAGAATTTTGACGTTTTTTTTATAGGGCAATGGGCCCACCTCTCGTTCCCACCACTGTAACTTCTGTAAACCAGAATCAACAGCGGCAACCGTCCTGATAACCTCTGAGTTGCGAGCTCAGGGTGCCCTGGGGAAAAGCTAAGCTGTCTTGGATCCCGCAACGAAATTAATCAGAAGTATATAGGAGGAGTAGGAAAATACATCCTGTTTCCCTCCCTTTTTAGCAGGAGACAGCAAAATGTTAAAAGCATAAAAATGCTACGAAATGAGACTTTTACAATCAGGTTAAGCCTAATTGCTATTGCACCACGGAAGTTTGGAAATTAGGGACCTACCAGAATGGCCTACTTAATTTTGCTTCCAGTAGTAAGTGTGACAAAATCGTTTGAAGGCACGGAAGTTCCCACGTATACCCACAAGATCGGAGTAATAAATTACACCGGATATACATTGGATACTATCAAGCATTTGACGACGTTCGTTTTGCCAAAGATTACACTCCCAAAGAATGTGATGTGCAGTTTGTTCATATTTACAGTTTAATGTAGAGCACTCGCAAAAGGGAGAAGGAACTAATTTAAACGAGAATAATTTAGCTTTAAAATTACCGTGGCTAGTGAGAAACTGTGCAACACAATGATCTATTTCTATCCAAGTTTTACTTAAGCGATCCCGGATGCACGGGAAAAAGTTATATAAATGCCGTCCTTTAGTTGAACAAGACCAACGCGACTGCCATTCATCAATTAATTCATTAGTAACGTCGATTACGGGATTAAAAAGGCGACGTATTTTTGTTTGGGCTTGCGAGTTGATAAATTCTGGGTTAGTAAAATTCCTAGAATTGTAATATATTGAAGCCCGACGCTGAATTTCTAAATCTAATGGTAAGACGCCTGATAAAACGGGTAAAGCTTCGGAGCTTACAGTGCGATATGCTTTGCATAGAAATATTAGTGCTAGATCATTGCATAGAAATATTTGCGCCGGATCGCACCACTCGTAACTTTATCAGCCCACGCTGAACAAGCATAACAGATACAACCTAAATACGTGGCGTTATAAATGATCTTTAAAGTGTTAAACGTTAAACCCCATGTCGAGGTAGATATGCCCGCAAAGGATAAGAAATTCCGTTTAGTCTTTTCACCGATATAGTTAATATGATTTATAAAAGTATAATTTTTTTCTATGACCAAACCTAAATATGTTACCGATTCTTTTCTCTTTATTGTGCTATTATTTATTTTTATACTGGGAGATGATAGGAACGAACCTTTTAATATTAAGTAAAACGTTTTATGGGGCGCAAAGCTTAAACGATTTCTCAAGCCCCAGTTGATGATCAAATTAAGACTAGTGTGAGCCAGCGACTCTATCTGTGCTCGTGTGTTAGCTTGTATCATTAAAGCAACGTCGTCTGCATAACCTATAATTTTGACGTTTACAGGATTGCTCTAGGCTAGGGCTCTCTTCTGCTCTCTCGTCATAATTTTGGCGATTATAGAATTGCCCTATCCTAGGACTCTCTCCTGCTCTCTCGTCATGAATTTAACGATTACAGGATTGCCCTATGCTAGGACTCTCTCCTGCTCTTTCGTTATGAATTTGACGATTACAGGATTGCCCTATGCTAGGAATCTCTCCTGCTCTCTCGTCATGAATTTGACGATTACAGGATTACCCTATGCTAGAACTCTCTCCTGCTCTCTCGCAAAACCTAACGCGATTACAAGAACGCCTCAGATTTGTTATTGCTCTCTCGCTATACCTTGGACGATTACTGGATAGCTCGCCACTAGGACACTGTCCTGCTCTCTCGCCTCACTCTTGTATTCACAATAGATTTTTTTAAATTGCGTTCACGGGGACTTATTGCGTGAGCGTAGTTATCTCGCTACTCTATTCTCAGAACGTTATATAGCGTTTTATGATAACAAATATGCTTACAGGACTATGCTACATACATCTCCCTTATCCGCTCAAACTGCTGCGCTCGAGTCACAGACGTTGCTCGATCAAGCGTGTTGCCTCAAACTTCCGGTTGGTAGGTTTCGGCACCATCCTCTCGAACATCCAGCATTTAACTGAAACTTACACCAGGGAACATGTTAGGATTTGTATCCAATTGCCTAATATGTATATTTAGACTTAAGGTACGAATATGAAATATACTACGAAGAGAAAAAAAAATTGTCAATATTAAAGTTTATTTCTAGCTACTTTTAAATATTTACGATTTACGATATTTTTTTTTTGGATTTGTCTAATTACTAATCTGTGGGCAGGATAAACGGGCGATAGTCTGATACCATACCCGCTTATATCCCACTTCTGAGTTATAAGGGATGCGGGATATTATTCGGTACGAATAATAAATAATCAAGTAAACACATTTGATAATATAATTTACAATATTTAATCTGTTCAATTATTTGCTAATCAACCATATTAAATCATAGACAACTTTAGGTACTACACTTCACAATACATCACTTATTACTTGTTATTGTAAGATCTCTAAAATTTACTATAATAATAATGATAATAATAACCTTCAATATAAACATATTATAACAATAAAGAGAAATTACTTACGTTATATCACAGTTGTGGACTCGGACACGATCACAATAAGAATCCCCGAGGCTTACATTTACATTGCTATTTATACTACAGTGCAAATAAGTTGTTTACTCACATTTTCGCATGTGCAAGCGCCCGTGCGATTATAGATAACGTTATAACAATGACATATTGGGGCAACTTGAACAAACATTGTTACGTTACCTAACAGTACATTGGTCATTATGTAGTTAGCCTTTCTTCAAAGCTAGTTTCTGGAGCCCCGCGTCTGCCTATCATATCCTGAGTCAAACTATATACCCCATTCAGCGTCGGCACGAGCTCCAGGTGCTTGCGAGGGTCTTATAGTAAGATCATACAAGCGGCGGCCGAATTCATGTTATTATGGAAGGGCTAATGGACTTCCAAGTCTGCATTCTGTGACGATGAGTGTGCACAATTTATCTAATTTTGCATCTTGTATTTAGGACAGGCGAACTTGGTGCCTACCCCTTCGAACTTGGTGCCTTTGTCCTTTGGTTGTTTTTGGGCAAGCGAACTAGGTGCCTATGTCCTGTGTTTATGATAGAAATTAGTATGATCAGTACTTTCGTATTAGAAAATACGAAAGTACTGATCAAAATTATAACTGTGAATTTCATCTGTAACGATGAACTCATTTAACTAGTTATACGTATGTACAGCTAGCGATCAGTACAATCGACGTAATCGATCATATAGCAAAGAAGAATTTCGCCGCCTCGAGCCTGTCGACACTAGCTCAGCGGAAGAGCGTCCCGGCTTTAGGGAAATGGTCGCAGGTTCAAATCCCGCGTGTTGATATTTTTCTTTGTTGTTTTTAAGGTTTTTCCAGATTCCCAAGCACGGGGTGAGTGCTATAACAAAAAAAAAAAATTAGAAAATACGAAAGTACTGATCAAAATTATAAATATGAATTTCATCTGTAACGATGAACTCATTTAACTAGTTATACGTATGTATAGCTAGCGATCAGTACAATCGACGTAATCGATCATATAGCAAAGAGGAATTTCGCCGCCTCGAGCCCGTCGACACTAGCTCAGCGGAAGAGCGTCCCGGCTTTAGGGAAATGGTCGCAGGTTCAAATCCCGCGTGTCGATATTTTTCTTTGTTGTTTTTAAGGTTTTTCCAGATTCCCAAGCACGGGGTGAGTGCTATAACAAAAAAAAATAAGCAAACTGTGTACCTCTACAGTGATGGTTTTTGGACATGCGAACTTGGAGCCTCTGTCCTGTGTTTACGATAAGCGAACTGAGTACCTCTATCGTGGTGGTTTTCGGGCAAGCGAACTTGGTGCCTCTGTCCTGTTTGTCCAGGATATGCGAACTTGGTGCCTTTTTCCAGTGTTGCTTTGCATGCTATGTACTTGAAGCTTTAAAATTTAAACCCTATTATTTTTAGGTAATCTACATCAACTGTTTTCATCGCTTTCAGATAAATTCGCTTGTTTGCTATATTAGCTAAACTGGCTAAAAAATTACAACTATTTGTGCGTTTATACATGCGCTTAGTTAATACAAAACCTTATTTCATATGCTTATACCTCTAATCTAATTTAAAAATTCCAATTCGTAGCCTTACGTATTTTTAACTTGTCTGTAAATCTGTCTGGCGTTGGTTATCTCTTACCTTTAGAGGAGTCATTTGCGTGTTTGCTACTCATGTTATTTAATTACGTATTAAAACTATCTCTTAAGTATTCAATATTAAAAAAACAAATATGTAACCAGAAATATTTCATTCGATACTTGAAGTGACAAATGTGTAAATACGTAAATATGAAATTGTGTATGTGTGCAATATCAAATTACACACATTTTTATTTCATTTATTTAATTATTTAATTTCTATGTAGTTAAATTTAACACCAGAAAACTTTATTAATTATTCCAACTACTTCCGCCATGACATGGTGTGATTATCTTCAATTTTGACTACTTGCTTATGATTTGAAAACTCTGTTCATCTGCTTGTTATGGCATGTGTAGAAAACTATATCTTTGCTTATTATTCTGAGTATCTCAGTCGTGATATAGATAGATAGCACCGTTTTCCATTTTCCGTCTAAACATAAAATTGGTTTTGTTAAACGCAAATGACTAACGATCTTAATTTTCGCTTACAGAAGCCACTGCGAAAAAGAAGACTGAGACTTCTGTCGATACACTTTCTCCCTGTTACTGGGTGAAGCCAGTGTCTTTGAAGTGGTCGTGGACGTCCACTCGTCAGGAGAGGCCGTATTAGCAGACAGCTCACTACCTGTGGGCGTGACGGCGGCATCGAACCATATCGACGTCATCGAGATGGCTGAGGAAGAAGCATCGCGCGTCTGATCGTCGCCTGATGGCCAGCCGCTCTAGAGGCATCATTCTACTGCGAGTCGCCGACTAGATTACATGCTCTTAGCTTTATTGCATTGTCGTATTTTTCATTATTGTCAATTACGTAATTTTATACAAAATAATTACAATTTTTGAATCCGTCTTATTTTTCTTTTGTTTAATTATAAAGTTAGCAGATAATTATATATATATATATATATATATATATATATATATATATATATATATATCAAGTACTCTAGCAAGTAAGATTCCCTCTAAATACCATAAAAGTGACACAGACAATAGTTTATTTAGTAGTGCCTTGGTGCAGTTCTCTCAAGAACTAAAGCATTTAACTATAGCCACAAGTGACGAGATAAACAAAATAATCACTAACCTTGATCCTAATACCAGCACTGGATTAGATGGAATCAGCGTAAAAGCCCTTAAGTGTCTTAAAGATCTTATCCTGGACAGTCTAACTGAGTCCATAAATAAATGCTTAGAATCGGGAAGTTTTCCCGATTCCTTAAAAGTAGCAAAAGTTTCCCCTATATTTAAAGCAGGAAGTAAAATGGAAGCAGAAAACTATCGTCCCATATCAGTTCTCCCAGTTATCTCTAAAATTTTTGAGAAAATTATCTATAATCGATTAGAGCTATATCTCAAATCAATAAATTTCCTTTATGATAAACAATATGGATTCCGAAAAAAATCAAGTACATTATCTGCATGTATAGATCTGGTAACAAATATTAAAGTTAAAATAGATGAAAAACAATTAGCACTTGGAGTCTTTATCGACTTAAAAAAAGCATTCGATACAATTAGCCATAAACTATTATTAAAAAAACTTTTCTCCATAGGCATTAAAGGGAACGCGTTAAAATTAATTGAATCATATCTTCAAAATAGATCTCAGGTGGTAAAAATAGGCAACGTCCAAAGTAATTCTGAAAAAATATCCTATGGGGTCCCGCAAGGATCTATTCTAGGTCCATTGCTATTCCTAATATACATTAATAGCGTGAAAGAACTTAAATTAAAAGGCGAAATAAGCTTATACGCCGATGATACCTGCTTATTCTATTTCGGAAATCAAATTGCATCACTAACACGTAACGCACAGAATGACTTAAATTTACTTCATAAGTGGTTCCAATCCAATTTGCTGACTGTTAATATAAGCAAAACAAAGTTCATTGTGTTCAGTGCCAAGAATAAAAAAATACCTGACTTCCCACCTCTTACAATTAACAATATACCCCTAAATAAAGTAACCTCGGAAAAATATCTAGGTATTACTTTAGACAGTCGTCTTACCTGGAAACCCCATATTGAAGTAGTCCAAATAAAATTGTCTCGCTTAATTGGTGTCCTTCGCGGTGTAGTTAAATGTTTTCCTATATCTGTACGTTATAATATCTACAATTCACTTATTAAGTCTCACTTAGATTACATAGTAGAAGTTTGGGGATGCGCTTCTAAAACAAACTTAAAAAAATTACAGATTACTCAAAATAAAATTATAAAAGTCCTATTTAATTTAGATTTTTTAACATCAACCAAAACTGTATACCAAAAAACAAACCTAATGTCACTACACCAGATATACGGATACAACACATGCATCTTAGTGCGAAAAATACTTACAAAAATTATACATTCACAGTTATCATTTACGAAAAAAACGCAGTTACAAAAAAGATCTCTCAGAAATCCGCATGATCTTATGTTGAGAACACCAAGAACAAACTAAGGGAAGAAAAATATATTATTTGAAGGTGCACAGTTATACAATTGACTGCCCAATTATGTCAAGGAATCATCTACCTTATCTCAATTCAAGAACAGATTAAAAAAACACATACTAGAGAATTACACATCTTTTGAATAACACTATTAATATAAAGAATTACGGTATGTGTGTATGCATATTATGTATATTATACGTATAGATATGTATATGTATGTATGTGTATGTGTATGTGTGTGTATATGTGTGTGTGTATGTATGTATGTATATATATGTATGTATATGTATGTGTATATGTATATATATATATATATATATATATATATATATATATATATATGATAGTATGTATATGTGTGTATGTATGTATATGTGTGTGTATGAGTATGTATGTGTATATATATCGGTGTATATCGTATGTGTATGTGTATGTACCTTCCTCGATAAACCGGCTTTCCAACTCAAAAATAATTATTCAAATCGGTTTAGCAGTTTTTCAGATTACCGCGAACAACCAAACAAACGAACAAACAAACTCTACAATTTTATAATAGTTTTAGTTTTAGTATAGATTAATCCAAAAAAAAAAGATAAAAAAAATATACTCCGAACAAAATATTATTATGTCAACTTGATGCTATGCAACTGTAATCGACACGTAATTGATAATTTCTATTCATCGCATTGTCGCATTCATTGCATTTAGAGGCATACGGCATACCCCACATTTTATAATATTTATGTTTGTTGCCAACAATAATTGTAAACACGTTGTATAAGTTATGTGTTAGGTATAACTAAATTTTAAAAATTTAATATTTTAAATATTAAAAATGTGTGATATGTGAGTGTGGGTGTTATGTTAATGTGTAGAAAAAGGATCGATGCAGCTGTTAGGCCAAAAATGTAAATATAAAGTAAGTTTTTTTTTTTTTTTTCTCCTTTCTTTAACCTTAAATATATTAGTAGTTAGTAGGAACACGCGTTAGTTTTAAGGTAATATTAGTACTTAAGTTAGTTTTATTTCTCTATAAGTGAATAGAATTGTTATTCTTTTGAGAAATAAATGTATCTTAAACCGTATATATATATATATATATATATATATATATATATATATATATATATATATATATATATATATATATATATATATATATATATATAAATATAAATACGAAGTAAGTTTCCTGTAAACAGCGTAATAATAATATTTGAAAATTTGAATCGATTTTAATGTTTGAAACGGCATTTGACGCAGTTTTTTTAGTACTAAAATAACGTAGATGATCAAAAAATTATTACTTGAAAAATTTCGAAGTTTTGTTGAAAAACACTTTATTCAAAATTTTTCGTGAACGATAACTCCTGACCGGATAAATCGATTTTGATGCAAATTTATGCATTGGAAGCAGGAAATTTATGCATTAGATCGGTCAAGCTATTCAAAAATTATGAGATGCTTACATACACACAGAGAGTCACACATACTTACATATATACATACAAACATACATCCAGACATACTGACGCCATCGTGAATATAGTCGGAAAACGTCCTATACCTCGATTTTCGAAAATCGGGGTAAAATCAGTAGTTTCCTGATCTACATACGTAGCGGCAAGTTAAAAATCTGTAAATTGGTTGACCCTGCAGGCTATTTCTGAACTTCCCGCTAAAATGAGGTATTTTAAACACAAAGAAGCGAAAGCTATACTTAAGCAAAATTTTTTTCGGAGTTCAAAAATCTTAATCATTACATAGTATAAAACAAAGTCGCATTCTTTGTCTGTCCCTATGTCCCTATGTATGCTTAAATCTTTAAAACTAGGTAGCGGATTATGATGCGGTATTTTGTAATAGATAGAGTGATTAAAGAGAAAGGTTTATGTGTATAATAACATTCAATATATTGTAGAGAAATACTGCAATTTTTGAGTTTTCTGATGTCATGTCTTAATAATTATATTTTTTCCGCTTACATTGCATACGCAGGCTAAACCCTACGAGATTTATCAAAATAATGTACTAAGTATTTGTACACCTTGAAAAGGTCTACAGAAAACTTCGCGATGGTATATATCTATCTCTTATGGATAACCCACAATAGCATTTTTTTGTCATTAACTTTTTACGAGAAATAATGGCTTTCTTTCGAAGCAATTTTAAGCAATACAGCACTAATCCTTATCTAATTTAAATACATTAAATAAATTGTTAATTCAATATAGATCAATATGGCCGTTTACGGCATGTAATTTAAATGAATATTTTCGAAGATATTACAGATTTAAAATGCAGGGGCATAGCGGTTGTAGGGTTACCGTGCGGTTGGCGGCGCGCGCGGTATGTTCTGAACCGCTGGGAAACGTGTTAATTTTCTGATAAATAAATATAGGACTTCAACTGAAAACCAAAATTTAATACATTCATTTTTTAAACTAAATATTACCATATAAAAATCAAGTGGATGATTAGAAATAGTATTAACAGATTATTTGTTTTAGAGACTTTTTAGCCTGTCTTCGGAATTTTATATAATCAAGTATATTCTATCATGTAATAAGTTAGCAAATTCCTTAGATAATATCTTCAGGTATATCGCATAATTTTTGTAAAATTTTTACTTAACAACCAATGTAAAAAAACGTGATTTAGCAAACCAGTTTTTAACTTCCCGCTATGTATGTAGATAAGGAAGTTACTGATTTTTCCCCTATTTTCGAAAATCGAGTTTTCACCAGATATCCACGTTTGTTGTCCAGAGTGAGGGCGCCATTGAGCCACGATAAGTATCAGCTCCGTGTTAGTTGTGGATTATAAAATATAAACAAGTGCAATTCAACAAAAAATCTAAGTGCAGTGGAATCATAAACAATTGACTATTAATATATGTTGTGGATAAAGGACCCAAATTAGTGAATAACTATATAAATACATGTAATAAAATGAAGTGTAAATACGGTTTTACTAGACTTTCGGTGACTTTTCTTTGCACAAAAATTTGTTCGTAATATTCAACACTCTACAAAAAATGAATGCGAAGTGTAAAAGTGATAATATACAACATTAAAAGGAAAAAAAATCCTAACTAATAATATAATACATGACTTTGCAAAAATATTGGAATGACATTTCAATATCGATCAAGGAAATAACGCCATCTAGTGGACTCTCTGAAAATCGCTTAACTCGCCTTACACCCCAGTCACTGTTTTACGCGCTAGTACCTAAACAAAACTATAGAGGACAGCACAAGTATCAAAACAACGGAATATTTTTCGCACATCGTAAAATAATATTATTCAGACCATGGAAGAAGTTTTGAATATGCTCCGTAAAATACAAAAGGAACTAGACGAACAAAAAATTACTATTGCCCAGTCAGCTATAAATGTTACTAATCAAATTACGCAAAATATAAATTTCACACTAGAAGAAAAATTCAAAATATTTGAGGAAAAATACGACACTCTTAAGGAAAAGCTAGAAAACCAAGAGAAAAGATTATACTTCCTAGAAAAACAGTCAAAACAGAGAAATATAGTAATATTTGGCTTGGCAGAGACAGAAACATCATACGAAAGTTTAGAAAAAAACATATTAAATTTCTTTAACCACTATTTATCGATAGGGCTGGAAAGTAGAGAAATACAAGAAATTAGGAGAATAGGGAAGAAAGGAGTAAAGCCTCGGCCAATCACAGTAATATTTGTTACATTGGGTACAAAAATAAAAATTTACAAAGAGAAAAAATTATTAGAAGATACCACTTACTATATAAAAGAAGACTTCCCACAGCACATTTTAGAAAAAAGAAAAAAATTACAAGAACAATTAAAAATAGAAGTAGAGAAAGGAAACTACGCCACCATCAGGTATGATAAATTGATAATACGCCCCAAAAATACAGAAACATCAGACACAAAGAAAAGATCTCTACCAACTTCACCAGAAGACCATGACCCATCACGAACAAAACAAAGAACACAAGTCAACAAGAAGAACAAGACTCAAACAGGGCTACAGAGATCGTCAAGTTTATCAGAAGGAGCTGTTAAACCAGGAATACTAGGTTTCTTAACTAACAAAAACCCTGAAAACTCGCCAAATGATCAATTAAGCAAAAACAGTAAATCATAGCAACTAACGCCCCCCTCTCACATGAAAAACACACTAAATACACAAAATAAGAACAAAATACATCTTCCAAGCCGGCTGGTCACCGTGGAAGATCACGACCAAAACCCTCCAGAGATAACTAAAACAAATTGGTCTAAAATCCGTTATCAAAATACACTTTATATTGTAACATACAACGTTCGAACTTTGTCGACATATTCAAGACTGTTAGAATTGAAAGAGTGCTTGAAAAACATAAACTTCGATATTATTGGTCTCTCTGAAACAAGAAAACTTGGAAACACTATAGAAGAACACGATGAGTTTATTCTCTACTACATTGGAAAAACGCCTGGATTATATGGAGTAGGTTTTATCGTAAAAAAATATCTCAAAAGATTTATCACAAGATTTACAGGATTATCAGAAAGGGTAGCGCTATTAAATATGAATATAAATGGCTTGGAATTAAGCATTATTCAAGTTTACGCTCCGACGGAGGCACTAAGCGATGAGGAATTGGAATTTTTCTACAGTACCGTCGATAAAGCTATACAACTCTCAGGAAAAAATATTATAGTCATGGGAGATTTCAACGCTAAAATAGGACAAACTAATCCCAATGAAACCGCCACAGGAAATTACGGCTACGGAGATAGAAACTCTAGAGGAAAAAGACTCATCAATTTTGCGCACGAGAACAACTTGGTTATTATGAACACCTTTTTCAAAAAAAATAACAAGCATAGATGGACTTGGAGATCGCCTAATGGAAAAATAAAGAATGAATTAGACTATATTTTAACAAACTTACACAGAAACATATACAATATGCAGGTTTTAAATATGACCTACCCGTCAGATCATAGACCAGTGAGAGCAGCATTAAACCTTCTTCCAAAAACAAAAAGTCGTAGAAAGTTCGGCCAACGTCCCAGATCTCAACTAAAGAATGAAGAAGAAGCACAAACATTCAAGCAAACGCTGAACAGCTGTTTAACAAACCTACTAGAGAACTGGAAAGACGAGGAAACAGTTCAAAAGCACTATGACGACATAATAAAAGCAATAGACACCAGCCTGAAAAGAACTTACGAGGTTTCATCCAGTACGAACCCAGGGAAAAACCAAGTTCTATCAACACGCACAAAAGCACTAATCTGTAGAAGACAAGAACTACAAAGGATAAAACCGAAATCAAGAGCCATCAAAAATGAACTAAAAGCACTTTACAAACTCATAAGTAAACGTATCCATCTTGACTACAAGACGTACCGTACAAGAACAATCGAAAAACATCTTAATACTACAAACAGTATCAAGAAAGCATACAAGGATCTAAGAACACACAAAGTATGGATTGAAGAGTTGAAAGACAAAACCGTAAATACCCAAAATAGAACAGAAATACTGAAAATAGCAACAGAATTTTATAAGAAACTATATAGCGCAGCAAATCTACAAGTATACGAATTACCACATATAAATAGAGTAGAAGTAAGATCAGTCATAGACGAATCCGATGTGCTTAAAGGGATTAAATCACTGAAAATTGAGAAAAGTCCAGGCCCAGACAGGATCACAAATGAAATCATAAAGACTGGATGTGCGTACTTAGCAAAACCACTTACTCTACTGTTCAATCAGATACTGACCAGCTCGTACTCTCCTCGTCAATGGTCAGAATCTGAAATCATCTTGCTCTATAAAAAAGGGGAGCCAAATGACATAAGCAATTACAGACCGATAAGCTTACTACCTTCACTATATAAACTATTTTCTTCAATAATAGAAAAAAAAATAAGAGAAAGCACGGAGAAACACCAACCTATTGAACAGGCGGGCTTTCGAAGAGGATTTTCAACAGTGGACCACATTCACTCGCTGGAAATGTTGATTGAAAAATACCAAGAGTTCAAGAGACCACTCTACATTATCTTTATCGACTACCTAAAAGCATTTGACTCTCTGCTCCATTCATCAATATGGGAAACTCTACTATCTCAAGAAGTTCCACTAGACTACATCAAAGTCCTAAAAAATATATACGAAAACTGTACTAGCAGAGTGAAACTGGAAACTACAGGACCACCCATACAAATAAGAAAAGGTGTAAGGCAGGGAGACCCACTCTCACCAACTATCTTCATAGCGGTGTTAGAATCCATCATTAGGAACCTAAACTGGAAAAATGTTGGCATAAATATAAATGGGTGTTACTTGAATCACTTGAGATTTGCCGATGACATAGTCCTGATATCGGAAAGTCCAATTCAACTACAAGAAATGATAAACACCCTACATGAAGAAAGCCGTAAAGTAGGCTTAAAAATCAACCTAACAAAAACTAATATCATGACGAACCATATTAAAAAACCTATATATCTCGAAAACTCACCATTAACATATGTCGATGCTTACATTTATCTGGGAAAGCAAGTTTCATTCAACCAACAAAATCACGAACTAGAAGTAGAGAGAAGAATCAACATCACTTGGAAAAAGTTTTGGAGCCTCAAAGAAATACTCAAAAGTGATATGACCATACGATTGAAAACTAAAGTTATGAACACCTGCCTACTCCCCTCATTAACATACGCCTGCGAAACCTGGAAATTTACTAAAAAAACGAAAAACAAAATTACATCCTGTCAAAGAAGTATGGAGAGAAGCATCTTAAAAATAAAAAAAATCCAAAAGATCCGCCACACTGATATAAGACAAAAAACTAGAGCCATTGATGCTCTCAGCTATTCACAAAGGCGTAAATGGCGATGGGCTGGACATGTTGCAAGACTTAGCGATAACCGCTGGACTAAAAAGACTACAACATGGGCTGGTCCACTAGGACAGAGAAAAAGAGGTAGACCAAACGCACGATGGGCAGACGACATCAGTAAAGTAGCAGGTATTCAGTGGTCGCGAGTGGCAGAGAATAGGGAGTACTGGTCATCTCTGGAGGAGGCCTTTACCTTTCATTGAGAGGGTTCTTGCTAACAAAATAACTATATCTGATTAATCAAATCAATATATATCAAAAAAAATATATATATTTTTAAATGTAATATTTATCTAACAATTTCACGTTATGTTACGAACTTTACTTATTATGATATTATTGAACAATATTATTATTTCTTTTTATAATTATTAAATGTATTATAATTTAGCAAATTTAAATTGGATCTGTAAAAATTTTGTATGCACATTTTTATAGTATTTGTATTATGAATAAGCAAGAAATAAAAGGCTTTTTATTTTATTTATTTATTTATCCACGTTTTGAGGTCCTAGAAATCTTTTCCGACTATTTTCACGATGACGTCAGTATGTCTGTATGTGTGTATGCGTGTATGTAAACATCTCATAACTTTTAAACGGCTAGACCGATTGAAACGCGGTTGACGGCATTCGATTGGATTCTGCTCAACTCATATTTCCTGAAAATTTGAACCGATTTGGTCCATGAGATTTTAAGAAATTTTGAAAAAACACCAAAAAAATTTTGATGAAACAGTATTTTTTTAATAGAACTTCCAGATTTATGTACCGATTGAGTATAAAAACTAATTAGCTCTATTCCTCAAAAAACTACGTCTGACACATAAATTGCATCAAAATCGGTTTATCCGTTTGGGAGTAATCTTTGACGAAACATTTTGAAAAAAGTGTTTTTTCGACATAGCTTCGAAAATTTAAACCAATCATTTTTTGGTGTTCTACGATATTTTAGTACTAAAAAAACTACGTCAAATGCCGTTTCTAAACTCAAAATCGGATCTAATTCTCAAAACTTATAAGCTATAAGTTTTGAGAATTAGATTCAAAAATTAAAATTACGTTGTTTTTAGCAAACTTACATAACTTTTTTTAAATAATTTTCAAGTTAATTTACTGATTGACTTAAAAATATTATCAGCTTTGTTATTTAAAAACTGCGTCAAATACCGTTAATGTAATCAAAATCGGTCAATTTGTTTGGGATTTATCAATGAAAAAAATTAAAAATAAAATATTTTTTGACATAGCATCGAAATTTTTCAACCTATCGATTATTTAGCTAAAACAACATTTTAGTTCTTAAAAATTGAGCTGAATACCATCATCGTTTTCAAATATACAGCTTTTCAAAAATTAATAATATTGCCATTTTTAACAAAATAGATGTTTGAACTGAAATATCTATGCTTATATTTTTTAATCTTTTGAGTTTAAAATACCTTAATTTAGTGATAAGTTTCAGGGACGGCCCGTAGGTAGGGTTGCACCTTTTAAATAAAAAAATAGAGTACATTTTCTTTTTAAGGTTAAATAATAAAGTACAAGATTGAAAAATAAAGTATTATTTATTAGCTGTGCTATTCGTTTACCATGCATATTTTTTGTTGCTTCTAGCAATATCTAACAATGCTTTTCACCAATTAGTTTCGTCCCTTCACTGGATGCACCTTAAAGAAAAAACTATAAATGAGAGTTTTATATATATTCAATATTTTCATACAACAAAAAATCAAGTAAAGTGAAATGATACAAAAAATACGTTTAAGATGATGTTTAAAAGTGTTCGGCATTATTTTTGTTACAAATAAAAATAGATTAAGTTTTTGTTCCTTTAAGTCGACAATTTTAAGTAAAATGATAAAATAAAGTATTTTCACGTACTTTTTATTGCCTTCAAAAAGTATAAAGTACGTTTATTCAAAATAAAGTACAATACTTTATTATAAAGTACAACCCTACCCGAAGTATCGCAGGGTCAAACCTTCAACATTACAGGTTTAGATTTGAGCGTTGACTGTTTTTCACATGGCCAACTATATATCGCTCTTTCAAGAGTAACCTCTAAAGAAAACATGTTTCTATTATCTAATGGCAAGAAAGCTGTGAACGTTGTATATAAACACATTCTGTAATATATTAATTGTAGAAAATAAAAGAAATAGGCAAAAATGTAAAAACTAAAAATGAATTTTATCGGCGTCGGGACGTGACGACCCCATCACCCGCTGGTGGAATAATCTTCTTCTGTGAAATTATTCTACCGGTGCAGTCAGTCAATAAAAGTGATAGTGCTATGCTTAGCTGAATGGGCCGGCACGACCGGGGCAATACCACTACCTCACTTAAAACTAACGTAAAGTAACAGCTTTGCTGTTGCGTTCCGTTTGGTCTGTGAGGTTCCCGGAGGCCCTTTCCCCTCTCCCCCTAACACTATGGAAGTGCGACTCAAAGGTAGTAGTTTACCCCAGGGGGGTACCACTAGCGTTAGCAGTGGAGAATCCCCCTCTGGACATCCATGTTCAGGAATTTGTCATCAACCTAATCATGGATGCCCAGGCTGCCCTGCGTACTCTGGGGGGGGGGGGGGGGGGGAAATCGCGCATACACACTTCGCTGCTCGGGGCAAACGGAACAAAAATCTTCAGGCATCCCCTACCACACTCCACGTGGATTTTACTAATATTAGGGGTCTTCACTCGAATTTAAATGCCATCCACCACCACCTTGAGACGGCCAAGCCGGCTTTGTTCTTTTTAACCGAGACGCAGATATCTTCTCCGGCTGATATTTCATATCTCTCCTACCCTGGGTACAAATTTGAGCATTCATTTGTACCCCGGGCGGGAGTTTGTGCTTACGTCAGAGAGGATATCTGTTCTCGACGTCTCAGCAGCCTTGAAGGCAAGGACCTATCCATCCTCTGGCTACGTGTAGACTGCGACGACTATCTCCGCATCTATGCGTGCCTGTACAGGTCCCACAGCGGAAATGCCGAATCAGACTGACTCATAGAACACATCCAAATTGCAACAGATTCCGTGCTGCAGCGGATCCCCTCCGCAGAGATCGTGATCATCGGTGATTTTAACGCCCATAATGCCGAATGGCTCGGTTCACGTACTAACGATCATGCGGGGAGATCTGTTCACGATTTTGCTTTAGCGTATGGTATGACACAGCTGGTTACCTCGCCTACGCGTGTTCCAGATGTGGACCACCATCTTCCTTCCTTGTTAGACCTTCTGCTAATCTCACACCCAGACAGTTATCAGGTTTCTGTAGACGCTCCACTTGGTTCATCGGACCACTGCCTAGTACGGAGCAAAGTGCCGATTACGCATTTGTCACGGCATCGTTCTTCAGGCTGCCGTCGCGTTTGGCACTACAGGTCAGCAGATTGGGACGGGATGCGGTCTTTTTTTGCATCTTACCCATGGAGGCGTGTGTGCTCTTCACTGGAAGATCCAGATGTCGTTGCTGACTGCGTCGCTGATGTGGTGCTGCAGGGAATGGAACTTTACATTCCGTTTTCTGCTGTACCCGTTGGTGGCAAGTCTAAGCCATGTTTTGGTCACCAATGCAAAACGGCTTCACGCCGAAAGCATGAATCCTACCATGCCTGGGCTGCGGCATCGGCATCTCAGGATGTAAATACCAGTACACTCAGAAAGGAGTACAATTATGCCTCTAGGTCTTTTAAAAGAACCATCGCTAAAGCAAAATCCGAGCACATTGGCAGAATTAGCGGGAAGCTAGTTCGCCTTCCTTCGGGAACTCGTGCGTTCTGGTCTCTAGCCAAAGCTGTTCAAGGTAATTTCTGTATGCCCTCTTTTCCACCTTTGCACAAAGATGATGGCTCTCTAGCCCATTCTGCAAAAGAGAAAGCTGATCTCTTAGGCTCATTTTTTGCAGCCAACTCGACTATAGACGACCAAGGAAATACACCATCTACTATCCCGCGGTGTGATATTTCCATGCCGGAGGTAAAGTTCTTGCAAACTACAGTGCGTAAGGCACTCTTTTCCTTGGACATCCATAAGTCGAGTGGGCCTGATGGCATCTCTCCAATCGTGCTAAAGATGTGTGCTCCAGAGTTGGCACCGGTTTTAACGCATTTGTTCCGACTCTCCTACTCAAAAGGCGTCGTGCCCATAACTTGGAAGACCGCCTTAGTGCACCCAATCCCTAAAAAAGGCGATCAATCGGTCCCGTCCAACTATCGGCCTATAGCGATAACCTCCTTATTCTCCAAAATAATGGAGTCCATTATTAACTGCCAGCTTCTGAGGTATCTTGAGGAGCACCTGCTGATTAGTGACCGCCAGTACGGTTTCCGTCGCGGACGCTCAGCTGGTGATCTTCTGGTTTACTTAACACATCGATGGGCGGAGGCAGTCGAGAATAAAGGAGAGGCATTGGCAGTTAGTTTGGACATAGCGAAGGCCTTTGATCGGGTATGGCACAGGGCACTTCTTTCCAAGTTTCCATCCTATGAGCTTCCTGAGAAATTGTGCAAATGGATCACCAGTTTTCTGACGGATCGGAGTATAAGGGTCGTTGTTGATGGCGCATGCTCCGACCTTAAACTCGTCAATGCTGGTGTTCCACAAGGTTGTGTGCTATCGCCTACGCTGTTTCTTCTGCACATTAATGACATGTTGCGATCGAGCAGCATTCATTGTTATGCGGATGACAGTACGGGCGATGCTTTGTACTCTGGCCGCAGCGGAATTTCTCGGGAACACGTCAACGAGTGCCGGAACAAACTAGTGTCAGAAATTGAAACACAACTTTCTGTTGCTTCGGAGTGGGGTTAATTAAATTTGGTCCAATTAAACCCGTTTACCGCTAAAAAATCACCCTTTATCGTATCACCTCGTTTTGAAAATACTTCCCTGAAAGCCACAGCCAGTATTGGAATACTTGGAGTCGGCATTACGAATGACGTTCAGTTCCGCGGTTACTTGGAAGGCAAGGCTAAATTAGCCTCTAAAAAGCTGGGAGTTCTCAGTAGGGCCAGGCAGTACTTCACACCGGCCCATCGCTTATTACTTTATAAGGCGCAAATCCGGCCTCATATGGAGTACTGCTCTCATTTATGGGCGGGAGCTCCTCAGTACCAGCTCCTTCCTTTTGATCGAATTCAACGTAGGGCGGCTCGAATTGTCGAGGACGAGACTCTTTCAAATCGGCTTGATTCTTTGGCGTTACGTAGAGATGTGGCATCACTCTGCATCTTTTATCGGCTCTACCATGGGGAATGTTCCGAGGAACTGTTTGGATTAATTCCTGCTGCCGAATTTCACCATCGGACATCGCGACAAAATTCAAAGTTCCATCCTCACCATCTCGATGTCTGGAAATCCACAACCGTGCGATTCTCGAGGCATTTTTTGCCCCGCACCACTCCTTTGTGGAACCAGCTATCGGCAGAAATTTTTCCAAATGGATACGACTTAGGGACCTTCAAGAAAAGAGCTTACTCATTCTTAAAAGGCCGGCAACGCAATTACAAGACCTCTGGTAGTGTGGTTGTCTATGGGCGGCGGTAATCACTTACCATCAGGTGAGCCTCCTGTCCGTTTGCCCCCTCTTCTATAAAAAAAAAAAGAATTTAGATATTCCAAAGATAGCAAGAAGTCTTCATGGTATAGGGAAAGGGGAATTGTTTAACTTCAACTTTAACGCGTGCGGGCCACGGGCAGTAATGAATAAATCAAAACTACTGGATCGATTTTAATCGTTTTTTTTTCACTGAGTGACATAAGCTATATATTTTATACCCGTGCGAAGCCGGAGCGGGCCGCTAGTTTTAATATAAATGATAGTCATTTCATTTCTGAAAAGAAAATTAAACACATATTTTCAAATATTTTCGTTATTGATGAGACATAAGACAACCGATTTTGTTCAAATTTCGAATTCTGATGCAGTTTTTTAGAGTAAAAAGCTAATTCGATTTTTAAGTCCATCGGTATATTAACCTGAAATTTATTTAAAAAACACTAAGTTAGTTTGCTGGAAACACAAAATATCAATATTTGATAAGCTGTAAGTTTTAAAAGTTCGATTATTAAAAGTTCGATTTTGATTTTCGAAACCACATTTGAAAATTATTGGTTAAAAAAATTTCGAAATTAAGTCTACAAAAACTTTTAATTTAAATTTTTCTTCAATTCATATGAAATTTCATCCAAATTTGTCCAAGAAAAAAAAATTCATACAATTTTTATTCCTCTATTTCAACCGCTTGGAGGTTAAATTTTGAATGACGATTTCTTAGTGGATGCTTACGTCATAAGAGGAATACGTGTGCGAAATTTCAAGTTTCTAGCCCTAAGGGTTTGGCCTGTCCGTTTATATAAAACTTTCATAAAAAGTATCTTCACGCTCATATCCCCGAAGAGGTAGGCAGAGGTACAACAAGTACACCCACGATTAGCCGAAGATACTTGGTCCCACAAATGTGATAGGTGGCAAGCCTATCGCCAACCGGGCACTTTCCAATCCCGGGCAACTTTTTGTTTCTTAGAAAACTGAAAAAACACTTTTTTTATGTGCCCGACCCGGGAATCGAACCCGAGACCTCATGTGGTCAACGCCAACGCTGGACCACTAGACTAAAGAGGCGAAAACTTTCATGCACTATTTTACCCTGTAAGGGACTGAATTTTGAAAAACGATGAAATACATAACTCATGTTTTTTGCCATATTCAATTCTTACGAAATTTTTTGCATGTATGTCCAAGGAATATAAAGTTTCAAAGAAATTTCATTCCCTATTACACCCCTTTGAGGGTTGTATTTTGAATAGTATTTCCTTAGTGGATGCGTACTGTTACATCCCTATTTTCCATGCAATAATGCTGAAATGCATATAAGCTGGATAGTCAGCAATATATGTGTATAAATACTCGCTGTTTCCCAAATATTCTCCAGTTAGATATTCTCTAGCCTAAACGCTGCCCAGCTACGGACCTGGTTTCTGCCCGCCGGCCTGGACACAGCGAATAGACTAGTGCTATATCCATACTCCGGGTCGCAATAACCCTTCACAAGGGAACCGCGAAAAAGTGTGATCCAAGTTAGAGTGTTTATAGTTAAAGTCCCATTAGTTAGTAGTTGTAGAAAGTGAAATAAATAACTTGTGTTCCGAAAAAGTGCTTTTTTTTTTATAAGTGCTCGGAGGCGCAACCTAACATTGGTGTCAGAAGTGGGATTGATATTCCCTTGGTCGCCTACTCCTGACGACGACCATCACCTCTACAACAAGGGCTAACTAAACGTTTGGCCACCTGCTGTCTCCGCCGTCTCACTGACGCTCTAGAGATCGCCGCCGACGCCGTGGACTCTACGTTACCTGTCATCTAAGCCGCATAGTGCGTGAGGGTTATCTGCCCAGCACCAGGCTATACGCTGCCAAGGTTATAACGAAATATTTGAAAACACGTAAATAACTCGCACTTCGCATCGACCCGTAACTGCAACGCTGCAAATTCCATCGCCGCATCACCTCGCCAGTAATAAGACGCCGCTGACTCAATTCCATGTTCTACATACTACTGTTATCGTGAGTGTTTGCCTGTATTATAATAATTTATTATTTTTGCCATAATTTTGCGTTTGGGTTATTTTTTCATTTTAAGTTTCAATTCCGTTTTATACAAATTCCAACCTAAATCTTATTAAATATATGTTCACGCCGTATCACTTATACCGTAGTTAGAGAGAGAAACCATTGTGTATTTTAATATTTTATCAATCTTATCAAATATATCTTCACGCCGTATCACTTATACCGTAGTTAGAGAGACAAACCATTGTGTCTTATCGAATATATCTTCACGCCGTATCACTTATACCGTAGTTAGAGAGAGAAACCATTGTCTATTTCAATATTTTACTAACCCTATCGAATATATCTTCACGCCGTATCACCTATACCGTAACTAGAGAGAGAGGATTAATTGTGTATTTTAATATTTTGCTATACAAACGGCTTAAAAATGGTAAATGAAAAGAAAAACGTCCAGTCGGCATCTACTTTACAAAGCGTGGGTATGGAAGAGCTAAGTTTCTCTATTCTCACGAAATTTGTCAAGTCATTTGATGGGGATAAAACAAAATTGTCTCCTTTTCTAAGAAATTGCGAGAATGCATTAAATTTAGCCTCTCCCTCACAACAAAACATTCTCTTTAAGTATATTTTGTCACAATTAGAGGGCAAAGCTGAAGCAGCTTGTTCTCTAAAAATATTTGATAATTGGCATGAATTTAAACAGTTTCTAAAATCAACATTTGGGGAAACCAAACATCGCGACCACCTATTACTAGATCTGCAAAATTGTAAAATAAAACCAGGCGAATCCGTTACCCAATATAGTTTACGTCTGGAAACTTACCTAACTCGATTACAAACAGACATAACACATTCGACTCAGGACGTTAGCGAAATAAAAGGCCGGATTGCCAGCACCGAAGACCTGGCACTCCACACATTTTTATTGGGGCTCCCTGGTGACATCTCTAATATTTTGAGATGTCGAAACCCATCAAACCTGCATGAGGCTATAAACCTTGCTTGCCAAGAGGAAAAGCTACAAAATTATATAAAATCCTCGCGGCATGAAACAAAACCTAGATGCAGAACATGTCATAGGGTAGGACATTCAGACAAAAACTGTTATCAAAACAGACCACAACGTCCTATCCTTAATCTTTCCCAAGGCCCATCGCATAATCAACACCGTCCTTTTCCTAATGCATTAAATAATCCACCAGTTGTATGTCGATATTGCAAAAACCTAGGTCATAATATTAATCAATGTAAGAAACGGCAATATAATAATTCGCGACAGAGACATATTCCTAATTCTCAACAACAAATTAATAACTTCACAGAATTAAGCAATAACGATAACGGAAACAATTTTACCTATAATCCTCCTGATCCTATTTATACAAATTCTCATTTAAATGACGCTGATCTAAATTTAAACTAAAGATGATTCCGGTTCCGCGTCGTACGGAATCACCTAAACAAACCGACGCTTTCGATGTATTACAAAAATCTAATAATTTTGTTAGGCCCACTGTGCCTGCTAATTATACTAATTATCCTAAATCTAATATTGTTACTACATCCACTGTATCTTTTAATCCTACTATTTCTGAGAAACCTAAGTATTTTCCTAATGCTAATTCTACTAATTCTACTAAATCAACTATATCTACTAAATCTACTAATCCTACTAATTCTACTAAATCTACTAAGTCTACTAAACCTACTAAATCTATTGAATCTACTAATTCTAATTCTTCTAAATCCACTGAATCCACTGTATCTCTTACATCTACTAATCCTACTAATTCTACTAAATCTACTAAGTCTACTAAATCAACTAAACCTATTAAATCTATTGAATCTACTAATTCTAATTCTTCTAAATCCACTGAATCCACTGTATCTCTTACATCTACTAAATCTACTAAACCTACTAAATCTATTGAATCTACTAATTCTAATTCTTCTAAATCCACTGAATCCACTGTATCTCTTACATCTACTATATCTAATAAACTCACCGACTCTACTATATCTGACATGTGTATCGAAATCCCTAAATCTTCTATATCTAACAATACTCAACTAATTACGAATAACCCAGACAGTTATTCTAATATTCATGAAATTCATTATAATAATAAAACACATTTGCCACATATATATGTTAAATCAAAATATTCAGATAAATTGTTAGTTTTATTAATCGATTCGGGTGCAGGTATATCACTAATAAAACGATCATCATTACAAATTCAACCAGAATTAATTCGCGAAACCATACAATTTAAAGGAATCGAAAAAGGTACTAAATATTTGAATAGTCTTGGTCATTTTAATTTAGATTTTATATTATCAAATAATAATACTGTTCTTAGTAAATTTCACCTAATACCTGATTGTGTTAACATAGAATTTGATGGTATTATTGGAAACGATTGCCTTAAGTTTCATAATTGTAACATAGATTATAAAAATAAAACCTTAGAGATAAACAATTATTTAATACGAATTCATTTTACTAAGCCTAAATATACTGTTCCAGCTCGATCCGAAATGGTCATTGAGTGTAATGTTTTAAATCCAGAAGTAATAACTGGTTACATAAATAAATGCGAAATTCAAAAAGGCGTATATTTATCTCGCTGTCTCGTAACTATTAAGGAAAATAATCACGTCAATGTTTCCATTCTAAATACTAATAATAATGATGTTTTAATTAAACCATTATGTTTAGAATTAATTCCTTGTGATTTATTAAATAACTCATCGGAACCTATTAATTCTGTAAACTTTACTAACTCAAATAATCACTGTTCACCTGCAGATAGGTGTTCAAATGTCTTGAAACAAATAAGAACTTCACATCTTAACCGTGAAGAATCGGAAGCTCTACTAAATCTGTGTTCAGAGTATTTTGATTTATTTTACTTAGATGGAGATACTTTAACTTGTACAAATACTGTAGAACATGAAATTAAAACTACTAGCTCACAACCTATCCACGTTAAAACATATAGATACCCTGAGTGTCATAAAGAAGAAGTCAATAAACAAATACAAAAAATGTTAGATCAAAAAATAATTAAACCTTCTAACTCTCCTTGGTCTTCTCCAATCTGGGTCGTCCCAAAAAAGCAAGATGCTTCTGGCCAAAAGAAATGGCGCATAGTAGTTGATTATAGAAAACTCAACGACATCACTGTTGGAGACGCCTATCCTATTCCCAACATTACAGACATACTAGACCAGTTAGGACATAGTAAATACTTTACCACTCTCGACCTGGTGTCAGGTTTCCACCAAATTAAAATGAGTAAAGACGACTCCCCTAAGACAGCCTTCTCCGTTCCTAATGGTCATTTCGAGTATACAAGAATGCCATTTGGCTTAAAGAATGCACCTGCGACCTTTCAAAGACTTATGAATACTGTTCTCTCCGGTCTCCAAGGTCTGCACTGTTTTATTTACCTGGATGACGTCATAATCTATTCCCACTGTCTCATTTCTCATATTGATAAACTCAAGCTAGTATTCGAAGCACTCCGCAAACATAACCTCAAGTTGCAGCCTGACAAATGCGAGTTTCTACGACGAGAAGTCGCATATCTAGGCAATGTCATAACTGACAAGGGTGTGTCTCCTAACCCCGATAAGGTAAAAGCCGTGTCAGAATATCCTACACCAAGAACTCCAAAAGAGATAAAGTCTTTTCTTGGCTTAATAGGGTATTATCGTAAATTTATAAAAGATTTTTCTAAGATTACTAAGCTCCTAACTTCATTATTAAAGAAAGATACGGAATTCAACTGGACAGACAAACAGGAAGACTCTTTTAACAAACTAAAACTAATGCTAACTAATGCCCCTATCTTACAATATCCAGATTTCTCCAAAGAATTCATACTCACAACTGACGCCTCTAACTATGCTTTAGGAGCTGTTCTGTCCCAAGGCGAAATCGGAAAGGATTTACCTATCGCATTCGCATCCCGAACTTTAAATCGTGCTGAAGGAAATTATAGCACAACAGAGAAAGAACTGCTAGCTATAATTTTTGGTACTAAAACTTTTAGACCGTATCTATACGGTAGGAAATTTAAAATAATAACGGATCATCGTCCCCTTATCTGGCTGTTTAACTGTAAGGACCCAAGCAGCAAATTAGTAAGGTGGCGCTTAAAGTTAGAAGAATACGATTACGAAATCGTATATAAAGCAGGAAAACTAAATAGTAATGCCGATGCTCTCTCCCGTCCTCCGATTCATGCAATTGACCTATTGATTGATGATATAGATACCATCACCTATGAGACCTTTATGCGTAAAAGATCGAGTCCAACGGTCTACGATACGATAATCACTGAAACAAATCAAAACCTTTTAAAAACACCGTGCAAGGCAATTGCTTATCCAACGTCTGTCGATCTCGAAAATTCAAACCCCTATTGCGAAGACATACTTAATCTATTAGAAGACAAAGAATCATTCTTATCATCCGAAAAGGAATTATATACTGTCAAGTCTTCTACGATAAAAGACAAAACGTTTTTTCACATGTTCATAAAAGTCCATCACTTTGATTCCGCTAGCTACAAGGACATATTTAAGGTCCTTAAGGACTTAAGAAATAACCTTATAATTTTTCATTCTGAAATAAACGAAATTGCCATCTCTGATTTTTCCAATCCCTTTGATAATTTAAGATTTATTTTAATTTATGACATGATATCTTTTATATTTCATAATACTGGTATCAAGATTAATGTTTATCACAATAAATTGATTTATCCTAATCCAAGTGAAATACCCACCATACTTAAAGATAATCATGATTCACCTATTGGTGGTCATATGGGTTCTTCACGCCTATATAATAAATTAAAAGAATCCTATTACTGGAAAAATATGAAAAACGACATTGAGACATATGTAAAACACTGTCCCAAATGCCAACAAAATAAAGCATTACGCGCTTGCAATAAAGCCCCTATGCAAATCACTTCTACTTCCTCTGAACCTCTCCAAAGAATATCCACCGATATAGTCGGTCCCTTACCTGAATCCGGTCCTGAAAAATATAAATACATCGTTACCTTTCAAGATGACCTAACCAAATATTCAATGGCTTATCCTATTACTAATTCGACAGCCGAAAAGACAGCTGACTGTCTAATTCAATTCATTTGCCACTTCGGAATCCCTAAGACCCTTTTATCCGATCAAGGTGTTCATTTCATTGCTGATGTGTATAAACAAATAACATCTTTGTTTAAAATTAAACACCTTTTTTCTACTCCTTACCATCCCCAAACTAATGGTGCTCTCGAAAGAAGCCATGCTACTCTGAAAGAGTACTTGAAATCCTACGTTAATGACAATCATAGTGACTGGCATAAATTCCTTCCAACTGCTATTGTCTCCTATAATACATCAGTACACTCATCCACAAATTTTACTCCCCATGAGTTACTGTTCGGCTGTAAGCCTCATATTCCTAGTTCCCTCTATGATATTGATCCAACAGTAACATATCCTGACTATGTCAAAATGCTAAAACAAAAACTAATTAATACTCGTAACATAGCCAGAGAAAATATACTTCGAAGCAAAGAGAAATCTAAAATCTATTACGACAAAGACACGAGAAATGTCTCTTACAAAGTCGGAGATATGGTTTACTTAAAACAACATCACAGATTACGGAAAGCTCTATCCAGTATATGGAAAGGCCCATACAAGATAATTAAGATTCACAATAACAATAACGTCACTTTACTTATAAATCGTAGACATGTAAGACATCATTTCGATGAAATCAAATTAGCCCATAACAAACCAATTTGCTCATCGTCAAATTCAAATACGGCTATGGCTCCCTTAGATATGCCTATTTTAGATTAATTAACTTTTTTAGCGATTTTCTTTATATTTTAGATGTTATATTATTCTTAACTTTTTGTTTACTACATATTTACTATAAACAACTCATTATATATTATTATAAGTTCTACTATTTCTTTTTTTAACAATACTATTTCCAAATTAAATTCAAATGAAAACATTCTTAATGATAATATTCAAAATCTAGGGAAAATTTTAGACACTGTTTCGACAAATGCCAATAAATTAGAGGTAGTTTCTCATCTATCAATGGTGTTCAGTGCCTTGGAAAGCTCTCTAATGATACTCAATTTTAGTTTACGAGATCTTATTGATGCTATTCTATTTGGGAAACAAAACATAGTTCATCCATCAATACTAAGTCCTATGCAACTATATAACGAATTAAATTCTAAAAACAATGATGTTATTCCAAACCTTCCGTTACACTTAAACCTTGATAATGTTCATAAAATCGTAGATATTTCTGAAATTTCTTCTTTCATTAGCGATAATAAACTAATTTTTGTTATTAAGATTCCTCTAGTTGCATCTTTTGTAGATTATACACTGTATCATATTTATTCGCTACCAACCCCACATGATATCCATAATCCTAATACTTTTGCTTTAATTAATCCATCCGCAAAGTTCTTGGCAATAACACAAGATAAATTATTATATTCCACGCTACAAGACCTAAGTGAGTGCAAAGTGATAAACGGCAATTACTATTTGTGCAAACTAGGAAATATACAATCTAGTGTCGGAAATCCAATTTGTGAAGTGATTATTCTAACCGAACACGTTAAAGGTATCCCAAACTCTTGTAACTATAAGACTATTGTTGGTGAAATAGATATATGGCAAAAACTTAATAATAATATGTGGATATATGTGCAATCAGATGTAACAAAATTGTCTATTAATTGTAATGGTAGTATTAATGATTATGATATAATTGACACAGGCATTATGAAATTGCCAAAATATTGTAAGGCTTATCATAAGTTATTTCAGTTCATTCCATCCCAGGAGTTTGAAATTAAAGTCTATATTCCACATCCAAATTTTAACATAATAGAAGATGATTGTTGCTCAAAAACGAAGTTGAATCAAACTATACCATATCTGTCTCCTGTTAAATTATCAAATGTAAACTTAGATTATTTGCAATATGCTTCTCATAAATTAAATCAAGCCGATGACGACTTAACCAGGATCGAAACTCAACCATACCATATTAAATATAGCTATTATTTTAGTATAATAACTACTTTGTTATCCGTTTCTGTATTTTCATTTTGTTCATATAAACTTTATAAATGCTTTTGTTGTAACAAGAATAGAAATACTTCATGTTGTGTTAAGATTATCAACAACTGTATAACGAAACCAAAATCAAATGTTCATGCCAGATCGAGTATCGAAATGTCTAATCGAGACTATGATACTGGAAGTACTGATTCAAGTATTACGCCCAAAAGGAATCTCGAATTGTTGTAAATTTTATTTTTTTATTTTTGCTCTGTCTATTACTATTTTGATGTGTTTAAATTAAGTTATTTTTAATTAAGGTTTATAAATGATTTTCTTTATTGTAATAAGTATTTGCTTACATTTAGTTACTATTTCTAGTTCTGTTGAAATAAAATTTACTAAATCATTGTTTTCTATTTCGTCTATTCAAATTCTATTTTCTATTTCATGTTTTTACTATATCGTTACATTTACCTTATAAGTTTAATAAATCTCAATTGTTATATTTCACTATTTCATTTCGATTTCGTGAATATTTATAATTTTATAATGATAACTAATTCCATTCAAATGTTATTTTCTATAGACTCTTTCCTGTTATTTACTATATTGTTACATTTACATTAAATTTTGATAACTCTTAATTGCTATATTTTACTATTTCATTTCGATTTTGTGATTACTTTGAATTGTATAATAATTAATGATAATTAATCTACGCTGTAATTTTCTATGTCATTATTTTTTATATTGTTATTTTAACTGTTTCTATTTCTTCTTAATTTGGATCATACTCACATTCTATTTCTATTTTCCGCATGTTCCGTTCTAAAGGGGGGAGGTGTTACATCCCTATTTTCCATGCAATAATGCTGAAATGCATATAAGCTGGATAGTCAGCAATATATGTGTATAAATACTCGCTGTTTCCCAAATATTCTCCAGTTAGATATTCTCTAGCCTAAACGCTGCCCAGCTACGGACCTGGTTTCTGCCCGCCGGCCTGGACACAGCGAATAGACTAGTGCTATATCCATACTCCGGGTCGCAATAACCCTTCACAAGGGAACCGCGAAAAAGTGTGATCCAAGTTAGAGTGTTTATAGTTAAAGTCCCATTAGTTAGTAGTTGTAGAAAGTGAAATAAATAACTTGTGTTCCGAAAAAGTGCTTTTTTTTTTTATAAGTGCTCGGAGGCGCAACCTAACAGTACGTCATAGGAGGAATATGTGTGCAAAATTTTAAGTTTCTTGATCTAAGGGTTTGGCCTGTGCGTTTATTTACCCTATTATGTTTTTATTTTAGGCTTTAAATTTTGAAAAACGCTAAAATACATAACCCATTATTGTTGCTGTACTAAATTCATATGAAATGTCATGCAAATATATCCAAGGAATAAAACAATATATAAACTTTATACCCTATTTCATCCCCATCGGAGTTGAATTTTGAAAAATCCTTCCTAAGTGGATGCCAACGTCATAAGAGGAATACGTTTGCGACATTTCAAGTTGCTAGCCCTAAGGGTTTGGACTATAAGTTAACATCAAACATTCATCCACTATTTTACCCTCTAAGAGGTTGAATTTTGGACAATTTTTTTGAATATATATCATTATTTTTGTCGTATTCAATTCATAAAAATTTTTATGCATATATGTCCAAAGAATATACAGTTTTAAAGAAATATCATCCCGTATTACACCCCTTTGATGGTTGAATTTTAAATAGCCTTTCCTTAGTTGATGCGAACTGTTACATCCCTATTTTCCATGCAATAATGCTGAAGTGCATATAAGCTGGATAGTCAGCAATATATATGTATAAATACTCGCTGTTTCCCAAATATTCTTCAGTTAGATATTCTCTAGCCTAAACGCTGCCCAGCTACGGACCTGGTTTCTGCCCGCCGGCCTGGACACAGCGAATAGACTAGTGCTATATCCATACTCCGGGCCGCAATAACCCTTCACAAGGGAACCGCGAAAAGTGTGATCCAAGTTAGAGTGTTTATAGTTAAAGTCCCATTAGTTAGTAATTGTAGAAAGTGAAATAAATAACTTGTGTTCCGAAAAAGTGCTTTTTTTTTATAAGTGCTCTGAGGCGCAACCTTACATTGGTGTCAGAAGAAAAGGGGATTGATGTTCCCTTGGTCGCCTACTCCTGACGACGACCATCCCCTCTACAACAAGGGCTAACTAAGCGTTTGGCCACCTGCTGTCTCCGCCGTCTCACTGACGCTCTAGAGATTGCCGCCGACACCGTGGACTCTACGTTACCTGTCATCTAAGCCGCATAGTGCGTGAGGGTTATCTGCCCAGCACCAGGCTATACGCTGCCAAGGTTATAACGAAATATTTGAGAACACGTAAATAACTCGCACTTCGCATCGACCCGTAACTGCAACACTGCAAATTCCATCGCCGCATCACCTCACCAGTAATAAGACGCCGCTGACTCAATTCCATGTTCTACATACTACTGTTATCGTGAGTGTTTGCCTGTATTATAATAATTTATTATTTTTGCCATAATTTTGCGTTTGGATTATTTTTTCATTTCAAGTTTCAATTCCGTTTTATACAAATTCCAACCTAAATCTTATCAAATATATCTTCACGCCGTATCACTTATACCGTAGTTAGAGAGAGAAACCATTGTGTCTTATCGAATATATCTTCACGCCGTATCACTTATACCGTAATTAGAGAGAGAAACCATTGTGTCTTATCGAATATATCTTCACGCCGTATCACTTATACCGTAGTTAGAGAGAGAAACCATTGTGTATTTCAATATTTTACTAACCCTATCGAATATATCTTCACGCCGTATCACCTATACCGTAACTAGAGAGAGAGGATTAATTGCGTATTTTAATATTTTGCTATATAAACGGCTTAAAAATGGTAAATGAAACTAGCAAACTTGAAAAGAAAAACCTCCAGTCAACATCTAGTTCACAAAGCGTGGGTATGGAAGAGCTAAGTCTCTCTATTCTCACGAAATTTGTCAAGTCATTTGATGGGGATAAAACAAAATTGTCTTCTTTTCTAAAAAAATGCGAAAATGCATTAAATTTAGCCTCTCCCTCACAACAAAACATTCTCTTTAAGTATATTTTGTCACAACTAGAGGGCAAAGCCGAAGCAGCTTGTTCTCTAAAAATATTTGATAATTGGCATGAATTTAAACAGTTTCTAAAATCAACATTTGGGGAAACCAAACATCGCGACCATCTATTACTAGATCTGCAAAACTGTAAAATAAAACCAGGCGAATCCGTTACCCAATATAGTTTACGCTTGGAAACTTACCTAACTCGATTACAAACAGACATAACACATTCGACTCAGGACGCTAGCGAAATAAAAGGCCGGATTGCCAGCACCGAAGACCTGGCACTCCACACATTTTTATTGGGGCTCCCTGGTGACATCTCTAATATTTTGAGATGTCGAAACCCATCAAACCTGTATGAGGCTATAAACCTTGCTTGCCAAGAGGAAAAGCTACAAAATTATATAAAATCCTCGCGGCATGAAACAAAACCTAAATGCAGAATATGTCATAGGGTTAAGACATTCAGACAAAAACTGTTATCAAAACAGACCACAACGTCCTATCCTTAATCTTTCCCAAGGCCCATCGCATAGTCAACACCGTCCTTTTCCTAATGCATTAAATAATTCACCAGTTGTATGTCGATATTGCAAAAACCTAGGTCATGATATTAGTCAATGTAAGAAACGGCAATATAATAATTCGCGACAGAGACATCCTAATTCTCAACAACAAATTAATAACTTCACAGAATTAAGCAATAACGATAACGGAAACAATTTTACCTATAATCCTCCTGATTCTATTTATACAAATTCTCATTTAAATGACGCTGATCTAAATTTAAACTAAAGATGATTCCGGTTCCGCGTCGTACGGAATCGCCTAAACAAACCGACGCTTTCGATGTATTACAAAAATCTAATAATTTTGTTAGGCCCACTGTGCCTGCTAATTATACTAATTATCCTAAATCTAATATTGTTACTACATCCACTGTATCTTTTAATCCTACTATTTCTGAGAAACCTGAGGATTTTCCTAATGCTAATTCTACTAATTCTACTAAATCAACTATACCTACTAAATCTACTAATCCTACTAATTCTACTAAATCTACTAAGTCTACTAAATCTACTAAACCTACTAAATCTATTGAATCTACTATTTCTAATTCTTCTAAATCCACTGAATCCACTGTATCTCTTACATTTACTATATCAAATAAACTCGCCGACTCTACTATATCTGACATGTGTATTGAAATCCCTAAATCTTCTATATCTAACAATACTCAACTAATTATGAATAACCCAGACAGTTATTCTAATATTCATGAAATTCATTATAATAATAAAACACATTTGCCACACATATATGTTAAATCAAAATATTCAGATAAATTGTTAGTTTTATTAATCGATTCGGGTGCAGGTATATCACTAATAAAACGATCATCATTACAAATTCAACCAGAATTAATTCGCGAAACCATACAATTTAAAGGAATCGAAAAAGGTACTAAATATTTGAATAGTCTTGGTCATTTTAATTTAGATTTTATATTATCAAATAATAATACTATTCTTAGTAAATTTCACCTAATACCTGATTGTGTTAACATAGAATTTGATGGTATTATTGGAAACGATTGCCTTAAGTTTCATAATTGTAACATAGATTATAAAAATAAAACCTTAGAGATAAACAATTATTTAATACGAATTCATTTTACTAAGCCTAAATATACTGTTCCAGCTCGATCCGAAATAGTCATTGAGTCTAATGTTTTAAATCCAGAAGTAATAACTGGTTACATAAATAAATGCGAAATTCAAGAAGGCGTATATTTATCTCGCTGTCTCGTAACTATTAAGGAAAATAATCACGTCAATGTTTCCATTCTAAATATTAATAATAATGATGTTTTAATTAAACCATTATGTTTAGAATAAATTCCTTGTGATTTATTAAATAACTCATCGGAACCTATTAATTCTGTAAACTTTACTAACTCAAATAATCACTGTTCACCTGCAGATAGATGTTCAAATGTCTTGAAACAAATAAGAACTTCACATCTTAACCGTGAAGAATCGGAAGCTCTACTAAATATGTGTTCAGAATATTTTGATTTATTTTACTTAGATGGAGATACTTTAACTTGTACAAATACTGTAGAACATGAAATTAAAACTACTAGCTCACAACCTATCCACGTTAAAACATATAGATACCCTGAGTGTCATAAAGAAGAAGTCAATAAACAAATACAAAAAATGTTAGATCAAAAAATAATTAAACCTTCTAACTCTCCTTGGTCTTCTCCAATCTGGGTCGTCCCAAAAAAGCAAGATGCTTCTGGCCAAAAGAAATGGCGCATAGTAGTTGATTATAGAAAACTCAACAAAATCACTGTTGGAGACGCCTATCCTATTCCCAACATTACAGACATACTAGACCAGTTAGGACATAGTAAATACTTTACCACTCTCGACCTGGTGTCAGGTTTCCACCAAATTAAAATGAGTAAAGACGACTCCCCTAAGACAGCCTTCTCCGTTCCTAATGGTCATTTCGAGTATACAAGAATGCCATTTGGCTTAAAGAATGCACCTGCGACCTTTCAAAGACTTATGAATACTGTTCTCTCCGGTCTCCAAGGTCTGCACTGTTTTATTTACCTGGATGACGTCATAATCTATTTCCACTGTCTCATTTCTCATATTGATAAACTCAAGCTAGTATTCGAAGCACTCCGCAAACATAACCTCAATTTGCAGCCTGACAAATGCGAGTTTCTACGACGAGAAGTCGCATATCTAGGCCATGTCATAACTGACAAGGGTGTGTCTCCTAATCCCGATAAGGTAAAAGCCGTGTCAGAATATCCTACACCAAGAACTCCAAAAGAGATAAAGTCTTTTCTTGGATTAATAGGATATTATCGTAAATTCATTAAAGATTTTTCAAAAATTACAAAACCCCTAACTTCTTTACTTCGCAAAGACGCTGTTTTCAATTGGACCCAAGATCAAGAAAACGCAATTTCCACTCTTAAATCCATGCTGACCAATGCCCCTATCCTTAAATATCCAGATTTCTCCAAAGAATTCATACTCACAACTGACGCCTCTAACTATGCTTTAGGAGCTGTTCTGTCCCAAGGCGAAATCGGAAAGGATTTACCTATCGCATTCGCATCCCGAACTTTAAATTGTGCTGAAGGAAATTATAGCACAACAGAGAAAGAACTGCTAGCTATAATTTTTGGTACTAAAACTTTTAGACCGTATCTATACGGTAGGAAATTTAAAATAATAACGGATCATCGTCCCCTTATCTGGCTGTTTAACTGTAAGGACCCAAGCAGCAAATTAGTAAGGTGGCGCTTAAAGTTAGAAGAATACGATTACGAAATCGTATATAAAGCAGGAAAACTAAATAGTAATGCCGATGCTCTCTCCCGTCCTCCGATTCATGCAATTGACCTATCGATTGATGATATAGATACCATCACCTATGAGACCTTTATGCGTAAAAGATCGAGTCCAACGGTCTAAGTTACGATAATCACTGAAATAAATCAAAACCTTTAAAAACACCGTGCAAGGCAATTGCTTATCCTACGTCTGTCGATCTCGATAATTCAAATCCCTATTGCGAAGACATACTTAATCTATTAGAAGACAAAGAATCATTCTTATCATCCGAAAAGGAATTATATACTGTCAAGTCTTCTACGATAAAAGACAAAAGGTTTTTTCACATGTTCATAAAAGTCCGTCACTTCGATTCCGCTAGCTAAAAGGACATATTTAAGGTCCTTAAGGACTTAAGAAATAACCTTATAATTTTTCATTCTGAATTAAATGAAATTGCTATTTCCGACTTTTTTAATCCCTTTGATAACTTAAGGTTCATTTTAGTTTATGATGTGATATCTTTTATATTTCACAATACTGGTATTAAGATTAATGTTTATCATAACAAATTGATTTATCCTAATTCAGATGAAATACCCACTATCCTTAAAGATAACCATGATTCACCTGTTGGTGGTAATATAGGTTCTTCCCGTTTATATAATAAGTTAAAAGAATCCTATTACTGGAAAGGTATGAAAAATGACATCGAGACATATGTAAAACATTGTCCCAAATGTCAACAAAATAAAGCATTACGCGCTTGCAACAAAGCCCCTATGCAAATCACTTATACTTCCTCTGAACCTCTCCAAAGAATATCCACCGATATAGTCGGTCCCTTACCTGAATCCGGTCCTGAAAAATATAAATACATCGTTACCTTTCAAGATGACCTAACCAAATATTCAATGGCTTATCCTATTACTAATTCGACAGCTGAAAAGACAGCTGACTGTCTAATTCAATTCATTTGCCACTTCGGAATCCCTAAGACCCTTTTATCCGATCAAGGTGTTCATTTCATTGCTGATGTGTATAAACAAATAACATCTTTGTTTAAAATTAAACACCTTTTTTCTACTCCTTACCATCCCCAAACTAATGGTGCTCTCGAAAGAAGCCATGCTACTCTGAAAGAGTACTTGAAATCCTACGTTAATGAAAATCATAGTGACTGGCATAAATTCCTTCCAACTGCTATTGTCTCCTATATATCTATTATCTTTCTTCTGTGTTTAAACTTTGTAAAATGTCAATATTTTAATTAAACAAAAAATTAATTTTGTAATTCATAGAAATAAGTTGTGATGTCAATTAATGTGTGTAATTGTATTATGTAACTATAATTTAAAAAAAAAAAAAAACAAGCCCGCTGAGTTTCTTCCGCCGGATCTTCTCAGTGTGTGGCCGCGTTCCGATCCGGTAGTAATTGTAAAAATCGATTCACAACATTTTTAGTTTAATGATAAATAATTATAATTTTAAAATATTTGCACACCATATCATGGTAGAATATGTTTGTAACTTAATCAAATTTTAATAACTGGTAACTCCCATATTCTGGCAAATAAATGATTTCTTTCTTTTTTCTCTTTCTTTCTATAATACATCAGTACACTCATCCACAAATTTTACTCCCCATGAGTTACTGTTCGGCTGTAAGCCTCATATTCCTAGTTCCCTCTATGATATTGATCCAACAGTAACATATCCTGACTATGTCAAAATGCTAAAACAAAAACTAATTAATACTCGTAACATGACCAGAGAAAATATACTTCGAAGCAAAGAGAAATCTAAAATCTATTACGACAAAGACACGAGAAATGTCTCTTACAAAGTCGGAGATATGGTTTACTTAAAACAACATCACAGATTACGGAAAGCTCTATCCAGTATATGGAAAGGCCCATACAAGATAATTAAGATTCACAATAACAATAACGTCACTTTACTTATAAATCGTAGACATGTAAGGCATCATTTCGATGAAATCAAATTAGCCCATAACAAACCAATTTGCTCATCGTCAAATTCAAATACGGCTATGGCTCACTTAGATATGCCTATTTTAGATTAATAACTTTTTTAGCGATTTTCTTTATATTTTAGATGTTATATTATTCCTAACTTTTTGTTTACTACATATTTAGTATTTACTATAAGCAACTCATTATATATTATTGTAAGTTAGTCAAATCCTTTTATTCTAGGGCCATCGCGCCGGGAATCTTCGCGACGTCAAACCTAACTACTCCGATAGTTAACAGCCCAGGTCTCTTCTACGACCCTATAGGAAGCTTAAAGTACTATAATGATCACTGGAATATCGTAACATTCTCTGACTTATATTCAGCCTCATATTAAAACTCTTCAAAATATACTTAATACTTGTGAACAAATTTGTAACACACATAAATCGACTAGTGTAAAAACTGATTGTTTGAATGTTCTAAGTCCGTTAGAAAGTTTGTTTACCAATGTACAGAATAACTATATTTCACTTGCTCATATAACCGATAGAAATAGTTCTGAAAGAATTAAAAGATCAGCTTGGTTCGGAATAGGTGGTCCAATATTAAAACAACTATTTGGCTCACTAGATGAAGATGACGCCAGATCTTTTATTGACGCTATTAATGCAATTCAGGATGATCAACGACAGCTTGCTTCTATATCAAAGGAAAATATACATTTTATAAGTTCTACTATTTCTTCTTTTAACAATACTATTTCCAAATTAAATTCAAATGAAAACATTCTTAATGATAATATTCAAAATCTAGGGAAAATTTTAGATACTGTTTCGTCAAATGCCAATAAATTAGAGGTAGTTTCTCATCTATCAATGGTGTTCAGTGCCTTGGAAAGCTCTCTAATGATACTCAATTTTAGTTTACGAGATCTTATTGATGCTATTCTATTTGGGAAACAAAACATAGTTCATCCATCAATACTAAGTCCTATGCAACTATATAACGAATTAAATTCTAAAAACAATGATGTTATTTCAAACCTTCCGTTACACTTAAACCTTGATAATGTTCATAAAATCGTAGATATTTCTGAAATTTCTTCTTTCATTAGCGATAATAAACTAATTTTTGTTATTAAGATTCCTCTAGTTGCATCTTTTGTAGATTATACACTGTATCATATTTATTCGCTACCAACCCCACATGATATCCATAATCCTAATACTTTTGCTTTAATTAATCTTGACCTAAGTGAGTGCAAAGTGATAAACGGCAATTACTATTTGTGAAAACTAGGAAATATACAATCTAGTGTCGGAAATCCAATTTGTGAAGTGAAAGTGATGTGGATATATGTGCAATCAGATGTAACAAAATTGTCTATTAATTGTAATGGTAGTATTAATGATTATGATATAATTGGCACAGGCATTATGAAATTGCCAAAATATTGTAAGGCTTATCATAAGTTATTCCAGTTCATTCCATCATAGGAGTTTAAAATTAAAGTCTATATTCCACATCCAAATTTTAACATAATAGAAGATGATTGTCGCTCAAAAACAAAGTTGAATCAAACTGTACCATATCTGTCTCCTGTTAAATTATCAAATGTAAACTTAGATTATTTTGCAATATGCTTCTCACAAATTAAATCAAGCCGATGACGACTTAACCAGGATCGAAACTCAACCATACCATATTAAATATAGCTATTATTTTAGTATAATAACTACTTTGTTATCCGTTTCTGTATTTTCATTTTGTTCATATAAACTTTATAAATGCTTTTGTTGTAACAAGAATAGAAATACTTCATGCTGTGTTAAGATTATCAACAATTGTATAACGAAACCAAAATCAAATGTTCATGCCAGATCGAGTATCGAAATGTCTAATCGAGACTATGATACTGAAAGTACTGATTCAAGTATTACGCCCAAAAGGAATCTTGAATTGTTGTAAATTTTATTTTTTATTTTGCTCTGTCTATTATTATTTTGATGTATTTAAATTAAGTTATTTTAAATTAAGGTTTATAAATGATTTTTTTTTTATTGTAATAAGTATTTGCTTACATTTAGTTACTATTTCTAGTTCTGTTGAAATAAAATTTACTAAATCATTGTTTTCTATTTCGTCTATTCAAATGCTATTTTCTATTTCATATCGTTACATTTACCTTATAAGTTTAATAAATCTCAATTGTTATATCTCACTATTTCATTTCGATTTCGTGAATATTTATAATTTTATAATGATAACTAATTCCATTCAAATGTTATTTTCTATAGACTCTTTCCTGTTATTTACTATATTGTTACATTTACATTTAAAGTTTGATAACTCTTAATTGCTATATTTTACTATTTTATTTCGATTTTGTGATTACTTTGAATTGTATAATAATTAATGATAATTAATCTACGCTGCAATTTTCTATGTCATTATTTTTTATATTGTTATTTTAACTGTCTCTATTTCTTCTTAATTTGGATCATACTCACATTCTATTTCTATTTTCCGCATGTTCCGTTCTAAAGAGGGGAGGTGTTACATCCCTATTTTCCATGCAATAATGCTGAAGTGCATATAAGCTGGATAGTCAGCAATATATATGTATAAATACTCGCTGTTTCCCAAATATTCTTCAGTTAGATATTCTCTAGCCTAAACGCTGCCCAGCTACGGACCTGGTTTCTGCCCGCCGGCCTGGACACAGCGAATAGACTAGTGCTATATCCATACTCCGGGCCGCAATAACCCTTCACAAGGGAACCGCGAAAAAGTGTGATCCAAGTTAGAGTGTTTATAGTTAAAGTCCCATTAGTTAGTAATTGTAGAAAGTGAAATAAATAACTTGTGTTCCGAAAAAGTGCTTTTTTTTTATAAGTGCTCGGAGGCGCAACCTAACAGTACGCACAGTACAAAAAAGTTCAAGTGGATGTTTATGTTTTACAGAGCGCAGACTTACATGATATTGATACCAATATTACTATCGACGATAGACATGGGTGTTTTGTTATTTTTCAGCATCGATGCACATCGTTGTTTCGTTAACGTTACCATTGTCAACATCGTTGTTTCCGGCAACAGTGTTGGATATCTAACTAGCGTACTAGCTGGGAAAAGTCAAGCACGTTGATAGTTTGGCGTTTTCATAAACGTTGTGATACTGTCGTGCATCAACGTAAAAACATTTAGGAGAGTAAATGAGAGTTGATGTAAATAGATAAAGAAAATATTGAAATATAAAGTTTTTTTTCTTTAGTTTAGTTAGTTAAAATTTGGATACGCATTTGAAAGGATGATTTTCTACTCAAGCACGCAGTAAGGTTGGCACTTAGAATTGGTAAAGTTGCGCTCATCCGTTGTTTATTCACAGTTGGATATTCACAGTATGGGCCATCGGGCATCGACGTGTTATGATTAATATCGGTTGCTGTCGATTACAGTCGTCGTTATTCGACGTCTGCCATCGCGTTGAAATTGGGTGTTATTCCCATCCATTATTGTGCATTTCGGCAACGGATGTCGTCAACATGGACCGACATCGATCGTCAGCAGCCTTTCGTTAGAAACGGCCACCTCTAATATTTTTTTTAGTTTATATTGCCCGTTTATATTACTTGATTAAAAGGGTTTGCGTTTGCACAAAGGGCAATTCCCACTATTTCGTTACAATGTGTGAAATAAAAATGAGACTTGAAAATTTAAATAAAGTCGTACTACACCATCCTTAACCATTAATCTCTACAAAAATAAATTCTATAAAGGATATCACTTCCAAAATAAGTTCATAACCCTCTACTTGCCTTGTTATTCTTGTAAAAAAAGGGACAGATAGCCTTTGTTTTAATTCAGAGATTTAAAAGCTAAAACCATGCATGATAATTATTATCTTTCGATGAATATCAGATGACAATATTATCAATATTTGACTCTAAAAATGTAGCTATTTAGACGTCAGCCGTCTCGGCTATGGAACTGTACTATCGCAAAAATCGACACAAGTTAATTTTATCAAATAAAGAAAAAGCCAAAGCCCTGAAGCATTTCAGGTACTATTCTTCTCAGGACAAGTTTTAAGGATGTCATAAACTACAACGGCCTTAAGGAATTTCATCATAAAAAAAAAGGTTTAGCTCCTTGAATACATAGATAATACATGGGCCTAGGTAGGCATTTTGATGTGGAGTACAGGAAAGGGATACCACACGTTTATTATTTTAGTCGTCAATATGGTTGGATTCAACTCGACCAGAGGCTAGACCCTGACACTAACTGGATTATCCAGGCTTTAGTAAACGACACATTCGAAGTAAATTTGCGGTCATTATATGTTATGGAGAATAAGCTAGCTTCATAAAAACTTTCAAATTATAAAAATATGTTATCTTTTAATTATCTTAAAATTATAATAGGCAACTTATTCAACAATTTCATGAGGATTCAAAACATATAGTTTGAGATACAACGTAAATAAAATACGAAAACATATATGGTTTTCCAACACTACCGCTTGTGCCAGAACATTATATGTTCACCGGTGCTTAACATGTAAAATTGATAAAATACCATCGAATAGTTTAGCTGCTTAGCTTAAGCCAGGATGGACGAACTAGCTTGTGCCGATAAAGCACGCTTTAATAAGAGTTAGAACGAAGTACATTTTTTTTAATGTAAGCGATATAGTTTTAATTGAGTAAAATCCTAGGCTAATTAATAAATTATGGAAAGGTTTTAAAATTCTTGTAAAATAACAGATGTTCACGATTAAAATAGTAATTAAGAAGGTGAGCCAAATCAGAGTTTACAATGAGAATTAATAGATGTATCTAACCTTCCTTTTATATCCTCGTAATGCGATTTCTGTGCCTGTTTCCGTTCTTTTGTACATTCATTGTACATCTATACAAATAGGAAAATGTATCAAAAAATAAATGAGAACAAAAACATTTTTTTTGCTTTTATTTTTATTATAATGTTATTTTGTTGTGTTTTATTTAATTACTGATACATTATATAAAAAAAATTGTACGAACATTTAAATGTTACTGTGTTGATATCTCTTAATATTGTTCCAGAAATGCAGTGAAAAATAATGAAAATTGTTGGTTTTAAGATAAACTACTTTTGTGTTAATGCCTCACCATATCTCACTTTATTTATTTTATTTATTTATTTAAAATTTATGCACAACATGTACAGAGGTGGACTTAATGCTACATGACATTCTCTACCAGTCAACCTTAAACAAATATAAACAGTGTTTACGATGGGGTGCACAGAGAAACTTAATACAATCGTTTACTACTGACATATTCCTTCTTGATTATTATTAAGATAAATTAAAATTAAAGAAAACAATAAGATAATACGATATTACAATATACTTAGATACAAGTAATATATTACATATATAATACATTATACATATACCTACACAAATACCTATATATATACAAGTACATATTTATATATAGTTATATAAATACATATATACATACATATTATACTACCATAGCGCGTAACACCATTATTCTGCCAAATGCTTACAGAGAGAACGTTTAAAAGACAATTTGGAGGGACTATTCCTAATATCAATGGGAAGAGTATTCCAAAGCCTCACAGCTTCAGAAGAAAAAGATTTGGATAAGGAATCGGTACGACAAAAAGGTACTTGAAGAGTCGGGATATTTTCTGAACGAAGTTGGCGTGAATGTGTGGCATGCTGAAATATGAATTTTGACTTAAGATATTGAGGTGCATTAGGATTATAAAGAATTGTGAATAATGTACAAAGCAATCTCAACTGTCTTCGTTGGCGGATCGGAAGCCATTTCAGTTTAGAGCGATATAATGAGACGTGATCAAACTTACGCAGACCAAAGATGAACCGTATACAATTGTTGAGCATGCGTTCTAATCTGTCTAAAAGGGCTTGACTTAAATCTACGAAACACACGTCGGCATAATCAAGTATTGGTATAACTAGGGTCTGCACAAGTAGGAGTTTTGATTGGGGTGGCAAAAAGTTTTTGTACCGATAAAGGGATCGTAAAGCCATATTAACCTTACGACAAAGTTCAGTAGTATGTGGTAACCAAGATAGAGTTTGGTCTATTATGAGTCCTAGATCTTTGACGTAAGGGAGAAAGGGGATAGTAATGTTATCAAAAACTACCGCTGAAATAGAGCTCCAATCCAAACTTTGAACCCGACGCGAGCTGCCAATAATGATAGCCTGACATTTATTAGGATTGACTGTTATACCAAACTTATTCGTCCAGTCAAGAACGTTGTGTAAATCCTGATTGATACGACTTACAGCTTCGTTGATGCCTCCTAAGTTTGATTGGGCATAAATTTGCAAATCATCTGCATACAAATGGTGAGAACAGCTTAAACGGTTAGTAATTAGGTTTATGACTACGGAAAAAAGGAGGGGAGATAGGATCCCACCCTGAGGAACGCCTGTCAATACGTCACACCAGTCAGATAAATTATCATTAACACGAACTGCTTGCTGACGGCCTCTAACGTAGGATGAAAACCAATTTAAGGTAGACGGGGATAGGCCAAGGTGTGCAAGGACCGCTATTAAAATGTCATGGTTGACTGTATTGAAAGCATTGGAAAAATCGATTAAAACTAGGACTGACAACCATGACTCTTCCATAGCGGACCTTATATCTTCAGTAACTTTCAGGAGAGCAGTAGTCGTGCTATGCCCCATACGGAAGCCCGATTGACAGGGACTCAGATAATTTATCTCATTCAGGTACTTAGTGATCTGATTATGAGCAACTGCCTCGAGAATTTTTGAGAGAAAAGGAAGTATAGATATGGGTCTGAAGTGGTTAGTAGCACTAGGATTTGAGATTTTGGGAAGCGGCAGAATGAGTGCTTTACGCCAGAGAGTGGGAAATTCACTGGATAGGGAAAAATTAATTAAATGTGTTATAACAGGCACAATAAATTCTTTGATTCTAAAAATCATGTCTCTACTCACTTGATCACATCCAACAGCTTTTGATTTAATGGCAAGCATTGCCTTTATTGTGTCTTCATTAGTGACAGGTGAAAAAGTAAATATATTATTGTGAAAGGGGTTCATTGAGCGTATATAAGATATTGTACGAGATTTGATTGTGTCATCCATGATGTGTGTGGCTGAGAAAAAGATGTTAAATTCATTAGCAGATATATTTAGAGAGCAGTTATTTACGGAAGTGGAAACACCAAGAGAGTTTAAGAATTTCCAAACATGTGGTGGAGACGAATTGGATATATTATCATGGATATATCTACGTTTAGCTGACCTCACCATCTGATTGCAGCGATTTCTAATTTTTTTAAAGTAACACCAGTTCTCTGAACATCTGTCCCTCTTGAAATGACAAAATGCTCGATCCCGTTTTTTCATCATTTTTCGGATTTCAGGTGTAATCCAAGGAGCAGGAGGGCGCTTTATTTTCACACGATGTATAGGAGCGTGTCTGTCATACAAATCAATAATTTTCTTGGTAAAACAATTGACCTTGGCATCTATAGTTAAGCTGTCAAAGACATCTGACCAATCAATAGAAGAAGCATCCTGTTCTAAATCTGCTTGATTGATTCTTGCAAAATTACGCAATTTCAAGATTTTCACTCGAGGCTTAGGAGGTCTCAATTTATAAGACAAGTGTATCAAATCATGACGGGAGAAACCCGGGGCTGAAAACTGACCATAATCCACCGCATGTGTTGGTGAAGATACCATTATTAAATCAATTAATGAGTCTTCAGCATTTATATTGTGATGTGTGGGATTAAGGGGTAAGAGCGTTAGACAATAAGAATTTAAAATTGAGTGAAGTTCTCGTGCTCTTTGAGTGTCTCTAAGTACATCAGTGTTAAAATCCCCCATTATAACATGATGAGAATACTCATTACTGTACAAGGCTAAAAGAGATTCAAAGTCAGAAAAATAATTAACATTTGGTGGACAGTAAACAACGCCAAGAAGTACCTTTACTCCACTAACAATTATCTCCAACATGAGATATTCGATGGCTTCCGAGTAAGGTGTCGATGAAGTTGCTAATATTTTAAAAGATATTTTGCTTTGTAGATAAATGGCAACCCCACCACCCCGCTTATTCAAACGATCATTACGAAGAAGTACATAGCCAGGTAAACTGCAAAGATTAGAGCTGTAGGAAGGTTTAAGCCAACTCTCAGACACAAGAATAGCATTCACACAAGGAGAATTAAAGGTATCATATAGTTCATTGTAATGTTGGGGGATACTTTGAGCATTAATATGACAAACATTAAAATGGTTATTGTATTGAGAAAAGTGTTGAGTTATCATTGTGTCAAGGGTCTGGGCAACTGTAGTAGAGTCGGAAGACGAATCAGAGTCTAGGGCAGAATAGAAAGAAGCGCTATCAGTATCAGATGACATAATAAAATAATATATTATATCAAATAAATACTAATAAAAACTTTAATTCATGTAATTACCATGTCAGTACATTGGAAGCTCCGCGCTTCGTGTAATTAAGAAGTCAATGCGTTAGAAGCTTCGCGCTTCACGTAACTATAAAAACAATACATTGGAAGCTCCGCGCTCCATGTAATTATCAGTTTTGTACATTGGAAGCTCCGCGTTTCATGTAATAATTAAGGAAGTACATTGGAAGCTTAGCACTTCGTGTAATTAATAAATCAGTGTATTGGAAGCTCCGCGCTTAATGTAATAATTAAGGAAGTACATTGGAAGCTTAGCGCTTCGTGTAATTAATAAATCAGTGTATTAGAAGTTCTGTGCTTTATGTAACAATTAAGGGAGTACATTGGAAGCTTAGCGCTTCGTGTAATTTACAAGTTAGTGTATTGGAAGCTCCGCGTTTCATGTACCTAACAATTAAGAAAGTACACTGGAAGCTTAGCGCTTCGTGTAATTAACAAGTCAGTGTATTAGAAGCTTCGCGCTTCATGTAACAATTAAGGAAGTACATTGGAAGCTCAACGCTTCGTGTAATTAATAAGAAAGTGTATTGGAAGCTCCGCGCTTCCGATAACTAGCAATTCAGATTGTAAAGGAAGCTCTGTGCTTAGTACAACTCCCAGGTCGGCGTTGTGTGTCGTTTTAATATTCTTGCGCAACGTTACTGTGAGCTTTATGTGCTTTGTATCACACCAAAAGACAGTAAAATTTTGACGAAGTGGAAATTTCTATTACGTATTGCCTACAGGCTTGTAATGTTACGAAAATAACTGTGCGACACGCGAGAGCGCGCTGTCTGTCAGAATGGTCGTGTGAGGAAATATGAGAGTATTTGCAACCTAAGGTAGCGTAGCGCTATCTAGAGTAGAATAAAGTGTATTTGACTTATACGTTGCGTACGTCATTTACGTCATTTTATATCTTAACAGTCATCCATCGGCCAGCATATATCAAATATCGCCTGTCGTAACGAAATCCGAGTCAGTAGATCGGTTTATAAGAGGATTCACAGCTAGAGAACCGACCGTGCCTAACGTGCTGTTACAACCCTTAATTCCTTTCTATACCAAATCGCTGAGTCAAACTTTTATTTTACTATATAAGCCGTGCATTTCCAATGCACGGCCAGTCAGTACTTGAACTAGTCAAATCGCTGCCCAGCAACGGACCTGGTTTCTGCCCGCCGGCTGGCCTTCAGTGAGGAGACTAGGGATAGTAGCATCCGCGTCGTAACCCCCTATAACCGCGTGCACAAATAATAGTGCGATCTGAGTGCTTAGTAAAAGTGACGTGTAAAAAAGTAAAGTCGAAATAAAGTGGTTGTCTCGTAAAATAGTTTTTTTTAAGACTACAACGCGGGACACCCTAACATTCTGGTGTCAGAAGAAAAGCGGGATTTTCAATTCTCGTTGGTTGCCCTCATCCTGACGTAGCAACCTAAAGGCGGCATTGAGCTGCCAACTCAAGAAGACAACAGCAGCATCACTGAGTTCTGCGCTGAGGTTCTCTGCCCAGCAAAAGAAGAAACCACAAGGGTCTGTTGAGTGTCATACGAGTAAACATCACGCATCATTAGCACCAGCACCAGCACAAAGCACAAGGTACCACAGTGCCTGAGGGTTCTCTGCCCAGCACGTGGAAAAAACCAGGGACAAACGAAGTTGCATCACCGCGCATACCGCAACGCAATCCGACGACGACGTGGCCTGACTCAAACGACATATGACGCTGATTCTCTATTTACTGTGAGTGCATAAATAATTTATTTCACACATCTAGTACTATATCGTGACTCTGTCTATATCTATTTTCTTATTATCTAAAAATGTTGAAATCAGATGTATCCGCCGTATCTATGTGCATTGACTTTAATATGTTGACAAAATTTATTAAATCTTATGATGGCGACCGGAGTAGGCTGGCGCCATTCCTTACCAACTGCAACAATGCGATGCAATTGGCAAGGCCCGAGCAGCAGGATATTCTTTTTAAATTCATCCTATCTCAGTTAGAAGGGAAAGCCGAAGCTGTCTGCTCCCTTAAATGCTTCAGAGATTGGCCAGAATTAAAATCTTTTCTAAAAACTACCTTTGGTGAAGTTAAGCACAGGGATCACCTATTGCTTGATCTTCAAACTTGTAAAATGAAAAGCAATGAGGATGTATGCCAATTTAGTCTCCGCTTAGAGTCCTGCCTGACGCGACTACAGATAGACATTACACATTCTACTACTAGTTAATCTGAACTAGAAGGGCGAATAGCCAGCACAGAAGACCTAGCTTTACACACATTTTTATTAGGATTACCTACAAATATCTCAACCATAGTTAGATGTCGAAATCCTCAAACATTATATGAGACTATAGATTTAGCCACCCAGGAGGAAAAACTTCAAAATTAAATGAAAATTTCAAAGCAAGGGGACCAAAAACCCGTGATTAGTTGTAACAAGTGCGGCAAAGTTGGTCACCCTACACACAAATGTTTCATGAATCAGCGGCCTATATATAACATACATCGCAAAACATTACCTCCTTTTTCCAACAACGTAAACTCTAACACTAAAATATGTAATTATTGTAAGAATCTTGGTCATGATATATTTAACTGTCGTAAAAGGGAATATAATAATATGAAGCACCTACAATCAAATTCCACGAACTCGCAACATCGAAATATCAATTTCATAGACCAAGAGCAAGGCGACTGTAAAAATACTTATAACATAAACAGTCAGTCTTTGAGTCCTAATAATGATTTAAACGAGGAATGATTCCGTTTCGGTGCCTAACGGAATCAGTAAATGGTAACGGCGCCAAAACAAATAGAGATACTATTCCTACCATTTCTTCCAATAAATCTTGTTTTAAAAAAAATATTCCTACTAAATCATGCACTCCACAGGATCAAATCTATCCTACGATACCTATTAAGCCTGTGTGTCATAACAAATTTACTAATTCTACTATACCTACCACTTCTACTAGTTCTACTAATTCTACTAATAATACTAAATCTACCACATCGAATAATTATACTCTACCTACTAATTCTACCAAATCTACCATACCTACTAAATCTACTATATCTACCAAATCTACCAAATCTACCAAATCTACTAAATCTACCAAATCTTCCAAATCTACTATGTCTACCAATCCTACTAATTCTGCTAAATCTACTACGCCTACCAATTCTACCAAATCTACCATATCTACCAACCCTACTACATCTACAAAATCTACCAAATCTACTACGTCTATCAACTCTACTGCATCTTCCAAATCAATTTCGGAATGTCAATCAAACGATAATAACAATTTTAATGAATACAACAATAAGTTATCTACTGATGACCATCAACAAATTTTTGAGGTTAATATAAATAACAAAACTCATTTACCACATGTCTACATTAAGACCCAATACGTGGATAAACTTTTGATTTTTCTAATAGATTCAGGTTCTTCAATTTCTTTAGTTAAAAAATCTTCTCTTAGCAAACAACCTAGTCTAAATACACCCGTAGTTAAGTTTAAGGGAATAGATAAAAACTCTGAACATTGTTCTAGTCTAGGTCATTTTCAATTGGACATACAAGTGTCTAAACATGAAACAATTTTTTGTAAATTTCATTTGATACCTGAAACAATTGACATTAACTTTGATGGTATAATAGGCAACGACCTTTTAAAAACTTACAACTCTAGCATCGATTATCGCAACAACTGCCTTTTACTCGGTGATCATAAAATTAACATACACTTTAACAAACCCGAATATATCATACCAGCACGTTCGGAAATGATTATAGAGTGTAACGTGTCAAACCCAGAAATAGCCTCGGGTATTATTGAAAAGGCTGAAATTCAACAAGGGGTCTACCTTTCCAATTGTCTAGTGAATGTTAAACGTAATCGTCAAGCTAATGTCTCTATCTTGAATACTACAAATTCCGACGTTAAAATTAAATCCTTGCTTGTTGAGATTCAACCTTGCGATATATTTTCAAATCCTAAACCTCAAATTAATTCTCTCGTAACCAACAATTTTTCTTATGATTCTAGAGTAAATAATGTTAGAAAACAAATAAGAACGGAACATCTAAATCATGAAGAAGCCACAGCTCTCTTAAATTTATGTTCCGAATACTCTGATTTATTTTATTTGGAAGGAGATATACTCACTTATACTAATACCATTCAACATGACATCAAAACTACTTCTTCTCAACCCATTCACGTCAAAACTTACCGATATCCGGAATGTCACAAAGAAGAGGTCACTAAACAAATTAATAAAATGTTAGACCAAAAAATTATAAGACCCTCCATGTCACCATGGTCGTCACCAATTTGGGTAGTACCCAAAAAGCAAGACGCCTCAGGACAAAATAAATGGCGTATTGTTATTGACTACAGAAAACTCAATGATATAACCATAGGTGATGCCTATCCCATACCCAACATAACCGATATTTTAGACCAATTGGGTCACAGCAAATATTTCTCTACTTTAGATTTGGCATCAGGTTTCCACCAAATAAAAATGAACGACATCGACGCTGCGAAGACAGCTTTCTCAGTTCCCAACGGACATTACGAATACACTCGAATGCCCTTTGGACTTAAAAATGCCCCAGCTACGTTTCAAAGATTAATGAATACAGTTCTTTCCGGTTTGTAAGGCCTCCACTGCTTCATATATTTAGATGACGTCATAATTTATTCCTTTGATCTAAAATCCCATATTGAAAAACTTTCTCTTGTATTCAACGCCTTAAGAACACATAACCTAAAACTACAACCAGATAAGTGTGAATTCCTAAGACGGGAAGTGGCATACTTAGGTCACATCATCACAGATAAAGGCGTCTCTCCTAATCCGGATAAAGTAAAATCAGTCTTATCGTATCCGACACCTAAAACTCCAAAACATATAAAAAGCTTTCTAGGTCTTGTAGGTTACTATAGAAAATTTATTAAAGGTTTTTCCAAAATAACCAAACCCTTAACTTCGTTACTGAAAAAAGATGTAGAATTCAATTGGACCGAAAATCAAGAAAAATCATTCAATACCCTAAAAACCATGTTAACAAATGCTCCAATCTTACAGTATCCCGATTTTTCAAGAGAATTCATCCTTACTACTGATGCGTCAAACTTTGCTTTAGGCGCTATTCTTTCACAAGGAGAAATAGGCAAAGATCTTCCCATCGCATATGCGTCGCGAACCCTTAATAAAGCAGAAGGTAATTATAGCACAACGGAAAAGGAATTACTAGCAATTATTTTTGGTACCAAAACTTTTAGACCTTATCTCTATGGTAGGAAGTTTAAAATCGTTACAGATCACCGCCCTTTGACATGGCTATTCAATTGCAAAGACCCAAGCAGTAAATTGGTGAGGTGGCGGTTAAAATTGGAAGAGTATGATTATGAAATTGTTTATAAAGCGGGTAAAATGAATAGCAACGCAGATGCTTTGTCTCGCCCTCCTATTTATGCCATTGATGACATAGATGACGTAGATACTGTCACTTATGAAACTTTTATGAAAAATAGATCTAGTCCTACAGTTTATGATACTCAAGTCTCGGAGTTTAATCAAAATCTTTTAAAATCAACATGCAAAGCTATTGCCTATCCTACCTCTATCGATTTGGATAATTCTAACCCTTATTGTGAAGACATCCTTAATTTATTAGATAATAAAGAACTGTTTATATCATCTGAAAAAGAACTCTATACCGTCGAAACTTCTATTGTTAACGATAAATTGTATTTCCATATGTTCACTAAAGTTCATCACTTCGAATCTACTTCTTATAAGGAAATGTTTAAAGTTTTAAAAGACTTAAGAAACAACCTCATAATTTTTTATCCCGACGTAACAGAGATTGCTATTTCTGATCTTTATAACCCGTTTGATAACCTTAAATTTGTTTTAATTTATGATATCATTATATATATTTTTCACAATACTGGTATAAAAATTAATATCTATCATAACAAACTAACCTATCCTACTCCAAACGAAGTTCCTAAAATCCTAAAAGATAATCATAACTCTCCTATTGGAGGTCATATTGGTTCATCCCGTATGTATAATAAACTAAAAGATTTGTATTATTGGAAGGGAATGAAGAGTGAAATAGAATCATTTGTTAAATCTTGCCAAAAGTGCCAACAAAACAAAGCATTAAGGGCAATAAATAAATCCCCTATGGAAATAACTTCCACATCGCATGAGCCTCTACAACGTATCGCCTTGGATATTGTTGGTCCATTGCCAGAATCTGGCGAAGAAAAATTTAGATATGTTGTAACATTCCAGGACGATCTAACCAAATATCTATGGGTTACCCGATTACCCAGTCAACCGCTGAAAAAACCTCGGAGTGTTTGATTAAATTTATAAGCCACTTTGGTATCCCGAAACCATTCTATCGGACCAAGGCGTGCATTTTATCACCGAAGTGTTCAAACAAACAACTAACTTGTTTAAAATTAAGCATTTATTTTCTTCCCCGTATCATCCGCAAACAAACGGAGCGCTTGAAAGGTCTCACGCGACCCTTAAAGAATATTTAAAATCTTATCTCAATGAAAATCAAAATGATTGGCACAAATATTTACCTACTGCTCTAATCTCCTATAATTCATGTCCTCATTCCACTACTAACTTTTCTCCCCATGAACTGCTTTTTGGATCCAAACCCTATATTCCTAGTTCTATATACGAAAACAATCCCAATGTTACCTATCCCGATTATATTAAAAAACTCAAACATAAGTTAATTCACACTAGAAATCTCGCCAGAGAAAATATTATTAGGAGTAAGGAAAAATCGAAAATGTACTACGATAAACATACCAAAACTGTAGAATACAAAGTCGATGATATGGTATTCGTTAAATGTCATCATAGATTACGTAAAGCTTTGTCACCTGTCTGGAAGGGACCTTATCGCATAGTTCAGGTTCATAACAACAATAACGTCACAGTCCTCATTAAACGGAAAAAGATTCGTTATCATTTTGACGAAATAAAACTAGCTCGCGATATCTCTAGTCCCGGACCATCTAGTACAGATTTGCCTAATGTAGATAAGCCTACTATTAGTACAACTCCTCTGGATATGCCAATCTTGGACTAATTAAAATACTAATAACCTTACCCTAATCAAATTTGCCAACTCTTCCATTTCCAATAATTATTGTTAAATAATTTTAATCATTTAATTTTACTTACCTCTATAATTAGGATATATACTTTACTATTTTCTTAAATTTTACGATTTAGTCGATCATAGCTAATTAAATAATTTTAACAATTTACTATTTAACGATATTACCATTTTCATAATGTTTTAATTTATGTTGATATTTTTATAGTGTCTTTATTTTATAAAACATGTTCTAATATTTCTATTCCAGGGCGATTGCGCCAGGAATTGCAGCCATTATGATTACTCCAATCATAAATAGTCCCGGTCTCTACTTTGACCCTTTAGATATTATCAAGTATTACAATACTTATTGGAATATTTTAACCTTTTCGGAAACCTCTTACATAGAACCTCATTTAACAAACTTGAGGAAGATACTAGATTCATCAAAAGAGATTTGTGGTAAACATAAATGTACAAAATTACAAACTGATTGTTTTAATATTTTAAATCCGCTAGATAACATGTTTATAAACATTGAGAATCAGCTAATGTCTCGTTCGCATATAACTAATAACAAAACTAGATCCAAAAGATCAGCTTGGTTTGGCATTGGTGGCCCAATTCTTAAGCAATTATTCGGTTCTCTAGACGAAGATGATGCTAAGACATTTACTGACGCTATAAATGCTGTTCAAGATGACCAAAGACACTTGGCATCTTTAATGAAAAATAACATTCACGTTATTACTTCTACTATTTCTACATTTAATAATTCTATCTCAAAACTTAATGATAATGAGCAAACTTTAATTAATAATATGAATAAGTTAGATATAATATTAGATGCTATTTCAGAAAATAATAATAAGTTAGAAGTAAGTTCACATCTCGCTATGACTTTCAGTGCCTTAGAAAGTTCCCTGACGATTCTTAGCACTAATTTAAATAATCTTATTGACGCTATTTTATTTGGTAAACTCAATATTGTACACCCTTCTATTCTAAGTCCTAGAGAGCTATATAAAGAATTTATGTCCAATAATATTGTAAAAAACTTTCCTATACCCGTAACTTTAGATAATGCTCATTTACTTTTAGATATATCGGAAATATCCTCTTACTTTGTTGATTCTAAACTAATTTTTGTTATAAGAATTCCTCTAGCTCTTTTAACTGAATATAATTTATTTCACGTATATGCTCTACCTACATTTTATGATGCTTCCAATTTAAAGTCATTTGCCATGATACATCCTACGGCCAAATCTATAACGGAGGACAAATTAACATATTCAGTACTAGATGACTTAAGTGAGTGCAAAGTGTTAAAAAGTGATATACATTTGTGCAAACTAGAAAACATTCATTCCAGTGCGTCTAATCCTATTTGTGAAACTATTATTTTAAGTGAACATGTCAATAACATCCCTAAATCATGTGATTATAAAATTGTCATCGGTGATGTTGACATCTGGCAAAAACTAACCAATAATAGATGGATTTATGTACAATCCGATATCACTAAGCTAACAATTAATTGTAATAATGAAATTCAGGATTATGATATCACAGGAACGGGAATTTTAACGTTACCCAAGAATTGCAAAGCTTATCACAAACTTCTACAATTTATTCCATCGTCTGATGTCATAACTCAAATATATATTCCAAGCCCTACTTTTAATATTATTGATGATGATTGTTGTACAAAGAAAAAATTCAATAACTCATATTCTCATTTATCACCAATTAAATTATCTCATATAAATTTAGATCAATTGCAATATGCTTCGCATAAATTGAATCAATTTAATGACGAATTAACTAAAATCGAAAACCAACCTTACCATATTAAATATAATTATTATTTCAGTATCTTTACAACTATAGTATCTGTCTCTGTTTTATGTTTTGTAATATATAAAATATATAAATGTTTGTGTCCTCGTAGGAACTGTTGTGTTCAAATCTATAATTCATGTTATAATACTCCTAGAACTACTGTCCGTACTAGGACAGACTTTGAACTAAAAGAAATAAATAGTGACACGAATAGCACCAATAGCTCTCCGACTAGCCCAAGGAGACAGCTTGATTTGTAAAACTTATAATGTAAGATCATGTTTCTAAATCTAAACAGAATTAATATATACATTTATCGTAATATTTTTATAACTAAATACATATTATTTAATTTGAAAACGTATTTCTGTGTTGTATAATTAGATTAATTTTTAGACAATTTGATGTCGATAATATATAAATACTCTATATACTATTTTTTGCAAAGAAATATACGATGATTAGTTAGGAATTAATTTTAAGATTTTGTACTATTGTTTTAATTTACCTACTATTTCTTAATAACTTAATAAATGTTCTATACCTACTAATTATAAAATTTTACTATTGTTCTACTATATCTACTATGTAAAGATATGTACTAAGTCTACTATTTCTAAAAATGTGTTATGTCTACCAATTCTTAATTTGTAATAATATACTAAATCTACTATTCCTATCATAAAAAGTCTAAATAATTTGTTACGATTAATTTTGTTTTTGAAAGTTTGTGTTACATAAGATATAGCTATGTTGTACATGTACATAATATATAAATGCTAAAAGTTATTTTTAATTAAATTTGAATTTCTATTAATTTATAATAAATATTTTTAAATTTGCTTATTTCAAATATAATTTTATTAATAAATAATAATAATAATTAATTTTGAATCAATTATTAAACTTTTTGTTTTCTAAATTCAATTTTAATTCTGTATAATATACACAACCAATTTTAACATTTTGATACTATGTCATTTAAATCCCAGATCTTTTGTGTTCTATATCTGTTGTGTATTGTTAAAGCTCTCAGATCTCATAATGATACTCACATCCTTCATTTCTGGATGTTTCGTTTTTAAGGGGGGAGGTGTTACAACCGTTAATTCCTTTCTATACCAAATCGCTGAGTCAAACTTTTATTTTACTATATAAGCCGTGCATTTCCAATGCACGGCCAGTCAGTACTTGAACTAGTCAAATCGCTGCCCAGCAACGGACCTGGTTTCTGCCCGCCGGCTGGCCTTCAGTGAGGAGACTAGGGATAGTAGCATCCGCGTCGTAACCCCCTATAACCGCGTGCACAAATAATAGTGCGATCTGAGTGCTTAGTAAAAGTGACGTGTAAAAAAGTAAAGTCGAAATAAAGTGGTTGTCTCGTAAAATAGTTTTTTTTAAGACTACAACGCGGGACACCCTAACAGTGCGCAGTGATTCAGTGATAAGACGACTATATGGTGGTATATTATAATTTATTGTCTTCTGCGAAATATATATATATATATATATATATATATATATATATATATATATATATATATATATATATATATATATATATATATACATACACACATACACATACATATTATATACATAATAAACATATTTGTATATTCATATACATATACTACACACATACACATGCAAACTTACATATTACAATTCAAACTAAACTAGAAAACTCTGCAATGATTTATTTACAGATTAAGATAATGATGTTTAAGAGCTGATTTAAAGGAGTGTTAACTAGGAGTTGTTTTGATGTTTGTTGGAAGGGAGTTCCATAACCGAATAGCTTGACAAGTAAAAGACTGGTGATAATATTTAAGATTTTGAGAGGGGACCCGCAAAAGTAGTTTATCCACCGATCTTTACTGTGTTAATTCACCTGCCAAAAACTCCAACCTCTCTTTTAAGTAGTTAGGGGTGCGAAAATGAAAAGAATACAGTACAGAAGAGAAAGTATGTGGACATTAGGGCGGAGACGGACTGGCAACCATTTGAGTTTTGTTCGGTATTCAGTGACATGATCATATTTACGTAGACCAAATATGAACCTTATACATAAATTTTGGAGTCGCTCAAGCTTATTGAACTGCTCACTAGTAAGATCAACGTAACAGGTATCCGCGTAATCTAAAATAGGTATAAAAAGAGCTTCGCCAATCGCAACTTTAGTAGGAACTGGAAGTAGGTTACGCAATCGTTTTAGCGAACTCCAAGTGGCAAAAACTTTTTTGCTTACCTCCTTAATTTGTTGCGTCCATGATAAAGTTTCGTCTAACTGTATTCCTAAATTTCTAACAGACTTGCTGTAGGGTATAGTTACACCATCAATTTCAAGTTGTGGCAAAACAGTCCAGTCTATTTTTGCAATTTGTTTTTTCCCCCCAATAATAATAGCCTGAGATTTTTTAGGATTTATAGCTAGTTGCCAGATCATTATTAATCTGCGAAATAGCTGAATGGAGATCATCAAAGGCCGATTGGGTATAAATTTGAAGATCGTCTGCATACATGTGGTAGACCGAAGATAAATGATTGGTTATAGAGTTAACAAAAACAGCAAAAAGAAGAGGAGACAGAACGCCATCTTGGGGAACGCCAACAGTGTTACAGGACCAGTCCAAGGACATCTCTCCTACCTGAACACGTTGTCGTCGTTCCTTTAAATAGCTTCGAAACCACCGATGGAGATATGTTAATAGACCTCAAGAGACTTAACAGTATATCGTGGTCGACCGTATTAAATGCATTGCTAAAATCAATTAAGGAAAGTACGGTGAGTCGCTTGTTATCCATACCATCTCCGATATACCTTTTCTAGATTTACCATGTGCTCCTGGAGTGAGGTGCTGAATACTGTTATATCATCTAGGTATCATCACTCCAAGCGGAGTCGGAGGGTCTAATTATGCCTTGTTCCAACATTTTGGTGTTTCGGTCTCTAACCTCTTGCCGGTGAACGAAGGGGTATCGGTAGTTTTTGCTGTACACGGGCACTTCATCCGTGGTTCTGATACGGTGTTTTATTTTATTGGAGACGGAAGACCAATTGTGGACCAACGAACACATAGCCCAAGGGTGAGTTTACGGCACGTTGCCGATCCGTCGCGTAGACAAAGAAGCACCAGACAATTTTTGGATCGACAAGTTCGGTATGCGCTCGCTGTCAATAGTTACGGACATGTCGCGGCGCGCGCGCGCCGTCGACCGATGCAACCGGTCGCTCGTACTCGAAGGTGAGTGGGATGCGGTGGTGGGTCTCGTCGCCGATACCGTCATGGACGGCGCAGTGGCGGGCGCCACCCAACTCAAGAGTATGCTGCTCGCTGAGGCCGTGACGCCGGCGGTGCATACCGTGGCCGCTGCGACGGCTACGTCGCGACTCAACCCCGTCCTGCTCGATGTTTTGCGGCGATGCCTAGTGCTGTCGTTCTGCATCGACATGGCTCTGACGTCAGTGGCGAGAGCCGTGATCGCTCCCGTCTCTTCAGCGTTGTACTTTATGGGTGATTCCGTTCTAACTGTGATATAATGTCAATACCGTGTCATGTCTATTTTTAGAATTTATTTATAAATTGTTAGTTTTTTTGTCGTAAACATTAGAATTTATGAGGTAATTAGTTTAAATCATTTATTACGACAAAAAAACTAACAATTTATAAATAAATTCTAGAAATGGACATGACACGGTATTGACATTTAAGTGATATATTGTAAGTTTTCTGTAAGTGGCAAGTTATATTATATGAAAATAATGTTGAAATATGTTTATTATTTTCCAATAAGTACAAAAATTTCATAAATTAATTATTAATTAACGACCTGTGAGAACAAACAATACAGGACATTGAATATCACAGTTAGAACGGAATCTCCCTTATATCCAATGTCATACTCGTGCTCGGCATCGTCGACATGGGTTTTGATTTTATTCGACCCGGCCTTCATCACCGACCAATTGTTGCAAGCCGACTTGGACGCGCTGGCGGAGGCCAACCTGGCGCAAAACATTTCCCTGTTTGGCGCGCGTAACGTAGAGTTGGATTTGTATATGTTCACCGCTTTGTTGGATAGCACGATGCCAACGGACGACAATCAGTTTCTCAGTCTGTCGCCCGCCACTGCGGCGGTATCGGCACGCGCGGCCTCTTCGTTTGCCGCCGACACGCCTTTCTCCATATACGCCAGTGACTGGGCTTGCTGAGGTTGCACGATTTTGAAGCGTTGGTGTACACAGAGTAGACGAAGAAAACTAGTTATTTTGCAATTTTCCGCGAACTTTAACTGTACCTTTGCGATGTTACTGAAAAGGGTATGTGTTTGGTGCTGTCGTGGTATAAAGTGTGGTGGACGAGGGTGGATAACTGTGCCGCTGGGGTCTTCATTATTTTCAGACCTACGGTAAGTTTGTTCCATTATTTACACTGCTTTTATATGTTTCCCTTTTCAGTAACATCGCAAAGGTACACTTAAAGTTCGCGGAAAATTGCAAAATAACTAGTTTTCTTCGTCTGAACAACGGATTTCTGCAAAGTAACGCCTGAATCTATAAAATGTAAAAAAGTACACAGAATACTTTATGCCACTCGCAACCCATTCTGCAAACTTGCCTTTACCGTCGCGACGGTTGCGACGTTCGTACGCGAAGGCGGTGACGACCGTCGCCAGCCTGGCAATCCTCTCGTAGGAGTTCGTCTTCTTGACGGCCGTGGTCGTACGCCGCGTATCGTCCGCTTCGGTGGCTACCAAAAGAAAATGACCGGAAGTGACAATTTTTTTTTATCACCACTAGAATGGTGAGAAAGATTATAAATGATACGAGTCAGAAGTGGTGTTATTCACGAGTGGTGTGTTTTTGCAGACGACTATATGGCAAATTTTTTGAACACCCTTCTGACCAACCACAAACTTCTATACACTTCCGAGCTGTACCGACTGATGGATAACAACAGCGTGGCGCCTAGCGTTTCAGCGTACATATCGACGGCCGCGGCCGAATCTACCACGGGTCGCAAGAGATCCACAAAGGACAGCTCGCACGCCTTGCTCGACGATGCACCTTTCCGGCCGACCGCCCCACTCGACATTAACAATTCGCCAAGGCGCTCGATCGGAGCGTTGACTATGGCATCTTGTGCCAGCGGCGGCTGTGATGACGTCAGTTGTTGCAGTCGTCCTCCTCCACCATCCGTCGCCGCGTCGTCTTGTCCGCGACAGCCAAACATTTCTTATTCCCTTGTCGCAGAGGGCGGCGCGCTCGACACGTACTCGCCCGCGGCCGTAGCCGCATTGATACGAGTGACGCTGGCATACGCCGCTCAACCCGCCGCCACCGGCGACGATACAACTGGAGTTGGGCGCGACTTGCTCCTTTTCCTAAAATCCGCCTTTTGCCACAATGAGGTTAAGATTTTAGACGACCATGACGAGCACAAAGGCGAAAAGCGTTGACGGGTCGTCTCTGCGAAAACGTTTAGTGACGTGTAGCATCTTGAATTGAGGAGGAACGCGGACGAGCCACCGAAGATATTCATCGGTTGTTCGTCCTACGACAAACCTAGAGCACCATTGTTTACGCCCTATAGTCGATAATATAAAATTATCAATAAAAATGTAATCCAACGTTGTTTTATTAAGTACTGATTTTAAAGTCTAGAGGTGTTTCGTAGTAGCATGGCTTTTCGGGTAGGTCGGTACCGCCGAGCTGCCATTGATTCCACGCCATGGTCGTCAAAAAGGGCATATTCACCGCCGGCAGCGGTGGCGGTCGCGGCATGTTTGCCACCGTCACCGATGTCGATTGCGACAAAGTCCCCGCGTAGCGCTTAAAGGAACAGCACAACAGAACCGCTCGCGTGACCTGTTCCGACAAAAGTGTGTGATGTGAGGCGCCGCCACCTGTCATCTTTTGCAACACGTAGTTGGTCAGGATGGTGTAGAAGGTGTCAAAGGGGCCGAGAAAGTCTACGTCGTCGCGCAGCTCTTTCAGAGTATCGAAAGTCATTCGTCGACACAGGTCCAGTAGTTCCGCGACATGCCGGCCATTCTTAGGGTCCAATTTGAAGTCGTCCACGAAACGACCCAGGTGCTTTTACAAGTCTGCTGCCATATCTATTGCCTTGACCCCGCCATCTCTTATCAACAATGCTACAATGTCGGCTCAGCCAAGGCCAGGTTGGTCGAGAGTGCAGGGCTCTGACGGTGCAGTCATGCCATTGCCGACCGTGTCCACGCCATCTAGTTCTATCGATTGGCGATGCCCGTCTATGTTGCTTGTATCAGAGGTGTCTTGTATCAGAGAGCGTTTGTCAAGACGTCGGCATAAAAGATAACCTTATGCATGACGTCGATGTGCCCAAGCACGGCGAAAAAGTCTCGTGACTCAGTCTGTGCGGTGTTAGATAGAAAATGGGGTCACAGTGACGCGGGCCGCCCGTGCTCCGAGAGTACCTACAGGCGAGACAAGGACCGCAGCGAGACCGGCTTAACCCTTAATCGGGCATAGTACGATTTATCAACCACCTAGGTAATTAGAGTTTTAAAGTGATCGTTATATTTTTTTTTAATTCATAAAACTTTTTTTTATTGACCAATATTTATATCTTTCGTATGAAGCTAAAAATTTTCACTAAACAATTTATTTAGGGAAAAATCATTATTAAAAGTAAGTGATAATTAGGGCGAGCGAAGCGAACCCTACACTATGCCACTTTCTATGCACTTTTGTGGGTACATTTTACTCAAAAATTATCGGACTTTTAGGTTTGTGCTTCGACGTAGTAGTTTAAATTCATGTCTAGATATGTTATCTACCATAAAAATAGAGAGAGGGAGAGGGAGAGGGAGGGGGCGGGGGAGGGAGGGGGAGGAAGAAGGAGAGGGAGAGGGGGAGGAAGAGGGAGAGGGGGAGGAAGAGGGAGAGGGGGAGGGAGAGAGGGAGAGAGGGAGAGGGAGAGAGGGAGAGAGAGGGAGAGGGGGAGGGGGAGTGAAGGAGAGGGGAAGACAGGGGGGGGAGAGAGGGATAGAGGGAGAGAAGGAGGGGGAGAGCGAGAGGGAGAGAGGGGGAGAGAGGGAGAGGGAGGGGGAGAGAGGGAGAGCGAGAGGGAGAGAGGGGGAGAGAGGGAGAGGGAGGGGGAGAGAGGGAGAGCGAGAGGGAGAGAGGGGGAGAGAGGGAGAGGGAGGGGGAGAGAGGGAGAGGGATAGGGAGAGGAGTGAGGGGGAGAGGGAGAGGAGGAGGGGGAGGGGGAGGGGGAGAGGGGGAGGGGGAGAGGGGGAGGGGGAGAGGGGGAGGGGGAGAGGGGGGAGGGGGAGGGGAGGAGGAAATGGGGAGGGGAGAGGGGGGAAGGAGAGAGAGAGGGGGGAGAGAGGGAGAGAGAGGGGGGGCTGGCTGGCTGGCGGGGAACAGAGTGAATAGAGCGTTAGTTTTAAGTCAGGGTGCCCCTCTTGCCCTGCATAATTATTCCTATGCCTGCCTATGCCTATCTCAACGATATTTTTATGAAAGTGAGATTTGGGTATGTTAGAAGGGCACGAAAGTATAATCAACGCAGGACCAGGGGGCCTATTGCCTATCTTGAACTGACAATCAAAGTGATAATCACTGTGCAAAGTTGACATCAATTAGCTGTCAGTTCCCTTATTTCGTATTGACTAACATGGGTGATCAACGAAAATGACGTCACAAGTACTTGGTGTCGTCGAAAGTCACTATCGTGCACTGGAACGACACTTTTAGTATGGGTAGTTTGACAATTGGTATTGCGTATGCTTAGTGACCAACGAATGACGTCAAATCGTTGATCACTTTTATGTTTTGAAAGCAACTAGTCTAGAGTAGTTTTTAATGATCAAAATAGTGATTAACACTATTAACCGGCGACGTTTGAAAGGTACAGAAAATGTACTATTGACAATATATAGTTTGATAATACCATTTTTAGAAGGTTATTATTGTTAAATAATAAATAATGTAGGATAAATAAGTCATAACACAATACTGCAATAAAATTAGAATTACATATCTAAGACTAATACATAAAATTTCACATGGTAACAATAATGTTTTATGCAGTATGCTGTTTGTACCGAAGAAAAATCGACTTGTAAGAGAGTGGTAGAGGCTTTAGCATCTTTAAGCTTGCAAAGTGATTTTATTAGTGAAAGAAATGAGCTTCTATTATGGACCCAATAAATGATAACCGATACTGATTTGGTAGATGCTAAATTGAGGTAATTATCACCTGGCAAACCCTTCTAAGTTGGAACTTTAATTTCAAAAAGGGATTGTACAATTTTTGATAATTATGGAAATAAATGGTTTGTTATATCACATTTTTAAGATCTTTAACCATAGATGAAGAAGATATGACTTTCTTTTCTATGTGATCACAACCAATACTGAATTTGTAAATGCTAAATTTGCCAACTAATTTTATTAGTGGTTTTATTAGTGAAAGAAATGAGCTTATTTTATGGAGGATTCTGCTAATTATCATCTGGCAAATACTTATTAATTGTTCTAATCCCCTTGATTTAAAAAGTAATTGTGCTAGAGTAAGTGTAATTATCAAAATAATATGTATACTTACATATTACTTACAAGAGTAATCAAATCAAAAAGCAATTTATCTGTATAAATTTAATTATTAATTTTGTTGCCTTTATGAACTTATGACTCTATCAATAAATTAGGACTTAGTTTTTTTTATGTAGGTACTATTGAACTCCTATATCTAGCTATTATTAATTCTGAACATGAAGAGAGCTTCTCTTAGAAAAAATTATCATTGTGTTAAAGCTTAAAGTACCTACCGTACCATATACTTCCAATTTTTAATGATTAACACTCAGGCCAACAAAAATGGTCTGAGGATTAACCATTGCACTATTAACTATAGCATATTGATGCAGTGATGCTTGCATATACCATTTTAAATATTTTATTTGATTTCAGATTTAATATTTCATTAAGCAGCTACATCTTCTTAGTCACAAAAGTTCTATGTTGATGTTTGCTGGTGGGTCCTAACTACTGAAAAGTGTATGTTGTGGCTTAGCACACCACAATATATATTAGAGGATTCCGGTGAGCGGGGCGCGGGCGCAGGCTAGCGGCGAGCCGTCCGCAACGCACGCCGCACAGCACTTGCCGCCAACAATCCACACGAACAACAGGCTACGGTCGCACATTTATAATTATTATAATCGTCATAATTACTTTGGCTATCGCGCATTTGAGACCACCAGCGATTCTTCTTGTATCTTCATACTTTCTCGCCGTGCTTTACATTTTGGTTTTTAAACCATAGCACGTACATTTTGGTCCAACTCGCCGAGAAATTACTAGAAGAAAAAACTGGACTTCGGACTCAACGCATCGCGCATCTTTGCCATTCTACGAATTGAAGGTCTTCAAAAGGGAGAGGATCGTAACAGTGAGCAAAATATCATAATCGAAACATTTCACACTCAAACAATAATAATCATCATTCTAGTAATCATCAGTGGCTTAAAAATAATCATAATAATACACACTCATCTCATAAAAATTCATTATCATGCCCATTATGTACAAAAAATCATCATCTTTTTAATTGTGATAATTTTAGAAACTTGCCTGTAGAAAATAGAATAGCAAAAGCAAAAAGGTTAAATGTGTGCACGAATTGCTTACGTTTAGGTCACGTAGAAAAAAGTTGTAAGCTTTCGCATTGTAAATACTGTAAACATAGACATAATACGCTTTTGCACTTAGAAAACTCTAACCCACTTCCGCAAGATCCTATGCCCAACACAGCTGACAATGTAGTATTGTCTGCTAATTCTTCCTTTTTACAGCCTACTACTCATTCTCAAATCTTACTGTCCACAGCGCTTGTGCGAGCAGTGAGTAGCAGCGGCCAGCTGTTTAACGCACGCGTGCTACTGGATAACGGCAGCACTGCGAACTTCATTAGTAAGAGCCTCTGCGACAAATTGGGTTTGTCTCGACGCGGTGCGTACTCCACGGTATCAGGTATTAACAATCAATTTTCTCAAAGCACACAATCTAGCAGCCTTACCATCTTAGCCCACAGTAGTCAGCATAAAATTGACTTAAATTGTCTGATTTTGCCTGAGATCACGAAATCTTTGCCTGTTTCATACATAGATCCTCAAAGCATTAAAATACCTAAGCACGTTAAACTGGCTGACCCTACTTTTTACAAACCGTCACCAGTCGACATTTTGGTAGGCGCGGAAGTGTTTTGGGAAATATTAGGTAATTCTTCCATAAGGCTAGGTATAAATCAACCGATTTTGTATGAAACGAAATTAGGTTGGATTGCGTCAGGGTATGTAGCACAAATAAATACACAAGATATTCAGTGTAATTTTTCAAAAAACGAATTCAACCCAGATTTAACGAAATTTTGGGAATTAGATAGCATACATCCAAAACATCATTTATCGGCCGAAGAACATGCTTGTGAACAAAGTTTTTTATTAAATACAACGCGTGATAAAGATGGCTCTTTTATAGTCACCATTCCACTTAAAGCTCGTCCATCCGAATTAGGTGACTCTTAAAATATAGCTAGGAATCGGTTATTATCTTTAGAATATCGTTTTAAACGCGACAAAATTTATAAAGAAAGATACATTGACTTTATGCGTGAATATGAGCGATTGGGTCATATGAGCTTAAACACAAACCTAAATTCTTGTAATAATCATAACGTAAAGCACAATTATTACCTCATTTTGGTGTAGTACGCGAATCAAGTACTACAACGCAACTGCGCACTGTTTTTGATGGTTCGGTTAAAACAAGTTCCGGAAAATCCTTTAATGACATACAAATGGTAGGTCCAGTTGTGCAAAATGATTTGTTTTCCATTTTACTAAGATTTAGGCAACATAAATACGTTATTTCAGGTGACATAGAGAAAATGTACAGATCTACATACATAAACCCATCACAAAGACATCTACAACAGATTTTGTTTAGGTTCTCTACCAACAATTCAGAGCCAATAAAAATGTACACTTTAAATACTCTCACTTACGGGACAGCATCTGCACCGTACTTGGTTACAAAATGTCTAGTAAGCTTAGCATCTGACGCTTCAAATAGTGCAGTAAAATATTCAATTGAAAATGATTTTTTCGTTATGATTATCTTAGCGGTTGCGATAATATTACAGATACAATCGAACTTTGCAAAGAGGTGAAATCAATATTATCTAAAGCTAATTTCAATTTAAGAAAGTTTCAGTCAAATAGTCCTGAAATAATAAAACACATAGTCAGTGAAAATGATTTTTCAGAAAATTACTTAGATTTTTCCCGTAGTAACATTAACATTTGTGCAAAAACATTAGGTTTAAATTGGTTCTGTCAATCCGATACTCTATAATTTTCAATCAATATAATAAATCATAATAAAATCACTAAACGTCATATTTTATCAGTAATTAGCCAAATTTTTGACCCATTAGGTTTGGTAGGTCCATGTACTATGGAAGCAAAATTAATTATGCAAAAGCTGTGGATAGATAAACTTGATTGGGATACTGAAGTTTCCCACGAAATTCAAAAAATATGGCATGACCTTGTTAGTACTTTACATTTGTTAAATAATTTAAAAATACCTAGGTGGATCTTGTGTGATAATTCCATCATTAAGGAAATTCATGTATGTAAATACATGAATTTCCTTAATGATGCATCTGAAAAGGCATATGGTGCATGTCTGTATGTGCGCTCCATCAGTAGCTCTAAAGAAGTCAAAGTTCAAATCTTAACTTCAAAAAATCGTATTGCCCCAATCAAACCCATGAGTATCCCACGTCTAGAACTTTGTGGAGCCTTACTGGGTGCAAGATTGTGTGCAAAGGTAATGGATGCTCTCTCTTTAACCATAAATAGAATTTATTTCTGGTGCGATTCCACGATTGTGCTGGGATGGTTATCTATGCCCTCTACGCAACTAAAACCTTTTGTTAGAAATCGTATTCATGAAATAAAAGAGAGTACCCATGGATGTACCTGGAACTACGTGCCGTCTCGATTTAACCCGGCTGATCTTGTTTCACGTGGTCTAAAAGCTGACGTTATTAACGAGTCCAAATTATGGTGGACTGGCCCTCCATTTCTTCTACAAGATGAGCTTAACTGGCCTAAGCCTGTTACAAATAAAATGAAACAAGATCTGCCAGACACATTGTCGCATTTTACTGATTTTAATTTGTCTTATTTTAATCACGATTACAATAATTACATGTCTATAATTCATAATTTAATCTTAAAATATTCTAATTTGTCACGTTTAAAAAATATAGTTGCTTATATATACAGATTTATTTACAATTTAAAACACAAAACTTGCAAAAAGGTAGGTACACTTTCCACTACAGAATTAGAAAACGCATTAACACATATGTTACACGCTACACAAATTAATACATTTCCAAATGAATACAAAACCCTCAAATCTGGAAAGCCCTTACCCAAAAAACATCGGTTATTATCTCTTACTCCATTTTTAGACGATAATAATATCATTCGTGTGGGCGGCAGGCTTGGTAACTCGCCATACGAGTATAATATTAAACACCCTATACTTCTGTGTAGTAAACATCATTTAACAAAAATAATTTTCGAAACTCTACATAAAACTTTACTTCACGCAGGACCACAACTATTATTAGCTCATATATGACAACTTTACTGGCCCTTAGGTGGTAAAAACTTAAGTAAACATATTGTAAATAAATGCATTAAGTGTTTTAGATACAGAGCACAAAATGCGCAACCTATAATGGGGCAACTCCCTTCCTCTAGAAGTAGTCTTGAGTATCCATTTCTTAATAGCTCCGTCGATTATGCCGGCCCAGTGTTGATAGCTGACCGCAAAGGTCGAGGATGTAAGCTCATCAAAGCTTATATTTGCATTTTCGTATGTCTCTCTATAAAGGCAGTGCACTTGGAGCTCGTTACAGATCTCACTAAAGAGGCTTTTAGGGCTGCTCTTAATAGATTTATTTCCCGTCGTGGTAAACCGCGAAGTTTGTTGTCAGACAACGCTACCACTTTCATAGGCGCTTGTAATGACCTTAAATCATTTTTAAAGAAATCAAACATTCAAGCAGATCTAGCGCAGGTAGGAATAGAGTTTTTCTTCTCACCAGCCTATTCTCCTCATTTTAATGGTGTAGCGGAGGCAGATGTAAAATCGACTAAACATCACTTAAAACGACTTTTGCAGCTGACTCACTTTACATACGAAGAGATGGCTACATGTTTGGTTCAAATTGAGGCTGTTTTAAATTCTCGTCCTATTAACCCTCTTTCATCTGATCCCTTGGATTACTCTGCTCTTACTCCTTCCCACTTCCTCATTGGGCGCTCATTGTTACTGACTCCACATCCACCATTGTTAGAAGAAAACATTACTTGCCTTAAAAGATACCAAAGAATTGAAAAGATAAAGCAGCATTTTTGGCATCGCTTTAGCATAGAATACGTGTCTATACTTCAACAAAAGACAAAGTGGAGAGCAACTACTAGTTCCATAGTTGAAGGGGCCTTGGTCTTAGTGAAAGACAAAACACAGCCACCACTCTTCTGGCTACTTGGAAGAATATCAAAGATTTTTTCAGGTGGTGATGGCGTAGTACGGGTGGCAGAAATAAAAACCAAAAAAGGGACCATCCGTAGAGCCTTTAATAACATCTGCCCACTTCCAGAATTTTGAAGATACCTTCAACGGGGGGGAGCATGTTGTGGCTTAGCACACCACAATATATATTAGAGGATTCCGGTGAGCGGGGCGCGGGCGCAGGCCAGCGGCGAGCCGTCCGCAACGCACGCCGCACAGCACTTGCCGCCAACAATCCACACGAACAACAGGCTACGGTCGCACATTTATAATTGTTATAACGGTTACTGCGCATTTGAGACCCCCAGTGTATAAGAGTGCAGAGAGTGAATTGGTAGTATTTAACAAGCAGAGTAAATTCGAACCCAATAACACTACTAAATAATATCCTAATACATACCTATGTTGCTCTATATGCCGAAGCCAAAACATCAAACACAACTGTTCCAATACAAGAGTTGCAGTACCTATCACATTGTGAATTGCTACCAGCAATACTAAGTGAACCAAAACAGCACCCTGACAGATCTATATAACTTGAGGCAAGGCACTAACACGGAACCACATATGAGAAGGACAAAAGATTTAATATATATATATATTTTTAATAAAGACTATGTGAAAAGAAAAAGCATTAACTTGCAGTTTTTATTTTTACCTTGTACCTACTAAAAAAACTTTACAGTTTGGTAATAATTATAATAAGATGTAAAATTTTTTTAGCTGAAAAATAACCAGCCATAAGATTTAATTTTATTCAATAATAATAAACTTCTACACTTAGAATACATTATATAAAATGTTTTCCAGCTTTTAAGTATAATGTGAATTCTACTTATGTACTTAGCAAGACAGCGTAGTTTACTTATTATGTAGCTTTACTGGCTAGTAGATTTTATGTATATTTGGACATATTTAAACCATAACACATACTGTGATTATAAATGATAAATTCAGACAGTTTCAACTGACAAAATCTTTAACATCAAAATTTGAAATTGTTGTGCAGGAATAATTTGGTACATTACTGATCTAGCATACTTTTATGCAAATTGAATATATTAGTTGCAGGTATGGGTTTTTTGTCTTATAAAACATAGCCTATATTAATTTATAAATTGAAAATTTTGGCTAATATGTGACAGAGTTTTGCATTGTCTCGCCCGAGTCTGGTATTACAGCCTTACTTATTCCTGCCGCAATAATGTCATTGCTTATCACTGTTTGTTTTGGACGATGAAATAGCTGGTAAAGATATACATGTATAAGACCCCACCATAAGGATAGCAACGCACCATTATCATCTTTAGTGTTTATAGTCAATGGTTGACTCTCAATGAGGGGAGCCTTTGCTTGTTTGCTATCTTTTGATATAAAAAAGGCAGTTATCATCTGGCAAATTCTTTATTTTTTCTAATTCTTCAATTTTAAATTTATTTTCCTTTCCCCCCCCCCCCCCCCCTTACTTTAAAAAAGAAAATCTGTGTTAGATTAGGTAATATTAAAACAAATACTTAGGTACAATAGTAATAAAAGAAACAATCTATTCATATAAATTTATTTTATTATATGACCACACAGATAGTAATACACCATTAACATCTTTGGTGTCTAGGCGATTAATTCTTCCAAGAGCCATTTGCTTGTTTGTTATCCTATAATATAAAAAGAGAAACTTGTCTTATGCTATGCAAACAACTTTATTTTGACGTAGGAATTAGTTCAATTATAACTGTTACGCTCATCACACACGGTTAAGATACTATGATATTTTATCTTGAGATACTCTAATATAAAAGTATACAGTATCTTAAAGTGGCTAAGATATAATAATATTAAAATTTGTTCATTTTATCATGAGTTTGCCTCGTTGCCTCACATATTCTTTGTAGGAGTTCTATATACAGCTGATTAACTATGAGTGATACGGTCTTACTTCTTGATTTGTTAGACAGCTCTTCAGACGATTTTATTATAGAATGTAAAATGAAAATTGCAGTAGCACATTCCTAACAAAGTTAACTTTGAATGAAAAACCATCAAAGACATGTCAATTGTTCAAGAGCGGACCCCTAGCTTGACATAAAAGGCAATAGCTTGCGTGTGTAGTTTTTCCCCCTCTCCCTCTTGCCTGGATGCGGCACGAAGCCGGGAGCACCCCGCAATGCTTACAGTAGTAACTATTATAATACTAGATGCACCCCACATTAACATCCCAACTTTCGCATTTGTAATATTACTAGCTGCAGCGTGCAGCCCGTTACATTTTAAAAGTTTTTGGTGAATCCCGCTGGATCACCTAGTTTTTTCAGGATAAAAGTAGCCTATGTGCTATTCCAAGTTATAATCTACCTGTGTGCCAAATTACATTCAAATTCGTATCGTAGTTTTTGCGTGATAGAGTAACAAACATCCATCCAAAGTTTTGCATTTATTATATTAATATATAGATTACTAGCTGTTGCCCACGACTTTGTCCGCGCGGGCTTCTTTTACTCACTGCACCTCCCCCGTAGATGATAGCGTGATAATATGTAGCCTATATGTTGACCCGACCTATGAGTAATATTCATGCAAAATTTGAAGTAAATCCATGCAGTACATTTTGAGTTTACCCCGGACATACATACAGACAAACAGACAAAAATTCTAAAAACTATATTTTTGGCTTCGATATCGATTGTAGATCACGCCCCAAGTATTCTTTTAAAAAAATATTCAATGTACAGTTTTGAGGTTCCTACAATTTATTATATGTATAGATGAGGCACTGCGATCACCTATATCCCGAAATAAAAACATCATTTATTTTATGTTTTGCATCTTAAGATATGAAATATATATTTCCATATCGTTCGGTATCTTAAGATACTAAAGGTGAAATATATATTATCTTAGTTGTGTGTGATGGTGGATTTGTATGGTGAGCGATATTTTGAAATATACATTAAGATATATTATATTAGGGTATCTTAAGATCAAATATTATAGTATCTTAACCATGTGTGATGAGCTTTATACATCTATCTAATGTACTAAATATAACATGTATACAGTATAACCACACAATGCTGAATGAAGATATGAATATTTTCATTTACCATTATTCTCAATTTGTTTAACACTTTTAAATTATCTTTTTCAACATTCCTTATGTGCACAATGTGCAAATAATCTGTTTCATGAGCTCAGCACACTTATTCCTAAGTAGGCTCTTAAAACACATTTCTTTATACTTTGAACACTGAACAGCATCGGCACTTGGTAAAACTCCATGATGATATGTATTGATATTTTTTTATAATAATTAGTACTGTTTTATTTAGTTTTTATTCATTTACACCAACCAGTTTCACATTTTAACGCTTTTACTGATGATAGTAACAAATCAACACCTTATTTAAGTTATTGAGGTTATTGTATTGATTTGTTACCCTGATGATGCACTATACATATCTTTATCGTTGCATTTGTCTCTGTTTGCACATAATTCAATTTCTGAAGATTACCTTAAACAGAAAAACTTTTGCTTAAAAACTTTGTAAGCTACAACACAACACAAACATTGGGCGAGTCAGAGGTGCAACTATGCACTTATTACTAACATGCAGTATGATGTTTTATGTTTTTTTCTCAATTCTTTTTATAAAATAAAGACAAACGGACTGTCTAATTATTTTGTCATATTGACAATACGGAAGTAATAAAAAAATTAAATTTGTATGTTTTTTTTATTACCTCTCAAAGCTCTAGCTATTGGATAGGATCATACATGTCTAGTTGTAGAAAATTTAGCACAATTTAGACACTTTCATTTGATTAAATATTAAATTTACATTACTACCTGTTAACTTCAATAATACCAATATCATGCCTTAGTCCTAACAGTAATCTAAAAACTATTATAATCAATGAATATAATATCTGCAAGTTAGGGGTTCTGCTATTTACCTCTTGGCTAGATTTATACCCATATCTTCATTCCAGATTATTCATGTTTTTCAATTAGATCATATTTGTTACTGTTTATATGCAGATGTTATATACTATTTTTATGTAAAAGGTAAGTAATACAATGCAATGACAATCAATAGATCTAAACTACTAAGTTATTACTCAACTTGCTCTCTGCCATTGAGTCTGGCTGGATAGAAAGCCTCCGGAGAAGTGACTGTAACATTTCGGTATCTTTTGGCAAATTCGACCGACAATTTAATTTCTTTTAACTATTAATTTGCTTCAAGAGAGCATTCTAAACTTATTATTATTATATTGGTTTGGTGGCTATCCAGTTAGTACGGATTCTTCCAATATCAAGTCAGTCATGGGAGAGACACATAAAAAGAGTTGTCCGGTGACTATATCAGTTACAAGTTGAGGAATCTAAAACAAAACAAACACAAAGATTAGTAAACTTACACAACTACAACATTATGGATTAGGAGTTACTACTATGTACATGAATCTATATACAAACATAAAAGTGGAGAAAGTGGGATCAACAAAGGAATTTTAAAGCTGAATAGTTAATTCTGTTAGTCTAAACTTATTTTGAGGTTATTGTTATTTGTTTATTGTTATGACATTTGACAATTGACATTAGTCTGAAGAATACAAACCGAGCAAAACAAAGGACCATAATAAACCCTTATAAGCATTTGCGTTCATCTAGCTTTTTTATTTAGAAGCATAATATCGATAAAATAGTGCGATGACAAGACAAACCACTGGAACGACGCTGGAAAGCGACGAAAGTCACCGCCACTAAAAGCGATACGCAATAACAATTTTCACTGTTGTCAGTTGCCAACCAATTTTGAGTGTTCATAAAATTTCAGTTGATCACTATAAATGTCAAAGATAGGCAATAGGCCCCCAGGTTCGTAATGTTGAAGTGAGAGAGAAGTTATGCTTGAAAGAAAGTGTTGGTGTAAAGATGAGAAAGGGCATGCTCCGTTGGTTCGGACATGTACAAAGAATGGTAGGTAAAAGATTAGCAAAACAGATATACAAAGCGAGAGATGAAATACTTTATTATTTATTTTTCTATACATTAAAAGATTATAGACTTTATTATTATAAATAAAGTCTATACATTAAAAGATGTAATTCTCATAAAAATACTTTTCTAACAATATTACTAGATAGTATAACTTTGCGAGCCCCTACAAAGCTCTGCTTTTTGCTAGTTATAATATGCCCTATGCTCGTCTGGCGGTATTATGATATGCACACTGTTTTCATTATACAAGAGATGATTTTGAAATGAAAATATAATTTTTAATTACCTATTAGGTTTGTTTTAACAAAAATATCATTCTTCTAGTCGATACTACGTGTAGTAATTACATTGTACAGGTAAATATAAAATGATATGTAATATGACTTGTTTTTAATCATTGAATAAAAAAATGGGACTGTCACATTTTCTGCAAAACAATTCATTTATTGCCGCAGTACCACGCTGACAATAAAAAAATCCATTGCAGGACCACATTTCAAACATCTATCAATTTGGGCTATGTTTTCTTCCGATAGTGATATATCCATTTGAGGCAAAGCATCGATAAATATTTCCACAGCAATCCCGGTGGGAATCGGAAGTGATAATATTCTTTTTTGAACGTACTAATCTGAAAAGTAATACAAGTGTCAGTATTTTCATTTAATTAATAATCACGCGGCTGACGAAGACCTCTTACGAAATTATTAATATGTAGGAAGTGGGTCAGATACGATAAATAAAATGAGGATGTGGTGATATAACAACTCTTTATATTTTGTTTAACTTGTATCAAATATCAAAAATAACATAAGATCACTATTAAAGCTTTCCATTATTTAATGACTAGTCCTCGTTTAACAATTCCAAGTAACTTAATTATTCCTTATTACAAATAAGTCATAATTTAAGCAATAGATAGTCCATTATAAATTGTACTGCGACTAATTTATAGTTGACAATAATAATTAACTTGTTTGCACAAATTAATTATCCAAGCGTCAAGGATAAGCTACTAGCAAGATACAACAAGTGTACCGAGCCACGCCAGAGCCTAGACTGCCCGAACGGAGGGCGCTCAGAGCCTTTTATACAGGTAGCAAAACAATTTGAGTAGTAGGGATATCGAACGATGCGCTCGGTGGCTCAGGCGTACACTTGTTGTTTACAATATTCTTGCATTTGATGACGCGGACGCCGTCACGGCCATACTGACATGCACACGTCCTCGTGTGCGCATCTTTATACATCTGAGGACAAGGAACGCCTCGTTCATCCTGACATATCTTTTAGAAAACTAAACGTAATCTTATTTTTTTTTTACAACTCTATAATTAGCGTGACCTTTAGCGAAATGGTACAATAGTGTGCTGGTCCGGCAACCCCTTCAGCAACTACAACTATTAAACTCTCGTCAGTTTTGAAATCGGAGACTGCATTCTACTAAGCTAGGAATCTCTCTCATCAATTAAAAAAACCGGAGACTGGATTGTACTAAGCTCCCTCTCATCAGTTAAAAACCGGAGACTGGAGTGTATTAAGCTCCCTCTCATCAGTTAAAAACCGGAGACTGGAGTGCACTAAGCTCCCTCTCATCAGTTAGAACCGGAGACTGGAGTTTACTAAGCTCCCTCTCATCAGTTCAAAACCGGAGACTGGAGTGTGCCGTCATCTTCCTGCATTTTTTGTCAATCCTGCATCTTTTGTCAATCCTAAATTTTTTTGTTAAATTACTTCTTTTACTTTTTTTTACATTGATTTCTTCTCATAGTTTTATAAGACTCCCATTTCCTTTATTATTACTTTTTTTTTTGCTTTTTTTTACTTACATTTTTAGTGATATTTTTTTTATCATCATTTTACTAATTTTTTTTTCGTTTACTTTATATCGTATTTTTTTGCTGATGATGCAGCCTTATGAACAGTGGCATTAGTTATTACAAGATTAGAGAATCTCCTTCGCAGGCAGTTCGAAGATATTAAAAACTCTGACTGTTTAACTATTTACAATATACACTGCATTTCTATCAATATTGTTTGGACCAGTTTTATGAACAAGATCATTATCATGAGTATACGCCGTCACGTCATCCTTGTTATAATTTTCATATAGGTACCTCAAGAAACCCTACAGGAATATGGGGAACTTCGCAGAGGCTATCATGGGCGCACTTGTTTTCTAAAATTGCGGTAACTTTTATGGAGCCCTTATATTTTGAATCAAGTTTCGTTTAGTGTCGTTCTTCATTCCTAACAAATACAATGTCATCTACACTAAAAGGTCTAAAATATTTTTTTAAATATCCGATTGGGCATAAAATGTCCGATTGGGCTGATTTTTTGATTCTATTGGATACACTGGATCTTCAAAGCTTGTAGATACTTTTGCGAGTTTTTGTTAGTTGCCGAATGTCAAACCTAATGCTGCTGAGCGCGTGTTAAATATTACCTAACCGCTTTTGCCATGATTTGTCAGAGAATTATACTGCGCTATCATTATTAAACCCTACAAGAATCGCATTACATATTCGGACCGACTGTTAGCTCTATATGTGCCTGTCGCAAGATGTAAATCTGTATTGTTTTCTTTTTTTTAAAATATTAGTTTGAGTTTAGTTGGTAATAAACTTTAAGATTGCTTATTAACGATCTTCAAAGGGTCAACTAATTCGATTTCAGCTCGACGAATTTAAGCCCGACGGTTTTAATTCAATTGGTTGTCAATTGTTTTAAAAAATATTTACCAAGCGCTCTCTATCTTTACCTACAAGGTCAGTGTTTACCATACTCTCGCTAGCAGATTTTGAAACTGAGCAGGATTGTGTTTAAGTATTGCTAAGCATTAACCTGTTTTCGCTTAGTTCCTATTCTACATTGGTCCAAAATTTTGCGGCCTAACGAAACATTAAGACTTATCAGGTCAAACGTGAAACTACCTCCAAATTTAAATTTTGCCTTGTGGTTAAGCATTTGATCTGTTGAGTGGAAATTACATTAGGACAAGCGACTACTTGGATTCTTGTTCATAAAACCGTTCTCTTACAAAGGAATCACAAGATATTTGTTAGATATGGCCTTCTGAACCAGAGTCAAATATAAAAAAAAATGATTTGGTGTCGCGGGACACCATGTAGGAACGAACTTCCTTCGGCTAAACGGCACTACTCGCTTGTGTACGCGACTGTCGCGCCTGCGCACGTCTCATTTAACGCTTTTATTCCACGCATTTTTCTTACGGTTTTATTATCACATTTTTTTCAGTTCGGTCGCGCAACAAAATCCCTATCCCCTCCAAGCCTGCCGTAAGGAACTTCGTTCCAATAATTAATTTTCACTTAGTGTAATACACCATGTGACGCTCTGGAACAGATGTTGACTGGTTTTCTGTTTTCGGAACTTGATGTGGCAACTTCTTTCTTCTTGTAGCGCTTCGGACAAATGGAAGCTATGTGGCTGGGCCGGGGTCACAACATACATAGCAGACCACTGGTGGTCGGCCACTGGACACGCCACCAGAGATAGTGGTAAATGACCTGCTTTCGCTGCAAGCAAAAATTATTTGAGATAAGTTTCTGTTTATCACAGCAATGATCAAATCAACCGTCTAATTTTTTCTTTTCTATATTTATTTTACTTGAGGTACACCAGCTAGTAAGTTACACGATAAAAATCGTATGAGTCAGATGAAGGGTCTTTGGAACGACAGAAGCATCTCATTAAAAACAAAGCAGAGGCTGGTTTGTACGCTGGTGTTCTCCATATTTACGTACGGCGCAGAGTCATAGACACTAAGAGCTGCAGACAGACGTCGCATTGATGCGTTTGAAATGTGGTGCTGGAGGAAAATGTTACGTATCCCTTGGACAACACACAGGACCAACGCCTTCATACTAAAACAACTTGGAGTAAAGACCAGACTGTCTGCTACGTGCCTTCAAAGAATTCTATAATACTTCGGCCACATCTCTAGAAAGCAAGGAGACAATCTCGACAAGCTAATAGTGACCGGAAAAGTAGAAGACAAAAGACCACGTGGTCGTACGCCTTATGCGATGGTCAGACCAGGTTTGCACCAATCTCATGTCTAAAAAGTTTTATGATTCTCTGCACGCCGCTGAGATAGAGTCCAATGGCGTAATATTGTGCTATCAAGAACGATCTAATGAGGAGGTTACGACCCTCAGTAATGAAGAATACGAAGCAAAGAGGAAGATACTAGTTAGTCATATCGTCTGCTTCATCAGAATCAAAGTGTATCAATTTAATCTGAGTTACAGAACGTGAATTAATATTTTCTACTATTTTTTAAAGAATAGTTTCCACACCACAAGCGAAAAGAGACATTTACTGTTCTACATAATTAACGGAAATAGTTTGATGCTGAAGTGGGAGTGAATCCGATCCCACTTCTGATGTAGGAAGTGGGTCAGATACGATAAATAAAATGAGGATGTGGTGATATAACAACTCTTTATATTTTGTTTAACTTGTATCAAATATCAAAAATAACATAAGATCACTATTAAAGCTTTCCATTATTTAATGACTAGTCCTCGTTTAACAATTCCAAGTAACTTAATTATTCCTTATTACAAATAAGTCATAATTTAAGCAATAGATAGTCCATTATAAATTGTACTGCGACTAATTTATAGTTGACAATAATAATTAACTTGTTTGCACAAATTAATTATCCAAACGTCAAGGATAAGCTACTAGCAAGATACAACAAGTGTACCGAGCCACGCCAGAGCCTAGACTGCCCGAACGGAGGGCGCTCAGAGCCTTTTATACAGGTAGCAAAACAATTTGAGTAGTAGGGATATCGAACGATGCGCTCGGTGGCTCAGGCGTACACCTGTTGTTTACAATATTCTTGCATTTGATGACGCGGACGCCGTCAAATATAAAAAACTTATAATTTCAAACACCGTTTGTGAATCATTACAATTTAATCCAATTTCCATTTTCTTTTCTATGATATCGGAAATTTTCGTAGACACAATCATATGAAGGGTTTTAGGATTGTGTCTTGGGTAAATAATTTTATTCATTTTCACGCAATATCTCGCCGTCATTTATCGAAACAAAGAAACAATATGTACGTTGTCAAAAATATAATTCCACCAGAGACGTGTGTTGCTTTTTGAAGGTGACGAGCGACTAAGCCATCTTCGAACCTCCCACTCCAAAATCATGAAAATATATGGAGGGTGGGGATGCCCTTGAAATTTCTATATTTTGAGCGATAGCTTCGCGCGCGACTCACTTCTAATACGGCAGTTGTCCATGTTTAAGGTATTACAATTAACTGAGCCCTAACGCCAGCCTAAAAGAATTTAAAAAATATATATTACGATTCCCGACTTCCGGCTTCTCCCTCAAATGATTTTCAGCCGTATTCGCTGTGTATAAAATAAAAAAATGTGAGTTTGCAGTGGGTTCTTTTGCGACGACGACGGCGCAGGAATCGCTGTGTTTATTTTTGCCAAGCTTCAGCCAAGGTCCAGTCGGTGAAAGAAAGAAAGAAAATATTTATTTGCAAGAATATGGGTGTTACAAGTTGTTAAAAATAAATTAAGTTACCGACATATTCTACCAATATATGGTGTGCAAATATTTAAAAAATATCATTATATAATATTACATTTAAAACTATAAATTGTATCGATTTTTCAGAATTACTACCGGATCGGAACGCGGCCACACACTGAGAAGATCCGGCGGAAGAAACTCAGCGGGCTGGTCTTTTTGCTCTATTTTATGTTCTTGTTATAAATATAGAAGGATGACTCCATATTACAAAGTTATTTTTATAATTACAAGTTTCGTATTTTGAGTAATTTTTTTTTTATTATAATTTACATAATGTTAATCATTTACAAAATTTTTACTACATTAAAATTTTTAAGGACAATTCAACAAACTTATATTTCTATCCATTAACATTTAATTTTATCGGCTAAAAATTCTTTAATATCATAATAAGTTTTATCTAACAGCAAATCAAACAACTTTTTGCGAAATTTATTTATAGGCAATGATTTAAGACTATCAGGAATATGCTTGTATATAATAATAGACATACAATACACATTTTTTGTAAAAATATTTAATTTTTGGTTAGGCACATATAATTTCTTACTATTGTGTATTGAGATCGCTACCAATGTTGCTGGGTACCTGGACGACGTTGTTGCGTCCCACCGGTTGCTGAATGTGCAACAAGTTGGTGCTCTGGGGCGCTACCGAGTCGAGAATCAATGGTGACACGATACGATGCACGGTCCGCTTGATCTCGTTCAGGACCGAATCGACAATATCGTGGCCACAGTAGTACTCTTTGGTTTCGGACAGAGGCGCGCGGACGCCGTTTCCTAGGCTGTAAAAAGTATAGCCATCAATTATGCAAACGTTTGGTGGGAATATAATCACATTCAGTCGTTCGCGCGACTGGGACATGTAGTGTTGGCTCGGTATGACGGATATCAGATTTAAAATGTCCAGCAGGTTACGAAATTCGGGTAGGCGCACCATGACCGCCCTTAAGCTGTCTTCCGACTGAGAAATCTGGAGGCCCGCGACCGAATGCGCCCGGTCATACAGTTTTTCGGCGAAACGCGTAGTGGGTACATATTTCGAGCTAAAGTGTACAGTCACGATGCGATTCGACAGTTCGGATATATGACGATTTATCCAACTGTTGTGTCCCGCGTGGAAGAACATCATCTTGTTGACAAATTTGCGTTTCACAGCCGTGTCCAAGTCGGGCTGGCTGCCTTTGGACAGATACATTTTGGCGTGTTCCTCCACCTCTAGTGATTCGTGATTGATAAATATTATATCCTTGGGTTTGGTAGGATCCAAGCAATTGAGAACAGCGGGAATACAAATTTTGGCTCCCGGAAGCCCTTGGTGGTCACGGGCCAAATCTCTTTGTACTTGGAAACTTGGTCGTAGCAAGTTTCAAAATTGCGGTACAACAGTTTGGAATGCACCTTGCACAGACCGTTGTACACGTTTCCCATACAATACTCGTTACTCGAGAAGAAGCACGCGAGATTGCACATGGTCGTGTCAGACCGGTCACACAATTCGTCGACAGTGGTGTAGTTGGCGAAGCTAAAATTTGTTCGACTGGGACACGTCAAGTCGCCATCTGTTGGCAGTCGAGCTTGACCCTCATCCACAGGGTCCTCGTTGTCTTCGTTCTGGGCTCCCATATTCATGTGCCCTCGGTTAAGCGAGCGTTCTCGAAACGCCATCTTATATTGAATGACACCAATGAGCCAATGGCGGTGAGTCGATATCAACTGTGGGCGGGTGGCGAAAATATGACATTATATTAAGGTTATTTATTTACCATTATTATTCTATTGTTGTAAAAAAACGAATATCGTATGGGGAATTGTATTATTGTTGGAGCGCGATGTACGCGATGACATTTTTGAACCCTCCTGACACGCCCACTGATATGCCTTCTAGATATAAAATAAATAATAATGCCTGTATTCACTGACCAATTGTAACTGTATCAATAATTAACTTGAACTTGCTAGAAAAACTGTGTTACGGCCAAGGTAAAATTCGCATTTAAGTTCCAATAACGAATTACAAGTAGCAAATAGACTGTATGGCGTCATACCGTCTGCAAATGAAGGTCGACTTCATTTGCAGATGGTAAGTTCAATCAGAACATGTTTATTTTATAAAACGCTACAAACGTTCGTAACTTGCACCATACGTCAACCTCGATACCAGTTTATAAGGTGTGAATACACACATAGCGTCTTTGAGAGAAAACGACACTAGAATAATCATTTAGCAATCTAAATCGGCGGCTTGTTACCACTGATGGCGAGTTTTGATGTAGAAACGAGAGAATAGTGATTACCAAACTGTCTATTAACCACACAAAACAATGTGTAACGAAGAATCTAAATAAAATATATCGACGGTTCGCGCGTCGAAACTGTATTATGTGTCACCAACCTACATTTAATACAACGTTGCAGCGCCGTAACAATTAGACAAAATGCAGTTTAACTACGTTGAAAATAACAAAACGTTTAGTTTCTCTTGTTATGTCATACTAGCTGCAGCGTGCAGTCCGCTGCATTATAAAAGCTTTTGGTGAGTCCCGCGTGATCACCTTACTTTTCCGGGATAAAAAATTGCCTATGTATAATTCTGGGTCTTCAGCTATCTACATACCAAATTTCGTCGTAATCGGTTTAGTAGTATTTGCGTGAAAGAGTAACAAACATCACAAGTTGACTTCTGGCGTTCCTCAGGGTGGAGTTCTGTCTCCTCTCCTATTTTCCTCTTTTATCAATGTCGTCACTAGAGTAATTTCCTCATATTATCATTTATATGCTGACGATTTACAACTCTGTTCTCATTTTTCAGCTTCTAACGTCACTGATGCCATAGCCGCTATGAATCATGGTCTCACCCGTATTCAAGAGTGGGCAAAGTGCTTTGGCTTATTAGTTAATCCTGGTAAAACACAATCGTTACTTATAGGTATTCGTGCATCACTGTCAATCTTAAGAAATGTGAACATCCCTCCATTACTTTATAATAACAGTATCATTCCTTTTAGCAAGACAGTTAAAAATCTGGGACTCATCATCAGTGATGATTTTTCCTGGTCAGCTCATATATCTGAGGTGTGCAAGAAAGTTTACCAGAGCTTTTATTCACTTAAATGTTTACAAAGATTTCTCCTTCTAAAAACCAAAATATCATTAGTCCAATCTCTCATTTTCCCCATATTTGATTACGCGGATATATGCTATCCGGATATAACTGAAGAGGGCCTGAATAAACTTGAACGTTTACAAAATGTTTGCATACGCTTCATATTCGGTCTTAAGAAGTATGTCCATGTCTTTATTTTCAGAAGTCAACTTAAGTGGCTTCCGATTCGAGCGCGCAGGAACTTACTTTCACTTAGTCTCCTCTATAATATTTTATTTAATAATATTTCACCCGAATATCTACGAGAGCGCTTTAGTTTTCTATATCCCTTTGACTCTGATCGTAGATCTCAAGTCAGGGGTATATTAAAATTCCCTTCGGAAACTTCGAATTGCTACAGTCATTCCTTCTCTTTCAACACTGTCCAACTGTGGAATACCCTTCCTTTAAATATACGCAGTAGCAATTCGCTTCATACATTTAAGAAAGCAGTAAGAGAGCATTACTTTTCATGATAATTTGAAAGGCAATAGGTATAAGGTATAGATTAATATCATTTATTTTTATTTTTTTGTATAATATAATTTTAATTGTAAGTTATGCACTTGGACACTGTGCTCTACCTTTATTTGTGCATTCTCGCTTCTCGGGTCTGCTGGTAGACATCTCTTTCAGAGATAAGCACGCCCTTTGTACGTGTTTTATATTAATTTTTCAAAAAATATATTTTGTGCACAATAAAAATAACTACGTTAAAAAAACCGACTTCAAAAATTAAATGTAAAAAATAATAAAGATTTAATATTAATTAAATACTACATATTATTTATATGTGCTATTTACTAATAGGTTTGAAGTCGGTGCCAAGGCAATTCGGCACGCACGCGCGGGCAGACGTCGTTGATGGACGCGGACGTCTTGAATATGTAGGAAGTGGGTCAGATATGATAAATAAAATGCGGATGTGGTAATATAACAACTCTTTATATTTTGTTCAACTTGTATCAAAAAATAACATAAAATCACTATTAAAGCTTTCCATCACTAATGACTAGTTCTCGTTTAACAATTCCAAGTAACTTAATTATTCCTTATTACAAATAAGTCATAATTTAAGCAATAGATAGTCAATTATAAATTGTACTGCGACTAATTTATAGTTGACAACAATAATTAACTTGTTTGCACAAATTAATTATCCGAGAGTCAAGGATAAGCTACTAGCAAGATACAACAAGTGTACCGAGCCACGCCAGAGCCTAGACTGCCTTATCGGCGGGCGCTCAGAGCCTTTTATACAGGTAGCAAAACAAGTTGAGTAGTAGGGATATCGAACGATGCGCTTGCCGGCCCAGGCCGTGCATTTGTTGTTTACACTTTACAATATTCTTGCATTTGACGACGCGGACGCCGTCAAATACAAAAATTTTTGAAAGAAAGAAAGAAAATATTTATTGGCAAGAATATGGGTGTTACAAGTTGTTAAAAATAAATTAAGCTACCAATATATTTTACCAATATGTGGTGTAAATTCTAAATTAAAATTTTTGATGCGTTTTAGCTTAGTTGACAAATCTACATTGACCATTTGGTTTAGGAATTCTGTTGAATAAATTTTAGTAATTATTTTTTTTTATTATTCTTCGTATTGATTGAAGCTGCTTATAATATTAACAATTAGTTGCACTTTATTAGGTATATTTACGCATTTTAATCTGTAAAGTAGTCATTTTATTGTATTAATTTGCTCGTATTCATTTTAGTGATTAAAATATTAATATTTGTTTAAGGCTTGGCACCGACTTCAAACCTATTAGTAAATGGCACATATAAATAATATAGTATTTAATTAATATTAAATCTTTATTACTTTTTACATTTTAGTTTATGAAGTCAGTTTTTTTTAACGTAGTTATTTTTATTTAATACTTTTTAGTATATTGTTGTATTGTCAATTATTTATGGGAAGACCTACAACAGATGCTGCGCGCCTTAAAAATATAGATCTCAAGAAACCGGAACGGATAAAAGTAGTCGTCTCCGTAAAAATGCTATTCGAAACACAACGTCACGTTCTTACGAGGCTATTAAAGATGATGAAAAACGTTTGTTGGCCATGAAAACATACATGAAATTACGCTAACGTCAAGAAATTTTTGTACGGTATAATTCTAAACTCGGTAAGATCCAAGAGCGTATAGCGAATGAGTCTTTTGAGCGGAGAGCTAATAGACTTGGTCTCAATAATGAGCATCTAGCGAACGAATCTGCCGAGCCGAAAGCTCATAGAGTTGGTCTCATTAAGGAGCATTTAGCTAAGGAGTCCGCCGAGCAGAGAGCTACGACACCGTACAGCAACCGAGTCTGTACAGCAACGTGAGAACCGGCTAGCGGCAGCGCGTTAGACGTCACAAAGGCTTTGTTCAATGACTGAGCGTAATTTTATAACCACCGTACGTCAATATGCTGAAGTACCATGCACAATCTGTAAGAAATTATTGTATTCAAAACAAAACACGTCATTAGCCACAGCACATTTTGATTTCCTTCCAGAGGAGCTACCGTTGCTCGACTACCATAAAAAAAGAAAAGTTCCTTCTCAGAACTGGAACAACACGGAAGTTATGTCTGTCTCCTGAACTGACCGAATTGACAGACGTAGAACAAAGACTTTTGTGTCAAGAGTAGTTCCTTTTATAACTAGTTACCACCAAGCACCAAAGTGCTCGTCAACACCAATCAAATGAGCCCAAACTCGATAGAGTTGTGTTATTTTAGTACTGAGCTCCTATGGCCACCTTCTGGCTTCATCATCGGAACTTGGAGGATCCAAGTTACCACCAAGCACCGTACTGCTCGTCAACACAAATCAAACGAGCCCTAACTCGATAGAGTTGTGTCATTTAATTACTGAGCTCGTATGGACACCTGGCTTCGTCATCGGACCCTGCAGGATCCACGTTAACACCAAGTACTAAAGCGCTCGTCAACACGAATCAGACGAGCCCAAACTCGATAGAGTTGTATAATTTAAGTACTGAGCTCCTATGGTCACCTTCTGGCTTCAACATCAGACCTTGGAGGATCCTAGTTGCCACCAAGCAACAAAGTGCTCGTCGACTTCGATCAAATGAGCCCAAACTCGATAGAGGTCTGTTATTTAATCACTAAGCTCCTATGGCCACCTTCTGGCTTCATCATTGGACCCTGGAAGATCCTAGTTACCACCAAGTACCAAAGTGCTCCTCTACACGAATGAAACGAGCCCAAAGTCGATAGAGTCTTTTTATTAAACGATTATTAACCATTTAATTACTGAGTTCCTGTTGTCACCTTCCGATTCCATTATCAGATCAGGTCTATCTCATAATAAGTTTTCATTGTCATCCAATTTACATTCATATACAAAATTTCAGCTCAATCGGTAACCAGAAAGTGGATCAAATTTACTTGCAAGATTTGATTTCAGACATCGGCATAGGTAAAATAAATAAAAAATGCTCATAAAATAAAAACTACTGGGCCTACTTGAATCAAATTTTTATGGGACCAATTCGAAGCTATTTCGCATCAAACAAAAAAGAACACGTAAATTGGTTCAGAAACCTCAAAGAAATCGGTGTGCATACATAAAAAAATATATACCGGCCAAAAAAATTGAGAACATCCTCCTTTTTTGAAGTCGGTTAATGAAGTCGGTTAAAAACTAGATGAACGAGTTTCTGAACCGATTTACGTGATTCTTTTTTTGTTTGATGCGAAACGGTTTCGAATTGGTCCCATAAAATTTTGATTCAGGTAGGCCCAGTAGTTTTTATTTTATAAGCATTTTTTTAGTTATTTTACCTATCCCGATGTCTGAAATCAAATCTCGCAAGTAAATTTAATCCACTTCCCGGTTACCGATTGAGCTGAAATTTTGTATGCATGTGTAAATTGGATGTCAGTGAAAACTTATTATGGCACAGAGCTGATCTGATAATGGAATCGGAAGGTGACTAGAGGAACTCAGTAATTAAATGGTTAAAAATCGGTTAATGACAAGATTCTATCGAGTTTGGGCTCGTCTGATTCGTGTTGACGAGCATTTAGGTGCTTGGTGGTAACTAGGATCCTCCAGGGTCCGATGATGAAGCCGGAAGTTGGCCATAGGAGATTAATAATTAAATGACACAACTCTTTCGAGTTTGGGCTCGTTTGATTCGTGTTTACGAGCAATATGGTGCTTGGTGGTAACTAGGATCCTCCAAGGTCCGATGATGAAGCCAGAAGGTGGCCATAGGAGCTCAGTAATTAAATGACATAACTCTATCGAGTTTGGGCTTGTTTGATTTATGTTGACGAGCACTTAGGTGCTTGGTGGTAAATAGGATCCTCCAAGGTCCGATGATGAAACCAGAAGGTGGCCATAGGAGCCCAGTAATTAAGTGACACAACTCTATCGAGTTTGGGCTCGTATGATTTGTGTTGACGAGCACTTAGGTGATTGGAGGTAACTAGGATCCTCCAAGGTCCGATGATGAAGCCAGAAGTTGGCCATAGGAGTTCAGTAATTAAATGACACAACTCTATCAAGTTTGGGCTCGTTTGATTCGTGTTGACAAGCACTATGGTGCTTGGTGGTAACTAGGATTCTCCAAAGTCCGATGATGAAACCAAAAGCTGGCAATAGGAGCTCAATAATTAAATGACACAACTCTATCGAATTTGGTCTCATTTAATTCATGTTGACGAGCACTTTGGTGCTTGGTGGTAACAAGGATCCTCCAAGGTCCAATGATAAAGCCAGAAGGTGGCCATAGGAGCTCAGTAATTAAACGACACAACTCTATCGAGTTTGGGCTTATTTGATTCATGTTGACGAGCATTTTGGTGCGGTTGGTAGCTAGTTATAAAATAAAAGAAAATACTCTTGACAACAGTCTTCGTTCTACGTCTGTCAAGTCGATCAGTTCAGGAGTTAAAGTTATAACTTCCACGTTGTTACAGTAGGCCTGTGAAGGAACTATTTTTTATGGTAGTCGATCAACGGTAGCTGCTCTGGAAGGAAATTAAACTGTGCTGTGACTAATGTTTGTTGTCGTGTAACGTCTGTTGTTTTGGATATAATAATTAACCGATTTCAAAAAAGGAGGAGGTTCTCAATTCGGCCGGAATATTTTTTTTTATGTATGTACACCGATTTCTCCGAGGTTTCTGAACAGATTTACGTGATTCTTTTTTTGTTTGATGTGAAATGGTTTCGAATTGATACCATAAAAATTTGATTCAGGTAGGACCAGTAGTTTTTATTTTATAAGCATTTTTTTAGTTATTTTACCTATCCCGATGTCTGAATTCAAATCTCGAAAGAAAATTTGATCCACTTCCCGGTTACCGATTGAGCTGAAATTTAATATACATATGTAAATTGGATGACAATGAAAACTTATTATGGCATAGAGCCGATCTGATGATGGAATCGGAAGGTGACTACAGGAACTCAGCAATTAAATGGTTAAAAATCTGTTAATGACAAGATTCTATCGAGTTTGGGCTCGCCTGATTCGTGTTGACGAGCACTATGGTGCTTGGTGGTAACTAAGATCCTCCAAGGTTCGATGATTAAACCAGAAGCTGGCCATAGGACCTCAGTAATTAAATGACACAACTCTACCAAGTTTTGGCTCATTTGACTCGTGTTGACGAGCACTATGGTGCTTGGTGATAACTAGGATCCTCCAAGGTCCAATGATGAAACCAGAAGCTGGCTATAGGAGCTCAATAATTAAATGACACAACTATATCGAGCTTGGGCTCGATTGATTCATGTTGACGAGCACTTTGGTGCTTGGTGGTAACTAGGATCCTCCAAGGTCCAATGTTGAAGCCAGAAGGTGGCCATAGGAGCTCAGTAATTAACCACTCGACTCTCGTGGAGGCAAATATTAGACATTATGTATGACAATTGCGTGTACTGTCACTATGAAAGCAAAATTTTACGCCACTCGATTTTTGAATTTTTGAAATTAAACTTTAAATTTCTAATTATAAAGTCTAATGTTGTATGAAAACGTCTTTGACGTTTATTCTATGATAAAATATCTGTCATGTCAAATTCGTAAACTGACATCTGCTATTGTCGTTTATTATTCTTCAGCCACTTTTTTTCTTTCGACCGGACCGCGTGTTTGTTATCGATTTTTTAGTGGTATAAAACTGAATTTTTTGTTGTTTTGCGGGGCATTTCTCTCATGTAAGTATTGTTTTTATTAGAAAGGCCATTTAATTATTCTACTTGGACAATTCGTAGTAAGAAATATATCGTGATAGCCAAAAATAAAGTCATTTAGAAATTCATTATTTTTCACGTGATTTTTGTAATATTTGTTTGTAAATATAAAAACTACTGTGTAGATTACTTAATTTTGATCCTTAATAGACAGAAAATATATCAATTGATACAGAGTCGTTTACATAATGAGAAAATATGGCTTAGTTGTAGAAATAAAAATTTTTTTTTTCCAACAAGTCGACCTAGTCACCATTCCCGCCAAAAGGCGAGTGATGAGACCTGGCGCTTTAATTCGCTCTTGCGTGTCAAAGTTTCAATTTTCAAATTTCAAAGTTCAAAGTTTCGAGAGGTTAAACGTCACAACTCTATCGAGTTTGGGCTTATTTGATTCGTGTTGACGAGCATTTTGGTGCGGTTGGTAACTAGTTATAAAAGGAAATACTCTTGACAAAAGTCTTCGTTCTACGTCTGTCAAGTCGATCAGTTCTGGAGGTAGAGATATAACTTCCACGTTGTTACAGTAGGCCTGTGAAGGAACTTTTTTTATGGTAGTCGAGCAACGGTAGCTGCTCCGGAAGGAAATTAAAATGTGCTGTGACTAATGACGTCTGTTGTTTTGGATATAATAATTGCTTACAGATTGGTAATGCCACTGCAGCGTATTGACTTATGGTGGTCATAAAATTACACTCAGTCATTGAACGAAGTCCTTGTGACGTCTTACGCGCTGCCGCTAGCCGGTTCTCCATGTTGCTGAGCAGCTTTCGTATCACTTCTAATCTATTAGATTTCTGCTTGGCGGACTACTTAGATAAACGCTCCTTAATGCAGACCAATTCTATGAACATTCTGCTCGGCAGACTCGTTCGATAGAGTCTTATTAATGAGATCAAGTCTATTAGCTCTCTTCTCAAAAGACCCATGCGCTAGACGCTCTTGGATCTAGAATTATATTGTTCAAAAGTTTCTTGACGTAAACGTGATTTCATGCATCTTATGCTTTCATGGCCAACAAACGTTTTTCACGATCTTTAATAGTCTCACAAGAACGTAACATTGTGTTACGAAGAGCATTTTACGGAGACAACTAATTCTGTTTCATTAGGGGAGACCAAGATGCTAAATTTTTTTTTTTTTTTTTTTTTTTTTTTTTATAGAAGAGGGGGCAAACGGACAGGAGGCTCACCTGATGGTAAGTGATTACCGCCGCCCATAGACAACCACACTACCAGAGGTCTTGTAATTGCGTTGCCGGCCTTTTAAGAATGAGTAAGCTCTTTTCTTGAAGGTCCCTAAGTCGTATCCATTTGGAAAAATTTCTGCCGATAGCTGGTTCCACAAAGGAGTGGTGCGGGGCAAAAAATGCCTCGAGAATCGCACGGTTGTGGATTTCCAGACATCGAGATGGTGAGGATGGAACTTTGAATTTTGTCGCGATGTCCGATGGTGAAATTCGGCAGCAGGAATTAATCCAAACAGTTCCTCGGAACATTCCCCATGGTAGAGCCGATAAAAGATGCAGAGTGATGCCACATCTCTACGTAACGCCAAAGAATCAAGCCGATTTGAAAGAGTCTCGTCCTCGACAATTCGAGCCGCCCTACGTTGAATTCGATCAAAAGGAAGGAGCTGGTACTGAGGAGCTCCCGCCCATAAATGAGAGCAGTACTCCATATGAGGCCGGATTTGCGCCTTATAAAGTAATAAGCGATGGGCCGGTGTGAAGTACTGCCTGGCCCTACTGAGAACTCCCAGCTTTTTAGAGGCTAGTTTGGCCTTGCCTTCCAAGTGACCGCGGAACTGAACGTCACTCGTAATGTCGACTCCAAGTATTCCAATACTGGCTGTGGCTTTCAGGGAAGTATTTTCAAAACGAGGTGATACGACAAAGGGTGATTTTTTAGCGGTAAACGCGCAAACTTGTGTCTTAATGGGGTTGAATTGGACCAAATTTAATCGACCCCACTCCGAAGCAACAGAAAGTTGTGCTTCAATTTCTGACACTAGTTTGTTCCGGCACTCGTTGACGTGTTCCAGAGAAATTCCGCTGCGGCCAGAGTACAAAGCATCGCCCGTACTGTCATCCGCATAACAATGAATGCTGCTCGATCGCAACATGTCATTAATGTGCAGAAGAAACAGCGTAGGCGATAGCACACAACCTTGAGGAACACCAGCATTGACGAGTTTAAGGTCAGAGCATGCGCCATCAACAACGACCCTTATACTCCGATCCGTCAGAAAACTGGTGATCCATTTGCACAATTTCTCAGGAAGCCCATAGGATGGAAGCTTGGAAAGAAGTGCCCTGTGCCATACCCGATCAAAGGCCTTCGCTATGTCCAAACTAACTGCCAATGCCTCTCCTTTATTCTCGACTGCCTCCGCCCATCTATGTGTTAAGTAAACCAGAAGATCACCAGCTGAGCGTCCGCGACGGAAACCGTACTGGCGGTCACTAATCAGCTGGTGCTCCTCAAGATACCTCAGAAGCTGGCAGTTAATAATGGACTCCATTATTTTGGAGAATAAGGAGGTTATCGCTATAGGCCGATAGTTGGACTTGACCGATCGATCGCCTTTTTTAGGGATTGGGTGCACTAAGTCGGTCTTCCAAGTTTTGGGCACGACGCCTTTTGAGTAGGAGAGTCGGAACAAATGCGTTAAAACCGGTGCCAACTCTGGAGCACACATCTTTAGCACGATTGGAGAGATGCCATCAGGCCCACTCGACTTATGGACGTCCAAGGAAAAGAGTGCCTTACGCACTGTAGTTTGCAAGAACTTTACCTCCGGCATGGAAGTATCACACCGCGGGATACTCGAGCGTCGTAGGGACCTATTGGATTTTGTAGACTTAATTATAGGAAAAATAAAAGGTTATATAATGTTTTTCATTTCAATGGTGGGGAAAAAATCTACTTATAAAAAAATGTTTAAGAAAATCAATGACATGGAAACACTGACGCGCGTTAGATTAGGGTATGGTGGGTTAATTGCCGCTAAAATTTAGAAAATCTGACGATTCCAGTGTAGCGTAAGGTAGTGGGAGGGTTACAAATTTGCAAAGAAAGCGTTGTCTTGACATTCTTGAGCGCGTCTGAATTTTCTTTTATTATGGAGGAAATTATGTAAGAATTACGAAAAAAATATAATCTGACAATTTCCATAAGCCGAAGTTATCTTTTGTTTTTTTTTCTGCCATAGGTACCCCCTTCTATAGAAAGTTCTTATATTTGGTGGAGAGATTAACAGTGTGCGAGGTACCCCCTCCTATGGTAATCTGCCGCACTCGAGTAAATACCAAAATCCCCTCTTGGGCTACCCTACTATTTTATTCGTTCCCGTTTCTTGAGATCTATATTTGTTAAGGCGCGCAGCACCTGTTGTAGCTCTACTCAAAATAAGTTAACAATACAACAATACACTAAAAAGTATTAAATAAAAATAACTACGTTAAAAAAACCGACTTCAAAAACTAAAAACTAAAAAATAATAAATATTTAATATTAATTAAATACTACCTATTATTTATATGTGGTATTTACTAATAGGTTTGAAGTCGGTGCCAAGCCAATTTAATACTTACACCGGCAGACACAGGCGGGCAGACATCGTGGACGAAAGTCTTGAATAAGTACGTAAAATTTTTGAAAGAAAGAAAGAAAATAGTTATTTGCAAGAATATGGCTGTTACAAGTTGTAAAAATTAATTAAGCTACCAACATTTTCTACTATTATATGGTGTCAATTTGAAATTAAAAATTTTGATGCCTTTTAGTTTAATTGATAATTCTACATTAATTCACATGACCATTTAGTTTAGGAATTCTGTTGAACACATTTTTGTAATTATTTTTTTTCAGTATTCTTCGTATTGATTGAAGCTGCTTGTAATATTAAGACTTAATTGCTCTTTATTAGGTTTATTTACGTATCTTAATCTTTAAAGTAGGAATTTAATTGTATTAATTTGCTCGTATTCATTTAAGTAATTAAAACATTATTATTTGCTTAAGGCTTGGCACCGACTTCAAACCTATTAGTAAATACCACATATAAATAGTAGATAGTATTTAATTAATATTAAATATTTATTATTTTTTAGGTTTTGAAGTCGGTTTTTTCAATGTAGTTATTTTTATTAATCTTTGACTTTTATTATAATTTTTTGGCACGTGTAAGACATGAAACATGTACGATATTCTTTTTTTTTGGACATTATTATAAAATGATTTAATTTTTCAGTGTTATATTTAAATACTAGCTGTACCCGCGACTTCGTTCGCGTTTGGCCATCCTTGCAGAGTAATTATTAGTAATTGACCACAGTATTTCTCGTATTCAGCAATACTTTGGACGGCGAAGCACTTTTATCAAAGGAGAAATATTAAGAAAGGATTCTTTTAGTGTGGATTTGAAAACACGTTGACTTTTATAACGACCCTTGTGCCTTATAAGGCTTTAAGCAGTGTTTAACTGAAATCAACTCGCCTTTTATTTTCTACAGTTATGCTTGCAGTTTTATTTTCCTTATATTTTATACTCATTCCATATGACTAAATTTGACTAAAGATTATTTTTGCAAAACCTATTTTTATTGGGAGAAAGATCACACACCGTAAAGCAAAAGTCTTTAACTGAATTATCATTTTTAAGCATGGCTGGGGATATCCTTCCACCGGATAAAAAGATTGAAGGTATAATTATCGGCTTGCAATTTTTTGCCAATATTTCGTAAAATATGCATGTTATCGACATGTTTTTTTAATGGTCTATTGGGGAAGCACTTGACCACGATTTCGGTCTGATAAATGCGGCCTAAGATAAAACGCGCTTCTCTAGAAGGTACCTGTTTACTCTTCTCTTGAAGATCCCCAGATTGTACTCGACGGGGAACACAGATTTAGGAAGCATGTTCCAGTCCTTTGCTTCTAATGCAGTCTAATCGCTTTGTCCGGGCATGTGGAATGTCCACCATATGGCGATGCCTAGAATCTGTGCGCCTCGACGATCGATAGCATGTATATTAATGTATTTGGTCTATGAAATTTCACTTAATGGTAGGCTATTGTGAAAATTTGCAATATTTGTTTTTATGTCGCAAAATTAGCATTCAACGTAAAAAGGTAAACTTTTCAGCATTATATAAATCCTAAAATTATCAAATATTCTAATAAGATATCGACATGAGAGAAAAAGTAATCAAAAGGTATTTATAATAATTTTATGTAGTGAATATAAAAATCTGTAATACCGTTGACCCTGCAGGCCATCCCTGAAACTTCTCGCTTCATTGACGTAGTTTAAGCTAAAAGAAGCAAAAACTATACCTAAGTATATACAGGGTGAAATAGATCCACCGACACTCCTCTAAATATTACATTTAGAATCTTACAAACAATTGTTTTTTATGCTTCTATAGTATGTTGTAATAGTAAAAGTATTATTATTATTTTTTTGTAATTTTTACACATTGACAACCCTACTCGCCCGTCCGCGTCTATCGATACACAACACAACTCAACCACAGATTATGTATTCACTTACCTAAAGACGATGTTCGATGTGTCCTCCTTCTCTTTGTAGGCACACTCTTATTCTCTCGATTGTCTGCCGATGCACTCGCGAAAACATCCCGGTTTCTCGGTTTTTTTGGCGCAGATGATCAAACGCTATAACTAAACGTTCCATCATCTCCTCTCGTGTCTCACATACATCAGCATAAACCCGATCTTTTATCGTTCCCCACAAAAAAAATCCATTTCTGTGAGATCTGGGCAGCGAGCTGGCCACCGATGAGGCCCATAACGACCGATCCACTGATCACCAAAAAGTGAATTAAGGCAGTCGCGCACCTCCGATACTGAATAGCTAGGAGCACCGTCCATCTGGAACCACGCCGTGCGTCGATCTTCTGGCGAAAGATGGCTCAAATATTCCGCTACTTCAGTATTGAGCAAGTTCAGAAAACCGTGACGATTTAACGTAGGTGGCAAAAAAACCGGTCCGATGAGGTTTTCGCCATGAATAGCACCCCAGACGTTAACAGACCACCTTTGTTGATGAGCAGTATGACGATGAGCGTGAGGATTTTCTTGAGCCCAAATGCATTCATTTTGTCATTTTGTCATTTTAGGTAAACGCTGTAAAATTGCATAATTGTAAAATTGATTGTAGACAATAAAGGTTCCGTGGCTGCTACTTTTTTGCTGTTTCACATCAACAACAACAATCGATGTTTAACATCAACAAGTTTGTCATTGTAAATTGTAGAAGCGTTTCTATCGATAAAACGATATTACAACATGATATTCACATCTCTTAAACCAAAGATCACTGAACTTCGATCAGCTGAAACAGCCGAGACAGCGTAGGGTTGCCTCCGAAACTTTTTCTCGCAGAAATGATTATTGCGATTATCTAAGTAACGAATAGATATACACAAAAAATAATATTCAGACATTAAAGAGGATATGTAAATCTCCTCAAATTTTCCCGGAGTGTCGGTCGTTATTTTCCACCCTGTATTGTTGAGTTCAAAGAGTTTAAAAAATCTAGTTTGTAAAATGACATTTAGGAAATTAATGGTTGAAAAATATACATCATATTTTTTTTTTAAATTGATGATGGATTGTGATCTTTTGAATGGCATTCAACGCTATTTTTAACTCAAAATTGTTTTAATAGCTAAGAAATCGATAGGTTAAAATATCTGAAAATTTTCGCCATTGACAAATCCCAAATAAATCAAACGATTTTGATCCAATTTCCAGTATTTTGCGCAGTTTTTTAGAGGGAAACTGTAATTCGATTTTTATATCAATCGGTATATAAACCTGAAAGTTATTTAAACAATCTATCTATCTATACATGATATAGATATAATAAAACTGTAAGAGGTCGAATTCTGTACATTGAAGATATTTTAAAATTTTTTTTGGAAGATACTCTTTAATCGACACTGAAGCGAAAAATGTAATTTTTTTAAGTTTTGTCTGTCTGTCTGTCTGTCTGTGTCTGTATCAAGGCCGCGCATCACGCCGAATCTACTAAACGGAATTAAAATGAAATTTAGTATGGTTAAAATTCATACTCCGAAGAAGGTTATAGGATACTTTTTATCCCGAAATTCAATACGGTTCCCGTGGAATAGGGGATGAAAATAAAAACGTATATTTACAGTACCCGGCGATAAATATTGCACATCGACCTTTGGAAAGAGACAATCGGCTAATTTCGGCTTCGTAGAGCGTTATCTCTGTCGCACAAAATACAAACAGTCCGGTACCTATTAGGAGCTGTTAAAACAAGTATGATTTGCTTCTTTTGATATTTTTATTCTTTGTATAAAATACACTAATTTTTCTATAAGTGATGGCTTTAGGTTGGGGTAAAATAAAATAAAAAAACATTTTTACATTATGTTTACGTATTTAATTATTTTGGAACATTATAGCTTTAGTGTACATAATAAACACCATTATACCTATTGCTATAATGAGACATTGCAATAAAAATAATAATAATTCTATTTAGAGTTGATAACACCCACAAATTTAAATAATTTAAAGTTGTAATATGGCATCTTTCGGAAAAAAAGGGAAACCTTTACGAGGTCAGTCACGTGAAATTATCTACAATGTTTATAAATACTTTGTAAGCGAAGCTGATAGATTTAAAAAAAAAGTAGATGAAAATGTAAGTTGTTATTTTAAGAAGATTCAAGAGCGAGTTGCAAATGCCACTGGAATTTCAAGAAGAACTTTGAACAATATATTAAACGAAGTCAGTACTGAAACACATTCGACTGAAATTAAGTTCAGCACTCCAAAAAGAGGGAGACCAAAAAAGCAATTTCGTTTGGATATGGACGATTTTGATTACGATGTTGTTCGAAGAATGGTGTATGATTTTCACTTACGATTTAATGAACTGCCAACAATAAAATCATTAAAAGCTAAGTTATCTGAAGCTATTAATTACAATGGGTCTGAAAAAACGTTGAGAAAAATACTTCATGACATGGGATTTCAGTTCACTAAAATGGAAGATAATCGAAAAATTCTAATGGAAAAGCACGACGTTAGTCTCAAACGAATGGAATACCTTGATAAAATACGCAAATTTCGCGAAACAGGAAAAAATATCGTCTACATGGATGAGTCATATATACATGCATCCCACACTAAAGGGAAATCTTGGAGTGACGATAAGAAAAAAGGAGTAAAAAAGCCAATTTCAAAAGGTCAACGTTTGATAATAGTTCATGCGGGAAATGAAAAAGGCTTTGTACCCGGTGCTTTTTTAACGTATAAATCCACGGACACTACAGGTGACTATCACAATGAAATGAATAACGATAACTGTGAGAAATGGCTGGTTAACCAATTAATCCCAAATATACCCAGTGATTCTGTTCTAGTTATCGACAACGCACCCTATCACAACAAGTATGTTGAGAGACCCCCCAACTCAAACACCATTAAACGGGAAATGATCAACTGGTTAAACAGACATGAAATTCCAGTTGATCCAAAATTAACAAAAACCCAGATTTACGCTATTATATGTCAGCACAAGGAGAGGTATACAGAGTTTTCTGTGGACAAAATACTTGCCGAACATGGGCACACTGTGTTGCGATTGCCACCATATCATCCGGATTTTAATCCAATTGAAAATATATGGTCTCAACTGAAAGGCTATGTAGCCTCTAGAAATGTGGGTATGAACTTAACTACAGTAAAAACATTATTGACTGAAAAAGTAAACATGATCGGCGCTGAAGAGTGGAAAAAGGTTTGCGATCATGCAATCAAATGTGAGAATGAATATAGAAGCATTCAACACAGTTTAGACAATTACACTGATAGATTAGTAATAAATACGGCTGATAGTGACAGTGATATTGACCTCTTTGAGAGCACAGATAGTGAAATGGAAGTAATTGAGAATTAGAATTATTATTATTTTTATTGCAATGTCTCATTTTAGCAATAGGTATAATGGTGTTTATTATGTACACTAAAGCTGTAATGTTCCAAAATAATTAAATACGTAAACATAATGTAAAAATGTTTTTTTATTTTATTTTACCCCAACCTAAAGCCATCACTTATAGAAAAATTAGTGTATTTTATACAAAGAATAAAAATATCAAAAGAAGCAAATCATACTTGTTTTAACAGCTCCTAATAGGTACCGGACTGTTTGTATTTTGTGCGACAAAGATAACGCTCTACGAAGCCGAAATTAGCCGATTGTCTCTTTCCAAAGGTCGATGTGCAATATTTATCGCCGGGTACTGTAGCTTTAATTCATTAACCTGCTGTCCGAAATCCTTTATTATTTTTTGTTCAAAAGTAAGTACTATAAAGATTATCCCTTAAAAATTTCAAAGTCATCAGTTTTATAATTTAGAAGTTACAGACATCACAAGTTTCAACGGTTTCCGGGTGGTATGTCCAGTTGAATGTGACACCCGGCTTGTATACAAAACCTTTGAACGCACAGCTCATTATAAGTTAAAAATATCATTTCATAGTGTTTGTATAATGGATATAACCCGAAAGATCAGTTTAGAATATATACTGTTTTATCAAAATGTTATAATTGCAATTTTACTAGCCTAAAAATAAGTAAAATATGTGTAAAATGTAAACCTAAACATTTTATTTATTTATATAAGAATTATATTTGAAAATTGTTCAGTTTTTTGCCAAAATCTCAGAAAATATGCATCTAATCGACATTAAGTATACTTACTAACAGAATTTGTTCTTTATAAAATTTTACGTATAATAGTGAATTTTCCCAATAGCCTATCCTAGACTATTGGGAAAATTCACTATTTTGTTTTTACATTACATAACGTAAAAAAGGGTAAAAAGTGTATCCACGATTAGCCGTAGATACTATCTCACACAATCGAACCCGGGACCTCATATGGTCAACGATGACACCGGACCACTAAACAACACGGTGAATATTTCAAAATTCTTTGAAAATGAATGAAACTTCTGCGAAGTGTAGATGTTAGAGTGCCTAAACTGCTTAATGTACTCATTAAAGTCAGATTCCAAAATACTTTTAAAAAAAATATTAAGTAAAAAATACGAACATATACTTATAAATTCAGTCCTGGATAAGATCAACATCTTATAGAAAAAACTTTAGACAAAGATAACTTCATCAAAACAAATTCAATACAATGTTACGTAACTTTCCTTTATGAGAATCGAAAATCAAAAATGTGAGAAAAAAATACGTGGCTTTGTAGTTTTTTATTGAAGTATCGTCACTCCCGGTTCCCTTGCGTGGTAGGCAGAGTAAACCGAACGTCTATAGACTTTCCGGTTCACCGCGTTTCACCGGTTTGTCGGTTGGTGATATAAATGGTAATCCTCATCGCCGCATAAACCGACACGTTAACGATTATCCACCATTTTTAGCGATAACCGGAACCGACAGTTTTACGTGCTCATCCGAGGCACGAGAGTGGTAATATACCACTCCGCCAGTCTTTGAGTTGCTACTGAGATTTTAGATATTCGAGAAAATCCTCGAAAATATTTCAATAACACGTTTGCCCGATCCGGGGATCGAACCCGGAACCACATGATCTGAGCCGAATAGGTTATCCCAAGACCACGAGGCAGACTAGTTTGTTATTAATAAAAAACCCTTGAATGCTTATCTTGCTTATTGAAAATGATACAAATTTACATTAAAAACATCTTTTAGAGATTTAAAAATAATAATAAATTTAAGAAAAGTGCAACAAGTTTTTTTACTGCAAATCGTTTTCAATGAACAAAGATAAGCTTCTTAGTCAAAAGTTATTTTGTTTTTTAATAATAACAAACCACAAAGCCATGTGTTAATTAATTAAAAAAAATAAACCTGAATAAATTATATTTTTAACTTCCCGCTATGTGTCTAAATAAGGAAGTTACTGATTTTACCCCGATTTACGAAAATCGAGTGTTCACCAGATCTTCGCGTTTTGAGGTCCTAGGAACCTTTTTCGACTACTTTCATGATGACGTGTGTGTGTATGTGTGTGTGTGTGTGCGTATGTGTGTGTATGAGTGTGTGTGTAAGTGTATGTGTGTATGTAAACATCTCATACCTTTGAACGGCTTGACCAACCGAAACGCGGTTAATAAATAGAATTCGATTGGATTCAACTCAACTTAGATTTCCTGAAAAATTTAACCAATTCAGTCAAGGAGATTTTGAGAAATTTTGAAAAAACCTCACATAAGTTTTTGGCGAAACAGTATTTTTTAATACAATTTCCAGATTAATGTACCGATAGAGTACAAAATTTACAACTAAAATAAAACTGCCACCAATGTATAAATTGCATCAAAATTTATTCATCAGTTCGAAAGTTTATAGTTGCCGCAAAATTTTGCAAAAGTATTTTTTTGACATAGTTTCGAAATTTTTTTGAATAATCATTTTTAATCTTCTGCAATATTTTAGTACTAAAAACTACATTGAATGCCGTTTCAAAAATCAAAATCGAATCAAAATTTTAAAAGTAACAGTTTTCAAACCACAAAATTACGTTTTTTACAGTAAACTTACTACATATTGTTTAAATAACTTTCAGGTTTATATACCGATTCATATAATAATAGAATTAGACTTTCGATTTTTATATCAATCGGTCGGTATACAGTAAACTTATTGTTACCTATTGTTTAAATAACTTTTAGGTTTATATACCGATTGATATAAAAATCGAATTACAGTTTCCCTCCAAAAAACTGCGCCAAATACTAAAAAATTGGATCAAAATCGTTTGATTTATTTGGGATTTGCCAATGACGAAAATTTAAAAAAAGTTTTTTTTTACATTTCTTTGAGATTTTTTAACCTATCGATTTTTAGCTATTAAAACAATTTTGAGTTAAAAAATAGCGTTGAATGCCATTTAAAAGATCACAATCGATCATCAATTTAAAAAAAGTATGATGTATATTTTTCTACTACTACTTATACTGAGCTCCTCTGGCCAACTTCTTGCTTCATCATCGGAATTTGGAGGACTCTAGTTACCACCAAGCACCGTAGTGCTCGTCAACACGAATCAAATGAGCCCAAATTCGATAGAGTCTTGTTATTAAATGATTTTTAAACATTTAATTACTGAGTTCATGTTGTCGCTTTCCGATTCCATCATCGTATCAGGTCTATCATATAACAAGTTTTTATTGTCATCCAATTTACATATGTATACAAAATTTCAGCTCTATCGGTAACCGGGAAGTGGTTTTTTTTTTGTTACTTGCAAGGTTTGATTTCAGACATCGGCATAGTTAAAATAAATAAAAAATGCTCATAAAATAAAAACTACTGGGCCTACTTGAATCAAATTTTTATGGGACCAATTCGAAGCTATTTCGCATCAAACAAAAAAGAACACGTAAATTGGTTCAGAAACCTCAAAGAAATCGGTGTGCATACATAAAAAAATATATACCGGCCAAAAAAATTGAGAACATCCTCCTTTTTTGAAGTCGGTTAATGAAGTCGGTTAAAAACTAGATGAACGAGTTTCTGAACCGATTTACGTGATTCTTTTTTTGTTTGATGCGAAACGGTTTCGAATTGGTCCCAAAAAACAGAAAAAGAATCACGTAAATCAGTTCAGAAACCTCGGAGAAATCGGTGTACATACATTACAAAAAATGTACCGACCGAATTGAGAACCTCTTCCTTTTTTTAAGTCGGTTAAGGAGCCCAAACTCGATAGAGTTGTGTCGTTTTAGTACTGAGCTCCTATGGCCACCTTCTGGCTTCATCATCGGAACTTGGTGGATCCTAGTTACCACCAAGCACCGTAGTGCTCGTCAACACGAATCAAACGAGCCCAAACTCGATATAGTTGTGCGATTTAATTACTGAGCTCCTATGGACACCTTCTGGTTTCGTCATCGGACCCTGCAGGAACCTAGTTACCACCAAGTACCAAAGTGCTCGTCAACACGAATCAGACGAGCACAAACTCGATAGAGTTTTGTAATTTAAATACTGAGCTCCTATGGTCACCTTCTGGCTTTAACATCAGACCCTGGAGGATCCTAGTTACCACCAAGCACCAAAGTGTTCTTCGACTTCGATCAAACGAGCTCAAACTCGATAGAGGTCTGTCATTTAATCACTGAGCTCCTATGGTCACCTTCTGGCTTCATCATCGGACCCAGGAAGATCCTAGTTACCACCAAGTACCAAAGTGCTCGTCAACACGAATGAAACGAGCCCAAAGTCGATAGAGCCTTTTTATTATACGATTTTTAACTATTTAATTACTGAGTTCCAGTTGTTATAACTAGTTATAAAAGGAACTACTCTTGACACAAAAGTCTTTGTTCTATCTTCCGTCTGTCCGTCAATTCGGTCAGTTCAGGAGATAGACATAACTTCCATGTTGTTCCAGTTCTGAAAAGGAACTTTTCTTTTTTTTATGGTAGTCGAGCAACGGCAGCTCCTCCGGAAGGAAATCAAAATGTGCTGTGGCTAATGACGTGTCTTGTTTTGGGTATAATAATTTCTTACAGATTGTGCATGCTACTTCAGCAACGGTGGTTATAAAATTACGCTCAGTCATTGAACGAAGCCTTTGTGACATTTGACGCGCTGCCACTAGTCGGTTCTCACATTGCTGTGCAGACTCGGTTGCTGTACGGTATCGTAGCTCTCTGCTCCGCGGACTCCTTAGCTAAATGCTCCTTAATGAGACCAAATCTATGAGCTTTCGGCTCGGCAGATTCGTTCGCTAGACGCTCATTACTGAGACCAAGTCTATTAGCTCTCCGCTCAAAAGATTCATTCGATATACGCTCTTGGATCTTACCGAGTTTAGAATTATACCGCACAAAAATTTCTTGACGTTAGCGTAATTTCATGTGTGCTTTCATGGCCAACACACATTTTTCATGATCTTTAATAGCCTAATAAGAACGTGACATTGTATTTCGAATAGCATTTTTACGGAGACGACTACTTTTATCCGTTCCGGTTTCTTGAGATCTATATTTTTTAATGGGCGCATCTGTTGTAGGTCTACCCATAAATAATTGACAATACAACAATACACTAAAAAGTATTAAATAAAAATAACTACGTTAAAAAAACCGACTTCAAAAACTAAAATGTAAAAAAATAATAAAGATTTAATATTAATTAAATACTACCTATTATTTATATGTGCTATTTATTAATAGGTTTGAAGTCGGTGCCAAGACTTAAACAAATATTAATATTTTAATCACTCAAATGAATACGAGCAAATTAATAAAATAAAATTACTACTTTAAAGATTGAAATGCGTAAATATACCGAAAAAAGAGCAACTAAATGTTAATATTATAAGCAGCTTCAATCAATACGAAGAATAAAAAAAAAAAAAAAATTAATCAACAGAATTCCTAAACTAAATGGTCATGTGAATTAATGTAGATTTATTAATTAAGCTAAAACGCATCGAAATTTTTTATTTAGAATTTACGCCACATAATGGTAGAATATGTTGATAGCTTAATTTATTTTTAACAACTTGTAACACCCATATTCTTGTAAATAAATATTTTCTTTCTTTCTTTCAAAAATTTATGTATTCAAGACGTCCGCGTTCATCAACGACGTCTGCCCGCGCGTGCATGTCGAATTGGCTTGGTACCGACTTCAAACCTCTAATCAAGGATTTATAACGTTATAATTTCGATATTTTTGCTGTTTCGTGATTGGTTCCCTGCGTTTCATGCTGTTTCGTGATTGGTTCGTCAACTAGCGCTAGAAGACAACGTCATAATATCATATACCCTAAACCAATCACAACGACGCAAATATATCGAAATCATAACGTTTTAAATCCTTGCCTCTAATAGGTAAATAGCACATATAAATAATAGGTAGTATTTAATTAATATTAAATCTTTATTATTTTTTACATTTTAGTTTTTGAAGTCGGTTTTTTTAACGTAGTTATTTTTATTTTAAAAATGTATTTGTTTACCTAACAAAGGGTCCACGGATTGGTTAAACAATATCTTGATTACGTACGAGGACGTACTAAAAGTCAGATGGCCGAGCTGTTAGGATATTTTTAATAACTGTGGGTAAATGCTTATGATTTATTATGTAAATATATTAACTAATATTTTAATAATAACAGATGTTTAAATTTTAACGGTAAAGCGGTTAAAATTTAAACTCAACTACGCCAATTGTCACCTGTTGGTGGCGTGATTAGAATTCCGCCTTAATCATTCATTTTTACCATTCTATATCGGACAATCCACGAGAACGGTTCTATATTTGATACTTATCGAAATATTAAGTCGTTATATTAAATGTAATGCAACGCAGTGGATAAGAATATGTGATTATGTTGAAAATATCGAAAACCACTTAAAATGAGAATTGAGAATAATCGCATGTAAATGGAGGATATTATATATAAGAATCAATGTAATAAATGATAATTCAAAACTAATGTTTTTTTCTGGACTAAAAGTTAACATATTATACAACTAGATTATCAAATATTAATTAGTGACATTCTCTCATATCGATATTCTATATTTTGTGAGTCTCATTTCATATAACATGTCTTTTGGTTAATAAAAAGTAGACTTATTATAATTTTTGCACACTGACATTACCGGTAGACTATTTCAAAATACGTAACACCTTTGTAACCGATTCTTCTATATTTTTAAGTACCAAATATTACTTTAAAATCGATATAATTTAACAGTTAATTTATTTACCTTTCTTTTTCTTGCCGTTTTAATGATCTTTAAAAAAAATACGTTGTTAGATATGTGGGCACGAAGAATATACTATGCTTTGTCGTTTTAAGTTTCAGATAATTTAAATACTTGAAAAATCACTCGTAACAATGGAGCGGTCACGTGGTAACGAGAGAATGAAATAAAAAGTGCCTTGCCGTCAACGAAGCCTGTCTCCCTCGTGTAAGCAGAACGTCTTTTACTACGGATGACCGAGTATGAGTGGAGTTTGATACGACGGGTAACACTACTTTGCAAATTCACCAGGAAACGAACTTACTTTGATATATCAGCAAAGAGGTTTATTAGGAAAAATGGTTGGATTTCCCAACAAGATGGCTGTGAAGCTGTGAACTGTTAGGCAATTCGTCACCGCGCAGTATCCGTTTTTATAACCACCGCATATATTACGTTTGAATTAAGATATTAGATAAATGTTTTATTTAAAATTAAGATGCTCCGTAGATTGGCATAATTTAATACAGAAGACAAAAACAGCTGGAGGGTTAAATAAATGTGAAAATCATGCATTCCTTGTTAGTGCAGTTTTTCCAGTCATTCGTTTGATTACTGTCTTACGATATTAAAAAAAAAAGTAATGGAAACAAATGTTCTTTTAGTAACAATTTCATTAAAAAAATTACTTGGCTGAGCCTAGAATAATTCACCAATTAATTCATTGAAAATTAAATTTTTTTTGGGTGGCATTTCGAAATGCATAGTATTTAGGAAACCTCATATCTTTCAGATGATATCAAGAATAACAGATAGAAATAATAATTAAATCTATTGTGTAATAGATAACATAATTTATATTAGGCTCAACGATTGTATTAAAATAAAGCTCTTCCTATAAAAACTCTATAGGAAGGAAAAATTTCGTCGGATGAAATTAAGAAAAAGTATTTTCGAAAATACGGGCACTATTAAATTTAAGGAATCGGAAACATAATATTTTTCTGTAGTAAAATGCTTAACTGGTTACAAATTTGTTTATATGTATATAATGTTAGACCCCTATTTGACTATACTTATATTTTTAACTAGAGTAAAGTTGTGCATTAAACACCAGAGCATGATTTGGAATATACGTTAAGTCATGAAACTATTGCTCAATTGATTACTTAAATACTATTGGTTATACACGTAATGACTCAATCGAGTGACCAATCAGAGCTCTGGTGACGAACGGACAACCGAAGTAAGAAAGTGAATTTTGATTGATTACTGTGCTGATTTTCGAAGTGTTAACAAGTAAGAACTGAAATAAAGATATAGTGAAATATACAAAGTTCTGATTTATTCGGCGAAGTCGTTTTAGTAGTATAAAGTGAAAGTGAAGTGTCTAAAGTCAGTGGTGCCAACATATCAGAAATTGGGATTTAGAGTCTCATAAGTTGATTTCAATAGACTCGAAGAATTCACGACCCACAGAAAAATAAATCGCTAATTATATAAACTGATAAAGGTGAGTTGCTTTTTACTTTAACGTATTTTTTTTTTTTCTCTTGGTGCCTTTTGTGGTTGGTTCAAATGATGATTACGTGTAAGTTTTTTTTTCTCCCGAGTGTAACCTTGTTTTTAATTAGTAGCCTAGTAAATAAATATAAGGATTTTATGTGTAATATTTGTTGAAATTGTGCACACAAGCAGTTTATTGTGTATAGTAAGTAGCAATTAAATAGCAGTGTTTAATAGAATATGTACAATTACAATAAATTAAGAAAGTACTTTTATTTTATTTTTTATTTTTTGGCTGTATTGAGTTCTTATATAAACTATTCGTATAAGATAGAAAAACAAAGAATCCTTTTCACTCGCCAGAATTGGTTCAATGACATAACTTTATAAATGTTTTAAATTAATCATTAATATATTTGTGAAGCAGAAATGTGATTAAAAACTAGTTTAATTAATTTTGATATTAGTCCTAAATACCCGTTACCCTTAAATAAGGTTACAAAAGATACTTTGAACTTGCTTTAAGATAAAAGATACGATTTTAAAGTTTTGTTCTGTTCGTGAAATCAGATTCTAATGAATTAATAACGAACTGTAATAAAGCAATAATACCTTAATATTTAAATGCATTTTTCTTTAAAGAAAGTATCTTCACGCCCATATCCCCGAAAGGGTAGGCAGAGGTACAAGTGCACCCACGATTAGCCGAAGATACTTGGTCCCACTATGTGATAGGTGGCAAGCCTATCGCCAACCGGGCACTTTCCAATCCCGGGCAATGTTGTTTTTATCAGAAAACTGAAAAAACACATTTCTGAATTGCCCGACCCAGGAATCGAACCCGGGACCTCTGTGGTCAACTCCGACACCGGACCATTACACCACAGAGGCGATATATATATGTCATTTTTCTTTAATTAAAGCTTAATCTAATTAATTATGTACATATTGTAGAGAAATGTGTAAAATTCTTGTATAAATTATTAGATATTTGCACAATATATAAAATGTTCTGGTTCAAAAATATTTTAAATATTGGTATGAGGTGAATAATTATTAATGAAATATACGTTTATACAACCTTGCATTTCAAAACAGTTTCCCCTTTTATCTACTTAATACTGTTCAGAAAAATTATCCATTTCAGGTGACCATGAGTAAGAGAGACTATACTCCACGAAGGCTTTGCACCTCCATTGCCTTCACGATGCTCTCGAAGCAAAGCTCGTTCCCGTGAACGCTATCCAGAGCGCTCACGAAGCAGACACGGTGGCTCCGTTAGCCGCAGACACGAGACACGGTCTACCGACCGTCACCGCGAGTCCCGGGCACGCAGTAAGCGTGAGAGTGGCTCGCATAACAAGCGAGAATCAGGGTCGCGTCGGCAGGGGACGCGGTCACGTAGTCCGCACGCGCCTTCACGCTGCAGGCAAGAAGTGGAACGCGAGACGACGACGCACTGTTCGGTGTCGAGGTGCCCTTGCGACTTCAGAGATAAGCAAAACTGTGACGCCAGCCCCCGTGGCCTGGTGTTGGAGCAGACGACGACTTCAGAGAAAACTAAAATGAGTGAGTTTGATAGCAATGTATATAAACTTAGTAGCGATAACATTCTGTCTCAATTAGTTAATGCATTACAAACAATAGGGAAAGATAATAGATTGACCGGACAAAATACACTACCGGAATTTGACCCCTCGCGCAAGGAGCAGACTATAGATATGTGGTTGCACAAGGTGAATGAATGTGCAGTCATATATAATTGGAACGAACACCAATTTATTCATTTTGCGTTACCAAAACTAAAGGGTTTAGCTCAGAAATGGTATGAGGGACTAAGTACGGTTTTGTATTCATGGCCCGAGTGGCAAGATAAATTGAAAGTCGTTTTCCTATCGGAGGAAAACTATGCACAGCTATTGACGACAATGCTTTCTAAGCGTGCCCGTTTTAATGATTCTTTAGAAGATTATTTTTATGAGAAAGTAGTATTATTGAATCGATGTGGAATAGTGGAAAAACGAGCGGTAGATTGCATAGTTTACGGAATAGAAGATCGTAGTGTTAGATTGGGGGCCGAAGCAGTTAGATTTAACTCGTCTGAACAGTTACTTCCTTATCTTAAGAATGTTAGGTGTAGCCAAGTAGCCAATGATCGTAAGAGAACGCGTACATTTGAAGCTAAAACTAGTTCAATACTAAAAGATGGGACCAAAGACCGTAGCATCAAATGTTTTAATTGTCGCATGGAGGGACATTACGTGTCAAGTTGTACTAAGCCTATTATTAGGTGCGAACAATGTTCACGCTATGGGCATACGAAAGATAAGTGTCGCAATAATACTACGTCTTAAAAATAATGACAGTAAGAATATTAGAACTGTTATGACAATAAGCAATAGTTGTTCTATTTCGCCGAAGTATTACAAACAGGTAATTTTAAATAACAGATCCATTAACTGTTTTATAGATTTTGGCAGTACTGCTTCTATGATAAGCTTGGCTGCCGCAAAAGAATTTTTACCTGATTGGAATACTGATGACGACTTGCCGTTATTAAGAGGGTTTGGAGAAGCAGTGGTGAAACCGTTGGGTAGTGCAACAGTAGACCTAGTGATAGACTCAGCTAAAGCTAGGCTTGAAATCCTAATAGTACCAGAACAAGTCATGCGTGTTCCTTTAATAGTGGGCCAGACTTTTACGGAGCAGTCTCACATATTAGTAGAAAAGAATTCGGATGTCTTAAATTTTAAATCTGTCGACCATAACTTGAATCTTAAACTTTTTTGCTTAGTAGATACCGTCATTAATTGCTTAATACTTGTAAATTATCGGACAGACTCGATATATACAGGGGATATTTACATTGAAAATAGTAACCGTTTTGAATTTGGTAAAGAACATTTCTTAATACAGGGACTCTTTTCGGTTATTAATGGTAAGGGGTTTATGCTAGTTAAGAGTTTATCAACACAACCATTCATTTTAAAAGCGGGACAATTATTAGCTAGATGTAAGCGAGCTAGCTTAGATACGCCTGAGACGAACAATATAACAGAAGTTTTGAACATAAAAGAAATCGAATCACATGGGGTCATAAAGGAATCTGACATTATAACTGACGGGACACTAGACTCACTCACTTTAAATAGTTTAGTTGAACTGCTTAACAAATACCGGTCGTGTTTTGCTTTTAGTATGAAAGAGTTAGGTAAGACTGATCTGGTTAAAATGGAAATCCGACTTAAAGATGAGGAACCCGTGGTATATTGGCCGTATAGATTACCCTTTAGCGAAAGGGACAAGGTACGAGCTATGGTACAGGAATTAATAGATTGCGGAATAGTAAGGTCTTCAAATTCGAATTATGCCAGCCCGATTGTCTTAGTAAAGAAAAAAACAGGTGACATTCGTTTATGCGTAGACTTTCGGGCTCTAAATCGGAAGACGATCAAAGAAAATTTTCCTTTACCAAGAATCGATGATCAATTAGATGATCTAGCGGGGTATTCGTACTACTGTACGCTAGATTTAGCATCTGGGTACTATCAAATACCTATTAAGGATAGCGACTGCCATAAAATATCTTTTGTTACACCCGACGGCCAGTATGAGTTTACCCGGATGCCATTCGGATTAGTTAATGCGCCATCTACGTTTATGAGAACCATTAATATGGTACTTAATAGAAGTAATAATAACGTTTTAGACTCTAGGTCTAGAAGGATTGCATCAGCATATATGGATGACATTATTATCCCATCAACCTCCATTAATGAAGGCCTCTCTAAATTGGAAGAGGTTTTGATCATGCTTCAAGAAGCAGGCCTTACCTTGAAATTATCCAAGTGCTGTTTTTTCATTAATAATGTGAACTATATAGGTTATGAGCTCAGTTCCAATGGGATTCGCCCAGGAAATACTAAGGTAGAAGCTGTCCAAAACTTCCCAGTACCTACGAATCAACATTCCGTAAGGCAATTTATCGGGTTGTGTAGTTTCTTCCGGAGATTTGTGAGAATGTTCTCAGTGATTGCTAAACCACTCACTGCCCTGCTGAAAAAAGATGCACCTTGGGTATGGGGAACCGCACAAAATGAGGCATTTGAAAAACTTAAAAATGCGTTGATACAGAAGCCTACTTTGGCATTATATGATCCTAAAGCTATAACCGAACTACACACCGACGCGTGTAAATTTGGGGTAGCTGGAATATTGATGCAGAGGGATAGCAATGGAATCCTAAAACCGGTGGCTTATTATAGTCGCCAGACGACCACAAATGAACAGCATATGACCGCTTACGAACTAGAAACCCTTGCTTTAATAGCAAGCCTCCAAAGGTTTCGAGTTTACCTGATAGGCATAGAATTTAAGGGCTTTACAGATTGCAACTCTCTACGAGCTACTTTTCTGAAGCGTGACCTTATTCCACGCATTGCTCGGTGGTGGATTGCAATGCAGAAATTTAATTTTTCAATTGAATATCGTCCTGGAAAGTCAATGTCGTATGTCGATGCGTTAAGTAGAAATCCACCACCGAGTAATACTGTAAATGGGGAAGGAATGGTGTTAAAAATAAACGAAACTGATTGGCTAAAAACCGTTCAGGAATCTGATACAGAAATACAGCGCAAAATTTCCGTTTTAAACGATCCTAAGTCACAAGATACCTTAGATATCAAAACTAATTACGTAGTAAAGAATGGCAGGCTCTATCGTAAGACCGAACAGGGTGAAAAATGGGTAGTTCCGAAGGGAGTAAAATTTCAAATGCTAAAGAAGTGTCACGATGACATTGGACATTTTTCTTTCGAGAAAACTTTGGCAAAGCTCAAAGAAGCGTACTGGTTTCCTAAATTGAGACGTTTCACGAAGAAATATGTTCAGTCTTGTCTTGAGTGTGCATATTCTAAGTCATCGTCAAGTAGGAAACCACCTTTGCACCCTATTTCCAAGGGTAATACTCCATTTGAAACCCTTCACGTCGATCATGTCGGCCCGTTTGTAAAAAGCTCAAAGGGCCAAACATATTTGTTGGTGATCATTGATGCTTATACAAAATTTTTAATTCTGAAACCCACGAGAAATACAAAATCATCTGTCGCAATTGATAAATTACGTGAATATTTTAGTATTTTTGACATCCAAAAAAGATTAGTCTCAGACAGGGGATCGTGTTTTACTAGTAAGAAGTTTACCAAATTTATGGAACAGTTGGGTATCAAGCATATTCTTAATGCCGTCGCGACACCTCGTGCCAATGGCCAGGTCGAGCGATATAACCGTACACTCTTGGAAGCATTGACGGCAAAGTGCATTGGCAGTGACGAAAAGAAATTAATACAACTTATAACAAATGTATAGGTAAAACCCCGGCTCAGGCTCTTTTTGGTCTTAGTCTCACTGGCATTACAGAAGGTAAGATTAAACTTTATTAATATAGCACTTTATAGCACTATATAGCACTTTAAGATTAAACTTTATTAATAATACTAGCACTGATGATAGTAAGTCTATGGAATGTATTCGGGAAGAGATTAATGAATATATTGAAAATTATCAGGCAAAACAGAAAGCGTCTTATGATAAGAACACGTGTAGGCCTAGGGAATATAACGTTGGTGAGCATGTCAGTGTAGAGCGTGAGATACAGGCTACGGATTCTAGTAAAAAGCTTGTGCCTCGTTTCCAAGGACCCTACAGGGTCATTGAAGTTTTGGGAAATGGTAGATATAAAATTGAGGACACCCCAATTACAAAAAAAAATAATCGTACCTACTCAACCGTTGTAGCTGAAGATAAACTTAAGCCGTGGTTAAATTTTCGTAGGTCTAACAGTGATTCATCCACCAGTAGTGACGAATCCGCGAGGAATTAATTTATTCTGTTAATTAATGCTCAGGGTAAGACTGTAGTTAACGCAGTAGAGACAGAGTGTTACAGCTATTGAGGCTAAGTAAGATTAGTAGCAGCAAGGTAGATGAGACTTGCGCTGCTAACACGGTTTCAAGATAGATGAGGCTTGACCCGTGATATATGTATTAGTATGTAACTTTAATATTATTAACGTATACGTATTATTGTAAATGTATATATATGTATTTGTATTGAAATTATTTAGCAGGAGCAAGGTAGATGAGACTTGCGCTGCTAACACGGTTTCAGGATAGATGAGGCTTGACCCGTGATATATGTATTAGTGTGTAACTTTAATATTATAAATGTATACGTATTATAATAAATGTAGTATATATATTATTTTTTATTTATTTGTATTGAATTTTGTTTTTAGCAGGAGCAAGGTAGATGAGACTTGCACTGCTAAAATGTTTTAAGATGGGTAAGGCTTGATCTCTGATAGCCACATTATATATGTATTTGTGTTAATTTATTTAGCAGAAGCAAGGTAGATGCGACTTGCAGTGTTGACATGGTGTCAAGATAGATGATGCTTGGGCCGTGCTAACTTATTGCATAAACTGTCGATGTTTATTAAAACAACTGTATTAAAACTTGAAGTGTTGCTTAATGTTGAATAGGATATGAGAAAGGATTTGTGTAATGTCGAACTTGAATAATTGTTTTACGTATATTTATGAGAAAAATATTAATTTAAATACATTATAATTTATCTAAATATATATTTAGAAACTTGTTACTTAATAACATAAGTTTAACGTTAAAATAAATTTGTATAAAATTGTATAATAATGTAGTTTGGCCATGGGTTATCTGTTAACTTAAAACAACTACACGAGGTCGTGTAGGTTAACGGATGGCCGAATGTTAGATCCCTATTTGACTATACTTATATTTTTAACTAGAGTAAAGTTGTGCATTAAACACCAGAGCATGATTTGGAATATACGTTAGGTCATGAAACTATTGCTCAATTGATTACTTAAATACTATTGGTTATACACGTAATGACTCAATCGAGTGACCAATCAGAGCTCTGGTGACGAACGGACAACCGAAGTAAGAAAGTGAATTTTGATTGATTACTTGTGCTGATTTTCGAAGTGTTAACAAGTAAGAACTGAAATAAAGATATAGTGAAATATACAAAGTTCTGTTTTATTCGGCGAAGTCGTTTTAGTAGTATAAAGTGAAAGTGAAGTGTCTAAAGTCAGTGGTGCCAACAATAAGTACTGTGACTTAATCTCTCGCTATCCCACTATTTTAAAATTCGGTAGTGCAAAGTCTAAGTAACGATGAAGGGAAATCGGATTCATCAGGTATGAAGAGCACTAATTAGATTATCGGTAAGACCCTTCGGATGCAATATGAGTTATTCAATTGATCAATGCGATCTTTTGCACTATATCTGAAGAAAATTAGAGAATAGTTAGACTATATATAACACCAACTTAACTGTCATAAGGTTATAGGTTTGCAATTATATAAGTTTGCAATTTGCATATTAATGCATCCGATTTACAATTGAGATAGCAGTTTTTCCTCCTCGTTTTAGCGAGAGAGATCTAACGGAAATCACGAAAATTATGCTCCGTTGGAGTGGCAAGATAAAAAGGGCTTTTATATTTCACATAAAATTCTTTAAAGTTGGTGCAAACGGTTGCTTACTAATTAAATGAAAATGAAAACATAGCGAAAGTATAATGGTTTCTAGTTTACTTTGGAACCCTAAAAGGGATGATTTAATATTTATTTACGCCGTGTTGGTCCCGGCCTCCTTTGTAGAATAGGCCAACTGCCGTTCTGCCAGGCAGGTCGTAAAAGGCGACCGATTGGCTATCGAGTCACTACCATCGTGGCTACTAGGTGGTAGAGTTCTGCATTGTCTCGCCCGGGTCTGGTACCACCGCCTTACCTATTCCTGCCGCAATAGCGTCAGCGCTTGTCGCTGTCGTGTTCCGGTTTGGAGGGTAAGGTAGCCGGTAAACTTATGCATGTGGCATTAGACCTCGCCACAAGATAGCAACGCACCATTAACATCTTTGGTGTCTATAGGCGATGGTTGACTCTTTCCACCAGGAGACCCATCTGCTTGTTTGCTATCTTATAATATAAAAAAAAAAAAAAAAAAAACTTTGTTTTGAATTCACAGTAACATTCCAATATAAGAATTAATGGATTTTATTGGTTACACGTATATATAAAAATACTTCAATGAGAGAAATGGTCTTGATTCAGGGTGAACACGATTATTATAACATTTAAGATATTTTGGTATGTGATGAAACCCGGGAGGTTCACTACAATATTATGGATATTACTGATATGTATTATACTATGGTTTCAGTTGTGAAAAATGATTTACACCAAAACCATAGACAGAGGATTAGATACATATATTGTTGTGAGTCGGAAGCCACAATAATATATTATGATTGAAGAATGTACGATAGTTACGGTAGTAAAACCCAGGAGGGTTATAGCAGTGTAAGGGATGGATGGATACATTATTTTATTTAAATACTAGTTGTTGCCAGCGATTTCGTTCGCGCGGACTTCGTTTACTCCGCACAGCCTCACCCCCGTAGGTGATAGCGTGATATGTAGCCTATATGTTGACCCGACCTATTAGTAATATTCATGCAAAATTTGAAGTAAATCCATGCAGTACTTTTTGAGTTTACCCTGGATATACATACAGACAAACAGACAAAAATTCTAAAAAACTATATTGTTGGTTTCTATATCAATTGTAGATCACGCCCCAAGTATTTTTTTAAAAAAATATTTAATATACAGTTTTAATTTTCTTACGCTTTTATTATATGTATAGATTATCGATATGTATGATACTACATATTGTTTTGGTTGTCAAAAAGAAACTCACCACTAACAAAAAACGGTTGCGGGTCGGTAGAGTCGCAATAGTATATTATACGGGTATATTATACAGGTGTGAATAAATAAATAGAGATTTATTTATTTTATTAATAGGGTTGATTGCAATATATGAATATTATTTAATTTATTGGAAAAAAATATAGTTCTTGGGTTAAATTGGATATATGTATTGGATAGTTATGATGGGACTGGGAAAACTATATCTATATATTGTAATAAATTGTATACATGATAATAGAGGACACGATCAGTTGATTTTGCTGAGTTTAGAATTAAAGAATAGTATTATATTAAAAATAAATATGTGACAAAATTTGTATATTTATTTTTATTATAATATTGGTCCTATCGAATATGTATGTTCTAGAATCTACCAATTTTATCTAAGGAGATTTTGATGTCTGTAGCAAAATAATAAAAGAAATAAAATACATACATAACGATTGTTTGAGTTACTTGGTGAGCATTAAAGTTTATTATGAAATTATTTTACATCGAGAAATACCAGTAAATGCCAGAACAATTTGAAAAAAAAATGTTAAAACACCAGTTTTGTAACATTAAAGGATTCAATAATTTTAAATATGGTGTTACTGTATCGCTTTGAACTCTCACTTCTTTTTACTTTCACATGGTTTACTTAGTCTGTTGTGACATAAAATTCTTGCTTACTAGAGAATACATGGAACATAGAATAAGCGGAATAGGCAAGTACATACATTTGTATCAGGACCGCGATCGCCATACTCACACATAAAATAAGCATTATTGCATATAAACTACTAGTGCAAACCTTGTTTCATTGGTAGTTTTCATTTTAAATAACAATAATCCGAAACACACAAACAGAACATTTAAAAATATACCAAACTGCGTTACAATACATTTTATTTTGCTACAAAAAAAAGAGTATTTACGTCCTTTTGTAGTCTATTGAAAATAGACTCATCTATTTGTACAATAGTGAAACTATAATCTTACTAGTATCGCTATTCTACATTAGATGGCAGTATTGATTTTTCCGTAGTTTTCAGTTGGTCATATTTGAGTAGAGAACTTTCTAGAACGATATACGTAATGACTGTCATTACGTATATCTTTCTAGAAAAATTAGGTCAAACTAAAATGAACTTTATATGTAAGGTGTACGGCTGATTTTAGCTTGACTTTCTATTATATCATTAGAGATTATATTAAATCAGGAATTTAATTAAAATAAAATGAAAATTGTACTTTCGGATGATATGAAATATCTCCATTTTAATTATCTGTATTCTACTATCATTTCTGCATTCAAGGATGGCACAATACGGCATAATTCAGTGTATATATATAATAGATATATATAATAGATTTTCGCACGATGACTATCTCTTAAATATATGGTAAGTATCACTAAGGCAATTTAGAGTAACAGCGCATAATAGTGATGCACGCGGCACGCCCACTCTTCATTTCCACTTGTTTTCTTTGTTTCATGGGATAAAACAAGAACCTTGAATTATAAAGAAAAATATTATTTATTTTATTAATAATATGAAAATTTGTAATGTAGTACAGATACTTTTATTGGCTTTGTTTTACATCATTTTATTGCATTGTTGAATGATATTTTTTGTATATGTATTAAAATTCAACCTAATTTAATTTACAATCAGTGACGTATTAGAACTTTGTTATTAACTAGTTTTGAACGAACTTAAATTTAATTAAAATATGTTTCAATTTATGCAAGAAAACAAAATGAAATTGTTTTAAACTTAAGTGTAGATCGATTGTAATCCTATATTGGTTTAATTATTAATTGTAAACCTGCTTCATGTAGATTTCCATGAGGTAATATTTGTAAACAAATATAATTATAATAGCTAAATAAATGATTATGAAAATGGTTATGAATATGTAATGGTCTAGTGCATTCTATAAACAAAACTGTAAGGCAAAGATAATAAGGACTTAAATGTTCTACCTAAAAGTAAACATAGATCGATTGTAATTCTATATTGATTTAATTATTAATTGTAAACCTACTGCATGTAGATTTCCATGAGGTAATATTTGTAAGCAAATATGACTATGATAGCGAAATAAATGATTATGGAAATGGTTATGAATATGCAATGTTCTAGTGTATTCTCCAAACAAAATTGTAAGGCAAAAATAATAAAGAAATAAAATAGTTCTACCCAACAGTAAACATTTAGATATTAAAAACAAACGACTTTCATCAAAGAAATTTGTATGTGGTTTTTCGAAAATTTGCTTTATTCATTCAAAGAATATTTTTCATATAAAAAGGGAACCATAAAAGGTGTAATCTAATTATATATGGTATAAAAACATTGTAATGACTAATAGCTCTGTTAAGTAGATATCGATATAAGAAATAATGTTAATGTAAGTATAGACATATATTTAAGATATTTTTCGTTTAACGTTATAGTTCAAACGTAATTATTGATCAATTGTAATTAATGATTATTAATTATTATAATGTATTAGGTTTAGATGTATGGTTTTAATCACTAGTAATTAGTAGTATATAAATAACTTGTACTAGCGGACAACATATAGCGGAACATTGAACCCTTCTTTTAAGAATTAAAATGTTCTATGCAATGTAATAAATAAAATAAAATAAATTGAAAACTAAAACTTTGAGGAGGCCAAGTGTTAGGTTTTGAAAAACAAGCGTGCATGAGGACATGCACGTTGTCAGGATGGTCGAGTGCTAGGTTTTTGTTTAATAAAGCAGGATTTTGCCCGACATCGTTGTTGTACGAATTAAAATTATTTACTATAGTAACACAGAGCTTGCACGAAAACAACAATGGCGGGTAAGACGGGTTGAAAACTCGGACATTCAGTCACCTGCATCGATCAGTGTAACACACATGGGCCTCCGTTTAAAAGTACGATAATCTATATTAATATTATAAATGCGAAAGTTTGGATGTTTGGATGGATGTTTGGATAGATGTTTGGATGGATGTTTGTTACTCAATCACGCAAAAACTATTAAACGGATTTGGATGAAATTTGGCACACAGGTAGATGATGATCTGGAATAGCACATAGGTTACTTTTTATCCCGTAAAAACGTGGTGATTCCGCGGGATTCGCATAAAAACTTTTATAATGCAGCGGGCTGCACGCTGCAGCTAGTATTTGAATAATGCAGAACGTGCAAATTATATAGCGGAAACCTAGAAAGATAGCTGACGCTGCAACTGCAACTGCAACTTGTGTTTTTTGTTATTTTCCCATGGGAACACTTATGAGTATCAATTGGCTGAATTGTATTTACATCATCCACCACGACATCCATATTGTAAATTTATAATTATAATTCACTTTTACTTCTCACTTCGAGGTAGACAGTCAGATTAGGCTTAGAATATAATCATATAATTATAATTCTTTTATTTTAAATAAAGTAGTAAAATAATTTTGTTTTTTTTTTCGAACCTTCGATTGCAGCTAACGTAATTGGCGCAGTCGGTAGGATACTCGCGGGCCGGTTCGCGAGGATTACATTAATCATTAAATTAGCTTAGCGAGTCGCCCGGGCGGCTTTTCAGCCCCATTGATAGCCACATTTTAGCCCCATTGATAGCCCCCCCCAGCATACCACTTGCACCAGCAGTGGAGAATCCCCCCCTGAGCGTCCGTGCTCTGGATTCCAGCCAGATCATGGATGCTCAGGCTGCCCTGCGTATTCTGGGGGGGGGGAGGGCAAAATTGCGCTCACAAACAATCCTGTCCGGGGCAAACAGAGCAAGAAGACCATGGCACCCCCTATCACGCTTACTGTGGATTTCTGCAATATCAAGGACTTCATTCCAACCTGAACGCCGTCCACTACCATCTCGAGACGGCAAAGCCAGCTTTGCTCTTCTTGACCGAGACACAGATATCTTCTCCGGTTGATACTTCCTACCTCTCCTACCCGGGGTACAAACTGGAACATTCCTTTGTACCGCGGGCTGGTGTATGCGCATACGTCAGAGAAGATATCTATTACCGGCGCCTCGGCAGACTTGAAGGTCAGGACCTATCCATCCTCTGGTTACGCGTAGCTTGCGACGACCATCCACGCAGCTACGCGTGCCTATACAGGTCCCATAGCGGGAATACTGAAGTCGACCGGCTCATTGAGCGCTTACAAACGGATGTGGATTCCATGTTAGAGCACACCCCCTCCGCAGAGATCGTGATCTTGGGCGATTTTAATGCCCACCACGCCGAATGGCTTTGTTCTCGCACCACCGATCATGCGGGGAGGTCTGTTCACGATTTTGCCTTGGCGTATGGTCTAACACAATTGGTAATCTCGCCTACGCGTGTTCCCGATGTGGATGGCCATATGCCTTCACTGTTGGATCACCTGCTGACCTCTGACCCGGATCGTTATCAGGTATCGGTGGACGCTCCACTTGGCGCGTCGAAACACTGCCTGATACGGAGCAAAGTGCCGGTCACGCGCCCATCACGGCCTCCCTTTGCAGGCTGTCGTCGCGTTTGGCACTATAGGTCAGCAGATTGGGACGGGATGCGGTCTTTCTTTGCATCCTACCCATGAGGGCGGTTGTGCTTCTCGCTGGATGATCTGAATGCTGTCGCTAACTCTGTCGCTGATGTGGTGATGCAGGGCTTGGAACTTTTCATTCCGTTTTCTGCGGTGCCCATCAGTGGCAAGTCTCAGCCTTGGTTTGGTCGCCACTGCAAAGCGGCTTTACGCCGAAAGCAGGAATACTACCGAGCTTGGGCTGCTGCGTCGGCATCTCGTGATGTACAAACTAGCGCATTACGAAAGGAGTACAACTCGTCCTCGAGACTCTTCAAAAGAGCTATCGCCAAGGCAAAAGCGGAACACATTGGCAGAATTGGTGAGAAATTAGTTCGCCTTTCTTCTGGCACTCGTGCGTTCTGGTCTCTCACCAAGGCTGTCTTAGGGAATTTCTCCCAGCCTTCATTTCCATCCTTGCACAGAGACGATGACTCTCTGGCCCATACCGCAAAGGAGAAAGCCGATCTTCTGGGCTCGTTCTTTGCGGCCAACTCGACTCTGGATGACCGAGGAAACACACCGCCTACCATCCCGCAGTGTGATAGTTCCATGCCAGAACCGCAGTTTCGGCAGTCAGCTGTGCGTAAAGCACTTTTTTCTTTGGACATCCACAAGTCGAGTGGGCCTGGTGGCATCCCTCCTGTTGTGCTTAAAGTATGTGCTCCAGAGTTGGCGCCAGTATTGACGCACCTATTCCGGCTCTCCTATTTACTCAGCGTGGTACCGAATTCGTGGAAAACAGCTTTAGTGCATCCCATTCCTAAAAAAGGTGATCGCTCTAATCCGTCAAACTATCGGCCAATAGCCATAACCTCCTTGTTCTCCAAAGTCATGGAGACACTTATAAACTGTCAGCTCCTGAAGTATTTAGAAGAGCACCAGCTGATTAGTGACCGTCAGTACGGTTTCCGTCGTGGCTGCTCAGCTGGTGATCTTCTAGTATACCTGACACATCGTTGGGCGGAGGCAGTTGAGTCTAAGGGGGAGGCATTGGCAGTTAGTTTAGACATAGCGAAGGCCTTCGATCGGGTTTGGCATAAAGCGCTTCTCTCAAAGCTGCCTTCCTATGGGCTTCCCGAGAAACTATGCAAGTGGATCACCAATTTTTTGGCTGATCGGAGCATTAATGTCGTAGTCGACGGTGCATGCTCCGATCTTAAACCTATCAATGCTGGTGTTCCCCAAGGCTGCATGCTATCACCGACACTGTTTCTTCTGCATATCAATGATATGTTGCGAATTAGTAACATACATTGCTATGCGGACGACAGTACTGTTGATGCTACATACTCCGGCCGAAGCGGTATTTCTCGGGAACACGTCGAAGAAGGCCGGACCAAGCTCGTGTCTGAACTCGAGAATCAACTAACTGGTGTCTCAGAATGGGGTCATCAAAACCTTATTACATTTAACCCCAAAAAGACGCAGATCTGTGCGTTCATCGCAAAAAAACACCCTTTGTCGTATCACCTCGGCTCGAAAACACTCTCCTGACTGCCTCAGCCAGTATTGTAATTCTGGGAGCCGACATATCGAACAACGTTCAGTTCCGCGGTCATTTGGAAGGGAAGGCTAAACTAGCCTCCAAAAAGCTTGGTGTACTCAGTAGAGCAAAGCAGTACTTCATGCCAGCCCATCGCCTCCAACTTTACAAGGCCCAAATTCGACCTCACATGGAGTACTGTTCTCACCTCTGGGCCGGAGCTCCTCAGTACCAGCTTCTTCCTCTTGATCGCATTCAACGTAGAGCGGTTCGAATCGTTGACGACCAGACTATTTCTAATCGGCTTGACTCTTTGGCGTTACGCAGAGATGTAGGCTCGCTCTGCATCTTTTACCGTATTTATCATGGGGAGTGTTCCGACGAGTTGTTCGGACTAATGCCTGTCGCTAAATTCCACCATCGGACATCGCGTCAAAATTTAAAAATTCCATCCTCACCACCTCGATGTCTGGAAATCCACAACCCTGTGCTTTTGTCGACACTTTTTGCCTCGCATTACTCCTTTGTTGAATCTGTTACCCTCGGGGGTGTTTCCGAATGGATACGACTTAGGGACCTTCAAGAAATGAGCTTATTCATTCTTAAAAGGTCGGCAACGCAGCTGCAATACCCCCGGTATTGCGGATGTCCATGGGCGGCGGTGATCACTTACCATCAGGTGCACCATCTGCTCGTTTGCCCCCTCTACTTTAAAAAAAAAATTGAACAAGTATCCAAAATCTACGGACCTGCTGCAATCTGAAGAGGAGGAGCATCTAGCCATCGACGCCCGAGAGAAACCAGAATGAAATTTATGTAAGTACACTTGAATTGTTCTCGTGTTGCTTCCTTTGCCTTTAATCCTCATCATTTTCCATCCTAGATCTGCTAGAGCCCGGGAGTCTGAATCTCGTCAGGCTCACCAGAGTGTTGTAGCTGATAGGCATAGAAATATAAGTTTAAAAATAATTACTGAAATAGTTTAAATAGCGATACAATGGCGCACGACCCGGACACAATTTTTAAGGCTCTTCGCCTTGTTCCGGATTTCGATGGGAACCCTAATGTACTTACGCGTTTTATTAGTATATGCGATCAATTAGCTGCGAAATATTTAAGCACGTCCGCGGACAGTGAATTTTCTAACTGTTGCGTTTTAAATAGCATATTAAATGAAATAACAGGAACCGCTGCCTGTACTCTTAATTTAAACGGAATTCCAGATAGCTGGCTAGGTATCCGAGCTGCCTTGATAAACAATTTTTCCGATCAACGCGATGAGACGACTCTTTACAATGACCTCTCTTTATCTATGCAGGGTAACAAATCCCCTCAGGAATTTTACAATCATTGCCAGACCTTGTTTTGTACTTTAATGAATTATGTTACATTACACGAACCCATACCAACTACCGTAGAGGCGAAACGCGAACTTTATAAGAAAGTTACGATGCAAGCTTTTGTTCGCGTATTAAAAGAACCATTAGGATCCCGCATACGTTGTATGCGCCCCAGTACAATCGAAAAAGCGCTAGAATATGTGCAAGAGGAATTGAATATAATATACTTACAACAACGTAACGAACCTCATAAGGGACATCCTACCCCTAAGGTAGCCTCACTGCCATCCAGTTCGTTTGCACCGCCACGACTACCCAAACCTTCAAATTCCTACACCTCATTGGCAAGCGCCGATGAGACCTGCGCCACAGCCTTTTAGATTTAATGACATACAATACCAACGCGTGCCCACGCATACCCAGAGGGTATTCGGTGCACCACCGCCTAACTACAGCCATAACAGTAAGGAATTTAGATTACCACCTCGCAACAATCCGCCCCAGGGTCAGGGTCTGCAGCCTATGAGTGGTGTTCAAAGATTTACACCAAAAGTACTGCCACATACCATGATGTCAGGACACGATTGGAGAAAGTCAGGGAACCCTCCGCCTAATAACTATTTTAAAACTAGTGAAATGAACATTAATGAGTGTGCGACATACGATGACTCATATTACATCTCGCACGAATGTTATCAGGAGCCAGAGTACAATTACATTGACAACGCTTACTATAGTAATGACTATTCCCCCGACTATCCTTATGATTTTTATAATAATTATTATGCAGTAACGAATGACAGTGTATCTCAACCGGAAAATAATAGTGATGATCAGGATTTTCGGAAGGACAAAACTTTACAAAAACCACGATAGAGCTTAACCTTCAGACGCAAAGACAACTGCCTTACATTCAAATCGAGAACCCCCCTTTGAAATTTTTAATAGACACTGGTGCCAATCAATCTTTTATTAGCCCGGAAGCTGTTCAGAAATATTTTAATAATTTTCCTCTCAATTATGACCCGTTCGAAATGACGAATATACACGCGACCAGTAAAAATAACTACTCCATTACTATACCATGTTTTCCGGAATTCAACGATTACGACAGTATGAAATTATTTTTGTACCGTTTTCACGACTATTTCGACGGACTTATAGGTTTAGATTTATTAGGTAAAAGGGAGGCCCGCATTGATTTAAAAAATAATCAACTGTTAACTCGTTCCGCGTCTAACCCGATAAAAATGTATAATTCACGAAAAGTAAACCTATACGAAGACATTATACCGGCTAAGACTTCGAAAGCTATACGCGTTCCTATTAACACAGCGGACGGAGATGTCTTCATTAAGAGAGCAGGTGCTCTGCAATTGTATACTCCACGAATGTATTACCACTGATACGAACAATCACGGTTTTGTAGAAACTGAGAACCCATCACCAAATGATGTAATATTCTCACTCGATAGATCGGCGGACGCCGTATTATTTAATATCGCCGCGCTCTAAAAATATAATTTCACGTTTGCGTTTAGACCATTTAAACGAAGAGGAAAAAGCAAATCTTTAAGCTTTATGCTCGCGTTACTCGGACGTATTTTATATCGAGGGAGAACAGTTAACTTTTACAAATAAAATAAAACACCGTATCAGAACAACGGATGAAGTTCCCGTGCATAGCAAAAACTACCGATACCCCTTCGTTCACCAGCAAGAAGTTAGGGACCAAATCACCAAAATGTTGGAACAAGGCATAATTAGACCCTCAGACTCCGCTAGGAGTTCACCCATTTGGGTGGTACCAAAAAAATTAGACTCATCTGGCAAACAAAAATAGCGCCTAGGAGTTGACTTTCGTAAACTCAACGAAAAAACTCTCGATGACAAATACCCCATCCCCAACATTAGCGACGTCCTTGACAAGTTAGGCAAGTGCCAGTACTTCACGACCTTGGACTTGACAAATGGATTTTACCAGGTAGAAATGGATTCCCAGGACATTCCCAAGACTGCCTTTAACGTAGAGAATGGCCACTTTGAATTTCTTCGAATGCCTATGGGACTTAAGATCTCGCCTAGTACTTTCCAATGTGTAATGGACAATGTCCTTAGAGGCCTTCAAAACGATATATGCCTAGTTTATCTTGATGATACAATAGTATTCAGCACCTCATTCCAGGAGCACATGGTAAATCTAGAAAAGGTATTTCAGAGACTTCGAGAATCTAATTTTAAAATTCATTTAGATAAGTCAGAATTTCTTAAGCTTGAAACTGCTTATCTCGGTCACATCATAAGTAAAGACGGCGTAAAGCCAAACCCCGATAAAATAGCGGCTATCGAGAAATACCCAATAGCTAAAACACCTAAAGAAATCAAACAAATTTTTAGGCCTTCTCGGTTACTACCGAAAATTCATCCCTGATTTTGCCCGTATAACTAAACCTTTAACACAATGTCTTAAAAAAGGTAGTAAAATCAACTTAAACCCCGAATATGTAAATTGCTTTGAGAAATGTAAAACACTTTTAACAAACGACCCTATACTACATTACCCAGACTTCACCAAAGAATTTAACCTTACGACAGACGCGTCAAATGTGGCCATTGGAGCCATACTATCTCAATGGCCAATTGGCTCTGACAAACCTGTGTGTTACGCTTCACGTACACTAAACGACAGCGAACTCAATTATAGTACTATTGAGAAAGAACTCCTTGCTATAGTATGGGCAACGAAGTATTTTAGGCCCTATCTTTTCGGCAGAAAATTCAAAATTTTTAGCGATCATAAACCATTGCAGTGGATTATGAACTTAAAGGAGTCAAACTCGCGCCTAACACGTTGGAGGCTACGATTAAGTGAATATGACTTTACCATTGTCTACAAGAAGGGTAAAAGTAATTCAAACGTGGACGCACTCTCACGAATAGAAATACATAACGAAGAGACCAAAGACTTAATGCAAGAAATTGACGAATTAAATTCTCTTTTAGGAAATCCTACCGAAAATAGACATTCCTAGACATGTTCCTCCACAGATACCATACACACTAGCCAAGAGAACCCCATTCTAGAAATACCTCTAACTGATGACCCTCTTAACAAATTTAACCGACAAATATGCTTTAGTGTTGTAAACGACGTCAAACGAAAACCTAAGATTACGAAGCCATTTGATACCCGCACTCGTATCGATATACAACTCTCCGAATCCAACCTAGAAAATGACGTCATAAATGCTATTAAGGAATATGTCAAACCAAAAGTTAAAACTGCACTACTAATTAACCCAACTCTCGCGATGTACTCTATCATCCCAATCCCTCGAGACAAATTTAAAAGTTCTTCTATGAATCTTGTTGTAGTTAAACGCGAATTAGAAAACGTTAAGGAGTATCTCCGTCAACAAGAAATCATTCGTCACTATCATGACGGGAAAACCAACCGTCGCGGCATAAACGAGTGTTACCTCGCATTATCTAATAGATATTATTGGCCAAAAATGAAAGATCACATAACTAAATTCATTAATGAATGTACCACTTGCGGACAGGGTAAATACGACAGAAATCCAATCAAACCATAGTTTAACATAGTTCCGCCGGCTACCAAACCTTTTGAAATTATATTTATGGATTTATTTACAGTCCAAACCGAAAAATACGTGACATTCATAGACGTTTTCACTAAATATGGCCAAGCTTACCAAATAAGGGAAGGAACAGCTATTAGTATCCTCCAGGCACTTTTAAAATTTTGCAGCCATTTTGGCGTACCACTAACGATAATAACTGGTAACGGTACGGAATTCACTAATCAAATTTTCATGGAATTTACCCGACTACATAAAATAAACCAACACCGAATCTTAGCCCATTCTCCTAATGACAATGGTAACATCGAACGTTTCCACTCTACTTTACTAGAACACCTTAGAATTTTAAAACTACAGCACCCAGATCAACCGACGGTTAATCTTGTACCATATGCTATAATAGCATACAATAGCTCAATACATAATTTTACGAGATGCAGACCATTTGACCTACTTCTCGGACATTTTGACCCAAGAGATTGCCTCGACTTTGACATGACACTACATCTGCTACATCAGTATGCCCAAAACCATAGAGAAAGTATGAAAAGAGTTTACGATATAGTTAACGAATCTTCTCTTGCCAACCGTTCCTATCTCATTATGAATAGGAATAAAAATCGTGATCTGGAAATTCAATATACACCACAATAACAAGTTTTTTTTTAGAAATCCCCTAGGTAACCGACAGAAAACAGCCCCACATTATACGCAAGACACAGTCCTCGCTGACTTACCTATTCATATATATGTGAGGAAGTATGAGAGTATTTGTAACCTAAGGTAGCGTAGCGCTATCTAGAGTAGAATAAAGTGTATTTGACTTATATGTTGCGTACGTCACTTACGTCATTTTATATCTTAACAGTCATCCATCGGCCAGCATATATCAAATATCGCCTATCGTAACGAAATCCGAGTCAGTAGATCGTTTTATAAGAGGACTCACAGCTAGAGAACCGACCGTGCCTAACGTGCGCACTGATTCAGTGATAAGACGACTATATGGTGGTATATTATAATTTATTGTCTTCTGCGAAAGCAGCATTGGGATCAAATCCAATGCGTCTAATATTACTATCGGCCCAACAGTTCATGAATGTTGAAAACGAACCAATTTGAAGAAAATGGTGATGCAAGTGTTAGTGCAAAAAAAAATAACTAACCCTTTTCTAGTCGAGAGGGTGGTACTTATATCAAACAGTGGCTACATTAATATCTCTCCTGCATATTTTGATGATTGTGAGTTTACGTTTGCTCGACGGTGCGATGAAATAGATTACCATCGTATCCAAAACGGCAGGGTCGATTATGCAAAACATTGGACGAAATAAAGGAATGTTAATCGCGTCAGTTTCCTACTATTGGAAGATTTCACGACATGGTGCAGTATACTAGTAATTGCGCTTCAACTTATGTGGAGAACTTTATATAAACTAGTAATGGTGGATTAAATAGAAACTGGGTGGAGCGAGGTGAACAAAATTGTAGCCGTTATCTCAGGTATCTACGACTGCCAGTTACGGTCTGATTTATTAAAAATACTGGCGAACAAAATTGAAGTCGTCATCTCAGGTATCTTCGACAGCCAGGTATTATCTGATTTATTAAAATACTTCTAAGTAGCCGTTACTCGCGATTTCCTTCGCGTGATCAAAAATCAATGCTTCTATTTGCCCAGTAGGTAAAATAGTGGCCTGTGTCATTGCTAAATAATGTGGCTTTCTGGGCGTCAGAGAATTTTTGAAATTAGTTAAGTAGTTTTTGAGTTAAATTGTAACAATAAATACAATGCTGTGGCCATTGGTCAGACCATGATAAGTGCACTTTTAGCTGAACAATGTTAATAATACAATTAACATCGCGAAAAACGGATCGTTTGATCAGTTACACATATCTCCATCAACACTGTACTCTTCTGTCTATGAACATTTCAAGATTAGTTAAAAAACAGAATATTACATTTGATCATAACAATACATACGCATTGTGCATTGTGCATAATGCATGTAAAATTATTTTTTGTAATTATCACTTTCTGATCTAAGGCCACAGAACGATTGTATAATGTTACAAATATTATAAATCGAGTTATAACGCAAAATGTCGAAAGTTTTGATGTGTAGCCTTAATTCTAGCGATGAAAATGTTCAATGATCTTATTGTCTGAAAGTGGGACATACGGAACAGGTGTATTTTTCTAAACGAAAAGATGACAAGTATACAAAATCAAGTGTTAGTAAGTCTATACTTACAATCAGAAACATAAATTTAAGTATTTGCGCGCCAGCAATTGGCCAAGTATATTTGGTCTCACAATGGGTGGCGGGTCTATTGCCGGCCGGGCGCTTGTCCGATCCCAGGCAGCGTTACTTTGCAAAGGTGAAAAGCACATTCATTGATTTGCCTGACCCAGAAATCGAGCCCGGTACCGCGCGTGGTTGGCACTGGCACTGGACCACTGGACCACAGAGGTGACAAATCAATAAATTTACGCGTTGGAATCGATCTCAAGAGTTTTAAGTTACAATGTTTAGGTAGCGGCTCTGATTGTTCACTCTACCTTATGACATCACTATCGGGCGGGATGTTTTTTTAGTCGACCCGGAATGAACCTTTCATTATAAAAACAAAGGTACGCACAGTACAAAAAAGTTCAAGTGGATGTTTATGTTTTACAGAGCGCAGACTTACATGATATTGAGACCAATATTACTATCGACGATAGACAAGGGTGTTTAGTTATTTTTCAGCATCGATGCACATCGTTGTTTCGTTAACGTTACCATTGTCAACATCGTTGTTTCCGACAATGGTGTTGGACATCTAACTAGCGTACAGTACCCGGCGATAAATATTGCACATCGACCTTTGGAAAGAGACAATCGGCTAATTTCGGCTTCGTAGAGCGTTATCTCTGTCGCACAAAATACAAACAGTCCGGTACCTATTAGGAGCTGTTAAAACAAGTATGATTTGCTTCTTTTGATATTTTTATTCTTTGTATAAAATACACTAATTTTTCTATAAGTGATGGCTTTAGGTTGGGGTAAAATAAAATAAAAAAACATTTTTACATTATGTTTACGTATTTAATTATTTTGGAACATTACAGCTTTAGTGTACATAATAAACACCATTATACCTATTGCTAAAATGAGACATTGCAATTTCGTTTGGATATGGACGATTTTGATTACGATGTTGTTCGAAGAATGGTGTATGATTTTCACTTACGATTTAATGAACTGCCAACAATAAAATCATTAAAAGCTAAGTTATCTGAAGCTATTAATTACAATGGGTCTGAAAAAACATTGAGAAAAATACTTCATGACATGGGATTTCAGTTCACTAAAATGGAAGATAATCGAAAATTTCTAATGGAAAAGCACGACGTTAGTCTCAAACGAATGGAATACCTTGATAAAATACGCAAATTTCGCGAAACAGGAAAAAATATCGTCTACATGGATGAGTCATATATACATGCATCCCACACTAAAGGGAAATCTTGGAGTGACGATAAGAAAAAAGGAGTAAAAAAGCCAATTTCAAAAGGTCAACGTTTGATAATAGTTCATGCGGGAAATGAAAAAGGCTTTGTACCCGGTGCTTTTTTAACGTATAAATCCACGGACACTACAGGTGACTATCACAATGAAATGAATAACGATAACTATGAGAAATGGCTGGTTAACCAATTAATCCCAAATATACCCAGTGATTCTGTTCTAGTTATCGACAACGCACCCTATCACAACAAGTATGTTGAGAGACTCCCCAACTCAAACACCATTAAACGGGAAATGATCAACTGGTTAAACAGACATGAAATTCCAGTTGATCCAAAATTAACAAAAACCCAGATTTACGCTATTATATGTCAGCACAAGGAGAGGTATACAGAGTTTTCTGTGGACAAAATACTTGCCGAACATGGGCACACTGTGTTGCGATTGCCACCATATCATCCGGATTTTAATCCAATTGAAAATATATGGTCTCAACTGAAAGGCTATGTAGCCTCTAGAAATGTGGGTATGAACTTAACTACAGTAAAAACATTATTGACTGAAAAAGTAAACATGATCGGCGCTGAAGAGTGGAAAAAGGTTTGCGATCATGCAATCAAATATGAGAATGAATATAGAAGCATTCAACACAGTTTAGACAATTACACTGATAGATTAGTAATAAATACGGCTGATAGTGACAGTGATATTGACCTCTTTGAGAGCACAGATAGTGAAATGGAAGTAATTGAGAATTAGAATTATTATTATTTTTATTGCAATGTCTCATTTTAGCAATAGGTATAATGGTGTTTATTATGTACACTAAAGCTGTAATGTTCCAAAATAATTAAATACGTAAACATAATGTAAAAATGTTTTTTTATTTTATTTTACCCCAACCTAAAGCCATCACTTATAGAAAAATTAGTGTATTTTATACAAAGAATAAAAATATCAAAAGAAGCAACTCATACTTGTTTTAACAGCTCCTAATAGGTACCGGACTGTTTGTATTTTGTGCGACAAAGATAACGCTCTACGAAGCCGAAATTAGCCGATTGTCTCTTTCCAAAGGTCGATGTGCAATATTTATCGCCGGGTACTGTACTAGCTGGGAAAAGTCAAGCACGTTGATGGCTTGGCGTTTTCATAAACGTTGTGATACTGTCGTGCATCAACGTAAAAACATTTAGGAGAGTAAATGACAGTTGATGTAAATAGATAAACAAAATATTGAAATATAAAGTTTTTTTTCTTTAGTTTAGTTAGTTAAAATTTGGATACGCATTTGAAAGGATGATTTTCTACTCAAGCACGCAGTAAGGTTGGCACTTAGAATTGGTAAAGTTGCGCTCATCCGTTGTTTATTCACAGTATGGGCCATCGGGCAACGACGTGTTATGATTAATATCGGTTGCTGTCGATTACAGTCGTCGTTATTCGACGTCTACCATCGCATTGAAATTGGGTGTTATTCCCATCCGTTATTGGGCATTTCGGCAACGGATGTCGTCACCATGGACCGACATCGATTGGCAGCAGCGTTTCGTTAGAAACGGCCACCTCTAATCGACGATGATATTGTGCGTTTATATTACTTGATTAAAAGTGTTTGCGTTTGCACAAAGGGCAATTCCCACTATTTCGTTACTATGTGTGAAATAAAAATGAGACTTGAAAATTTAAATAAATTCGTACTACACCATCCTTAACCATTAATCTCTACAAAAATAAATTCTATAAAGGATATCACTTCCAAAATAAGTTCATAACCCTCTACTTGCCTTGTTACTCTTGTAAAAAAAGGGACAGATTGCCTTTGTTTTATTTCAGAGATTTAAAAGCTAAAACCATGCATGATAATTATTATCTTTCGATGAATATCAGATGACAATATTATCAATATTTGACTCTAAAAATGTAGCTATTTAGACGTCAGCCGTCTCGGCTATGGATCTGTACTATCGCAAAAATCGACACTCAAGTTAATTTTATCAAATAAAGAAAAAGCCAAAGCCCTGAAGCATTTCAGGTACTATTTTTCTCAGGACAAGTTTTAAGGATGTCATAAACTACAACAGCCTTAACGCATTTCATCATACAAAAAAAAGATTTAGCTCCTTGAATACATAGTCGTCAATATGGTTGGTTTCAAGTCGACCAGAGGCTAGACCTTGACACTAACTGGATTATCCAGGCTTTAGTAAAACGACACATTCGAAGTAAATTTGCAGGTCATTATACATATGTTATGGAGAATAAGCTAGCTTCATAAAAACTTTCAAATTATAAAAATATGTTATATCACGTAATAGTTCTTAAAATTATAATAAGCAACTTATTCAACACTTTCATGAGGATTCAAAACATATAGTTTGAGATACAACTTAAATAAAATACGAAAACATATGGTTTTCCAACATTACGGTTTGTGTCAGAACATTATATGTTCACCGGTGCTTAACGTGTAAAATTGATAAAATACCGTCGGATAGTATAGCTGCTTAGCTTAAGCCAGGATGAGTAAGAGTAGAACGAAGTACATTTTTTTTTTTTTTAATGTAAGCGATATAGTTTTAGTTGAGTAAAATCCTAGGCTGATTAATAAATTAAGGAAAAGTTTTCGAATTCTTGTAAAGTAATAGATGTTTACAATTAAAATCGTAATGAAGGAGGTGAGCCAAATAAGAGTTTATTTGTATCCTCGTAATGCGATTTCTGTGCCTACTTCCGTTCTTTTGTACATTCATTTTACATCTATCCAAATAGGAAAACGTATCAAAAAAAATGAGAACAAAAACATTTTTTTTTTTTTTGCTTTTATTTTTATTATAATGTTATTTTGTTGTATTTTATTTAATTACTGTTACATTATATAAAAAAAATGTACGAACATTTAAATGTTACTGTGTTAATATCTCTTAATATTGTTCCAGAAATGCAGTCAAAATAATGAAAATTGTTGGTTTTAAGATAAACTACTTTTGTGTTAATGCTTTTGGAGCACCATGTGTCACTTTAATTCGTGTAATTACCATGTCAGTACATTGGCAGCTCCACGCTTCATGTAGCCATCATGTCAGTACATTGGAAGCTCCGCGCTTCGTGTAATTAAGAAGTCAATGCGTTAGAAGCTTCGCGCTTCACGTAACTATAAAAACAATACATTGGAAGCTCTGCGCTCCATGTAAATATCAGTTCAGTACATTGGAAGCCCCGCGCTTCACGTAACAATTAAGGAAGTACATTGGAATCTTAGCGCTTCGTGTAATTAGCAAATCAGTGTATTGGACGCTCCGTGCTTCATGTAATAATTGAGGAAGTACATTGGAAGCTTAGCGCTTCGTGTAATTAACAAATCAGTGTATTGGAAGTTCCGCGCTTCATGTAATAATTAAGGAAGTACATTGGAAGTTTAGCGCTTCGTGTAATTAATAAATCAGTGTATTGGAAGCTCCGCGCTTAATGTAATAATTAAGGATGTACATTGGAAGCTTAGCGCTTCGTTTAATTAATAAATCAGTGTATTAGAGGTTCCGTGCTTTATGTAACAATTAAGGGAGTACATTGGAAGCTTAGCGCTTCGTGTAATTAACAAGTCAGTGTATTGGAAGCTCCGCGTTTCATGTACCTAACAATTAAGAAAGTACATTGGAAGCTTAGCACTTCGTGTAATTAACAAGTCAGTGTATTAGAAGCTCCGCGCTTCATGTAACAATTAAGAAAGTACATTGGAAGCTCAACGCTTCGTGTAATTAATAAGAAAGTGTATTGGAAGCTCCGCGCTTCCGATAACTAGCAATTCAGATTGTAAAGGAAGCTCAGTGCTTAGTACAGCTCCCAGGTCGGCGTTGTGTGTCGTTTTAATATTCTTGTGCGACGTTACTACGAGCTTTATGTGCTTTGTATCACACCAAAAAACAGTAAAATTCTGACGAAGTGGAAATTTCTATTACGTATCGCCTACAGGCTTGTAAAGTTACGAAGATAACTGTGTGACACGCGAGAGCGCGTTGTCTGTCAGAATGGCCGTGTGAGGAAGTATGAGAGTATTTGCAACCTTTTTTTTTTTTTTTGTTCTCGCAGGGGAAATGCTCTTACGCACTGCCGGGCCGTGTGGACTGGCCCGAGTGTGGGACTCGCCGGACAGAACCGACCATACCCACTAAAACCCCTGCGTCCGCCCCACTGTGCCGTGGTGGCGAGAAGGTGGGAACGCTTGCGCACACGTCCACCAACCCGCCAGCACCTGCCGGCCTTGCCGGCATCCTTCGGGACTGGGGCCGCCGTGGCCCCAGCAGACGGCTAGGAAGCGCGCGGCTACGACACCGCACGCACCTCCTCGAGGCCTTTTGGGGCAGAGCCCCGGCCTCGATCACGGGGGACGAAGCAGGGCCTGGTAGGCCCGACGTCGCACCCCCGTGCGTCTCCGGCGGATCGGGTCGGGGTTGGCCGCAGCCTCCCTTTCCCTCTCCGCCGTCTCCTTCTGCGACATCACGTCCTCGCAGAAGGAGAGGACGGCCGTCCACGATTCCTCGCTCTCGACCATGGCTTTCACGACGGTCGGAAGCGAGAGATAAGGTAGCGTAGCGCTATCTAGAGTAGATTAAAGTGTATTTGACTTATATGTTGCGTACGTCACTTACGTCATTTTATATCTTAACAGTCATCCATCGGCCAGCATATATCAAATATCGCCTGTCGTAACGAAATCCGAGTCAGTAGATCGGTTTATAAGAGGACTCACAGCTAGAGAACCGACCGTGCCTAACGTGCGCACTGATTCAGTGATAAGACGACTATATGGTGGTATATTTTAATTTATTGTCTTCTGCGAAATATATACTTCCAAAAAAACGTGGACCAGTCGCGAAATCTAGACTGAAACGGACCGCTAATGTCGTCAATTTGTTACAGGACACTACTCCTGACAATTCGAATGACTTGGACATATAACACTTGAAAGCTTAGCGGACGGACCAGGATTATTACCCTATCATCTTGGAATAATGAAACTCGCAACTCACCACCATACATTTTTGCAATATGTTAATATAAATGATATCGAAGATAAAGTTAACCAAATACATGGACAGTTACTCACCTACCGGGGCCGACTAATTAACGATAATTTTGTCATATACGAGATCCAAATTGACTACCTTATTAATAAACTTGACAAGGTTTTTTCTCAATTACGTACATTAGAGCCGAACTGCTCTAAAAGAGGTCTTGTAGATGGTCTATGCTCAATTTTAAAAAGCGTTACTGGGAATCTCGACTACAGCGACGCAATAAGATATAATGAAGCCATTAAACTCTTACAAGATAATCAAGACAGAACGGTTTCTGATTTTAATAAACATCTTAGTATAAGTAAAGAGTGAATACTTAAACATAATAACGCCTTAGAACAATTAGTAATTAACCAGAGAAAAATTAACTCTACGTTAAAACTAATACTTAATATCGACGCATATAGAGAAGCTAGTTTAATTAAATATACAAGATTTGCACAACTTTTAGGAATAGCCAGTGAGAACACCGAGGATTTAATGCAGGAACTAATAAGGATCGAAAATAAGTATAATAGATATAAAATTATTAAAAATAATGTTAAATAAGGTAAAGAATCTATACGGTAGTGATCGCATCCCAAATTTACAGTTAAGAGAATATTATGACATTATTGCACCAGGGTCATACTATGTTAATAAAATGATAGTAATAATTTTTAATTTTCCAATTATTTCTAGGGATAATTTTGATTTTTATAAGTTATCTATAGCACCTAATAAAAATAACCAAGGCCTCATCCCTTCCTCTCCTTATATAGCAACTAACGGAAAATCATTCGTGTACATAGAGACAGAATGTCCGAAGTTGAACAACTGGTTTCTCTGTGAAGAAAAACTAAACTATCAAGTACGTACTAAATCAGACTGCATCCAAGGATTAATAACAAATCAAGTATTAGAAGAGTCCTGCTAACTCACCAAAATTACCCTTAAGAGAGAAGCTATGGAGAAGTTAGACGACCAACATTATGTACTCTCGTTTCCTCAAGAAACTAAAGCACAACGCGTCTGCGATAGAATAGACCATAGAGTACTTCATGGAAGTTATCTCGTAACCATCCCAGGAAGCTGCCATTTGAAGACCATGGAATTTACGGATCAAGTAAGAGGACAACCCCTTAAGCTGATTAAGATACCGTATAGTGGCGAAATTAAGTCTCCAGAAGCAAGCCATATTCAATTAAGCTCAATTAACTTGCAAGTCCTCCACAGTATTCAAGACAAAATTATAGTGCAAACCCCGATACAACATAGTCAAGTAGATCCAAAAATCATGTACCATACGACGAGACCATTCTACACAATAATACTAGTAAGTGGATGTATCCAGCTAATTATCTGTATGTCCCGACGACAGAAATTTTGGGCTTGTGGCGAGAAAAGGAATAGAAAGGAACAACACCAAAAAGATCAGTCACTAAACGAAGAAAATTCTACGGAGATGCCGGCAACATTTTCACTAAACGTCATAAAATAGTTGCCGTTCTAAGGGTGGAGGAATTACATAGCGGAACCCTAGCAAGATAGCTGACGCTGCAACTGCAACTTGTGTTGTTTAGTTATTTTCCCATGGAAACACTTATGAGTATCAATTTGCTGAATTGTATTTACGTCATCCACCACGATATCTATATTGTAAATTTATAATTATAATTCACTTTTACTTCTCACTTCGAGGTAGACAGTCAGATTAGGCTTAGAATATAATCATATAATTGTAATTTTAAATAAAGTAGTAAAATTATTTTGATTTTTTTTCGAACCTCCGATTTGCATAAGCAATTTAAGGTACATGTATCTGTTAATTTATATTATATTTCATCATTTCATCATGAAAATTAAAAGATAGAATCTTAAAATTAGAGTGAATAAGGATTTTGGTTACATTAGACAATGTAAAAGAAAATATGAAATTGTAAAAACCGATTACATTGTTTTAATTAGAAAAGGCAGTAATTAATATTTAATACAAGGGCGGAATCTGGCCATTGCCCATAGGTACTGCATTATATTCTCTCAAGCACCACTTTAATTGTCAAATGTAGGGTATTGATTACATTTGGAATAGATATTTTGAACTTTTCAATGTATTACGAATTTGTTTAGAAAACTAATTTTAGGGTCGTACGATAACCGAGTGAGATCCTCACCTGAGATTATGTCATTAACTTTATTATTATAATTATCGCAGCCTAAAACAACAACTGTATTACCTTTATCTGCTTTTGATACTACTAAATTATTGTCTGCTATTTTATTTTTTAAAGATTTAATTGTAGCTATTTCTACATTAAAGTTTGTATTGTCCCCTTTCACAAAAGTTTAATGCAGAAAAAGCTTGAATTAAATCTTTAAAAAATATTCCCCTTTCACAAAACTTTCATAATTTTCAAAATTCAAAATTTTAAGGAGTGAAATAGAGAAAAATATATTTGTGTAAAACTTTATATTATTTGGACATATTTACATGATATTTCATAAGGATTGAGAACAGCAACAAACACGAGTTATATATTTAAGCATTTTTCAAAGTTCAACGCCTAAGAGGATAAAATAAATAAAATAATAGGGTATATAACCGCATAAGTCAAACCCTTCGGTAAAGAAACTTAAAATTTCGCTCACATATTTCTCCTGTAACGTACGTACCCACTAAGGAAGGACTATTCAAAATTCAACAATTAAGGGGGTGTAATAGGGGATGAAATTTCTTTGAAACTGTATATTCCTTGGACATACTTGCATTAAATTTTGTATGAATTGAATACGACAAAAATAATGATATATATTCAAAAAAAATTGTCCAAAATTCAACCTCTTAGAGGGTAAAATAGTGGATGAATGTTTTATGTTAACTCATAGTCCAAACCCTTAGGGCTAGCAACTTGAAATGTCGCAAACGTATTCCTCTTATGACGTTGGCATCCACTTAGGAAGTATTTTTCAAAATTCAACTCCGATGGGGATGAAATAGGGTATAAAGTTTTATATATTTTTTTATTCCTTTGATATATTTGCATAACATTTCATATCAATTGAGTACAGCAACAATAATGGGTTATGTATTTTAGCGTTTTTCAAAATTTAACGCTATAATAGGGTATATAAACGCACAGGCTAAACCCTTAGATCAAGAAACTTAAAATTTCACACCCATATTCATCCTACGACGTACACATCCACTAAGGAAGGACTATTCAAAATTCATTCATCAAAGGGGTGTGTAACAGGGGATGTAATTTCTTTGAAACTGTAAATTCCTTGGACATATTTGCATAAAATTTTGTATGAATTGAGTACGACAAAAATAATGAGTTATGTATTTCCGCGTTGTCCAAAATTCAAACTCTAAGAGTGTAAAAATATATTTTTTATTCCTTGGACATATTTGCATGAAATTTCATATGAACTGTGTACAGCAACAATATTAAGTTATGTCTTTCAGCGTTTCTCAAAATTTAACGCCTAAAATAAAATTATAATATGGTATAAAAATGCACAGGCCAAACTCTTAGATCAAGAAATTTAAAATTTCGCACACATATTCTTCCTATGACGTATTTTTTATTTATTTATTATTTTTTAAAACTCTTTATTGCACAAAATATATAACATGCGAACTTAACGTCTATGGACATTCTCTTCCAGATAACCTTCATTTGTAGTAAACTTGTAACGGGAAGTGTATAAGAAAAGTGCTAAGAATATAGGTACATAATTTTACATTAAAACAAAGAAAATGAACACTATTTTCTAAGCTGCTAATACGGGCAGATTAATCTATTTTCTAATATATACGTATATATAAGCGTACATATATAAATAGATACATATAAAATATGCATGAACATACACAGTCAATATAATAAATTATAAATACTTACAACCGAATAATATACGATGGTAAAATAAAAATAATAATAATAATATTAGTAATGATAATAAATACACATATTATGATTCAGAGTTACTTAGAGCCATTTTGAATGTCTAAAAAATAATCATATATTCTAGATTTAAATATTCCCTAGTTTTAACGGTATTCCCTGGTTTTCTTAACACAGAAACACTTAATTTGTTACCCTGACTACGACATTTTTTTAACTAAACCTGCTTATCTTTGTACTACGTGATGAATGGCGTAAATTTTTATATTTGAACATTCATTTACTCAGGAAAACCCGCTTGTGAATAGGAAGATTTCGTATTACTGGTTCATAGCTACGGTAAAACACTTAAGAGTTAGAAACTTGACATGTCGCAAACGTATTCCCCTTATGACGTTGGCATCCACTAAGAAAGGATTTTTCAAATTTCAACTCCGATGGGGATGAAATAGGGTATAAAATTTTATATATTTTTTTGTTCCTTGGACACATTTGCATGACATTTCATATAAATTGAGTACAACAACAATAATGAGTTATGTATTTCAGCATTTTTCAAAATTTAACTCCTAAAATAAAACCAAACCCTTAATTCAAGAAACTTAAAATTTCGCACATATATTCCTCCTATGACGTTCTGTTAGGTTGCGCCTCCGAGCATTTATAAAAAAAAAGCACTTTTTCGGAACACAAGTTATTTATTTCACTTTCTACAATTACTAACTATTGGGACTTTAACTATAAACACTCTAACTTGGATCACACTTTTTCGCGGTTCCCTTGTGAAGGGTTATTGCAGCCCGGAGTATGGATATAGCACTAGTCTATTCGCTGTGTCCAGGCCGGCGGGCAGAAACCAGGTCCGTAGCTGGGCAGCGTTTAGGCTAGAGAATATCTAACTGAAGAATATTTGGGAAACAGCGAGTATTTATACATATATATTGCTGACTATCCAGCTTATATGCACTTCAGCATTATTGCATGGAAAATAGGGATGTAACACCTCCCCCCTTTAGAACGGAACATGCGAAAAATAGAAATAGAATGTGAGTATGATCCAAATTAAGAAGAAATAGAAACAGTTAAAATAACAATATAAAAATGTCAGAAAATTACAGCGTAGATTAATTATCATTAATTATTATACAATTCAAAGTAATCACAAAATCGAAATGAAATAGTAAAATATAGCAATTAAGAGTTATCAAAATTTAATGTAAATGTAACAATATAGTAAATAACAGGAAAGAGTCTATAGAAAATAACATTTGAATGGAATTAGTTATCATTATAAAGTAATAAATATTCACGAAATCGAAATGAAATAGTGAAATATAACAATTGAGATTTATTAAACTTATAAGGTAAATGTAACGATATAGTAAAAACATGAAATAGAAAATAGCATTTGAATAGACGAAATAGAAAACAATGATTTAGTAAATTTTATTTCAACAGAACTAGAAATAGTAACTAAATGTAAGCAAATACTTATTACAATAAAGAAAATCATTTATAAACCTTAATTAAAAATAACTTAATTTAAACACATCAAAATAGTAATAGACAGAGCAAAAATAAAAAATAAAATTTACAACAATTCAAGATTCCTTTTGGGCGTAATACTTGAATCAGTACTTTCAGTATCATAGTCTCGATTAGACATTTCGATACTCGATCTGGCATGAACATTTGATTTTGGTTTCGTTATACAATTGTTGATAATCTTAACACAGCATGAAGTATTTCTATTCTTGTTACAACAAAAGCATTTATAAAGTTTATATGAACAAAATGAAAATACAGAAACGGATAACAAAGTAGTTATTATACTAAAATAATAGCTATATTTAATATGGTATGGTTGAGTTTCGATCCTGGTTAAGTCGTCATCGGCTTGATTTAATTTGTGAGAAGCATATTGCAAAATAATCTAAGTTTACATTTGATAATTTAACAGGAGACAGATATGGTATAGTTTGATTCAACTTTGTTTTTGAGCGACAATCATCTTCTATTATGTTAAAATTTGGATGTGGAATATAGACTTTAATTTCAAACTCCTGTGATGGAATGAACTGGAATAACTTATGATAAGCCTTACAATATTTTGGCAATTTCATAATGCCTGTGCCAATTATATCATAATCATTAATACTACCATTACAATTAATAGACAATTTTGTTACATCTGATTGCACATATATCCACATCACTTTCACTTCACAAATTGGATTTCCGACACTAGATTGTATATTTCCTAGTTTTCACAAATAGTAATTGCCGTTTATCACTTTGCACTCACTTAGGTCTTGTAGCGTGGAATATAATAATTTATCTTGTGTTATTGCCAAGAACTTTGCGGATGGATTAATTAAAGCAAAAGTATTAGGATTATGGATATCATGTGGGGTTGGTAGCGAATAAATATGAAACAGTGTATAATCTACAAAAGATGCAACTAGAGGAATCTTAATAACAAAAATTAGTTTATTATCGCTAATGAAAGAAGAAATTTCAGAAATATCTACGATTTTATGAACATTATCAAGGTTTAAGTGTAACTGAAGGTTTGAAATAACATCATTGTTTTTAGAATTTAATTCGTTATATAGTTGCATAGGACTTAGTATTGATGGATGAACTATGTTTTGTTTCCCAAATAGAATAGCATCAATAAGATCTCGTAAACTAAAATTGAGTATCATTAGAGAGCTTTCCAAGGCACTGAACACCATTGATAGATGAGAAACTACCTCTAATTTATTGGCATTTGACGAAACAGTATCTAAAATTTTCCCTAGATTTTGAATATTATCATTAAGAATGTTTTCATTTGAATTTAATTTGGAAATAGTATTGTTAAAAGAAGAAATAGTAGAACTTATAATAATATATAATGAGTTGCTTATAGTAAATATGTAGTAAACAAAAAGTTAAGAATAATATAACATGTAAAATATAAAGAAAATCGCTAAAAAGTTAATTAATCGAAAATAGGCATATCTAAGGGAGCCATAGCCGTATTTGAATTTGACGATGAGCAAATTGGTTTGTTATGGGCTAATTTGATTTCATCGAAATGATGTCTTACATGTCTACGATTTATAAGTAAAGTGACGTTATTGTTATTGTGAATCTTAATTATCTTGTATGGGCCTTTCCATATACTGGATAGAGCTTTCCGTAATCTGTGATGTTGTTTTAAGTAAACCATATCTCCGACTTTGTAAGAGACATTTCTCGTGTCTTTGTCGTAATAGATTTTAGATTTCTCTTTGCTTCGAAGTATATTTTCTCTGGCTATGTTACGAGTATTAATTAGTTTTTGTTTTAGCATTTTGACATAGTCAGGATATGTTACTGTTGGATCAGTATCATAGAGGGAACTAGGAATATGAGGCTTACAGCCGAACAGTAACTCATGCGGAGTAAAATTTGTGGATGAGTGTACTGATGTTTTATAGGAGACAATAACGGTTGGAAGGAATATATGCCATTCACTATGATTGTCATTAACGTAGGATTTCAAGTACTCTTTCAGAGTAGCATGGCTTCTTTCGAGAGCACCATTAGTTTGGGGATGGTAAGGAGTAGAAAAAAGGTGTTTAATTTTAAACAAAGATGTTATTTGTTTATACACATCAGCAATGAAATGAACACCTTGATCGGATAAAAGGGTCTTAGGGATTCCGAAGTGGCAAATGAATTGAATTAGACAGTCAGCTGTCTTTTCAGCTGTCGAATTAGTAATAGGATAAGCCATTGAATATTTGGTTAGGTCATCTTGAAAGGTAACGATGTATTTATATTTTTCAGAAACGGATTCAGGTAAGGGACCGACTATATCAGTGGATATTCTTTGGAGAGGTTCAGAGGAAGTATAAGTGATTTGCATAGGAGCTTTGTTGCAAGCGCGTAATGCTTTATTTTGTTAGCATTTGGGACAATGTTTTACATATGTCTCGATGTCATTTTTCATACCTTTCCAGTAATAGGATTCTTTTAACTTATTATATAAACGGGAAGAACCTATATGACCACCAACAGGTGAATCATGGTTATCTTTAAGGATAGTGGGTATTTCATCTGAATTAGGATAAATCAATTTGTTATGATAAACATTAATCTTAATACCAGTATTGTGAAATATAAAAGATATCATATCATAAATTAAAATGAACCTTAAGTTATCAAAGGGATTAGAAAAGTCGGAAATAGCAATTTCATTTAATTCAGAATGAAAAATTATAAGGTTATTTCTTAAGTCCTTAAGGACCTTAAATATGTCCTTGTAGCTAGCGGAATCAAAGTGATGGACTTTTATGAACATGTGAAAAAACGTTTTGTCTTTTACCGTAGAAAACTTGACAGTATATAATTCCTTTTCGGATGATAAGAATGATTCTTTGTCTTCTAATAGATTAAGTATGTCTTCGCAATAGGGGTTTGAATTATCGAGATCGACAGACGTTGGATAAGCAATTGCCTTGCACGGTGTTTTTAAAAGGTTTTGATTTGTTTCAGTGATTATCGTATCGTAGGCCGTTGGACTCGATCTTTTACGCATAAAGGTCTCATAAGTGATGATATCTATATCATCAATCAATAGGTCAATTGCATGAATCGGAGGACGGGAGAGAGCATCGGCATTACTATTTAGTTTTCCTGCTTTATATACGATTTCGTAATCGTATTCTTCTAACTTTAAGCGCTACCTTACTAATTTGCAGCTTGGGTCCTTACAGTTAAACAGCCAGATAAGGGGACGATGATCCGTTATTATTTTAAATTTCCTACCGTATAGATACGGTCTAAAAGTTTAAGTACCAAAAATTATAGCTAGCAGTTCTTTCTCTGTTGTGCTATAATTTCCTTCAACACGATTTAAAGTTCGGGATGCGAATGCGATAGGTAAATCCTTTCCGATTTCGCCTTGGGACAGAACAGCTCCTAAAGCATAGTTAGAGGCGTCAGTTGTAAGTATGAATTCTTTGGAGAAATCTGGATATTGTAAGATAGGGGCATTAGTTAGCATTAGTTTTAGTTTGTTAAAAGAGTCTTCCTGTTTGTCTGTCCAGTTGAATTCCGTATCTTTTTTTAATAATGAAGTTAGGTGCTTAGTAATCTTAGAAAAATCTTTAATGAATTTACGATAATATCCTATTAAGCCAAGAAAAGACTTTATCTCTTTTGGAGTTCTTGGTGTAGGATATTCTGACACGGCTTTTACCTTATCGATATTAGGAGACACACCCTTGTCAGTTATGACATGGCCTAGATATGCGACTTCTCGTCGTAGAAACTCGCATTTGTCAGGCTGCAACTTGAAGTTATGTTTGCGGAGTGCTTCGAATACTAGCTTGAGTTTATCAATATGAGAAATGAGACAGTGGGAATAGATTATGACGTCATCCAGGTAAATAAAACAGTGCAGACCTTGGAGACCGGAGAGAACAGTATTCATAAGTCTTTGAAAGGTCGCAGGTGCATTCTTTAAGACAAATGGCATTCTTGTATACTCGAAATGACCATTAGGGACGGAGAAAGCTGTCTTAGGGGAGTCGTCTTTACTCATTTTAATTTGGTGGAAACTTGACACCAGGCCGAGAGTGGTAAAGTATTTACTATGTCCTAACTGGTCTAGTATGTCTGTAATGTTGGGAATAGGATAGGCGTCTCCAACAGTGATGTCGTTGAGTTTTCTATAATCAACTACTATGCGCCATTTCTTTTGGCCAGAAGCATCTTGCTTTTTTGGGACGACCCAGATTGGAGAAGACCAAGGAGAGTTAGAAGGTTTAATTATTTTTTGATCTAACATTTTTTGTATTTGTTTATTGACTTCTTCTTTATGACACTCAGGGTATCTATATGTTTTAAAGTGGATAGGTTGTGAGCTAGTAGTTTTAATTTCATGTTCTACAGTATTTGTACAAGTTACTCCATCTAAGTACAATAAATCAAAATATTCTGAACACAGATTTAGTAGAGCTTCCGATTCTTCACGGTTAAGATGTGAAGTTCTTATTTGTTTCAAGACATTTGAACACCTATCTGCAGATGAACAGTGATTATTTGAGTTAGTAAAGTTTACAGAATTAATAGGTTCCGATGAGTTATTTAATAAATCACAAACAATCACGGCCTTGTAAATGAATGAATACGGTAATCCTTGTTTCGCACTTTTTTTATTTTTTTTGCACTTGCATCACCATTTTCTTTAAATTGGTTCGTTTTCAACATTCATGAACTGGTGGGCCGATAGTAATATTAGACGCATTGGATTTGATCCCACCGCTGCTTTCGCAGAAGACAATAAATTATAATATACCACCATATAGTCGTCTTATCACTGAATCAGTGCGCACGTTAGGCACGGTCGGTTCTCTAGCTGTGAATCCTCTTATAAACTGATCTACTGACTCGGATTTCGTTACGACAGGCGATATTTGATATATGCTGGCCGATGGATGACTGTTAAGATATAAAATGACGTAAGTGACGTACGCAACGTATAAGTCAAATACACCTTATTGAACTCTAGATGGCGCTACGCTACCTTAGGGTGCAAATACTCTCATACTTCCTCACACACACACACACACACACACACACACACACACACACATATATATATATATATATATATATATATATATATATATATATATATATATATGTGTAGGAAGTGGGTCAGATACGATAAATAAAATGAGGATGTGGTGATATAACAACTCTTTATATTTTGTTCAACTTGTATCAAATATCAATAAATCACATAAGATCACTATTAAAGCTTTCCATTATTTAATGACTAGTTCTGGTTTAACAATTCCAAGTAACTTAATTATTCCTTATTACAAATAAGTCATAATTTAAGCAATAGATAGTTCATTATAAATTGTACTGCGACTAATTTATAGTTGACAATAATAATTAACTTGTTTGCACAAATTAATTATCCGAGAGTCAAGGATAAGCTACTAGCAAGATACAACAAGTGTACCGAGCCACGCCAGAGCCTAGACTGCCTTATCGGCGGGCGCTCAGAGCCTTTTATACAGGTAGCAAAACAATTTGAGTAGTAGGGATATCGAACAATGCGCTCGGTGGCTCAGGCGTACACCTGTTGTTTACAATATTCTTGCATTTGATGACGCGGACGCCGTCACGGCCATACTGACATGCACACGTCCTCGTGTGCGCATCTTTATACATCTGAGGACAAGGAACGCCTCGTTCATCCTGACATATCTTTTAGAAAACTAAACGTAATCTTATTTTTTTTTACAACTTTATAATTAGCGTGATCTTTAGCGAAATGTTAAAATAGTGTGCTGGTCCGGCAACCCCTTCAGCAACTACAACTATTAAACTCTCTCGTCTGTTTTGAAACCGGAGACTGGATTCTACTAAACTAGGAATCCCTCTCATCAATTAAAAATACCGGAGACTGGATTGTACTAACCTCCCTCTCATCAGTTAAAAACCGGAGACTGGAGTGTATTAAGCTCCCTCTCATCAGTTAAAAACCGGAGACTGGAGTGCACTAAGCTCCCTCTCATCAGTTAGAACCGGAGACTGGAGTTTACTAAGCTCCCTCTCATCAGTTCAAAACCGGAGACTGGAGTGTGCCGTCATCTTCCTACATTTTTTGTCAATCCTACATCTTTTGTCAATCCTAAATTTTTTGTTAAATTACTTCTTTTACTTTTTTTTTTACATTGATTTCTTCTCATAGTTTTATAAGACTCCCATTTCCTTTATTATTACTTTTTTTGCTTTTTTTTTACTTACATTTTAGTGATATTTTTTTATCATCATTTTACTAAATTTTTTTTTCGTTTACTTTATATCGTATTTTTTTGCTGATGATGCAGCCTCATGAACAGTGGCATTAGTTATTACAAGATTAGAGAATCTCCTTCACAGGTAGTTCGAAGATATTAAAAACTCTGACTGTTATAACTATTTACAATATACACTGCATTTCTATCAATATTGTTTGGACCAGTTTTATGAACAAGATCATTATCATGAGTATACGCCGTCACGTCATCCTTGTTATAATTTTCATATAGGTACCTCAAGAAACCCTGTAGGAATATGGGTACTTCGCAGAGGCTATCATGGGCGCACTTGTTTTCTAAAATTGCGGTAACTTTTAAGGAGCCCTTATATTTTGAATCAAGTTTCGTTTAGTGTCGTTCTTCATTCCTAACAAATACAATGTCATCTACACTAAAAGGTCTAAAATATTTTTTTTAACTCTACTCAACCGTAAAATGTCCGATTGGGCTGATTTTTTGATTCTATCGAATACACTGGATGTTCAAAGCTTGTAGATACTTTTGTGAGTTTTTAGTTAGTTGCCTTGAATACCGAATGTCAAATCAATCGGGGCAAATCCAGAGACCCTATACCTAATGCTGTTGAGCGCGTGTTGAATATTACCTAACCGCTCTTGCCATGATTTGTCAGAGTTATACTCCGCTATCATTATTCAACCCTACAAGATTCGCATCACACGTTGGGACTGACTGTTAGCTCTATATGTGCCTGTCGCAAGAAGATGTAAATCTGTATTGTTTTTTTTAAAATATTAATTTGAGTTCAGTTGGTAATAAACTTTAAGATCGTTATTAACGGTCTTCAAAGGGTCCACTAAATCAATTTAAGCTCGCCGGATTTAATTCAATTGGTTGTCAATTGTTTTTAAAAATATCTACTAAGCGCTCTCTATCTTTACTTACAAGGTCAGTGTTTACCACACCCTTGCTAACAGATTTTAAAATTGAGCAGGATTAAGTCTTTAAGTACTGTTAAGCATTAACCTGTTGTTGCTTAGTTCCTATTCTACCTCGCTCAAAAATTTTGCGGCCTAACGAAACACTTTTGTTAAGGCTCATCAGGTTAAACGTGAAATATAACCTCCAAATTTAAATTTTGCCCTGTGGTTAGAATTTGATCTGTTGAGTGGAAACTACGTCAGGACAAGCTACTACTTAGATTCTTGTTCATAAAACCGTTCTCCTACAAAGGAATCACAAGAGATTAATTTGATATGGCATTCTGAACCAGAGTCAAATATAAAAGGTAATTAAATTTCACTTAGTGTAATACACCATGTGACGCTCTGGAACAGATGTTGACTGGTTTTCTGTTTTCGGAACTCGAAGTGGCAACTTCTTTCTTCTTGCAGCGCATCGGACGAATGGAAGCTATGTGGCTAGGCCGGGGTCACAACATACATAGCAGACCACTGGTGGTCGGCCACTGGACACGCCACCAGAGATAGTGGTAGATGACCTGCTCTCGCTGCAAGCAAAAATTATTTGAGATAAGTTTCTGTTTATCACGGCAATAGTTGTCACGATGTTCAATTCTATCACGAAGATTTCAACTTCCTCGAAATGCAGTGGTGCTCTTAAATCGGTTCATATCTACGTCTAAAAGAATATAGTTTGCCAAGACAGCAGTTTGTGAAGTAGGTGACGGCATGACTCAAGTGAGTGAGTAGGTACAATGATTTGATCTACCCCGTCTAATTGTTTCTTTTCTATAATAATTTTACTTAAGGCACACCATCTAGTAAGGTACACCACAAAAATGCTATGAGACAAATGAAGTGTCTTTGGAACGACAGAAGCATCTCATTAAAAACCAATCAGAGGCTGGTTCGTACGCTGGTGTTCTCCATATTTACGTACGACGCAGAGTCATGGACACTAAGAGCTGCAGACAGACGTCGCATTGATGCGTTTGAAATGTGGTGCTGGAGGAAAATGTTACGTATCCCTTGGACAACACACAGGACCAACGCCTTCATACTAAAACAACTTGGAGTAAAGACCAGACTGTCTGCTACGTGCCTTCAAAGAATTCTATAATACTTCGGCCACATCTCTAGAAAGCAAGGAGACAATCTCGAAAAGCTAATAGTGACCGGAAAAGTAAAAGACAAAAGACCACGTGGTCGTACTCCTATGCGATGGTCGGAACAGGTTTGCACCAATCTTATGTCTAAAATGTTTCATGATGCTCTGCACGCCGCTGAAGATAGAGTCCAATGGCATAATATTGTGCTATCAAGAACAATAAGAACAATCTAATGAGGAGGTTACGACCCTCAGTAATGAAGAATATGAAGCTAGGAGGAGGACACCAGTTAGTCATATCGTCTGCTTCGAATCAAAGTATATCAACTTAAGGGGAGTAGATGCATTTACAGAACGTGAATTAATATTTTCTGCTATTTTTCAAAGAATAGTTTCCATACCACAAGTGAAAAGAGACATTTACTGCTCTACATAAATAACCGAAATAGTTTGATGCTGAAGTAGGAGTGAATCCGATCCCAATTCAGATGTAGGAAGTGGGTCAGATACGATAAATAAAATAAGGATGTGGTGATATAACAACTCTTTATATTTTGTTCAACTTGTATCAAATATCAATAAATAACATAAGATCACTATTAAAGCTTTCCATTATTTAATGACTAGTTCTGGTTTAACAATTCCAAGTAACTTAATTATTCCTTATTACAAATAAGTCACAATTTAAGCAATAGATAGTCCATTATAAATTGTACTGTGACTAATTTATAGTTGACAATAATAATTAACCTGTTTGCACAAATTAATTATCCGAGAGTCAAGGATAAGCTACTAGCAAGATACAACAAGTGTACCGAGCCACGCCAGAGCCTAGACTGCCTTATCAGCGGGCGCTCAGAGCCTTTTATACAGGTAGCAAAACAATATGAGTAGTAGGGATATCGAACAATGCGCTCGGTGGCTCAGGCGTACACCTGTTGTTTACAATATTCTTGCATTTGATGACGCGGACGCCGTCATATATATATATGTAGGAAGAGGGTCAGATACGATAAATAAAATGAGGATGTGGCGATATAACAACTCTTTATATTTTGATCAAATTTCCATTATTAATTACTTGTTCTCTTTAACAATTAATTAACTCGTTCACAAATCATAATTAGTTCTTATTATAAATAAGACATAGTTTAAGCAATAGATAGTCCATTATAAATTGTACTGCGACTAATTTATAGTTGACAATAATAATTAACTTGTTTGCACAAATTAATTATCCAAGAGTCAAGGATAAGCTACTAGCAAGATACAACAAGTGTACCGAGCCACGCCAGAGCCTAGAATGCCTTATCGGCGGGCGCTCAGAGCCTTTTATACAGGTAGCAAAACAAGTTGAGTTGTAGGGATATCGAACGATGCGCTTGCCGGCCCAGGCCGTGCATTTGTTGTTTACACTTTACAATATTCTTGCATTTGACGACACGGACGCCGTCACGGCCATACTGACATGCACACGTCCTCGTGTGCGCATCTTTATACATCTGAGGACAAAGAACGCCTCGTTCATCCTGACTTATCTTTTAGAAAACTAAACATAAACTTATTTTTTTTTACAACTCTATAATTAGCGTAATCTTTTAGAGAAATGTTACAATAGTGTGCTGGTCCGGTAACCCCTTCAGCAATAACAACTATTAAACTCTTCTCGTCAGTTTTGAAACCGGAGACTGGATCCTACTAAGCTAGGAGTCCCTTTCTTCAGTTAAAAAAACCGGAGACTGGATTGTACTAAGCTCCCTCTCATCAGTTAGAAACCGGAGACTGGAGTGTATTAAGCTCCCTCCCATCAGTTAAAAAACCGGAGACTGGAGTGCACTAAGTTCTTTCTCATCAGTTAAAAACCGGAGACTAGAGTGTACTAAGCTCTCTCTCATCAGTTAAAAACCGGAGACTGGATTGCACTAAGCTCCCTCTCATCAGTTAAAAACCGGAGACTGGAGTGTATTAAGTTCTTTCTCATCAGATAAAAACCGGAGACTGGAGTTTGCTAGGCCGGAAATCCCTTTAGCTAAAGTGCTAGTCCGGAAATCCCTGTAGCTAATGCTAGACCGGAAATCCCTTTAGCTGACAGTGCTAGACCGAAAATCCCTGTAGCTAATGCTAGACCGGGTTGCAATCCCTGTAGCCAAAAGGCTAGACCGGAATGAACCCGTTTAGCTGAGTCATTGGACCGGACACTCCCTTCAATGACTCTAATCTTCCTACATTTTTTGTCAATACTACATTTTTTTGTCAATCCTACATTATTTGTCAATCCTACATTTTTTTTTGTCAATCCTACATTTTTTTATGTCAATCCTACATTTTTGTCAATCCTACATTTTTTGTCACTCCTACATTTTTTGTCACTCCTACATTTTTTGTCAATCCTACATCTTTTGTCAATCCTACATCTTTTGTCAATACTGCATCTTTTGTCAATCCTAAATTTTTTGTTAAATTACTTCTTTTACTTTTTTTTTACATTGATTTCTTTTCTTATGAGACTCCCATTTCCTTTAATTTTTTTTTTGCTTTTTTTTTACTTACATTTTTTAGTGATATATTTTTTTTATCATCATTTTACTACATTTTTTTTCGTTTACTTTATATCATATTTTTTTGCTGATGATGCAGCCTTATGAACAGTGGCATTAGTTATTACAAGATTAGAGAATCTCCTTCGCAGGTAGTTCGAAGATATTAAAAACTCTGACTGTTTAACTATTTACAATATACACTGCATTTCTATCAATATTGTTTGGACCAGTTTTATGAACAAGATCATTATTATGAGTATACGCCGTCACGTCATCCTTGTTATAATTTTCATATAGGTACCTCAAGAAACCTTACAGGAATATGGGGAACTTCGCAGAGGCTATCATGGGCGCACTTGTTTTCTAAAATTGCGGTAACTTTTATGGAGCCCTTATATTTTGAATCAAGTTTCGTTTAGTGTCGTTCTTCATTCCTAATAAAGACAATGTCATCTACACTAAAAGGTCTAAAATATATTTTTTTTAACTCTATTGGGTGGATTTTTTGATTCTATTGGATACAGTGGATGTTCAAAGCTTGTAGATACTTTTGTGAGTTTTTAGTTAGTTGCCTTGAATACCGAATGTCAAATCAATCGGGGCAAATCCAGAGACCCTATACCTTAATGCTGTTGAGCGCGTGTTGAATATTACCTAACCGCTCTTGCCATGATTTGTCAGAGAATTATACTGCGCTATCATTATTAAACCCTACAAGATTCGCATCACATATTCGGACCGACTGTTAGCTCTATATGTGCCTGTCGCAAGAAGATGTAAATCTGTATTGTTTTCTTTTTTTTTAATATTAGTTTGAGTTTTAGTTGGTAATAAACTTTAAGATTGCTTATTAATGATCTTCAAAGGGTCAACTAATTCGATTTCAGCTCGACGAATTTAAGCCCGACGGTTTTAATTCAATTGGTTTTCAATTGTTTTTAAAAATATCCACCAAGCGCTCTCTATCTTTATCTACAAGGTCAGTGTTTACCATACTCTCGCTAGCAGATTTTGAAATTGAGCACGATTAAGTGTTTAATTATTGCTAAGCATTAACCTGTTGTTGCTTAGTTCCTATTCTACCTTGCTCCAAAATTTTGCGACCTAACGAAAATTTTTTATTAAGACTCATTAGGTCAAACGTGAAATATGACCTCCAAATTTAAATTTTGCCCTGTGCTTAAACATTTGATCTGTTGAGTGGAATTTACATTACGACAAGCGACTACTTGGATTCTTGTTCATAAAACCGTTCTCTTACAAAGGAATCACAAGATATTTGTTAGATATGGCCTTCTGAACCAGAGTCAAATATAAAAAATAATTAATTTTCACTTAGTGTAATACACCATGTGACGCTCTGGAACAGATGTTGACTAGTTTTCTGTTTACGGAACTTGATGTGGCAATTTCTTTCTTCTTGTAGCGTATCGGACGAATGGAAACTATGTGGCTGGGCCAGGGTCACAACATACATAGCAGACCACTGGTGGTCGGCCACTGGACACGCCACCAGAGATAGTGGTAGATGACCTGCTTTCGCTGCAAGCAAAAATTATTTGAGATAAGTTTCTGTTTATCACGGCAATAGTTGTGACGATGTTAGATTCTATCACAAAAATTGTAACTTCCTCGAAATACAGTGGTGCTCTTAAATCGGTTCATATCTAAGTCTAAAAGGAAGAGATCTTCAAGTCATAATATAGCTTGCCAAGACAGCAGCTTGTGAAGTAGGTGACGGCATGACTCTTTAGTGAGTGAGTAGCTACAATTATCAGACCAACCCCGTCTAATTTTTTCTTTTCTATATTTATTTTACTTAAGGTACACCAGCTAGTAAGTTACACGACAAAAATCCTACGAGTCAGATGAAGGGTCTTTGGAACGACAGAAGCATCTCATTAAAAACAAAGCAGAGGCTGGTTTGTACGCTGGTGTTCTCCATATTTACGTACGGCGCAGAGTCATAGACACTAAGAGCTGCAGAGAGACGTCGCATTGATGCGTTTGAAATGTGGTGCTGGAGGAAAATGTTACGTATCCCTGGGACAGCACACAGGACCAACGCCTTCATACTAAAACAACTTGGAGTAAAGACCAGACTGTCAGCTACGTGCCTTCAAAGAATTCTATAATACTTCGGCCACATCTCTAGAAAGCAAGGAGACAATCTCGAAAAGCTAATCGTGACCGGAAAAGTAGAAGACAAAAGACCACGTGGTCGTACTCCTATGCGATGGTCAGACCAGGTTTGCACCAATCTTATGTCTAAAATGTTTTATGATGCTCTGCACGCCGCTGAAAATAGAGTCCAACGGCATAATATTGAGCTATTAAGGACAATCTAATGAGGAGGTTACGACCCTCAGTAATGAAGAATACGAAGCTAGGAGGAGGACACCAGTTAGTCATATCGTCTGCTTCATCAGAATCAAAGTATATCAACTTAAGGGGAGTAGATGCATTTAAAGAACGTGAATTAATATTTTCTGCTATTTTTCAAAGAATAGTTTCCATACCACAAGCGAAAAGAGACATTTACTGTTCTACATAATTAACCGAAATAGTTTGATGCTGAAGTGGGAGTGAATCCGATCCCATTTCTGATGTAGGAAGAGGGTCAGATACGAAAAATAAAATGAGGATGTGGCGGTATAACAACTCTTTATATTTTGATCAACTTTCCATTATTAATTACTTGTTCTCTTTAACAATTAATTAACTCGTTAACAAATCATAATTAGTTCTTATTATAAATAAGACATAGTTTAAGCAATAGAAAGTCCATTATAAATTGTACTGCGACTAATTTATAGTTGACAATAATAATTAACTTGTTTGCACAAATTAATTATCCAAGAGTCAAGGATAAGCTTCTAGCAAGATACAACAAGTGTACCGAGCTACGCCAGAGCCTAGACTGCCTTATCGGCGGGCGCTCAGAGCCTTTTATACAGGTAGCAAAACAAGTTGAGTAGTAGGGATATCGAACGATGCGCTTGCCGGCCCAGGCCGTGCATTTGTTGTTTACACTTTACAATATTCTTGCATTTGACGACGCGGACGCCGTCATATATATGTATATATATCGTCGTATGTATTTATATTATTTATATATTTATTAAGTTATTAATCAAAAATTTCATAATATACATTGTTTTAGGAAATTATGTCACTTAATTTAATGGCACCACTACCTAAAATATATTAATTTTAAGATCTCCTATACTTAAAGGTTGTATGGCAAAGATATCTCTTTAGCGATAAGACCGCCTTTGTGTACCCACTATATACATAATTATTAGCTATAAGTATTTTACATATTTTACAGTTTGGACATAGCTAAGGCCTTTGATCGGGTATGGCACAAAGCGCTTCTCGCAAAGCCGCCTTCCTACGGGCTTCCTGAGAAATTGTGCAAGTGGATAACCAGTTTTTTGACTGATCGGAGCATCAAGGTCGTAGTCGACGGTGCATGCTCCGATCTTAAACCTGTCAATGCTGGTGTTCCCCAAGGCTGCGTGCTATCACCGACCCTTTTTCTTCTGCATATCAATGATATGTTGCGAATTAGTAACATACATTGCTATGCAGATGATAGTACTGGTGATGCTACATACTCTGGCCATAGCGGTATTTCTCGGGAACACGTCGAAGAGAGCCGAAAGAAGCTTGTGTCTGAAGTCGAGAATCGACTTACTGATGTCTCGGAAAGGGGTCGTCAAAACTTGGTCACATTTAACCCCAAAAAGACACAGCTTTGCGCGTTCACCGCAAAAAAGACACCCCTTGTCATATCACCTCGATTTGAGGATACTCTCCTAACAGCCTCAGCCAGTGTCGGAATCCTGGGAGTCGACATATCGAATACCGTTCAATTGCGCGGTCATCTGGAAGGCAAGGCGAAACTAGCCTCCAAAAAGCTCGGTGTGCTCAGCAGAGCGAGGCAGTATTTCTTGCCGGCCCATCGTCTCCAACTTTATAAGGCGCAAATTCGGCCTCACATGGAGTACTGCTCTCATCTCTGGGCCGGAGCTCCCCAGTACCAGCTTCTTCCACTTGACCGCATTCAACGTAGAGCAATTCGAATCGTTGACGATCAGGCTATTACGAAACGGCTTGACTCTTTGGCATTACGCAGAGATGTAAGCTCACTCTGCGTCTTTTATCGTATCTATCATGGAGAGTGTTCCGACGAGTTGTTTGGATTAATTTCTGCTGCTAACTTCCACCATCGGACATTGCGTCAAAATTTGAAGTTCCACCCACACCATCTTGATGTCTGGAAATCCACAACTGTGCGGTTCACCCGGCACTTTTTGCCTCGCGCTACTCTTTTGTGGAATCAATTACCGGCGGGGGTTTTTCCGAACAAATATGACATGGGGACTTTCAAGAAAAGAGCGTACTCATTTTTAAAAGGGCGCAACGCAAATGCAAGGCCTCTGGTATTGCAGATGTCCATGGGCAGCGGTGTTCACTCAACATCAGGTGCACCTCCTGCTCGTTTGCCCCCTCTTCCATAAAAAAAAATTCATTCTTTCATTCATTCATTCATTCAGAGACTCCGAGAATCTAATTTTAAAATTCAGTTAGATTAGTCAGAATTTCTTAAGCTTGAAACTGCTTATCTCGGTCACATCATAAGTAAAGACGGCGTAAAGCCAAACCCCGATAAAATAGCGGCTATCGAGAAATACCCAATACCTAAAACACCTAAAGAAATTAAACAAGTTTAAGGCCTTCTCGGTTACTACCGAAAATTCATCCCTGATTTTGCCCGTATAACTAAACTTTTAACACAATGTCTTAAAAAAGGTAGTAAAATCAACTTAAGCCCCGAATATGTAAATTGCTTCGAGAAATGTAAAACACTTTTAACAAACGACCTTATACTACAATACCCAGACTTCACCAAAGAATTTAACCTTACGACAGACGCGTCAAATGTGGCCATTGGAGCCATACTATCTCAAGGGCCAATAGGCTCTGACAAACCTGTGTGTTACGCTTCACGTACACTAAACGACAGTGAACTCAATTATAGTACTATTGAGAAAGAACTCCTTGCTATAGTATGGGCAACGAAGTATTTTAGGCCCTATCTTTTCGGCAGAAAATTCAAAATTTTTAGCGATCATAAACCATTGCAGTAGATTATGAACTTAAAGGAGTCAAACTCGCGCCTAACACGGTGGAGGCTACGATTAAGTGAATATGACTTTACCATTGTCTACAAGAAGGGTAAAAGTAATTCAAACGCGGACGCACTCTCACGAATAGAAATACACAACGAAGAGACTAAAGACTTAATGCAAGAAATTGACGAATTAAATTCTCTTTTAGGAAATCCTACTGAAAATAGACATTCCTAGACATGTTCCTCCACAGAGACCATACACACTAGCCAAGAGAACCCCATACTAGAAATACCTCTAACTGATGACCCTCTTAACAAATTTAACCGACAAATATGCTTTAGTGTTGTAAACGACGTCAAACGAAAACCTAAGATTACGAAGCCATTTGATACCCGCACTCGTATCGATATACAACTCTCCGAATCCAACCTAGAAAATGACGTCATAAATGCTATTAAGGAATATGTCAAACCAAAAGTTAAAACTGCACTACTAATTAACCCAACTCTCGCGATGTACTCTATCATCCCAATCCCTCGAGACAAATTTAAAAGTTCTTCTATGAATCTTGTTGTAGTTAAACGCGAATTAGAAAACGTTAAGGAGTATCTCCGTCAACAAGAAATCATTCGTCACTATCATGACGGGAAAACCAACCGTCGCGGCATAAACGAGTGTTACCTCGCATTATCTAATAGATATTATTGGCCAAAAATGAAAGATCACATAACTAAATTCATTAATGAATGTACCATTTGCGGACAGGGTAAATACGACAGAAATCCAATCGAACCACAGTTTAACGTAGTTCCGCCGGCTACCAAACCTTTTGAAATTATACTTATGGATTTATTTACAGTCCAAACTGAAAAATATTTGACATTCATAGACGTTTTCACTAAATATGGCCAAGCTTACCAAATAAGGGAAGGAACAGCTATTAGTATCCTCCAGGCACTTTTAAAATTTTGCAGCCATTTTGGCGTACCACTAACGATAATAACTGGTAACGGTACGGAATTCACTAATCAAATTTTCATGGAATTTACCCGACTACAT